>CM041779.1:243843757-244466549 GCA_023374045.1 Limonium bicolor
CCCTCTCTCCCTTCTCCATTAACGTGAAGAGCAACTCCATGCTAGCTCCATCTAGCCTTGCACACAACTCACTCATTTTAGCTCCAAAAGCAAAACAAATTACATATTCTTCTTAGTTAGCTCAAGCTCTCTCTTTCTATCTTTTCAAAACTTCAAGAGCTTCATTTTGGTGCCAAGTCAAACCACCATTAGAGGAGGAAATTCAAGTTTGGAGACTCCATTGGCTTCTCCATTCTCTTAAGGTAAAGAAAGTGTAAGAAAATCTAGGTTTCCATCATTTTCTTCAATGTCTGAAAATTTGCACTCATGGGACTCCATGTTTATGCCTTGTTCTAGCTTGTTTTCTACTCTTCAAAGGATTGTGGAGGTCCTTCTTGCTTCATATCCAAGCTTGTCTTGAGAAACCAAGGTAAAACAATCACCTTAATACCTTAAAGCATATTTTTAACCTAGGGTTTGTTCCTTAGGGTTAATGTATTATCTAGTACTCATTGGAGTCATTGGATATTGGTTAGAACATTGGCAAGGAGATATACATTGGTGACCGAGATTGGGCAAAGAAAAACCTAAGGAAGAAAGCTTTTAAAGCTTATAAAAGAACAAGGTAAATTACTTACCTTAAGGTGTCTTATTGTTTAAGGGAATGGGATTTAGATATGTGATGAGTTTAGTGTAGAGTTTACATTAAAAAAGGGTTATATAAAACCTAGGAGAAACAATGACTATACTTGCGAACTTGTGACTAAGGAGCAAATGAGAAAAAGAGATAGTTTAAGAACATCAAGGTGAATTACAAGAAGCATTTTATTTCAATGGGAGCCTTGTTGTGTGTATTCGCAGGTTGAAGGCAAATATATGTGGAAATTCAGTGGTTAAGACTATTGTCATTTAAGGGCCTAAGTGCCAAGTTTTTAAGTTTAAGCACTATATGATGATGTGGTGTGGTTTTGGTGTAAATTGTGTGTTAAGGTGTTGTGAATAAGAATTGAGTGGTATTGGTTGTTTGATGGAGAAAAACCATGTGTTAGGATGTGCTATGTACTAGAGAACCCATGGCAAAATTTAAAGGAGAACCTAAGTGTTTAAGATATTCTAAGGAGATTTCATGACTAAGGAAGTACTAGGAAGTTCTAGAGGTTGTCTTGATGAAAGAGGGTGAGATTTGGGTGTTTAAATGACTTGTAATGACTTAGGCATCACTATGAAGGATTTAGGAAATAAGAGTGTACTTGGGTATTTAGGACTTAGGTAAATGTTGATAAAAGAAGCTAGAAAACTTGGGTAAGTTAGATGTAAGTGAGGTGAAACTTTGAAATGGTTTAGGTGAGAACTAGAGTATAGAATCTAAGGAAGGTTTGGTAAAGGCAAAAGGTTTGGAAGTGGTGTACATAGTGTGGTCAAGTTCTTAAGGAGGGAGCATTTGGTTAATTGAAATTCTTGGTGGAATGCATGTGAGAATGTAAGAAATAAGTGCCAAGTGTTGGAGCTTTGTAAGAATTGAGTAAATGTTAGAGAAGATCTTTGGAAGTTGTTTTAATGAGTTTGGAGGAGGTTATAAGGTGGGTTTAAAGTGCCAAGGTGTTGGACCTATTAGGACACTTGTGGAAGAGTTTAGAATTGAAAGAGCAATTTAAGAGAAAAATCTGTAGTGGACCGACCCAAGGTCCGACCCAGTTTTGGGTCGGTCGGGCCATGTTGAGCCAGCCAGAATGTCTCTGGACTGGACCGACCCAGAGGTTTGGGTCGGTCGGCTTAGCTTTGGGTCGGTCGGGCAAATATTTAACGTAGGAAATGGGTTCTGTAATGGACCGACCCAGAGGGTTTGGGTCGGTCGGTCTAGCTCTGGGTCGGTCGGATGGGTTTCAAAAGACAGAAAAGTTTCTGTAGTGGACCGACCCAGGGGTTGGGTCGGTCGGTGGGTCGGTCGACCCTTAACACTTAGAAAAAAAAAGAAAAAAAGGAAGAAATTTTGAATTCTAAGAATGGTAATTGGTGATAAGGTATACCTTTGGTAAGTTAAGTTAAGTTAAGTATAAGTTTTAATGTTTAAAGTTAAGTTTGTAAGCTAAGTGGCAAAGGCTTGAGAGGTTATTGAATGGGAATCCTTAGGGACTAAGTGAGTTAAGTAAGATGCAAATAACTAATGACCTAAAAATGAATGAATGTTTTAGGTTTGTGAATTGGGACCCCGAAGAAGGTTAAACAAACAACGATCGACGGTGAACGGTACAGTCCTTCTTGTGACCTGCTTGCTAACGAGGTGTCCCTCGGCTTGTGTGCTATCTGTTTATTTGCTACGACTAAGACAAGATAAGGCATGCAACCGGTTATACTTATTCTCGATGTGAATGTGTTTATCTTACACTAACTCACGGGACTTGAGAATGTTGCTAACTAAGTTAAGTACTCAATGAGTTAAAGATAAGATATAAGTATTGGCGATTGTTGGTTTTACCCGTTGAGGTTTAACTAATCCATGATAAATAAGGCTTTCTCTAACCATAACTTGGGGTGGGAGAGAGGAATCCGGAATGGTACCGGCACATGTGTATTGGGGGAGGTCGGTATCTGAATCAGATCCGACTTCCAAATAAGACTTGTCATTAGACTCGTCGCCTAGGGTCAACAAACCGACCCAACCACCCGGGCTACTGTTTGATGTGGGAGGCACATTAAGGATGGCGTGGGGGGATCAAGCCTACATCCCTAACAAATTAAGAAAGGTAACTTATCGTCGGATAGTGCACTGCTACCGGCTAGGGTTAACCAAGCCCTACAAAGATAAGCGACCAATTAAGGGCTAACCAATCTAATAGTGGAGCGGTTGGCAATTATAAGGTTAAGGAGATTGTGGATTTAAGGAGTTAAGAACTAACTCACTTATTAAGGGAACGCCTGAGTCGTTCATTTGATATTGAGCTATTTATGTTCATTGTGGCTGTTGGTTTGTTGTGCTTCATGTTATGCTTATTGCGCTTATTATGCTTATCATGCTAATCAACTTCCATGCTATCGACAATTAGTCGTCGTAGCCCCGTTAGCTTGGGGGCCATGAGAGGGTCGTACCAGCATTCGTGCTGACCCCCTTTGGGGGCTGTTTTTACACTTGTAGGTAAGCGGCCGATGAAGTCACACCACGAGAGTAGGAGCGGGTAGCTCTAGGTGGGACTTTATTTTGAGTACGGGTAGCGCCTGTGCACCTGTCAGTTAGTAGTTGAACCTAAACGTGTGAAATATTGTATGGTTTTGGAGAATACTTTAAACTCGGTTGGTGTATACATTGTGGATATGTGATTGTAAATATTTGAGTAATGGTATTTCTTGTTGGTTAGACCGTAGCAAGGTCCTGGTGATAATTATTCCCGCTGCAACGTTTAGATATTAATTGTTAGGAAGCGATGAACACGACTGGCTTAAGATGGGTTGTTACAAAGTCTGTAGCCCATTCCCCAATCGGCTGTAGATACGCATTAAACTGTAACGACTTTGATTCAATCTTTTTTTATCTGAGAGCTTTCGTCGGACCTCGAGGTTTTACGGTCCTAGGAAGCTGGATTTGTGATCCAGAAGGTCCAGCCTCTCTGTCCTCAGCTGGCACAGAGGCTGGAGTAATCTCATCCCCGCCATTACCCCCCTCATCAGCTCGGGCCTGTGACTTGTGACCTTTCCCTCCACGTGTTTTCTTCTTCTTTGGTTGGGATGCCTCTGTCAAAAGCTCACCGACCGGGTCATCCATATCATCCATTTAACTATCTGCAAAGATAAACAACCGTATATCAATAACACCACAACAAATAATGTAATCAATACATAATAAGACATCGTTATTATTCCAACAAATTATTTAATGAACAAACAAACAATAAAATATATTTTTAATTACCTAACATCTGAACACATCATTTATGGTTTTCAACCCATAAACCCTCATCGTGATCAGACCTAGTATACACTACATCGTCTGGAACATCAACAAAGTCTGTGACAGGAATACTGGTAGAAAAAGGTGGTGTCTCATTGAACTTTAATTCATCATCATCAACATCTTGATCAGCATTAATGTTGACAAATCTTTTCCCTGGTAATACAACTGACCACCTGGAATCGATGGGATCTTCTATGTAAAATACTTGTTCACAATCCTTGGGAAATATGAACGGATCTTGTGTATGACCAAGGCGTGATAAATCAACCAAGTTAAACCCATCGTGAACCCGATAATCGTTTCTATTATCCACTCATTTGCATTTAAAAATAACAAACTTTTGAAACTGATAATCAAGCTCCCAAATATCTGCAATGAATCCATAATACAACCTCGACGTTGAAATCATTGAAGCTGGATCACCTCTGGTATACTCAGTTGTTGTTGCTTCTACTTTAACCCCGCTATTCTGGTTTAAACATCTATCATCTTGTCGTTTTGTCTAGTAGGTGAACCCATTGATGTCATACCCTTCATAAGATATACAAGTGGAACCAGGTCCCAAGGCTAACCAACAGAGCTCTTCACTTACATTATCAGGCTCTAGTGAAGCAATCTTGTAACACCCCAACCGTTAATCTCATCATTGCCTCTTAAACCTTCTCTAATTACTCTTACTCGCACAGCGGAATTCTAACTTACAACGAGGGGTGAAACAACGCCGTTAGCCACCCATGTGGCTAACCAGGCCTTTCTTACACACCGTAACAGTCTGATGAACTGGAACAACCGAGTACTTCATACAAATACAATACTCAATTCATATCTCTACTATACCGAGTCTACAATATACGGATGCCGATAACATACTCGGACTTACACCTCATTCAAATGCATAAGTAATTACGATCTAACTACCCACGCTTCATAACTGTCCCCGTCCTACTCTCTCGAACGGTGGTCAGCTTCAAGTACCTGCACACTAAAAACGTTCCCCCTAGGGGGTCAGCTTACGCTGCGCATGAAATTCGCATATACCGCGTGCTAACCGCGGTACGCCGACTACTTTGGGTCGGATATACATGGAGTTCAATTTAATCAAACAACATGCATCATGGCAATACAATATATATGTATATCACACAAGGAATCTACATCCAATCACGGAACACGATTCCTAACTAACATAACAATGTTGTTAGTGGTAACTGGTTACTCTTAGGCATTGAGGGTTATTCCTCACTATGCCTTGTTTACTTATTCAGTACCTCACCCGCTCTCTCGGGTTACTTATTCGTATACACACCCATTCTCTTGGGCTACTCATTCTTATACTTACCCATTCTCTCGGGTTACTCATACATATACTCACCCCTTTCTCTCGGGTTATTTATACTCATTATCTCACCCACACTCTTGGGTTATTCATACTCAAGCTCTTGTTGTTTCTCGAGACACTACAGGTCTCCTACGTCAACGCTTGTTTCTCTTATTACATTCTTAAGCCAAAACTCATGGCTCTCTAGCATAGTCTTACTTCCCCGGTTTCGACCCTACTCTGGGTCTAGCATGGTGGGAAGGTTCAACTAGCTCACGGAACTCTCTCTTAGTTCCTATCTCTTTTACTTAGGTCCGACTACTCTCGGACTACTCTCGTTCCCATACACTCCTCTCTCGGAGTTATAATAATATCATGTATATTAGTTTAGAAGCATCATTCTCGATGTTTCTAATGACTTTGGGAACTTTTACTTAAATTCGGGTAATCTTAGGTTTAAGGGTTACCCTCACAATCATATGCTTATACATTAGGATATTTTCTTATACCGGGTAAAATCCTCATAAGAGGTCGACCGTATCTCAAGGGAGTTACATAGTCCCTTAGGTCTCTTTTACCTTTCTTATAAGTTTACATTATTGGACTAACTTCAATCCTCTCGATGGAGGTCATTTATCTCTCCACTCATATTTATTTCGTGGATTGTTTCAATAAGGTTCTCTAACCGTTATCGGGTATATACTCAACCCGTACATCTCCTCACATTTTAGGGAGTTCATATGTTTGTGTTATCGTTATACTTTAATCGATAGCTTGTGTGTGTTTGCATATTACCATTGGTTATGTGACTACCCGTTCAACGGGTTTCTAGTCAATCAATACTCACTAAGAGTCGGTCTATGCACTACGTTAGACCACACCGGCATACAAGTATGTTAGCTCATACAACATACAACAATGCATGCATAATCAAACAAGGGATTATTTTCATGCTTAAATCTTGATTAAGCCGGCACACAAACACACAAATCAGAGTAACTCGGTTAGCATACGGGGCATGAGAAAATCATACCTTTCACCGGGGTTTTTACTTTTACCGTGTCATCTCACCATGCTTGGTTCACACACGATCCTCTGATAACATTCAAATGTTTTATTAACATCAAAGCATTACGGTATGTAAAACTAATACTCCCGTACTTAACCCCGTTTATCCCGTTATCTCGGTTTTACACTTGTTAATTTGAGTTCTCATTTCTCACTCTCTTCTAACACTTTCTTACACTTCTTAGGGCCTTTACATGTCACCAAACAAGGCCTTAACATCTTATAACATCATTAGCATTCAAACCCCCATCATTAGCAACCTTTAAAACACTCACGGGGCAATTCTGCGGGTGGTCCGGGACTTGGTCCATACCCAAAGTCCCGGATCAATCACAAACTAAACTCTCGGATGAAATTCAACATTGGTCCGGGACCTTGTCCCTATCCCAAGTCCCGGACCAAACACGGCTTGCACTCTCGGCCTAAATAAATGGGGTGGTCCGGGACCTTGTCCTCATCTAAGTCCCGGACCAAGGTGGGCATTGCACTCTCGGTAAGAAAAACAGGGGGTGGTCCGGGACTTTGTCCATGGACTAGGTCCCGGACCCTGCTACAGATTTCACCAATTTGACAGTTTCTTAATCTGTTACAGGTTATCTCTTAACCCATTGATTAACCCATCTTCACCAACTAAAATCCACATGTTTTAGCATCTAATTACCCACCTAAGCCACCTTAACCAACCACCAAGTACACTCATCAATTCTAATTATTTTCACCCAAAATTCACTTACACTTTCATAACTTGTTTCCTTGTTTTCTAATACTCTTGTAACAGATTTTGGTGTTGCCTCCCACCATTCGAACCTCCTTCACTAATGCCATTCCTAGCACTCAGATGAGATTATTTCACTACTAGCACACACTCTCCTTCTTTGTTTGGTTTTCAAACCATTAACCAACCACTTAAATCCCTTAACTTACCTAGTTTCTTCCTTAACATAAAACACTCAAGACTATCCATTCCTAGGTAAAATTTGACAGCACTTTCTTACTTTCCTAAGCATTTTCACCACACTTAAATCAGCTCATAAACACTCTTCTCCCTCCTGTTTAGTTTAAACATAAACAACACATCAAGATCCCATTTCCTCACATATGTACACTAACCTATCTTCAAGGTTTATTTGCACACATGAGCCTCACTAAACATACTCATTCAACTCACAATATTGTGGTATCATTACTACTCAAGCTCAAGGTTGTTTATACAACACTAACATAAGTTTTCCCAAGGCAAATAAACCAACACAAGGTAAGCCCATTACCTTGTTTATTCTCGGTTTCTACTCCTCTTCTTCTCTTTCTCTTATTCCCTCTCTCCTTCTTGTTTTCACAACATACCAAGGAGCATAGATTGCCAACTACAATCATATCCCCACACACGCATCAACAAGTAAGTTTCAATATTTTCCACATAACCTAATATATTCCAAGTAGCTAGTTTTCAAGGTTTAGCTTAGGTTTTACCTTAGAATAACCAAATGGAGAGCTTGGCAATCCATTGGAAGAGTTTCCATCCCTCCACAAGAGCAAGATGCTCACGGCTAACATGGGGAAAATTCAACGTGAGGGAATTTTTTTCCAAAATTGGAAGAGTTAGCTAGAAATGAAGAGCTTGTAACTTTCTTTTTACCTTTGAGTATCAAGAAGATGTTGGAGACTCAAAAACACTTCTTTAAGCTCTAAAATGGCCTACTTCCATGGAGATGAAGATGAATGTTTCAAGCTTTTGAAGGGTGGAAAACGTAGCCTTCGTCGATACGAATCTAACGGTAGTATTTGTGAGGTTTGGTGAAGAGATGAGTGAGTTAATGGAGGAAGAAGGAGGGCTGTGTGCTCACTTGTGAAATCGCCATTTAACAGAGGAGGAAGAAGAAGCTCAGCTTGGAGGGGGAAGAAATAATCGTGAGTGAGAAGAATGAGAGAAGGTGAGAGAGTTACTTATATCTCTTTCACTATTCCCCTCCTCTACTTTATTACTTTGTCCTTTTGTGACTTAATAAAAGCTAGCTAATTACTTAAGTATAGGTGTGTGTGTGTTATAAAACTGGTCCCACATTATTAGTGAGCTGGAGCGTTTTTCGTTTTCTTACAGAAAACGCTCGTTATTTTACCCGTTTAGCACTATTCACTAACCGGGCCCGTTTTTCGGATTTTTCTCGTTTCTTTATTTTTAATGGTTATTAAGCTTACATTAATACTTAATTATAGTTATTTAATCAACTATAATTTTTACGGGTCCATTTGACCACTTAAAGTCACGTTTTCGGGTTTTCTCGAAAAACGTGCTTTTATGCTTAATTAGCGTTTTAATCCATTATTTGGATCCGTTTTCTTCGGGAATCATTCCTGTATACTAATTAGGCCTAACTAAGCCTTAGGAATCTATCTCGGACCCTCTCGAGATCATATATCTCTTATACTCATTTAACGCGCATTTTAGCGTTTTTCGCTTTCAAGCGTTTTCTCTTTTCTTTTGGTTTTATCTTTTTACCATACTCTTTAGGCACCATTAGGCCCTTAATAATTTTATTAGAGTAATTTAATCACCATTTTTAGATCCGGGGTATTAAAATCTACCCCCCTTAGGAACTTGTCCTCAAAGTTGGTGAATCTAGATGGTTACTCATGGCGTACTATGCCAAGGTTATAATACATGTATAACCTTACAGACTCCACAAGTCTGTCTCATTTCATACTACACATACCACACCATATCACAGCATGTATAGCAATCAAAAATACTTTTTGTTCTCTCCCCATGGAATCGGTCCGAAGACAAGAAGGCACTACAGTCCTCGAATCCATGTTGAGTGATATACTACTGATCCCTCAGGTACCGGTCACGTTGAACACTTACTCTTTCTGGTTCACGGCCGTTTCATGACTACTGGGCACTTACTCTCTGGCCCACGGTCCCTTCGGTTCTGATCAAAACGTTACACATATACATATCCTCAGGCACTCTGGTTGACTCACTCAACACAGGAGCATCTCAGGGTACTCTCCCCGTCCCGCTGCCTTTGGAAAAATCACACACTGACACCGCCCCAACCGGTCACTTAGGACCGCCGCACGTACGGTGTAATGGTTTCAAAACTAATACTCTCCCACCGTTCTACCGGTCATCAAGACTTAAGGCTCAGCCATCGGCGGGTGATAGCGGTTTCAAAACCCGTTTTCGTTTCCATCTTCATACTTGAAGAAAATTCTTTTTCAAAATCTGTTTGAAAATTCTTTTTAAAACATCACACAACTCCAAATCCGGTTTATGGTAGTTGTATCCTTTCTTAGCGTGATTACTTGTGACCACTTATAGGGAGCTTCAAGAATCATTCAACCCTGATGTGATCAGCATCAGTGTTGAACTATCCTTCCACCCCAATTTGTGTTCGGTTTCCCTTGATCGCTAGCAGATCAAGTTCCCCTCCCACGTCAATTTCAAACAATCAGATAGTCAAACCTTTTCGTTTTCTAACTTTTACTCTTTCTAGTCGTATTCATAAAACAATCTGTTTCAATTTATCTCTAGTTCCTAGTACTTAGGTCATTTGTCATTCTCATTGCTTCACTACTTTACCTAGGTATTCCATACTTATGGCTTCATTTACTCAAATTGTTCCTCATTTAAAACACATAACATACAACTCCAAAGGATGGAACTCACTCCATCTATCATTCTCAAATAAAATCACCTAGGGAACTCACTCCCTCTTAGGTTACACATCGGTTTCATGCCGATTCATACTCATCATAACTCATGTCTAATCTCACTAGACATATACTATAGGGATTCTCATTCCCCAGGAGTTTCTCTACTCCTCTTTTCATATATATTACATTCTCATTACTTGCATCTCTCATGCACCATACTCATTATTACACAATGAATGGGTACCTATGTTTATGTAACATAAGTTCCAATCATCAAAACAATTTCTTTTTGTGCTATGCACATAGTAGTTTACGCACCAATACGTAAAACATACTCTAAGCGGTTTTCGCCCTACCCCCCTTAAAAGGGGTTACGCCCGCGTAACCAACCATATGTTATCACTGAACATTGGTTTACTGATTCAAGTATTATGAAGTGTTTTGACTTCAATGAGGTTAAATAACTCATAACCGGGTCCGGTTCTAGCCTATAAGGCTTCAAGGGGTTTATGATATAGATATACTTAACCCTGAATTACGGTCCACAAGCTTCTGCTGCGTGACCTAATAACTAGAGCTTAATTCGCTCTTTGGTATTCTCAATGTATTTCAATCGTCGCTTGGTATCTCTTACCGTATGCGAATTCGATGAATTTTAGATTGTCTCTCCAGTTCTCTGGGAATCTACTTCGTATAACACTGTATACCTTTGTGATTATTCACTTATTTTTCCCGACTTGTTGCCGGTCGAGGTCAAGCTACTACTTAGCATGTAGTGCTTCCTCGTTTAATAGTGGCTCATGGATTATGTTTGTTTCTTGGTTCTGTACCAGAGTTCTTCATTCATACTACTCTGCATTTTTCCACATATCGATCCTGGGCCCTGTGGGTTACTGCCCAAGTTCTTTGGTGCATCTTTAGCCAATGGCCGCACGGTTATCTCTCTAAATTCTCACTCAACAGGCTTTGTTGACATTTCTCAATTCCTGGCTCTCCCACTCGATCATTACCGCACAAGTGCAATACCAAAACACTCAGTCATACAGAGTGCAGAAGCGTAACCCTTGACAGTAAATCTCTCATGAGATAGGAATGATCATGTCTTCTTTACCACATTTCTTCATCAACTCTAATCACTATCTGAAAATACTTTTACAATGGTCGCTTACTGCGCATCTTGGTCTTTCTCATCTCTATGGCATCCGCTACTACTTTAGCTTCCGCCCGGGTGTTCTCGCCATTTACACGATGGCTTGCCATTCACTTGGCTCACAACATACGCTATTGTTAAATCTCTGCGCACTTGCGCGCTGCTTACTCTGCGGTTCATATTGCACCACACAGTGTTTACTACTCAACCGATTACTCTTCGGTTCGAATTGCTGCTATCGAGGTTCCTCTTTATACTCTACTATTGTTCAATACTCATTGGCAATACACATGCTCAAGTTTTTACTACAACCGCTCTAGCGGTTTCACATTACTACTTAGATGGTAGCCTTTCTCTGGAGGATTCACGCAAATGCCGCTCCATAGGCCCTAATAACAAGTGGTATCCCCACTCTAAGGTAGGGTTCATTCACCACTGTTCCTCTTATGCCTTTATGCATATGTTTTACAATGTTTGGATCTACGTATTGTAGTTGGTTTTATCGGCTTACAAGCCACCTTGCCTCGAGTCATGCTCCATGCGGGCTGTTTATATAGGTTTCTGCTTCTCCGTATACCATTAAATGGTTTAGGAGGTATTTCTTGGCTCTTAGATATGGTTGTCTCGTAACACTTCCAGACATGGAAGGCCCTTTTAAATAACTTGATAGTTGTTTATGCCCTCTGGCAATCTAGTTCCCGTGTTACGAGGGATCCTTCGGGTTCTACCCGAGTGTTTGCTTAAACACTTGTGTTCTCAACACGATATTTCGTTCAACTACTGTTGACTCCGGCACCCTTCTCGGATTGCTCCTGGGTGTTACTGAGTAATGCCATTACATTTGGCTTGTACTCATGGTTATGTTCAGTTGTGACTTCGCCTTGCGGCTATGTCCTTGACTATCCCGTTTAGGGTTGTAATGTCTCCCATTATTGGGTAGATCCTTGGTACTTTCTAATACCTACTAGGTCTGGTCATTATTCTCTTCAGTGAGGTATAAAGTGGGAATTCTATCCCGTTTATCGTACATTAATAAGTTCATTTAGGCATTCGCCGTATTATTTACACTGGTATTCACCCAGTTATTAGGTATTTCCTGAGACATATCCAATGTCTGTGCTTAATACTCTGTGCTTCTCGCACTTCTTAATGCTATATCCTTAGGTCTGTCACCTTACTGGATTCTAGACTCCTTAATCTTGATAAGCTTCCTTATGTTCTTCGGTCATCCGAGGTGTCCAACTGTCTTTGCTTGAATTGGCTCTTTCGTCCGTAGTATGGAGTGGGCTACTTCCCGTGTACCGTACTCTACTTGTATACATACATGGAGTATCTTATTGATACGTTACCACTTACCCAACTAACTCATAATTGGTCTGTCAGGCCCGCATGCTCCTTTGGAGTGCGGTCGTTCCATGTCTCGTTTGTGTACACTTGTAGTGTCGGTCACGCCTAAGTGAAGTATTCTGTTGCCAACTCCCTTATATGGTCCTACAATAACTTATCGTGGTTCACTGGTTTGGTTTTAAAACTTTGGGGGTTTTTTAGAAAATTTTATGTTCTGAAAGAAGTTCAGTTTTAAAGTAATTCTTTGGCATTGTAATGCCGGCTGTTCCTTACCGAGTCAGCTTCTCGCTGACTGGTATGTTCTTTATATAATGATCAGGCCGTTATGCCTTTTCAAAGTTTCGTTTCACAATTCTTAGGGTTTAAGTAGCTATATTGGCTTTGTTCGCCATCTTGGTACTTGCTAAGTACTTGTCACTTGTTAAGATTCTTCTTAACGGTCCCGTATTACTGCACTTGCCGAGGCAAGTGCGCAGTACAGGCAGTTTTTGGGTTAACTCATACCGGTCACGGTATTGTTCACCTTGTAATTGGTAGCCTCGTTGGCTCTTCCTTGATCCCCTAGTTGGATAACTGCTCCTTGGAGCTGATTCTCATTCATCTTGACATGACTGTCATTCCTTAGGTGCTTCTCCATTCTCGGGGTTCCTTAATTACTTTAATTCTAGGCTTTACCTCGTTGCTCGTTCCCACGTCCTTACTGTGGTTACCGAGGTTTAACTTATTTAGGTACCACTTTGGTAGTCCCATTCGGGTATATCCCGTAGCTATGCTCGTAGCTGTCTAAGCTGTGCCCGTTAGGTATTGCAACCTCTTCGGGTGTGGCTGGGTGGGTGTATCTACTCTTGACTAGATTCTTAGTCGGTTAGTGTACCGTTGATGGTATTATTTAGTTATGGCGGTCCGTAGACATGTGTCCCGGTTTTGTAGCTTCTCATTAGTCCGCCTTGTTGCACGGTTGGTGCATGCTTCTCACTGCTGCTCGACCAGCTGGGTTCTCGCGTCTGCTAAGCATGTCGCCCCAAGTTGCCACAGATTCAGGTCTCCTGGAATTAGGATGTCTCGACCTTCCGCCTTTGTGCGGTTATTATTGTTCCAGCGGAGTCCATTTCCGGGGTTTCCGGTTCTCGGATTTACCGCATGACAGGTTCTAGTTCATATTAAAATATTAAATAACTGCCAGATTGGGTTTCCCCGTCTCTCTGGCGTTCTTTCCCGAGCTTTTAATGCGGGGGTTGTGGAGGGCGGGTCTGGTATTGTAGGTATCCAGAACATACTGGAAGTTCCTAACTAGCGCATCTCTCACGCTACCACTCAACCCTTAGCCCTAAGTCTCTATTTCCTAACTCGGTATTTCCTAAGCTCGGTATTTCCAGTCATCAGAGCGATACTTCGCTCTGATACCATTTTTGTAACACCCCAACCGTTAATCTCATCATTACCTCTTAAACCTTCTCTAATTACTCTTACTCGCACAGCGGAATCTAACTTACAACGAGGGGTGAAACAACGCCGTTAGCCACCCATGTGGCTAACCAGGCCTTTCTTACACACCGTAACGGTCTGATGAACTGGAACAACCGAGTACTTCATACAAATACAATACTCAATTCATATCTCTACTATACCGAGTCTACAATATACGGATGCCGATAACATACTCGGACTTACACCTCATTCAAATGCATAAGTAATTACGATCTAACTACCCACGCTTCATAACTGTCCCCGTCCTACTCTCTCGAACGGTGGTCAGCTTCAAGTACCTGCACACTAAAAACGTTCCCCCTAGGGGGTCAGCTTTCGCTGCGCATGAAATTCGCATATACCGCGTGCTAACCGCGGTACGCCGACTACTTTGGGTCGGATATACATGGAGTTCATTTAATCAAACAACATGCATCATGGCAATACAATATATATGTATATCACACAAGGAATCTACATCCAATCACGGAACACGATTCCTAACTAACATAACAATGTTGTTAGTGGTAACTGGTTACTCTTAGGCATTGAGGGTTATTCCTCACTATGCCTTGTTTACTTATTCAGTACCTCACCCGCTCTCTCGGGTTACTTATTCGTATACACACCCATTCTCTTGGGCTACTCATTCTTATACTTACCCATTCTCTCGGGTTACTCATACATATACTCACCCCTTTCTCTCGGGTTATTTATACTCATTATCTCACCCACACTCTTGGGTTATTCATACTCAAGCTCTTGTAGTTTCTCGAGACACTACAGGTCTCCTACGTCACGCTTGTTACTCTTATTACATTCTTAAGCCAAAACTCATGGCTCTCTAGCATAGTCTTACTTCCCCGGTTTCGACCCTACTCTGGGTCTAGCATGGTGGGAAGGTTCAACTAGCTCACGGAACTCTCTCTTAGTTCCTATCTCTTTTACTTAGGTCCGACTACTCTCGGACTACTCTCGTTCCCATACACTCCTCTCTCGGAGTTATAATAATATCATGTATATTAGTTAGAAGCATCATTCTCGATGTTTCTAATGACTTTGGGAACTTTACTTAAATTCGGGTAATCTTAGGTTTAAGGGTTACCCTCACAATCATATGCTTATACATTAGGATATTTTCTTATACCGGGTAAAATCCTCATATAAGAGGTCGACCGTATCTCAAGGGAGTCACATAGTCCCTTAGGTCTCTTTTACCTTTCTTATAAGTTTACATTACTGGACTAACTTCAATCCTCTCGATGGAGGTCATTTATCTCTCCACTCATATTTATTTCGTGGATTGTTTCAATAAGGTTCTCTAACCGTTATCGGGTATATACTCAACCCGTACATCTCCTCACATTTTAGGGAGTTCATATGTTTGTGTTATCGTTATACTTTAATCAATAGCTTGTGTGTGTTTGCATATACCATTGGTTATGTGACTACCCGTTCAACGGGTTTCTAGTCAATCAATACTCACTAAGAGTCGGTCTATGCACTACGTTAGACCACACCGGCATACAAGTATGTTAGCTCATACACATACAACAATGCATGCATAATCAAACAAGGGATTATTTTCATGCTTTAATCTTGATTAAGCCGGCACACAAACACACAAATCAGAGTAACTCGGTTAGCATACGGGGCATGAGAAAATCATACCTTTCACCGGGGTTTTTACTTTTACCGTGTCATCTCACCATGCTTGGTTCACACACGATCCTCTGATAACATTCAAATGTTTTATTAACATCAAAGCATTACGGTATGTAAAACTAATACTCCCGTACTTAACCCCGTTTATCCCGTTATCTCGGTTTTACACTTGTTAATTTGAGTTCTCATTTCTCACTCTCTTCTAACACTTTCTTACACTTCTTAGGGCCTTTACATGTCACCAAACAAGGCCTTAACATCTTATAACATCATTAGCATTCAAACCCCCATCATTAGCAACCTTTAAAACACTCACGGGGCAATTCTGGGGGTGGTCCGGGACTTGGTCCATACCCTAAGTCCCGGATCAATCACAAACTAAACTCTCGGATGAAATTCAACATTGGTCCGGGACCTTGTCCCTATCCCAAGTCCCGGACCAAACACGGCTTGCACTCTCGGCCTAAATAAATGGGGTGGTCCGGGACCTTGTCCTCATCTCAAGTCCCGGACCAAGGTGGGCATTGCACTCTCGGTAAGAAAACAGGGGGTGGTCCGGGACTTTGTCCATGGACTAGGTCCCGGACCCTGCTACAGATTTCACCAATTTGACAGTTTCTTAATCTGTTACAGGTTATCTCTTAACCCATGTGAACCCATCTTCACCAACTAAAATCCACATGTTTTAGCATCTAATTACCCACCTAAGCCACCTTAACCAACCACCAAGTACACTCATCAATTCTAATTATTTTCACCCAAAATTCACTTACACTTTCATAACTTGTTTCCTTGTTTTCTAATACTCTTGTAACAGATTTTGGTGTTGCCTCCCACCATTCGAACCTCCTTCACTAATGCCATTCCTAGCACTCAGATGAGATTATTTCACTACTAGCACACACTCTCCTTCTTAGTTTGGTTTTCAAACCATTAACCAACCACTTAAATCCCTTAACTTACCTAGTTTCTTCCTTAACATAAAACACTCAAGACTATCCATTCCTAGGTAAAATTTGACAGCACTTTCTTACTTTCCTAAGCATTTTCACCACACTTAAATCAGCTCATAAACACTCTTCTCCCTCCTGTTTAGTTTAAACATAAACAACACATCAAGTTCCCATTTGCTCACATATGTACACTAACCAATCTTCAAGGTTTATTTGCACACACGAGCCTCACTAAACATACCCATTCAACTCACAATATTGTGGTATCATTACTACTCAAGCTCAAGGTTGTTTATACAACACTAACATAAGTTTTCCCAAGGCAAATAAACCAACACAAGGTAAGCCCATTACCTTGTTTATTCTCGGTTTCTACTCCTCTTCTTCCTCTTTCTCTTATTCCCTCTTCCTCTTCTTGTTTTCACAACATACCAAGGAGCATAGATTGCCAACTACAATCATATCCCCACACACGCATCAACAAGTAAGTTTCAATATTTTCCACATAACCTAATATATTCCAAGTAGCTAGTTTTCAAGGTTTAGCTTAGGTTTTACCTTAGAATAACCAAATGGAGAGCTTGGCAATCCATTGGAAGAGTTTCCATCCCTCCACAAGAGCAAGATGCTCACGGCTAACATGGGGAAAATTCAACGTGAGGGAATTTTTTTCCAAAATTGGAAGAGTTAGCTAGAAATGAAGAGCTTGTAACTTTCTTTTTACCTTTGAGTATCAAGAAGATGTTGGAGACTCAAAAACACTTCTTTAAGCTCTAAAATGGCCTACTTCCATGGAGATGAAGATGAATGTTTCAAGCTTTTGAAGGGTGGAAAACGTAGCCTTCGTCGATACGAATCTAACGGTAGTATTTTTGTGAGGTTTGGTGAAGAGATGAGTGAGTTAATGGAGGAAGAAGGAGGGCTGTGTGCTCACTTGTGAAATCGCCATTTAACAGAGGAGGAAGAAGAAGCTCAGCTTGGAGGGGGAAGAAATAATCGTGAGTGAGAAGAATGAGAGAAGGTGAGAGAGTTACTTATATCTCTTTCACTATTCCCCTCCTCTACTTTATTACTTTTCCTTTTGTGACTTAATAAAAGCTAGCTAATTACTTAAGTATAGGTGTGTGTGTAGTTATAAAACTGGTCCCACATTATTAGTGAGCTGGAGCGTTTTTCGTTTTCTTACAGAAAACGCTCGTTATTTTACCCGGTTTAGCACTATTCACTAACCGGGCCCGTTTTTCGGATTTTTCTCGTTTCTTTATTTTTAATGGTTATTAAGCTTCCATTAATACTTAATTATAGTTATTTAATCAACTATAATTTTTACGGGTCCATTTGACCACTTAAAGTCACGTTTTCGGGTTTTCTCGAAAAACGTGCTTTTATGCTTAATTAGCGTTTTAATCCATTATTTGGATCCGTTTTCTTCGGGAATCATTCCCGTATACTAATTAGGCCTAACTAAGCCTTAGGAATCCATCTCGGACCCTCTCGAGATCATATATCTCTTATACTCATTTAACGCGCATTTTAGCGTTTTTCGCTTTTCAAGCGTTTTCTCTTTTCTTTTGGTTTTATTCTTTTTACCAATACTCTTTAGGCAACATTAGGCCCTTAATAATTTTATTAGAGTAATTTAATCACCATTTTTAGATCCGGGGTATTAAAAATCTTCATGACATGATCTCTAAACCATGAATAGAAGGTCTTGTTTTGCTCCTTTACCAACCAAATAATATTCCTCCCAGGATATTGAGCTCTTAGTGCAGTCATGTGTTTCTCAAAAAATGGCTCAATAATCTCAAGGTGATGTAAAACGAATAGATGTGCAGACTCCATTGAGGATGAATCAATTGCCATAATTTTTTTTTCCAATAACACCTTGACCTTTTTTCCCTCCTATGTGTCTCGGTTGTGGCACTCCAACAGCTACGGCTCCCTTCAAGTATTCAGTACAAAATTATGTCACTTCTTCAGTTATTGTCCTTTCTATGATACTCCCTTCAGGTCGATATCTATTCTTCATCCTTCCCTTCAAGATTCCCATGTATCTCTCAAATGGATACATGTATCTTAAATATATAGGACCACATAATTTGATTTCTCTTACAATGTGAACAACCAAGTGGACCATGATGTCAAAAAACGAGGATGGAAAATACATTTCAAGTTGACACATCGTAACAACGACATCGCGTTGCAGACTGTCTAGTGTATCAACATCCACGACTTTATTGCACACTGCATTTAAAAAGAAACATAGTCTTGTAATTACATTCCGCACATCTTTCGGCAATATACCCCGAATGGCAACAGGAAGTAGATGCAACATCAGAATGTGATAATCATGAGACTTCAACCAGATCAACTTCAAGTCCTTCATGGACACAAGACTTTTCCAGTTAGATGAGTAACCCGTAGGAACCTTAAGGGAATGAAGACATTTACAAAAGCTGTTCTTCTCATTCTTAGACAAAGTGTAACATGCTGGAGGTAAAAATGTTCGTTTGCCTCTTTCTTGGGGATGCAACTCCTCACGTATGCCCATAGCTTGCATGTCTTTTCGAACCTTTATTCCGTCTTTTGTTTTCCCAGGTATGTTAAGCAAAGTCCCAACAACAGCCTCACCAACATTTTTGACAATATGCATGAAATCAAGACAATGCCTAACATATAAATGTTTCCAATACGGAAGTTCCCAAAATATTGAACATTTTTTCCAGATGTTTTTTTGGGTAGACTTGGACGGAACACCAAAAACATTGTCAATGTCTTTCACCTTTTGATAAATCTCTTCAGAACTCAGAGGTATACGAGCAACACGTGACTCAGTCTTTCCGTTGAATAACTTCCTCTTTTTACGGTACGGGTGAGCTGATGGCAATAATCTACGATGACACATATAGACGTTTTTTCCACAAAACTGTAGACGATCAGAACAAGTGTCGTCCTCACATATTGGGCAAGCAAATGTGCCTTTTACTGTGTATCCAGATAAGTTCTCGTACGCTGGAAAGTCATTCACTGTGAAAAAAAGCATAGCACGAAGTGTAAAGTTTTATCTGGCATAACTGTCATAAACCACTCTCCCCTGATTCCATAGAAATTTCAAATCGTCAATCAGCGGTGCAAGGTATACATCGATGTTATGTCCTGGTTGTTTAGGTCCAGAAATCAACAATGATAACATTATGTATTTCCGCTTCATACACAGCCACGAGGGAAGATTGTAGATCACCAATAGAACAGGCCAAGTGTTGTGCTGACTACTTAGACTGCCATAAGGATTCATCCCATCCGTACATAACCCGAGTCTCAAATTTCAACTGTCACTGGCAAAATCTTGAAATCTTCTATCGATTGTCCTCCATTTTGGTGAATCAGCTGGATGTCTCAGCTTATCATCATTTTTTCTTCCTTCTGCGTGCCATCTTAAATTTTGGGCATCTGACATTTGCAAAAAGCCATTTGAATCTTGGTATTATGGGTAAATACCAAATGACTTTTGCTGGAGGACTTATTTTCTTAGAATTGGATGTTTGACCGTCCTTCTATTTATAGCGTGACAAATGACATTTTGGACACTCATTCAAATGTTTATTCTCTCCTCTGAATAATACACAACTGTTTGGACATGCGTGTATCTTTTCGTACTCCACACCCATAGGACACATCAACTTTTTTGCATCATAAGTGGAAGTAGGAAGATTGTTATCATCTGGTAGCATGTCATGGAATAGTTCTAGTATTGCCGTAAAACTCTTATCACTCAAGCCAAATCTTGCTTTAAGATTGAACAAATGCAGCACGGATGTCAACTTTGTAAATTTGTTGCATCCGGGAAACAAAGGGGAACGTGATGCATCAAGTAATCTTTGATATTCAGCCGGTTTGTCTGTGAAATTATCTTCAACATCTTGCAGCATAGAGTCCAGTTGTTCAATCTTATCATTGTCGTCGTTGATATCAGTGTCACTCAGATCACACGTATTATCAGGAAATGTAGTATCATCCGTAACCATTTCTGGTTCACTGTTCGGTTGAGTGGAAGTTTGCACCCTGCTACTGGCTTCTAATGACTCGCCATGCAAAAACCATATCTTATAGTTCGGCATAAATCCACGCCTTGATAGATGAAATCTTATTGTATGTAGGTTAGGAAACTTATTGCGAAGTTCACATTGTGCACATGGACAGGGAATGTGTGTCTCGTTCATCCTTTTCTGATGATCGAGAGCTGCTTTGCAAAAGTCATTATCCACTTTTGATTCAAAATAATTCCCTCGCTGACCGTACATCCATTCACTATCCATTCTACAAACTCCAAATGAAAGTTAAAGCTTAAAAATAACTACAAAAATATATTGATAATGCATAATAAATTATCTTATATTTAAAATAATAAATATGAAAACAACAATAACTAAACAATCTTTGGAAATGATATATAATGATATGGTTCTTGCATGGCGAGTCTGTATAATAAATATATACACATCTACAATATATATTATAGATATATATACTACTTGATTATCTTATATGTATATATATAATATATATATAACCAACAATAATTAAATATATACGTATATATGATTCTGCAACTAACTATATATATAAATCAACGAATTTTACAAACAATTATGATAAACAGAAATTCAACGAGGTTGAAGAATAAAACTAACCTGGTTTTGGAAGGACGTGGAGTAGGCGAAACTCGGAGGAAGGAAACAAGGCAGAGGACGGCGACAAACGTGTCAAAAGGAGTAACTGTGAACCATAATAATTAGAATAATAGTTGTAGTTATAAAAAAATACGTACAATTAATCAACAAAAAACCCTCACCTCAACTGGGCTAGGATAATAGTAGCAGAATCGAGTGGATAATATATTAAATATATGTATATATAATTCTGCAACTAACTATTATATATAAATCAACGAATTTTACAAACAATTATGATAAACAGAAATTCAACGAGGTTGAAAAATAAAACTAACCTGTTTTTGGAAGGACGAGGAGTAGGAGAAACTCGGAGGGAGGAAACAGGGCAGAGGACGGTGACAAACGTGTCAAAAGGAGTAACTGAGAACCATAATCATTAGAATAATAGTTGTAGTTATAAAAAAATGTACAATTAATCAACAAAAAACTACCCTCACCTCAACTGGGCTAGGATAATAGTAGCAGAATCGAAACGACAAGATGAGCAGACGGAACTCAGATGGAGGTAACAGGACGGAGTACAACGACAAATGGTGTCAAAGGGTAAACTGTAACGAACCATATTAATAATAAGTGAGGATAATAGTTGTAGTTATGTAAAAAATCACAATTAATTATCAACAAAAACAAACCCTCAACTCACGTGTTTTCCCCCTTTTTGGACTCGTTTCAGGTCGCTAAACTGGCGACTTGTTAGAAGTGAGGATGAATTGTCGCGTGTAGCTACACCGCCAACTTATGAAGCATCTAATTCATTGTCAATATTTAATCAATAATCACAACTTATTGTAAATCAAATTATAAAATTAAGTAACTATAAGTCAACATTTTTGATGTTAATTCACACGACAAATCACCACTGACGCTTACTTGGCAACAATTCACACAAAAAATGGTAGAAAAGCACAAAAATATCACTGAAATTGGTTCAGCCATTTCATCGAACACTTTGTGGGCATATGCATTATTTTGTAAAATTACACACATTTAGAATTTCCAATCAAACCAATCAGTCTACTACACACCAGATAACATAAATCAAGCAAAAACTACACTTAAACAACAAATTAAGGCTCTGTTTAACATAAATTAGAAACTTCAAATTCGTAATAAAAAACTAACCTAAAATTGAATGTTGTAGCTGGACGACGGTGACGCAGGGAAGGGCGACGGTGGCGCAGGCGGCGGGGCACGGCGACGGCGGTCGGACGCTGTGGAAGGTGGCCGGAAACGGGAGGCGACGGCGCGGCGACGGCGCGGCGACGGTGGGGCGATTTTTGGAGTCGGGAGGTTTCTGTGTGAAGATTGAAGAAGAGAGGAGAACGTGCGAGTACTGAATTCGTCGGGGTTAGGGTTATGTAGAAAGGACTATTTTCGGCGGTTGTAAGGCTAGGAACCGCCGAAAATGCCCCGTCGATTTTTAAAATGAGCATTTTCGGCGGTTGTAAGGCTAGGAACCGCCGAAAATTCCCCGTCGTTTTTTTAAATGAGGATTTTCGGCACCTCATTTTTGGCGGTTGTAAGGCTAGGAACCACCGAAAATGACATATTTTCGTCGGTTCTATTGAAAACCGCCGAAAATGTTATTCCAAGTTACTCATTTTCGGCGGTTTCTACAATAACCGCCGAAAATGAGGGGCCGAAAAAGGCCCTTTTTCTACTAGTGAAATATCTCCAAAAAGCAAGTTCTCTTCATTCTTTTCTTTCTTTCTTCATTGCACACCGTCTCCAACCTCTTTCCTTCCTTGCTCCATCGGTTTGCTACAGCACATACACCATCTTCAAGCTTTGAACCCTTATATCTCCTAGCTCCCTTTGCCGAATCAAAAACCAAGACCACCATTCTCTTAGTCTTGCCAAGCTCTTCAATTCTATCTTTTCAAAACATCAAAACCACCATTTCGGTGCCAAGGAGAACTTCCATGGAAGGAGCTTGAGTCTATATTTTTGTGCCTTGTTGATCACCTTTGCTTCAAGGTAAACTTCATTTCCTTCACTTTTGTTGTTAACCAAAAATGCACCTAGTAATGGTGTCTTCTCTTGTCTTGGTTTAGCTTCACTCTCATCTTCAAAGGGCTTGGTGGAGTCCTCTCTTGATACTTGTTCAAACTCTCTTCCATTTCCAAGGTAAAACAATTACCTTAATGTCTTAAGACAATATCTATAACCTAGGGTTTATTAATGTGTTTGGGCATGAAGTTTGAATGCTCATTTTCTTGCTTGTATGTTGATTAGAAAGTTGACAAGTGATCAAACTCCTTGCTGATTTTCGGTACAAGGAAACAAGAAGGAAGTTTGAGAGGAAAAAGAGGTAAACAAACTATCCCAATGTAGTTTAAATGCCTTAGGAAAAATGATCTTGATTTGCTTAATAAAATACCTAAGGAGCCAATGGCAAATGAGCTAGTGAAATGCTCTCAAGGAGTTTATTAAGGGCATATGTATTGTTGGGTGTATTTGCAGGTCAAAGGCAATATATACATGTGAAATTCAGTGTTTATGGTTTATGCAATTTAAGGGCCTAAGAGCCATGTTATTTATGGGCCTAAGTGCCAAGCAATTTAAATTATGCACTATATTGTGATGTAGTGTAAATTTGGTGAAGTATTGTGTGTAAGAAGGTTCTTGATGGATTTAGGTGTTCTTGAATGTTTAATGGTGAAAACAATGTGCTTTGGTATGACTATGTGCTAGGAGAAGCTATGGCAAAATTTAGTTGATAAACAAAGAAGTTTATGTGTTGTAATAAGATTTTATGACCTAGAAGGTACTAGGAATGATTAAGTGTAAAGATGGTGAAAGAAAGTGAATTAAGGTGTTCTTAAGTGTTATGATGCCTTGGGCATAGTCTTGGAGGATTTAGTAGTTAAATTAGTGTTTTATACACATCAAAGTCATGTTATGAGAAGTATAATGTCTTATGCAAGTTTTGGTATACAAAGGAAAAATAATGTCTTGTAAAGATCTAAATGTAAACTTGTGGAAAGAGTAGAAGTTGTGTGAAGGAGATGTTTGTGTGAGAAGTAGTGCTTTTAGGAGTAGTGGTAATGGTGGTAAGATAACATTTTGGTTAGTTGAGTAATAGGCATGAAACTACCACCTAGAAAACCTAGTGAAAAACATTATAAGGGTGCCAAATGATGTTAAGACATACTAGGAGGTTTGAGGAAAAGTTTGGAGAAGATTTGACAAGTTTTGGACATGTTCTGTTGTGGACCGACCCTGTCTGGGTCGGTCGGTCTCTATTAAACCAGCCGGATGAGTTTCTGGAAAGGACCGACCCAGAGGGCGTTGGGTCGGTCGGAATAGTGTTGGGTCGGTCGGGTAAGTTTTAAAAGACGGCAAAATTCCTGGAAGGGACCGACCCAGTGGACTTGGGTTGGACTTGGGTCAGTCGAAGTGGAATTTTGAAAACCCAAGAATTACTGGAATGGACCGACCCAGTCGGTGGGTCGGTCGGTGGGTCGGTCAGACCCAAAAGTTAAAAAAAAAACAAGAGTGACTTAAGTAGTAAACCCTAGTGGGTATAACAAGGATAATCAAGTGTGAATTAAGTAAGGAAACATGACATATAATCATGTAAAAACACTTAGTTATTCAAAAGTTAAATAAGTTAATTAACCGACATTACTAATCATGTTTAGGAACTACGTTTGGCGGGACTCGTATGCAGCAAGGGCCAAGGTATGGTTTTCTTGCAACCTGTGTCCTACCGGATTACACCGGCTTGTATGCCAATGTGTTTTTCTGTATGTTTGCCACGTTATAAGATAAATCATGAGACGAGTTTACAGTCATTGTTGTTGTTGTGTGTTTGCGTACCGATACCGGTAATTTCGAATGCGTATGAAAGGCTAGTTAACCAATATTAGGTAAACGTAAGAGAACGGTATCCGGTAATAACGTTTCCAACCTAAGGAATGTTCTAACCACGGCTATGCGTGAGTTAGTTATGTGTTTGTTTGTGCGTGTTAATATGTTCACTACCCTTATGTGTGTCTAACTAGACTTAACCACCTGATTGTGAATTAATGTACTAAGTCCAATAATGAGACTTCTAACAAGTGCTAACCGGGGAGTGAGGAGTTCGGTAGTTCCGGCCACGCGTGTGAGTATGGGGGTCGTTGTCATATCAGGTTCGATCCTCTCTGTATGTTATGGTTGTTTTCCTTTTTGGTTTCCAACCTTCCCTTTAGCTTAACCAAGGCTATTTTACTGACTCACGTCGGGCCACAGGGGCATACTATGTTTGTTCAGTGTGCTACCTTGGTGTTAAGTTATCCGTTCATTTAACGAGACGGTAACGAGTTATGTAATGAGCTTATCATGAGTTTGGCAACATTCTCTAGGCTCTACAAGTGAACTAACTATGTTTGGGCTGGTTCGTAAAGGGAACCGTTCCCGTTATGTTATGTATTATTGTTGTGCTAAAATTCTTATTGCGATGTGATGTTATATGTTGATAAGATGTGGAGTATGTGGATCATGGATATGAATTCCAGTTTATTATAAGAGGCGTTTAAGGATAACCCGATTGGTGGGTAAGTGTCGTCTATTAAGGAAATAGCTCCATTAGAGGAGAAACCCTCAAGGGTTAAGGAACAAAATGAGTGAGCTAACGAGTTTTGTGTGTTGATTGATTTGTTGAACCCCATTGTTGTGGGTATGTAGTGTGTTATGTGTTTATAGTTTACATGCATGATTTAAATATAATCAACCGCATTCTTAGACGAGAATTAGTTGTGCGTGGCCCGGTAGCATGCGGGCTGCAGCATTACCATACCAGCAAAGGTGCTGAGCCCCCTGGGGGGGCACCCTTTCTTCTCTTTCCTATTTCAGGTACAAGGAGCTGGAAGCCGTTCGAGAGTAGGATGGGGTAGTCGTTTGTACATGGGTAGCCATTTTAACTGTGTATGTATTGTAGGTGTAGTAAGACCGAAATTGTTATCGGCATCAGTTTGTAAATACTCGGTACAGTTGGAATGCTTATGTATGTTGGTTGTTGTTAATAAAAAGGTATAGTAATGTACATTTGCTCGGGAATCTAGTCCATCAGACCGATACATTGTGTATGTATTAGCCTTGTTAGCCACGTGGGTGGTTAACGGCGTGTAACACCAAAGAGTTAAGTAATGTGATGAGTTAAGTTTTCCGCTGCAGTTTGTTGTTGAGTGTGTTGTTGTTAGTTGGGGTGTTACAATAGAAGTTTAGTAATGTTTAAGTTAGTATAAATTACTGAATAATACTCTAACTTGCTGAATTTATTTAATGACCTTCTCAAATGTATTTTGACACGAAATTTTTACCATAGATTCCTTATAAAATCTAGTTTATTTTCATGTAAATTAATACGGGTTTTGAGTTTTTAAACGTAAGTTATAATTTTTGTAAGTTCTGAGTATTATGGATTTATTTAGAAAATTAACAAAGATATTTTTATGAAATAAATTTTTATATAATATGTCTAAAATATCATAATTACTATATATTAAATTTGAGAATTTTCAAACGAGAGGAAATAGGTCTAAAAATTGTTTTTCTTAAATTTTCATAAATTACCTTATGATATATGGTTTTAATGTAATGAAAATAAAAGTATAGTGAAATATTAAACTCTATAGGTTGGAAATAATATAAGAATACTGAACTAACATTTACTACATAATGTTGATAAATATTTTTAGGTATAAACTTATAAGTGAAATAAAGAAATAAAATATTATCTTAGGTTAAATCAAGGAATTAAATTAACCTACTTTTATGTTAACTATATACTATAGAAGTTAATATACTGAATTGAAACAAAGGAAAATACTTTATATTATAAACCATATATTGGATGTAGATATGTGTAAAAGTTAATAGGAATAATAAAATACAATAAAACTACATAAAGAATGTCTTAAGTAAACCCTAATACATATAGAAAAAAAATAATAAATAAAAGAAATTAAATACCATATGGAAATAGAATATGAAGGAATTAATAAGTTGAACTAAACCTATACATGATACTAGTAGTTTTGGATTTTAATGCAACAAAAATTTAAAACCTAGATGAACTTGTGATTGGGGATATCCAACATGAACCTTTAAGTTCTAATCAAATATTAAATGAATAAATCAACTGTAACTTAAGAGTTTAATTAAGCTAAACCTATGATCAAGAGTAAGTAATTGAAATAAAATTAAATGTACACTTAAGACATACAAATTCAATAGCGTAAATGGTCAAGTCAAACCTGGAACTAAATCGAGGTTGCATGTTCGAAACCTCACAAAACCCTTTTCAGGAAATTTAATCAATTAGCGAAAATGTGACTGAGCCTTGAATGTATAACTTACATGGTTACTGTTAGCTAGGAATATGGGAAAATGTCGAATCTTGGTAAATTCTTCCTTTGGACTATGGGTACTGTTTCATCCATGAGTCGTGTTTTGGTCAGCCTTATTAAGTATGGAATCTTTTTATTAAGTGGTGCACACACTTTTCACCGATGACTGAGAACGGGTCGGTGGTAGCGGAGGTCTGCTTTACCTTGTCCATGTGGACAACTGAGAGTGGAGGTCTGTTTACCTCGTCCTTGTGGACAACTGACTAGCGGTGGGGGGCCATCTCTCCCAATTGGTTTTATTCCACCCTTGAGTTACTGGTTCTTGGATCTCTATTTTCATTCCTAGTCCTTGTGACTACTTGAGTTGTTCTATTCCTAACTGGGATTGAATCTAGCATAACCAATGGATGTTCACTAACTCATGGTGTGGCTTTTTAATTGACTAACTTTACTTTAATGTTATTTATCTCTATCTTTTCCTTGTTCTCTTTTCTCTATAACTTGGTTGTTTTGAAGTGCCTTGTTACTCTGTTTTATTTCTAAGAGTTTCATTTCAATCTACTGTTTTGTTTTAAAGGGGTTGTGTTTTAACTTCTGCTCATGAGAGTCGTACCAGTTCCATTCCAGGGAACTGATTCACCCCTCCCGGGGTGGGCTGCTTGGTTTCATCTTGCAGGTACAAAATTGTTTATACAGGTGGCCACGAAGAGTATGAGTGTTCGGGATGGGAATTAGGAGTTATGGAGAGCTGTTCTATTTTTCCTTAAGTTATGTTGCATTGTATTTTTCTCGAGTTCAGACCGTAACGTTTGTAATTCATAAGTTGTAATTGTGAGGTTTGGTGCCGGGTGTTTGGAACCCAATAATCTGTAAACGCCAGTAGTATTTTATTTTCCACGGCATTTATGTTAAATAGGGGCGTTACATACATCTAGTATTTTAAACGAAAATTTTCTTAGCAAGCTTCTGCAAAGTATAAAGTATACAACCGATTATTCATCCCTTTGTTTTTCCCCTTATTATTGCTATCCTTAAGTTATTGTCAACTCATTATGTACATGTTTCATTTTGAATCGAGGTTAAGGGTATATTACTCTATAAAGTATTTCTGGTCACATAGTCTAATTTATTGAAGTTTATCATGGCTATTTTAAGATGTAGGCAAATTTTAGTATTCATTGTGTATATTTAAACATAAATAAGCTCATTTGATTTTCTAAAAAATAGTATAACTTTTTATGCGAATGCACACTCATATGGGAGAATATTGTTTTCGTTCACCTCAGCATATGGCTTTGATCAAGATTCGTTTTTCATATAATATTTCAACTTGTAACAGTATATGTGTGTGAGCCTCAATTTTTGAACCTCAACCCTTTGTTGATTCAAGTTTATTAGGGTCTAACCGGGTTCTAGGTCCACTTATAACCTAAGCTTTAACAATTATGTCATAAAACATTAATCATTAAATCCTAAGTTAGCTCACTGGAACCTATTATGAGTCGTCACCTAATTTTAACCTAGGGCAAATTCGGAAAGGTAGAGTTCGGGTTCAGGGGCTCGGTATTCGACTTTTACGGGTTCAATTTACTTTCACTACCCTTCTAAGTCGTTTTTCCTCTACTTAGTCATTTACGGCTTTAAACTATGGTTGATTTTTTAGGAGGCATCTTCTGTTTTTTTTAACGTTATTTGATAGAAATTAAACTAACCTAAATAAGGGCTTCGTGACTCGGATTAAGTCAAAAGTTTTTCTGTCCGTGACCCCGGACTTGTTGTCCATGACCACGCACTTATAACAGAAAATAACATTAGGAACACGAAAATAGCAAAAAACTAAGTTTTTTTAGTGTCCGGGACCTCGGACATCATCTACAGAGTTCAAATCATCAAATTTCAAAAAATATTATTTCCCGTCCAGGGCCTCGAACAGGATGTCCGCGGCTGCGGACCCCTACCGGACGGGCTAGTTTTTAGGGTTCCGGTTAGAGTTTTTTGCTCAAATTTTGAACGTAGGCTCCTAATGTTATTATAAACTTGCTGGTAACTTCAAATTTCAGTTTTGAAGTTGAATTTTAGAGAAAACTTGGTGAGCAAGTTATTGACTGAAAACGTAAACAAACGGTAATTCGGGAGCCGAAAAAAGTTGGTGTGATCCCAATTTGAGAGGAGGCTAATAAAGTCGTGGGGAGTTAGAAAAGTAAAATTCCCACCTGTTTTACCTATGTATTCAAGATGATCCTTCACGTCGGGAATCTTTTGGTGCCTCGTCGGGATCGGTTCCGGAATGAATTCGACCCGAGCTTTTGACCCCTTCTTCCTTGTGCTTTTAACCATGTTTTGGTTCTGTATTTTTGGTGTTTTGGTGCTTGGAAGTTCGATGGGAGAAGAAAGAATGTGTTTTTGGTGATTTCGGGGTGATTCAGTAGAGTTTTGGTATTGATTTGAGGCTTTGAAGCGCAAAAACGTGGAGAAAAGGTTGACGGATGTGTATTCTAACTTTGGGAATGTTCTCCTATGCCCTAGGTCGTTTTTGGAAAGGTCCCTTTATAGAAAGAGCATGGCCAAATTGATAGAACAATTTTTTTAATCTAAAACCCTTATTTGTGCTATAAGAGAATCTGATTTTTTTAGAATATGTTACTGGTTGATAAAAATTATTATATTTTAACCAAAGACAAAGGAAGTTTTTTAGAAATTTTGAGAGTTAGAATCGGGTTATTTCGATAAATAACCAATTAGATAAAATTCTTACAATTTGGAACATCCCATAATTCATAACTTATGACTGAAAAGTCAAAATTACGAAATTACAACGGTGGTAGTCTCTAAAAATCATTCTATATCTTGTGTTAAAATTGGATGATATTTGAATTTGATTTGGGTATTTTCCAATGGAGAGAGAAAATTGTAGGAATGTTTGAATTGCTCTTTTAAATTTTGGGCTAAGGTTCCAGATAAAATATTGTCAGGTTTGTGACTGTATGTAGTCATGCTAACCATGTGAAAATTTTATTTTAATATTTGGAAACCTTTTTATTTCTATTTTGAGGCTATTTCATGTGTTAATTAGCTTATAATATGAATTAAAAGCTAAATTTCCTAAATAAATATCATCTAGGAAATTAAGAAATGCCTTTCATAATGACTATGGTATTTGGAAAATGTTTAGAGATGGTGAACAAGCCATATGAAAATAGAAAGTCCCGAGAATGTTCTTGGAAAATCCCGTCTTGGTGCATTTTGACCGTTTTGCCCTTTCCCGAGGGTCAAAATTTTGGGTATAACAGATTGCCCCCCGTCAACTAGGCTTTGTAATAGAAATGAAAAGACTAGTTGATGCTCGAGTGACACCCATAAATTTTCACCCCCAAACTTTAGGTAATTACAGAGTGACCCCATATAAGTTTTCAAACTTACAAATAATTCCTAAACGTCTTTAAAATTCCTATTTTAATTATTCTCTTGTCAAATTTGGCCAACACCCCTATAGTCAAGGTTTGACCTCCAATATACTGTGTTGACCATAACTTTTCATTATTTACAAATTTACCTCAGATTTTCCTCGAATTTCCATTTAGGCCCTTAACTTTACAAAAACTTATAATATTCATCTAAACACCAAATGAAGCCCTACTTTCGGCTATATATCATTTTAACACCATAAATTTTATTTAATTACACTTAACCCCTCATTTATACACTAGAATATTCCTTAAGTTTGTATTTGCTTTTAAAACTCGTTTATGTTATAAATTGTTAGGTATTAATTCCTTAAATTTCTAGGTGATTAAAACTCATTAAACCCCTTAACATCATATTTTCTCACCAAACATTATACTAAATAAATACTTAACTTTAATTGTAATAAAAACATTAAATAACGTAATGAAATGGCCTAAATACATGGCCTTATTACAAACTTCAGTTATAACATTAAAGTGACATAAAATGTTCATAAAAACCATTTTAGTCTCGCCTTACTATCCAACTTAACCGTAACTCTTGTTATTTGCATTTTTACCCCTTTAACTTATATTTATGACATTATAAGTCATTCTACACTTAAGTAGCTTAGTCCAATGAGTTACCATAACATTTTGTGCATTTATAAGTCAAATTAACCCATTTGAACAACCACCCATTTGGCCTTAATTAATTAAACAACAATAATTAGTTTAATGCTTAAAAATATGTTTTAAGCTAAATTTACTTTATTATGGCTCCAAAATCAACACCAAACACCACCACCTCACGACACTAATTAAGATATAAGCTTAAGTTATATTTTTGCTCAAATCAAAGGCTTAAACTTGCTTAGAAGGTCCTTAAGACTTAATTAAATTACTTACCCTCCAAGAGTTGCTTTTTCAAGTTGTTTTCCACCTTCTTGGTCAAGATCAAAGCTAGGGTTTAGTAGACCCATTCGGTCCAAATTTACACATGGAATAAAAAGATTTGATTAGATCTTTTGAATAGCTTTAGGGAATGTTAAGGCATTACAATGAACTTAAGAAGACTAGCTTTACCTTTGTATTCAAATGTGGATTTGGCTTCAAACTTTTGGCCAACTAGAGAAATATAGCTAGAGATTAGATCTCTTATAGATTTAAGGAAGTAAGGTAGAATAAGTACTTAAAAACCTTTAGAAAAGATTTACTCTTGAATCCTTTTGGAAGGTGGTTCCTTGGTGGATTTGTGTTCAACAAAAGGAGCTAGAACATCCTTCATTTCAAGCATGAAAAGATGGAGAAAAAAAAGTTCAAGAACTAAGAACTCTCGACTATAATTAATCAAGAGGAAAAGATGAACTTTTAAGGCTCATTTTTATACCTTAAGCTTTGAAAGGGATATCCTTACTTCTTGGATGGTGAATGCCAAAAATATAGCTCCAAAAAATCTTGATATTAACCTTGGTTGACGAAGATAAGTGTTTGGAATGGTCTCTTGTTTAATTTAAGGTAGAAAAGAGGAGATTTGGAAGGATTTAGATGTGTGGGGTTTTGAGTAAGGTAATCTATAGTTTCCTCCTTAATTCACTCTTATCATGAGAGAGTCTATCAAGATTTGGTGATGACTCACCTTATTTTTGCTGCCCATATTAGATATTTTTAGGACTTGGTCTAACCTTTGACCAAGCTAGAAAGATTAAATCCTTGTTTAGCACCATTTAGGTACTGTTCACATTCTGGTGCTATATTTATGATTTTTTTGTGAATTCGTTGAAATAGGCTTCCTAATGTGATACCATATAGTATACAAGATGTGATGTATACAAGGCAAGTTAACGACCCAAAGTTAATTTTTGGACACTTTCATAAAAATGTGTCTGAAGGAGTTTTAGGACTTCCTTTTGTGTTTTAACTCATTCTAGAGTTTGGTTTGCTTTGGTAATGGTCTTATCATGTTCATAAATTAGTTATAAGGCTTAGCAATCCACTTTGGACCCTAATTGTGGTTATATAATCCATAAGGTTTCTTAGAGCACATTTTCGCCCTATGTGATTTTAAAGCATTTTTTTACTTGTTTGTGGCTTTAGATTGTTCCCAAATAATTTTAAGGCATATTTCAGCCTTACTAGATCATTATTAGATTTTTTAATCATCACTTATTAGTTAGGGGTATTTCACCCCGTGCATGCGATCACAGTTAGTGCCCCTGCCTAGCACAGCCAGCACCCGTGTCATGCGATGTCGTGCATTGTTGTGACAGCTCAAGGTGCCGCAGGCCTTTGTCTTAAAGCTTGTTGTGTCTGCCATGGCGATGTCCTCGACACCCCACCGACCCAATATGTAACCGAAGGGATAAACATAACCAGAGGAGGAAGGGGATGAGGAGAAGACTTGTAGAGGAAGGGAAGGATAGCATATTGGATAGATAGAGAAAAGATTAAAAGAGAATAATCGTGTTTATTGAGTGTCCTTCCTGGTTACATACCCTTCCTATATATGATACTAAAAGTCTATCAATTCTAATATTCAAATAAAAAATCTATCTAATTAATGTAAGTAGATATATATATCTAAACAATATATAAACCACTCTCTTTATTGCTAACTTAAATACTAAAGATAAAAACTACTCAAATAACAAAGGTAAAAATTAAACATAGTCTTGTAACGGGCTGCCTATTCGTCACATTCCCACCCCCTTAGAAAGTGTCCTTGTCCTCAAGGTGGCGGTGCAAAGTCCTCCCGAGTGAAAACGCCAAAATCGGGCTCCGACATGGGATCATCCCTAGGATCGGAGCTACCAACTAACCACAAAACTGCCGATTCTTGTAACAATGACCCGGAGTGAAACACTCGTTGCAATTATAACATAGCCCTTTTTCCCGATGGGTAAGTGCCTTTGCTGGTGTAAGTCATTTGACTTGAACGCTTTGAGGAACCGCGCAAGCAGGAACATGAGCCGGATGTCTGGTAGTCGGCACAAGCGCCGCCTGTCCAGAGAATGCCAGACCCGAAGCCGGATGTCCTGTAGCCGGCATTGGCGGAGCCTGTCCAGAGGATGTCGGACCCGAAGCCGGGTGGCTAGTAGCCGGCACAAGTGTAGTCGGAATGGAGGTTGCCAGACTCAAAGCCGGGTGGCTAGTAACCGGCACAAGTGCAAATGACACAAAAGACGCAGATGAAATACCCCGAATAATTACTACCTTAATTAATAAGGATGAAATTAAATCATGAGCAATAATTTCTATAAATATTATAGTATAATATATATAGTCCAAAATGGACATTAAATTATACATCAATCTCTAATCAAAGGGAAAATATCATCAAGGGAAATCAACTCCAAAAAATTTAATATCACATGTAACATATTAGTACATGTGTTAAATACCACCAATATCACTTTATAAATTATATAAACATATTATATACTCTAAACAATCCAAGATACAGTATATATATATATATTCATAGATGCACCCTTAGAAAAAAAAAATAAATAAATAATACTATAAGTCATTAAGTGACACATAACCATAATATTACTTGTACAATTTGTGACATATGCTAAATAATGGAAACATTTTGAATTCCCTCCAAAATGCCAACCGATTACCTACATTAACAATGAAAAAAAAATATAAAAATAAAATAAGACATCATTAGGCTAAATTAAACTAGCAATAAAAGTACAAGCTAAGTACAAAAAGGAACCACACCTTTCACCACTACCAATGCTGTCACGATCTGTCTTTCTTCCCAACCAGACTCCTCCAGTTTCTCTTCTAGCCTCACGACTTACCTCCCTTTCCAACATTTTTCTTCCGTCCATCTACTGCACCACGTCTTCTACCTTCTCTGTTGTTGTAACAGCATCAAAAGCAACAAAAAAAAATACTGCTACTTGCCTACCCTCTCACGACAACAAGACAGAGGCAACAAAACAAGGTTTCTTCCTTTTCTTTCCTGCTCCATTCACGGTCAACAGCAGCTCATCCCTTCTACCCCATCCTCGGACAAACAACAGAGCAGAGACAGCAAGGTAATTCATGTTCTTTTTCAGCCCGTACTACCAGAACCTCCTCCTCCATTGTGACCATTACACTGCAACCCTCTCTTCTCTGTTGCAGTAACAACAACACACCAGGATCCCCATTGAACTCTCGGTAGAAACAGCAACCGGACAGCAACATCAACAAAAGAAAACCGGTAATAGCAGCATCTTCCTTCTGCTCTTCCTCCACGTTTTCCAGCCTTCTTTCTCATCGGATTCTACTCCATCTTGCTAGAGAACTTGTGCGCCTCTCTGTTACAGTAAACAACAGCAAAACCCCCTGAACTTCTTATTACCGGTTGCAAACAACAGCAAGCAACCAACAAGTAAGTTAAGTCTCCCCCTCCTCCATAAGACACTCTCAATCCTGGACTAAAACAACAAGCAAGAGTAGCTGGAGACCAAGGGTTTAAAAATACACCCTTAGAGACTTCATAACCAGCCGAGAGTGCACCAGCTAGCTGGAAGGAGACTCTCTTGATATACAAGCCTTCTAGTTGAGCTACAACAGCATCAAAGAACACACCAAGAAGGAGTACATAGGTGAGCTGCCGAAATCAACATTGGAGTTTGGAACCCAAGCAGAAACCAAGCAAGGTTGACTCCTCATTTGAACTGCTAAAGGTTGAGGGCTGAGTTCTAAAAGTGAAAAACAAGTTTCAAAGGCCGAGGAAGTTAAGGTGCGGTGGCTGGTGGAAAATTTCCTTGGTGATCAACCAAGAGGTACGAGTTGGTAGACACGAGTCTTGGGAGCGCTAGAGACTACGCGGGGGTTGTTACGCGAGCGTCGACGGTGTACGGTATGTTCATTGTGTGGTCCGAACCTCTGAGGGAAGCCTCGGTTCGGGAATCGATTGACTATGTGACAAGAGCGATATGTTTGCTATGCATGATTGTGTGGATTATTTAAAGGTTGGTAAGCGTTTATTATTGTGCGCGATGTCTTCGGACAATATTACTATGATTGTTTATGCGGTTGGAATACTAATATTCGGGAACTTTATCTCTAACTGACCTAAGTAAAACACTTAGGAATGAGACTCGGGATCCCCAGTCTCTAGATCTTGATACTCGAACATGACTTTAACCTAGACTATGTCTAGGGAAGTACATAAGACTTCAAAGGTAATAATGGTAAAGATTTCTTCAAAACCTAAGTATTTACTTAGGGTAGTTGATTAAGGATTAATCATACATTGGAGAGTGTTGGTTATGGTAAATGGTATGGGAATCCAATTAGTTTCGACTAGTTGGTTGCGCATTGGTGATCACCGGAGTATAACGTCCGTATCGGACCGACTCCCTCTATATTCCGACGGGCCTAGATAGACTGTTGGACCAGGGTGCCGACTTTGGCACACGGCTTCGGCCATTCATGGACGCCTTTATTAGGCAAGTGGAAGCCCCGGGATCGAGTGATCCTTGGCAATGAGCACTTCGTGTGTACGGGAGGACTACTGTCCAGTAAGGTTATTTCCGGGTTGTCCTAACATGACGCCTAATGGTATTGAGAGTAAGACTAAATGGTGATTAACATAATTTAAAGGAAAAACTACTAACATCTCGATGGAAGTAACTACGCGTTTGCATGAATGTTTACTGTATATTGTATGACTGTTTATAGAACATGGTATCTGGTATGTCGTGGATTGTATGTAATGGATGGATTGTCACTTTGATGGATTACTGTATGCTTATGCATGTTATTTACTGCTGTATATAAACTGCAAAATGAACCAGCATGTAATCAACCTCATGTTCAGACGGCTAATTGACCTAAGTGACCTAAAGGGTCTAGGATTACACTTTAGCATACCAGCATATAGTTTGCTGAGCCCCTTTTGGGGCCAACCCATTTCAGGTTGTGGATCGGGACGTGAAGCCGGAGTGCGGGAATATGGGTAGACTACCTCGACTTTTATTATCTCATGTTTAATATTAAATCGGTTAGCACGTTGAAATTCTGGGAACTCTTTAAATGCTCACTTTGCATAGGTATTGGTTTGTATATAGGATAATGTAATAAATATCTCGTTCATCACTGCGGTTAGTTGTTGTTGTTCATTGTTAGATTACGGTTATGCTTCTTTACTCGCATGGGCGAGTAATGGCATGTGACACCCAAGTGAGGATTAATGTAGTTTAACTTCCGCTGTGAGACGTCTCTAATTACGCTACGTGAGTGATTATACGAGGGTGATTATTATGAGATTAGTGAGTGGGGTGTTACAAAAGTGGTATCAGAGCGGAGTACCGCTCTGATGACGAGATATTAGGATTTAGACAGTGAGCATAGGACTTGGGAAATACGGGAAGCGTTTGTGAGGTACGAGCCGCCTGATCTTAAACGAACCAGTGTCTTAGAAACGCTAAATGCGTAACAAAATTAGCCTTAATGCCATATCTGTGTTATTGATTTCTACACGGTAAACTATCAAGTAATAATACGACATAGCGCATTGCGGGTGTCGAGAAGAGGCATGTCGGGGGTGATGGAGGTCCTGTAACCCTGAAAAGCGTTGAGACGGTAGTCGCCGCACTAGCTTGATGGAAGAACATCCCGGGAAACAACAGTAGTACCCCACCCGCCGCTGCCCACATCTCGAGTATCACCCATAGAGGCAATGTAATAGATGTCACCAAGAAATGCATAGAAGTCTCTCTCAAAATGGGAATAGCTCCAACCGGATACAACCTAGAAGACTCAGTAAAATCTGACCTACATTGAAAATAACCATATGAGCTTACGAGCGAAACTCCTAAAATTACTATAACATAACGCTCAAGGAAAGGAATGTCGTACCAAGGATAACTAGAGTACTCCATCTGCTGAACCCGAAGCACCACGAGGTAGCCACGCGGAGCAGACCCCAGCCGATACGAGCTACTAGAAGGGGGAAAGAGTCCAGGGGTAGAATACCCGAATTTTGTGGGAACCTTAGGCGCTGGTACTAGTACACAGCGCGATCTAGGAAACCGCACATCCTTAACTTAATACATTGACTGCATGGACATGCGTCAGGAACCTCCTCCTACCATGAGGGAGTTTTCAACAAAACTCAGAAATAGCCTAACTCAGAGAACCTAGAAATAGAATTACCTTAGAAAACTTACCCTACCTTAACGAACCGAAATAACTCCAATGCTACCCTTTTCAAGACTAATCATCTAAACCATACTCAAACGACCGAAGCGTTAGTGAAACAAACAATTCTAGAAACCGATGACTCAACCAGCATGGCGCGCTTTCTACAACAAGCGCTATAGCAAATACTATACTCACAATTCCGTCTACCTCGCGCACTTGCTACAGCAAGTGCTCCAATGATGGCTACAATTATGGTTACAATTATGGCTATAATTATGACTACAATCACTACTATAACTATAACGATAAATACAACAGAATTTTACAGACCGTGTAGGCCACAGGTGCAACGCCATGTCCACCGGTAATCATCAAACATTCATACAACGTCAGAGCGAATCTCATAACTACAATCACTCCTATAACTACAACTGCAATTATAAGCATAACTGTAACTATAATTGCAACTGTTACTACAAGAATAACAACAATTAGGATTGGATTCTACAAGACCGTGTAAGTCATGACTACCGGTAATCACTAACTATTCATACAAGTATAGTACATACTCTATAACTACAACTTGCCACCAAAGGGTTACAAAACCCTTAGAATACGGAATCTGCAACCATTGGAGGACCTGACGAGTCCAAACATAACAACTAAAGGGCATACCCCAGCCCATAACAAACTACAATCATTAAACAATAATCATACAATAACATCAGCCTATGAGCCAAACATCATAACATGCTTGGTAAATCACTTGATGGTTTAAAATTGACGTGGGGGGTGGAACTTGATCCGGTACAGGTCAAGGGAAGCTGAACACAAATTGGGGTGGAAGGATAGTTCAACACTGATACTGATCACATCAGGGTCGGATGATTCCTGAAACTCTCTATGAGTGGCCGCAATTAAACCCATTAGGAATAGACGGGGAATTGAAGTATACTAGCTGCAAGAAGCTAAAACACCTACAATCTAACGAGTAAAGCACCAAATACGAATGTTTGTGAATAAAAATTCACTCCCTAATATATTTATATAAAAAGAATGATGGTGAAACATAATCACATGACAATTAGGGCAATGCTACGCCCATAGTGGCATACGCCAATACATAATAAATATAGGAAGAGGAAAGGAACATACAAGTCCCTAGTAGGACCGACATTGAAAATGTTACATTACAACACAACTAATACTTATACCGATCGCAACCATAAATGCGAATCAGAGATGAACACCTAAATAATTGTCACCCAAGGCTTTAACCATATCAGGGAAGGCCATAACCAGCAAGAGATGAATAGTTGTTAGGTTACAATTATACACTGTTAATTCATTTGATCACACCGATCATTGAATGAGGGTTCCGAATAAAAAGGGAATGGCTACCGTCATTGGCGTCCCGCCAAACAATAGGTGACAAAAAGGAGTACGTGTTTAAGGCATGTTGTCTAATAACGTAACGACTGTCAGGGGGATTACTATACGAGTTAAACAATGGCAAATGGCCTAAACGGTAATACAAGACACTAAGTCTAAACACTATAAACACAAGCTCGATTAAAGGTACTCAATATACCATGAGAAAAATACAAGTCTAGAGGAGTGAAAATACCGCCTCCGACTACCTCCCAATATATACCAATGGAACATTGACATTTAAAAATGACATGGAAATTAATGGAAACGGGTTAAAACCAGGCCATAATAGAAACTTCCATAAAAATGAGAAAACACAAATCTTCGTCATAGGGCTCAGAAATTACATCAAACGATGTAACCCTAAGGATAGGGTAAAGTCAGAAGAACCATAATATGCACCGAAATTAACGAGTAGAGTTCCGATTGAACCAACAGGATTAGAGGAACCAAAAACCTTGAATAGAACATGACTAAGTCGTAACTTCGCAAAGGAATGGTTAACACACAATAACATTAAAGGAAACCTCTCGAAAGAGAAGAGAATTGATAGTCAACTTGATGGCGAGTATGAAAACTCATTAAATGGGCGAATAAACATAAACAAAACCCTCACAAGGTTCAATAACTGTTTCCCATTACCATACTCAACATCCAAAAGAACCTACCTAATAATGGGGACGTCACCCACAAGAGGAGCATACAGAGAATTACTCTCCAACAGAGAACACAACAATATCGAATGAGGTAACAATCTTGTATGCCCTAATTAAGGGCAACGATACGTCTTCACCCACAAAGGGGGCTGAACATAAGTACACCAATATACGATAAAAAGAAAAGCAAAAGCTAGCAGAGGCCATAAGCTATAGAACAAATGTAAGAATAACTTAACTGTCAAATCGATTGAAATATGGTGCGCACAAAAGCAACCATTATAGACTACCTTCAGAATGAATACATTGACAAGACCAGACGAGTGAAACTCGTAAAGAACTCAAATGATGAGCAACAAATCGTAGGCAGGCTATACAAACAGCCTAGACCGTCAGAGGACACACTCCAAAATAGATATGGCGTTCAATGTTATAACCCATACAAGAATTCATAAATGCACATTGCATACTCTTGTTAAATGACATGGAAAAATAGAAAGGTTATAAAATATACCAGAGGAAAAATACCTCAATTGCCAAGAAAACATACCCACACGGGATGTAAAAGTTGCAAGACTCAATATAAACAAAACAATGAAACCCTAGCAAAAGCGGGGCGAGTCGTACAAGTATTGACGTGAGAACAATATACTGAATATATGATAGGTAACAATCGTGAGGTGCATGACAAATATTACAATTAATGTATTCTCTGGAACAAAACAACCTAGAGACACGGGATGACAAGAATTAAATTTGTGAACTTATAAGCTAATACATTCAAATTTCAGAGACTAGTACAAAGAGCACTAATGTTAAACGATAGCCAATGTCATACTTCAACTCAGCTAGAAACCAATGAGTGAAGATAATAACAATCTAAAATGTATTCCACGCTAGTTATCCAGAACGTTTGGACACGATTAGACCTAATCGTGTACATCTGCAGTTAACAATACCGCATCGATTAAGATACCTCCGTTTCCAAATTAAGAAAAGACCGTGAACGACACTTCCATATTGGGACAAGGTCAGCAATAATTTGCTGCTAACCAATCATCTATGATACATCTTTAGGAATGAAAGGGCAAACCAAGCCCTATGTACGTGGATCTGCACCTCATTACGGAGCGAGTGGGCCTAATAAAACGTATTTGGGAGAGCGCACAAGTATTCTACACCTTTGGCTGAAAAGTACGCGCCTCAACCTTCGCATTTTCCTTTTAGAGCCGAGTGACGAGAGATCGACCGTCTCTTAGATATGAGAAGACTCCACTCCGAAGTTCCAATACGGAAACGAGGGAGACTAGGAACAAGACCATTAAAAGGGTCAAAGTATATTGGCCGAACCATGAGGCGAAAAGGCCACATGGGAGTGGGAGAACTCCATGAGAGCCAAGTATCCTGTGCTTTTCTTATAGCGACTGTGTGATACTTTGAGGGTCACGGGGCGTAACCCTTTTAAGGGGGGTAGAGCCTTTGGCATATTTAGCCCTTTTATGTTGTTTTTGTGGTATGCATGTGCTTTAAGCACTTGCGTTGTGGTTGTTATGTGTTTGTGCGTTAAACACTTGAGATGTATTTGATTAGGTGGATGTGCTTTAAGCACTTGGGATGAACTTTGTTGTGTGTATGTGCTTTAAACACTTGAGATGTGTATTATGATATGTTTGTACCTAGAACACTTGAACAATTAAGTATGGATGTCCTTCGGGACTTGTGATATATACATATAGGTGTTGGTTTGGATGTCCTTCGGGACTTGTGATATATAAATATATGTGTTGGTTTGAATTGGAGAACTAGTGGTTGAATGGAATGGATTACACTTCAAGAAAGTGTTGAGACTTTAAAATTGATAGGCCGGATGGGTTGATACCTTGAGGTTTCATTGGGTAGTTATATACATATGCAATTTAGACAACTTCGGGACGAAGTCCTTTTAAGGGGGTAGACTGAAATACCCCGAATAATTACTACCTTAATTAATAAGGATGAAATTAAATCATGAGCAATAATTTCTATAAATATTATAGTATAATATATATAGTCCAAAATGGACATTAAATTATACATCAATCTCTAATCAAAGGGAAAATATCATCAAGGGAAATAAACTCCAAAAAAATTTAATATCACATGTAACATATTAGTACATGTGTTAAATACCACCAATATCACTTTATAAATTATATAAACATATTATATACTCTAAACAATCCAAGATACAGTATATATATATATATTCATAGATGCACCCTTAGAAAAAAAAAATAAATAATACTATAAGTCATTAAGTGACACATAACCATAATATTACTTGTACAATTTGTGACATATGCTAAATAATGGAAACATTTTGAATTCCCTCCAAAATGCCAACCGATTACCTACATTAACAATGAAAAAAAAATATAAAAATAAAATAAGACATCATTAGGCTAAATTAAACTAGCAATAAAAGTACAAGCTAAGTACAAAAAGGAACCACACCTTTCACCACTACCAATGCTGTCACGATCTGTCTTTCTTCCCAACCAGACTCCTCCAGTTTCTCTTCTAGCCTCACGACTTACCTCCCTTTCCAACACTTTTCTTCTGTCCATCTACTGCACCACATCTTCTACCTTCTCTGTTGTTGTAACAGCATCAGAAGCAACAAAAAAAAATACTGCTACTTGCCTACCCTCTCACGACAACAAGACAGAGGCAACAAAACAAGGTTTCTTCCTTTTCTTTCCTGCTCCATTCACGGTCAACAGCAGCTCATCCCTTCTACCCCATCCTCGGACAAACAACAGAGCAGAGACAGCAAGGTAATTCATGTTCTTTTTCAGCCCGTACTACCAGAACCTCCTCCTCCATTGTGACCATTACACTGCAACCCTCTCTTCTCTGTTGCAGTAACAACAACACACCAGGATCCCCATTGAACTCTCGGTAGAAACAGCAACCGGACAGCAACATCAATAAAAGAAAACCGGTAATAGCAGCATCTTCCTTCTGCTCTTCCTCCACGTTTTCCAGCCTTCTTTCTCATCGGATTCTACTCCATCTTGCTAGAGAACTTGTGCGCCTCTCTGTTACAGTAAACAACAGCAAAACCCCTGAACTTCTTATTACCGGTTGCAAACAACAGCAAGCAACCAACAAGTAAGTTAAGTCTCCCCCTCCTCCATAAGACACTCTCAATCCTGGACTAAAACAACAAGCAAGAGTAGCTGGAGACCAAGGGTTTAAAAATACACCCTTAGAGACTTCATAACCAGCCGAGAGTGCACCAGCTAGCTGGAAGGAGACTCTCTTGATATACAAGCCTTCTAGTTGAGCTACAACAGCATCAAAGAACACACCAAGAAGGAGTACATAGGTGAGCTGCCGAAATCAACATTGGAGTTTGGAACCCAAGCAGAAACCAAGCAAGGTTGACTCCTCATTTGAACTGCTAAAGGTTGAGGGCTGAGTTCTAAAAGTGAAAAACAAGTTTCAAGAGGCCGAGGAAGTTAAGGTGCGGTGGCTGGTGGAAAATTTCCTTGGTGATCAACCAAGAGGTACGAGTTGGTAGACACGAGTCTTGGGAGCGCTAGAGACTACGCGGGGGTTGTTACGCGAGCGTCGACGGTGTACGGTATGTTCATTGTGTGGTCCGAACCTCTGAGGGAAGCCTCGGTTTGGGAATTGATTGACTATGTGACAAGAGCGATATGTTTGCTATGCATGATTGTGTGGATTATTTATAAGGTTGGTAAGCGTTTATTATTGTGCGCGATGTCTTCGGACAATATTACTATGATTGTTTATGCGGTTGGAATACTAATATTCGGGAACTTTATCTCTAACTGACCTAAGTAAAACACTTAGGAATGAGACTCGGGATCCCCAGTCTCTAGATCTTGATACTCGAACATGACTTTAACCTAGACTATGTCTAGGGAAGTACATAAGACTTCAAAGGTAATAATGGTAAAGATTTCTTCAAAACCTAAGTATTTACTTAGGGTAGTTGATTAAGGATTAATCATACATTGGAGAGTGTTGGTTATGGTAAATGGTATGGGAATCCAATTAGTTTCGACTAGTTGGTTGCGCATTGGTGATCACCGGAGTATAACGTCCGTATCGGACCGACTCCCTCTATATTCCGACGGGCCTAGATAGACTGTTGGACCAGGGTGCCGACTTTGGCACACGGCTTCGGCCATTCATGGACGCCTTTATTAGGCAAGTGGAAGCCCCGGGATCGAGTGATCCTTGGCAATGAGCACTTCGTGTGTACGGGAGGACTACTGTCCAGTAAGGTTATTTCCGGGTTGTCCTAACATGACGCCTAATGGTATTGAGAGTAAGACTAAATGGTGATTAACATAATTTAAAGGAAAAACTACTAACATCTCGATGGAAGTAACTACGCGTTTGCATGAATGTTTACTGTATATTGTATGACTGTTTATAGAACATGGTATCTGGTATGTCGTGGATTGTATGTAATGGATGGATTGTCACTTTGATGGATTACTGTATGCTTATGCATGTTATTTACTGCTGTATATAAACTGCAAAATGAACCAGCATGTAATCAACCTCATGTTCAGACGGCTAATTGACCTAAGTGACCTAAAGGGTCTAGGATTACACTTTAGCATACCAGCATATAGTTTGCTGAGCCCCTTTTGGGGCCAACCCATTTCAGGTTGTGGATCGGGACGTGAAGCCGGAGTGCGGGAATATGGGTAGACTACCTCGACTTTTATTATCTCATGTTTAATATTAAATCGGTTAGCACGTTGAAATTCTGGGAACTCTTTAAATGCTCACTTTGCATAGGTATTGGTTTGTATATAGGATAATGTAATAAATATCTCGTTCATCACTGCGGTTAGTTGTTGTTGTTCATTGTTAGATTACGGTTATGCTTCTTTACTCGCATGGGCGAGTAATGGCATGTGACACCCAAGTGAGGATTAATGTAGTTTAACTTCCGCTGTGAGACGTCTCTAATTACGCTACGTGAGTGATTATACGAGAGTGATTATTATGAGATTAGTGAGTGGGGTGTTACAGCAGACAGATTGGATGACTGACTAGAAAGGTGCTGCAGCGAAGCCCAGAATGTTGTAGCCGCCAACTTCTCCTCTACTGAACGTGCAAGACCTGCAACAATCATCAAGGAAACGGGTCGCATCAGCAAAACCTCACGACGAATGTCGTCCCAAAGACAAGAAATATAACAGTGAAGTGCGCTGGCCAAGGAAAGATGTGGAACACGCGATTGTAGCGCTTCAAACGCCTCGATATACTTTGAAATACCCCAAACATTAATTACCCTAATTAACGAGGGATTAATTAATGAGGAGAGACTAAATAATGATTAGTCACCAAGAATAATGACTAATGAGTCATATTCACTAAAGAATATTACAACCTCTATATACATATACAAATAAATATGTATAGTCCAAGATGGACATCAAACCACACACAAAATCATGAATAAATTTCACATAAAATCATGAATTAATCTCACATAAAATCATGAACCAAGAGGTTACATTATTAAGGAGAATCAACTCCTAAAATCAATACTACATGTAACACATTAGTACATGTATTAAATATCACAAATATTATTCATTAGACCATATAAAACATTTTATGTAGTCAAACAAATTATTAAACACAACAACCACTTATATACACACCTTAAGGCAAGAATTACACATGTTACCACCTAACACATAAATTAAGTCACAAGTGTACAAACTTAATGTTCTAGTATTAAGTCTAGGAATTCAAAATGGTCCCCCACACACATGTATGGCCGGTTTCACATGTAAGAAAAGAGAGATCACAAAACAAGAGACAAATACCCAAAGGAGACAAGAATGTACCAAAGAGGAATAAAGCAAAATCAACTTTCTACACTTCTTCCTCTCATCCCTTCTCACAAGTTGGAAAGTCTCCCAACCCATCCTTGCGCTCTAGGCTGTATGCTTAGAAAGGAGACACAAAAGCAAACATTAGACATTAGATAAAGCAAAAATGAACACTAAAAGACAACTCACCTCACATAAGACAATTCCACAACATCTTCTCTTACACACACAAAAAGAGAAAATTCTCCCATTTCTCTTCATGGTCTACGGTTTTGCTAAGTAAAGGGGACAAGGGAAAAGCAAGGTGACTCACGCATAAAACAAAACATAGCCCTTACACACCTAGTTACCTAGTAAAGTCAAATTTTACTAATACCCACACTCACTCACAATTGAACTTTGCCCATGGTCTCGAATTCTACCAGCTTCACCTTCTCTCCCAGCCGACAATAGCAGCTTCACTCCCCTTTCTTCACCATTTTTACTCCCTTTTAAGCCTTAAAGCTCCAAAATGGTGTTTTAAGCCTTTTTCTTCCTCAAATCTCCATTTTCTTACACAAAAATCACCACTCATCTTTCCCTCTCATTATTTTTGAGATCTAAGAGACCATGGGCCATTGAAAGAGATGAAGAACAAGTATAAGAAGCTTGGTAAGTCAAGGTAAAGGAAAAATGCCTTAAAGCACATTTTTGCTCATTTCTTTATAGATCCGAAATTAGCACTTGTTTATGCTCCATTTTTACACCATTTCATGCTTCAAATGAAGGTGATAGTCTCCCCATTTCGTGGGTCAAATAGATGCTCCAAAACATCTCCTAAAGAGCTCCAAAGACAAGGTAAAAACTAAGAACTTATGTGCCTCTTAAATCCTTCTACATCCCTTGGTTTTTCCATGAACTAAAGTTCATTCTACCCTATGTTAGGTGGCCAAAAATAGGGCCTAAATCTCTTCATATATCAAGGTGAGAACACCTCCTTTTAATGTTCAAATTCATGCCTTAAAACTCCTTAAACTAAATCTCTTGTCAAAGTTATTAACTAAACTTTTGTTCATTGTTATTATGCTGAACGAATGGGTCTTGGAACCACCCATGGATTGTGGAGGCAGTAGGGACATCATCCCAAAGGGAAAACCATCTTTAAGAAGGTAAAAGACTCATTTAAAGTCTTAGAGATTATAATAGTGTTACACTTATTGTTATAAAACAAAACCTAACTTAAGGTTGGGTAAAATAGTGTCGTGGAGCTTGGGAGAGGGTGTGTGGACGGCGTTGTGATTATAACAAGGTAATGTTGCTTAAAACCTTAATTTGTATACATTAGGGTTATTAACGTTATAAAAGACATAGGGCCAAAAATGTACATGTGAATATGTGCTGTTTAAACCATAAAAATGTGTAGAAAATTATTTTTACATGTTTAGTTGGTGAACCTAGGTGCTAGGGACTTATTAAAGTCAAGTTTATAAGTTAAAAATAAAATAAAAATGAATTTTTTAAGTTAAATGAAAAATCTGTAGCAAGCCGTGTATAACCTATAGTTTATGGACATTTTAATGTCATTTTATGGTTAAGTTTATGTTATGTATAAGGCCATGTGTTTAGGCCATTTTTATTATGGTTATTTAGATCTTTAAATATTATTTATTAAGTTTTGGGGTGATTAGATGAATTATATAAGTTTCTGGTGCAAAAGTGTAGTTTTAGTGAATACAATTATCTAAGAACATTTTAGAGGAATGTTGGTGAATTTAGGTGTTACATAAAATAAATATAAGTGATTTAAATGAATTATAAACTTTATAAATGAAATACCCCAAACCTAAGTATGCTAAGTAAACATCAAGTTAGGATGTAATAAGGCTAAAATATGCCTTAGAAACATTGGTAGACAATTTAAACCAAGGAAAACATAAGAAAACGCCGAAAGGGCAATTTAGGCAAAAATGTGCTCTAAGCTTGGAGTGACTTTGATTAGCACCCAAATATCATTTTAAGACCTTATTAACATGCTAATGGACATGTTAAATCAATTACAAAAGAAAACTAAGCTCAAAAATGAGTTAAAACATAAAATGTGCTTTAAGACTCCTTAAAGCACCTTTTTGAGAAATTGTCTTAGAAATGAGTTTTGAGTGGCTAAATGCCCATGGTTACACCTTAATCAACATGTGTACTAATTAGTATCACATTAGGAAGTCTAAATCAATGGGAAATCAAAAATTTCACAAATATGTGCACTAGTTTGTGAATAGTAACCAAATAGTGCCTAGTTTAGTCTTTAGTCAACTAAGTCTAATTAAATGGACAAACAAGACCATGACTAGCCTTAATTAAAGGGGGTGTCCAGTTTTTAAGGTGGTGACTCACCACATGATCAAATAACTAAGGGAAAAGAAGAGATAAAGTAAGTAGTTACTATTTGCTTTTTGAAACAAATATCTCTTATTTACTTACCTCTCTCCGTCTTTCTTCATTCTTCTTCTGAAATACCCCAAACCTAAGTATGTTAAGTAAACATCAAATCATGATGTAGTAAGGCTAAAATATGCCTTAGAAAGATTGGTAGACAATTTAAACCAAGGAAAACACAAGAAAGTGCCTTAAGGGCAATCAGGGCAAAAACGTGCTCTAAGCTTGGAGTGACTTTGACTAGCACCCAAATACCATTATAAGACTTTAGTAATATGCTAATGGACATTTTAAATCAATTAGCAAAGAAAACCAAGCTTGAAAACAAGTTAAAACACAAAATGTGCTTTAAGAAGTCTTAAAGCACATTTTTGAGAGATTGTCTTAGAATTGAGTTTTGAGTGGCTAAATGTCCATCATTACTCTTTAATCAACATGTGTACTAATTAGTATCACATTAGGAAGCCTAAATCAATGGGAAATCAAAAATTTCAGAAATATGTGCACTGATTAGTGAATAGTGCCAAATAGTGACTAGTTTAAGTTTTAATCAATATAAGCTAATTAGTTGGTCAACAAAGACCATGACTAGCCTTATTTAAGATAGGGGGCCGGTTTTATAAGGATGAGTCACAATGGACTTCATCAAATAAGGGAAAAAGAAGAGATAAGTAAAGAAAGTTACTATTTGCTTTTATAAAGCAAATATCCTTATTAGCCTACCTCTCTCCTCTCTTCTTCATTTCCCCTTCTTCTTCCACGGTTTTCTTCTTGTTCTCTCTGTTCCAAACCGTGCCCAACCAGCTCCATACTTGTTCCATCTTCAAATGTCCATAAGTTACTCATTTTAGCTCCAAATCAAAAACTAAGCATAGATTTCTCTTAGTTAGACCAAGGCCTTGCTTCCTATCTTTTCAAAATTTGAAAAGCCTCATTTTGGAGCCATGGGAAAACGCCATTGAAGGGGGAAAAATAAGTTTGAAGAGCTCATTAGCTTCTCCATTCTCTTAAGGTAAAGAAAATGTAAGAAAAACCATGTTTCCTTCATTTCTTGTACATGGCCGAAAATTCCTTCTCATGGGGCTATGCTGTTATGCCTTGTTCTAGCTTGATTTATTCACCAAGGACTAGTGGAGGTCCTATTTCATTCAATGCCCAAGTCTACTTTGAGACTTCAAGGTAATCATCCACTTTTATGCTTTAGAACACATTTCTAACCTAGGTTTTCATTCCTTGAGGTTAGTGCATTGTTTAGTACTCATATGAGTCATTGAATATTGATTAGAACATTGGCAAGGGGAATTTAAGTGGTGGCCGAGATCTATGCAAGAAGAAGGTCTAAGGAGGAGATTAAGATAAGCTTGAGAAAACAAGGTAAAATGCTTACCTAATGGTGGTTTAAGTTTAAGGAATGAGTTTTAGATGAGTACCAATGTAGCCTAGGGCTTACATTAGGTAATGGGTTGTATAACCTAGGAAAAAGAACTTAAACAAGCTTATGAACTTGTGATTAAGGAGCCAATGGAAATGAGTTAGTAAAATAAGTTTAAGATGAGTTTTAAGAGCATTATAACTACTATGAGATTGAAGGGTGTATTTGCAGGTTGAAAGCTTTTATATGTGGGAAATTCAGTGTTTAAGTTTAAGTCATTTAAGGGCCTAAGAGCCATGTCATTTAAGAGCCTTAGTGCTATGCAATTTAAGATTATTGCAATATATTGAGTATGATGTGAATAAGTTGATTTGGGTGAGAAAATAAGATGAGAAAGGACTTGGTGTGTGAGAGATTATTGTGTGAGAAAAACAATGCATTTGGGCATGAGAATACTAGAGAAGCTATGGCGAAATTTGAGTAGAAAATAAGTGTTTAGGTGATGGTGGTGAATTAATAAGACCTAGGATTTGCTAGGAGTCATCATGAGGAATTTGAGTGGAGATTAGTTAACTAAGGAGTTCTTGAGGTTTAGAATGACCTGGAGATGTCTAGGAGGAATTGGAGGATTGGTGAGTGTTTTTGAACACACCAAAATCATGAGATGAGGAATGTAAGACTTGTGCATAAGTTTAAGGAGAAGGTGTTGTGATGAGAAATTGAGTGATATTGATTGTTTGATGGAGGAAAACCATGTGTTAGGATGTATTATATACTAGAGAACCCATGGCAAAATTTAAAGGAGGACTTAAGTGTTTAAGATATTCCAAGGGAATTTCATGACTAAGGAAGTGCTAGGAAGTTTTAGAGGTTGTCTCGATGAACAAGGGGTGAGTTTAAGGTGTTTGATGAGTGATAATGACTTAGGCATTACTATGAAGGATTTAGGAATCAAGAGAGTGAAATTGAGTATTTAGGGCTTAGGCAAATGTTGGTAAACAACTAGGAAGGAAATAATGTGTCGATGGATGGAAGTTTAAGTTGTGAAGGAACTTTAAGTAAATGCACAAAAGGGTTTCGATGGTGAGAGATGCTTGGGAGATGATGTTATAGTGGTGAGGAAAACATTTGGCATAGTGGTTACATTAGGTATGAACCACCACCTAGAAACCTAGAGGGAAGCGTTACAAGTGTTAGCATTATTACAAGGAAAAATGTATAATGATTAAGGTGAATCTTGGTGAATGATTTAATGTGTTTTGGAGGATGTTCTAAGGTGGGTTTAAGGGTCTAAATGATGTTAGAACACATTGGGTGGCTTGAGGAAAGGTTTAGTGAAGATTTGGCAAAGTTTGGGCATGTTTTGGTGGCGTCCGACCCAGGGGTCCGACCCAAGTTTGGGTCGGACGGCCTCTGTTTAACGCCAGGGAAAGGTTCTGGAATGGTCCGACCCAGAGGTCTTGGGTCGGACATGGGTCGGACGGGTGAGTTTTAGAGGGCAAATAAGTTTCTGGAATGGTCCGACCCAGTTGGTTGGGTCGGACGTGGGTCGGACATGTAGGGTTTTTCAAACCCGAAAGTTACTGGAATGGTCCGACCCAGAGGGTGGGTCGGATGGTGGGTCGGACGGCCCTTAACACTTAAAAAAAAAAAATTTTGAATTCAAAGAATAATAAATGGTGATAAGGTATACCTTTGGTAGGGTGGTAATGATTGTGACCCTAAGAACTTAAGGGCTTAAGTTAAGTTAAGTATAAATATTAATGTTTAAAGTTAAGTTGTAAGCTAAGTGGCAAAGACTTGAGAGGTTATTGGATGGGAATCCCTAGGAACTAAGTGAGTTAAGTAAGGTGCAAATAACTAATGACCTAAAAATGAATGAATGTTTTAGGTTTGTGAATTGGGACCCCGAAGAAGGTTAAACAAACAACGATCGATGGTGAACGGTACAGTTCTCTTGTGACCTGCTTGCTAACGAGGTGTCCCTCGGCTTGTGTGCTATTTGTTTTTGTGTGCTCACTAAACAAGATAAAGCATGCAACCGGAATATATTATATTTCTTGTATTGTTGTGTGATGTTTGAAAACTACACAACATACCGTGAGATCTTACTAACCAATGTTTAGTAAGGAATTGAGTGAGACTAAGGAACGCCCCCTAATAAGGGACGATATGAACCGAAAGAGGTTAACCAACAAACAGGGTTTAGAGATTACTACTAACTGGAACTTGAGTGAGGAAACCCGGGACCGATCTCCGGTCATGCATGCTAAGGAAAGAGGGTCGTTATCTATAGCAGATTCGACCTCCGATTAAGGACTGGTCTTCGGACTTGTAGCCTAGGGCCGGTTGCCGGCTCAGCTACGCTGGACTCCCGTCCAGGGTAGGTGGCATTAAGATGGTGCGGTGGGATCACCTAAATCCCAGGTTTGGACTTAGGATACAACCATTCCCCTCCAGGAACGGTTTGTATACTGAGAATAAGTAAGATTAAGATGAAGGTAAGGTTAAGATAAGTTGCAACCATTCCTTTTAAAGGATGGTTTGTATTATTAAGATTAAGATTAAGGTGAGGTTAAGATAAGTTGCAACCATTCCTTTTAAAGGATGGTTTGTATTATTAAGATTAAGGTAAGCTATATCCACTCCTTATTAAAGGATGATTGTTCCTAAGATTAAGATAAAACTAAGATTGAGGTGAGATAAGGTTGGACTAAGATTAAGAGGGAACATTACTTAAGGAGTTGAATAATTAACTCTCTATTAAGGGAACGCATTTAAGTCGTTCATTGTGTGTGAACCTTGATTGTTCATATCTGAGTTGTTGTTTACTGCACTTTCTATTATGTTGTGCACCTAATCAACCTCTATGCTATCGACAATTAGTCGTCGTAGCCACGTTAGCTTGGGGGCCATGAGGGGATCGTACCAGCATTCGTGCTGACCCCCTTTGGGGGCTGTTTTTACTACACAGGTACATCAGGAAGCGGCCGTCGCGAGAGTAAGAAGAGGATACAAGTGTTAAGGGTTGAGCGTGGCCTACGGGTTGTGCATGTACACTCGTATGGCAATTTGAGTTAGTAAGATGTATAGGATGTGAGGGGGTTGTAAGAAGGATGTGTAGATGGTTAAGATTGTTGTACTAATGTTCGGTATATTCTTTAGTCAGACCGTGGCAAGGTCCTGGATTGTAAAGAATTCCGCTGTGACATGTATATATATATGCTGTTAAGTTGCGAGACCACAATTGGATTGAGTTGGGGTGTTACATCTTCTTCCTCACCGATTTCTCCTGCTATCTTTCTTCTTCGTTCACTTAGAAGACAGCTCCATGCTAGCTTCATCTTCCTTTGACCATATCTTGCTCATTTTAGCTCCAAAATCAAAACCAATCACATATATCTCTTAGTTAGCTCAAGCTCCATCTTTCTATCTTTCCAAAACTTCAAAAGCTTCATCTTGGTGCCAAGAGAAACCGCCATTGAAGAGGGAAAAATAAGCTTCGAGGGTGCATTAGCTTCTGTATTCTCTTAAGGTAAAGAATATGTAAGAAAAACTAGGTTTCCACCATTTCTTCACATGTCCAAAAATTTCTACTCATGGGGCTTCGTTTTATGCCTTGTTCTAGCTTTTTTCTATTCTCCAAGGGCTAGAGGAGGTCCTTCTTGATTCATTTCCAAGCCTACCTTAAGACTTCAAGGTAAAATATTAATTTTAATACCTTAATACACATTTTTTTAACCTATGTATGATTCCTTAAGGTTAGTGTGTTCATGAGCACTCATTAGAGTTATTGTGGATTGATTAGAACATTGGCAAGGAAATCTAAGTTGGTTGCCAAAAATTAAACAAGGAAAACTAAGGAGAAAGTTAAGATAAGCTTGAGAAAACAAGGTAAATTGCTTACCTAATGGTGGTTTAAGTTTTAAGGGATGAGATTTAGATAAGTACTAATGAAGCTTAAAGCTTACATTATGTGATGGGTTATGTAACCTAGGAAAAAGAATTTAAACAAGCTTGTGAACTTGTGACTAAGGTGCCAATGGGAATGAGTTGGTAAGATGAGCTTAAGGTGAATTAAGAGAACACTTATATTGCCATGGGAGCATTGTTGTGTGTATTTGCAGGTTGAAAGCCATTATTGAGGAAATTGAGTGTTTAAGTTTAAGTCATTTAAGGGCCTAAAAGCCATGTCATTTAAGAGCCTTAGTGCTATGCAATTTAAGATTATTGCACTATATTGAGTTTGTTGTGAATGAGTTAAATTGGGTGAGAAAATATGATGAGAAAGGATTTGTTGTGTGTGAGCTGATTGTATGAGAAAAACCATGCATATGGGCATGATAATATAATAGAGGAGCTATGGCGAAATTTGAGTAGAGAACAAAGTGTTTAAGTGGTGGTGGAAAGTTAATATACCCTAGGATTTACTAGGGATCATTAAGAGGAATTTGAGTGGAAATGAGTTAACTAAGGAGTTCTTGAGGTTTAGAATGACCTAGAAATGTCTAGGAGGAATTAGAGGTTAAGTGGGTGTATTAAACACACCAAAGTCATGGTATTAGGAATGGTAAGACTTGTGCAAAAATTTGGAGGAAATGGTGTATAATGTTTTAAGATGATTTAGGTATGAACTAGTGAATATAACAATGAGAATTTTGGGTACCTTGTGTAAATGGTGAAGATGCTAGTGGTGGATTAGTAAGGTTCTAGTTTTGATGGTAATGAGTGCTCTTGGGTGATGGAAGAGAAAATGGTAAGAGAATGTTGTAAATTGTCAAGGAAATGACTAGGAATGTATAAGAGGGTATGATCATGAGAATGGTGAGTAAATCGGGTAAATGAGATGGAAATGTCTAAGGAGGGTGTAGCATGGTCAAGGTAAATGAAGAACAATGCTAAGGTGCTAAGAGGATGAAAAGAAATGTATAGGTATGTTTAGGAGTTTAGGGATGATGTGTAACAAATAGGAAGGAGAGAGATTTGTGCATGGAGGTGCAAGATAACCTTGGAAGTTTAGCAAAGAAAAGATGGATGAATTAATGATGTTTGAGGAGTAGTGATGTTGGTTGAAAAGAGACATTTTGGTTAGTTGAAGTTTTAGGCAAACAATTCACATGTTGGAAGTTTAAGTGGTTTAGTGCTAAGTGTTAGGAATTTCTTGTGAGAATTTGAGGAATTGATCAATGGATTAAGTGGAGGGTTTATCAATAATTTAGTGGTTGTTAAGGTGGGCTTAATGTGCCAAAATGGTGGTAGACATATTAGGATACTTGTGGAAAGTTTTGGTATTGAAAGAGCAAGTTTGGAGGAAAATCTATTGTGGGCCGACCCAGTTCTGGGTCGGTTGGGCTGTTTCTAGCCAGCCATAATCTCTCTGGAATGGACCGACCCACAGGGTTTTGGGTCGATCGGGTCGGTCGGGTAAGAATTCAATGAGTGGAAATGTTTCTGGAACGGACCGACCCAGAGGGCTTTGGGTCGGTCGGGCTGACCTTGGGTCGGTCAGGTGAATTTTTGAAGACGGGAAAGTTTTTGTAATGGACCGACCCATAAGGCTTGGGTCGGTTGTGGGTCGGTCTAAGGGAATTGTTCGAACCAGAAAGTTACTGGAACAGACCGACCCAGGGGTTCGGTCGGTCGACCCTTAACATATAAAAAAAAAAGACTTTCAACCCTAAGAATGTTAACTGGTATTAGTAGTAAGCCATTAAGAGAATAAGGATGATTAGGTAAATAAGCATATAGGAATTTAAGGGGTTAAGTTAAGTAAATGGGTGTAAGTGTTTAAGGTTAAGTTTGTAAGAACTTAAGTGGTTTCAGATGAGGATCATTAGTGACTAAGTGAGTTAAGTAAGTTAGCTTTATTGGAAAAGTAATTAACAACCTAAAACTGAATTAATGTTTTAGGACTTGAATTTGGACTCTGGAGGAGAGTAAGCAACCGAACGACCAACGGTGAACGGTACAGTCTTCTTGTGACCTGCTTGCTAACGAGGTGTCCCTCGGCTTGTGTGCTATTTGTTTATGTGTGCCGACTAAACAAAATAAAGCATGCAACTGGAATATTATGTTTACTATATTGTTGTGTGATGTTGAAAACTAACACAACTTACCGTGAGAACTTACTAACTAATGTTTAGTAAAGAATTGTGTGAGACTAATGAACACTCCCTAATATTAGTTTGTTAATAACCGAAAGAGGTTTAACCAACAAACATTGTCTTGAGACTTCTACTAACTGGAACTTGGGGGGAGTGAGGAACCCGGGACTGACTCCAGTCATGCATGCTAAGATAGGGGGTCAGTATCTGTATCTTGATCAGTTCCGACTTCCGCCTAAGGACTTGTCTTCGGACTTGTTGCCTAGGGTTGGTTGCCGACTCAGCTACACTGGACTTCTCGTCCAAGGTAGGAGGCATTAAGATGGTGCGGTAGGATCACCTAAATCCTAAATTATAAGATAAGTTGTTTATTCAGCCAATGGAGTTAAAAGCTCATTGGCTAGGGTTGCTTTGACCCGACAAAAATAAACATTGAGATAAGATACAATCATTTCTATTTAAAGAGTGGTTTGTATTCTAGAATTAAGATAAGGTTTGAGATAAGATACAATCATTTCTATTTAAAGAGTGGTTTGTATTCTAAGATTAAGATAAGGTTTGAGATAAGATACAATCATTTCTATTTAAAGAGTGGTTTGTATTCTAAGACTGAGATAAGCTACAACCATTTCTATTTAAAAAATGGTTTGGTGCTCCGTGTATATTGTTGGTGCCTTATTGGCGCTCCGTGGAACTATTGGAACTATGTACCCCGTGGATATTCTTATTATTTTTGCCTGCAGACATTACTTGCAGTTAAGCTCTAATGATGTACTCCTTTGGGTCATAAGTTACCTTCTGGGGGGTGTGCATACTTAAGGACGTAGAGTGAGGTGGGATTCTATTTGTTGCGACCCCTAATTGGGTGTCGTTCGTGTATACCATTGATTTGTTTCTTTGAAAGTTCTCCCCCGAAATGTTTTGCTAAAGGTGATTTGGAGTTGGTGAAGTTAATTAACGTTATGGTGTGAGTTAATGTTTTGCAAAAGTAAATGAGTTTCAAAATGTATTTTACAAGTTGAGGCAATGTTTACTCAGTTTCACTGATTTGCGTGATCCCTTCGTGCTTTTGTATATTGTTTTCTGATCGCAGGTGATCATGGCTGAATTGGGGATTGGGAACGCGCTACCACATAGTCTAGGAAAAATGAAGTTATCTCTGAGTCATTAAGATGAGTCATGTTGATTTGAAACACTTTTATTCAAATTACAAAGTTTGGTAAATGTTTAGGAATTTATTTTTGGGTTGAATAAAGCCTGAGCACTCAATGGGTGTTGAGTGTGGTGGTAACGCCCTGGTTAAATTTATTTCCGCTGCTGTTGAGTTAAGTTGTCAGTTATTGTGTTCAAGACAAAGTCTTTTGACAATTATAAATCATTTGAGATTATCATATGTCAATTTCAAAGTTGTTTCCGCTGTACTTCATTGGTATATATTGCTAACTATGTTTATTAAAACATTTCCTCATCCATTATTAGTTTTGAGTTTATTTTTGTGTCTTTCTAACACTGTTTTCAAACTGGTTTTCACAAGTATGGACTTGTCCGAACGTCCGTCCGGACATCCATGTTCGGACAGATCCCGAAGCGCATTTTATTTTTCTGTCTTTAGCTGTGTCCGAACATCTGTCCGAACTTCAAGGTTCGGACAGCATGCGAGGACGAATCCATCTTGTAAGTCTCGACTCATGTCCGAACTTACAAGTTCGAACCAAAGTTCGGACCAGAATTATTTTTGTAACACCCCTACCGTTAATACTGTCATTACCGTCTAATGTCCTCGTACTTCTAGATTCACGCAGTGGTACATACTTACACACGGTGGGTGATATAATGCTGTTAGTCACCCACGTGACTAACAAAGCTACTACTATTACATACAGCATCGGTCTGATGGACCGGAATCCCGAGTATTACACATATACAATACATGCTCCATTTACCAATCACATACTACTATGCTCCATTCAACACATTACTCCATTACAATACCATACGATACAATGTACATAACCGAGTTTACTAAGTTCCAAACACAAATACAATACTCCTTCCAAGTTCATATATACTCATCAAGAGTCTACAACTACCCATTCATCAGAACTACATACAAAGCTCCAAGCCCTTTACGATTCTCTACTAACTACAGTACATCCTAGCTATCCAAGTGTAGTCGCCGGTCTCTTACCGTGATCCTGTCTGCTTCCGGTACCTACGCACTAAAAACGTTCCCCCTAGGGGGTCAGCTTACACTGAATATGATAACCGCATACCTTGCGTACTAGCGAGGGTACGCCGACCATTTGGTCGAATACATGCAATTCACTTTACAATAAATACATACATACATGCTTTCATTCACGATACTACAATACTACACAAGGTATACATACATACGCACAGTACAATACATGCTTGGAAGACAATTCCAGTCAACCAACACTTACTTACCATCTTCCACAATATACATACACATTACATACTCGTTACATACTCAATACGCAATACGGAGATACACTTCTCCAATTCACACATAAGGCTTGTTAGCTTCTTCACACACCCGGGTTAATCGGGTGTTCAATACTCATTTACTCAAGGTCAATGACTTACAATAGCCAAGACCGATACACATACAATACTTACTTCTTACTTACTTTACTCCAGTTAAGTCGGTATGACCTCCGGGCAGGGATTACTACATCCCACCACCGGGCTTTAGGGTGGCCCACCAATCCAGGATGCTACCCATTCAAGGGATTTGGTCCATGGAAAAGATTACAGCCAGGATTCAGATCCAACCTCTTGTGTTTCCTTATCCTCACGCGTGGCCGAAACTATATCGGACTTCTCCTCATTCCATTACTCATTACTCATGTTAGGAGTTAGATTGTTAGGAATTAGTAGAAGTCAGTACTTCATTTCCATACATCCATACAATACCCAAGTACACATTACTTACACATACTCCTCATACCCATTCATACATTTCATGAATTATACAAACTAAATGTTCAAGAAGATACACAAGAACAAATAGTTCAAACATAGTTAAGTGCAATATAAGTCCGATTCGTGCATTTATCTTATTGGCGATCACATAAGCACACAAATCGGGGTAACCAGGTTAGGATACAGAGCATGAAGAAATCATACCGTTCACCGTCGTACTTGTGTCCCAACGTTCCTCCGGTGTTCACAAATCAAATCCTATGATATGCATACAATCGAGTGATTAATCTAACTATCATTAACTTAACTCGACTACTTTTACGTTTTCTAGTTCACACTTACTAAGTCTTTACATTCTTACACTTATACTATGTTTACTTACTTTAAGTTATCTCTTTACTTACAATGGTGTTCTTGCATATATATGTACTTATGTACATGTGGGCATACATATATATATATATACTTATTATAATTACCTTTGTGTTTTTTTTTTTGTAAGTTATGGGTCGACCCACGCCCTGGGTCGGTCCCTTCCAGGTTTACGTTCTCTGAAAATTTATCCGACCGAACCAAATATTCCGACCGACAAATTTACATCTGGGCGGTCAATCCCAGTAAGTTTCAGTACGTTGTCAAGCTGACGACCCATACACCTCTGGGGTTGGTCCATTACAGTACGTCCGTTGTTCCAGCTACGACGACCACCGACCGACCCCTTCTGGGTCGGTCGAAGTCAGAAACTTCGACGATAGGAAATTTTGTTTGACCGACCCACGACCGACTCACGGCTCCTGGGTCGGTCCATTCCAGATTTTATTTCTCGTTACTTAAGCCCGACCGACCCACCGACCGATCCAGGCTGGTGGGTCGGTCGGTAGCAGAATATGCTACAGACCTTGTTTTTCAGTTTTCTTCTTACCATTCCTTCCCCAATTCCTACATACATCTAACATGTTTTAGTGCCATTTAAGCTCCCTAAAATACCTCAATTCATCCACCATCCCATTACTCAATCCATCAATCAACTACACAATTTCCTCATTTCCATTGAACTTACAACCGTTTTTCATCCAATGCTACAGATTTTGTTCCAACTTCTACCATTCAATACTCCTACTACCAATACCATTACTAGCATCCTCATTACATTATCTTTCATTCTAGTTCTTCCCATTGCCTAAATCCTTTTAATTTGTTTCCGAGGTATTAAACACTCACCTCAAGTTTCCAAAACATTAATTCCTCCTAGTTTCTCCAATGCATTCCTAGCATTCTTGCTACAGATTTTGCATCCTTATATCCTCATACAACAATTACCATTCCATGGCCATTAAACATCTCTACTATCCCCAATACGTACCTTGGTTCTCCCATTCACCAAGTCATCCATTAATGCACAATTCCGACTAAAATTTTGCCATAGTTCACTTACTTTTCTTACTTATCCACATACACACTTTTTCAAATTCATTCCTAATCTAGCCACACCCATACAAGGGTCCTACCAGCAACAAAGCTATATAGATTATCTCAATAATCAATACCAATAATCCAATACTTCCATCAAACATCAATGCCAATACAAATACTCAATACTTGGCTCTAAGGCCTACAATCCAAATACAAGCCCACAATTACTCAAACTTCCACAACTACAATCTTAATACAATGTTTTGGGTTCTTCAAATTGGTTTACCCATTCCCATTATCTAATGAATTTAAAATAGAGCATTAAGAAGGAGCTCTTACCTTGAGCTTATTTTCCTTCATTTCTTTTCCCATTTCTTCTTCTCTCTTTTTGCCCAAATCGGCTACATGGGGAATGGAGTTGCCAAAATCCATTCCCATCACCCAATGTACAAAATAAGTGAAATTAAACTACTAACCCTTAAACTAACACTAAATCATTGAAGTGTTAAAAATACAAATTCTAGGGTTTACCTTTGGAGTGTTTTAGGAGGGGTTTTAGCCCTTGTTCAAGAAGGAGAATCCACCACCATTGCAAGGTGAAATTTATGCTCAAAAGAGAGAGAGAAACAAGGCATTACTATGGGCAAAAATCGGTTACCAAAAGGAGGTGGAGAAAACATGGGATTTCCATGAAGATTTTTACCTTAATGGAGAGAGGGGACTCCAAGCTACACATTGATGCTATTTTCTTCACCAATTGGGTATACCCACGAAATTGAACTTCATCATTTTGGAATTTTAAAAAGAGGGAAGTGTAGAAGAGAATGAGGGGAGCAAGAATATACATTTATTTTTGCATTTGGAGCTCACATGGAGGTGGAGCATGGAGTCAAAGTGGAGAAGCCATTAGAGCTTCTTGGAGCTTCAAAAATCGTCCAGCATAGGAGGGAGAAGAGAGAGAAATCGCTGGAAGAGAGGAGGGAGGTGAGAGAATAGAGAAAGGTGAGGTGAGAGGAAAAGTGGGTACCTTTTTACTTTTATCCTCTTTTGCTTTTTGACTCCCTTATTTAATTGGCTAGTTACATGTGTGTGTATGGGGGGTTATTTGACTTAATAAAAATCGCCCCCCTACTGTATTACTGGTTGGAGCGTTTTTCGTCTTTTACAGAAAACACTCGTTATTTTACCCGGTTTAGGTACTATTCACTAACCGGGCCCGTTTTCCGGAATTTTCTCGTTGAAATATTCTTATTGGTTATTAAGCTTCCGTCACTGCTTAATAATTATTATTTAATGATTTATAATTTTTACGGGTCCGTTTGACCACTTAAAGCCACGTTTTCGGGTTTCCTCGAAAAACATGCTCTAAAGCTCTATTAGCGTTTTAATACATTATTTGAATCCGTTTTCTTCGGGAGTTGTTCCCATATATTATTTAGGTCTTATTATACCTTTAGAATTCATATAATACGCTAACCGAGGTCTCATACCTCCTATTGTTATTTAACGCTTATTAGCGTTCTTCGCTTTTTAAGCGTTTATTTATTTCTTTTGGATTTATTTTTCCTTACCAATATTACTCAAGCATTATTAGGCTCTTAAATACGGATTAGAATTATCTTAATCACTATATTTAAGTTTGGGGTATTTCAATCTACCCCACTTAAGAACTTTGTCCTCAAAGTTGCTCAAGGTTATAGGATTACAATACTTGCTCATTCTTACTTGTCTATGCCAAAGGTCGTACATTCTTCCTCCTTACAATCTCTAAATTCATTACTCCAGGTTCCTACATTCCATACAACTCAAATATACCATACTTACTTCCATCCGCATCACATCCCACCATCTGGTTCCGCATTATAATATTTATACATGCACACGGTGCAAAGCTATCCCCAATGCAATGCAATACACAGTACCATCCCGCAGGCATTCAGGTCATTTAGACACCGGACTCCTCTACGTCCCGCTGCCCTTGGAATAATACAACATGATACACTACTACCTTCACCGGTATATGCTTCTAACAAATCCTTCATCTCCAAGCTAGGAAAATTCTTTCGCAACTACTACTTAGAAATTTTCCTAAAGCACACAACTCCAAATTCCAATTTATATTCATTGCTTCTATCCTAGGTGTGATTCTTGTGACCACTTGAGGGGAGCTTCAAGAATCATTCGACCCTGATGTGATCAGCATCAGTGTTGAACTATCTTTCCACCCCAATTTGTGTTCGGTTTCCCTTGATCTGATCAGGATCAAGTTCGACTTCCCACATCAGTTTCAAACAGCAGATAATTCAATCATTTTCATTTTCTACCTTTTTACTCTTCCTAGTCATAATTACAATTTCATACAACTCCAAAGGATGGAATTCAGTCCATCAATCATTCTCAATCTACTTCCCAAATACTTTCCTCGGAATTCAATGCCTAAGTGCTCATTTCATCAATCTTCTCTACTTTCTTCCATTACTCTCTATTATCTCTACTATTCTAACTAGGGAATACAATACTTATGAAATTCGGTTGTCCTCTATTTACTTCCAATAGCATACTTACGAATACACCACCCGTGGGCTACATTCCTCTACTACTCATAATCAATCCGTACTACTTCTTTAAGGTTACAATACTTGTGGAGCTCCGTCCACTACTCATTCTCAATTGTATCAAACAATCACCTAGGGAACTCACTTTCCTCTAGGTTCTATATCAGTTTTATACCGACTCATGCATCGTAATGCCATGTCTAACTTCAAATAGACACACACTACAGGGATTATCATTTCCCCAAGAGTTACTCTACTCTTCTTTACTAATACTTTTACACTGGGTTACAAGATGGGTATATTCATCCTATGGTATTCGCATCTCTCGTGCCTAATTACCACAGTTACAATATGAATGAATACGTATGTTTATTTAACATAAGTACCATCATTAAATCAATTCTCATTTGTGCTATGCACATTATAGTTTACGTGTTTTATGTGTGATACTTACATTAAGCGGTTTTCGCTCTACCCCCTTAAAAGGGATTAGGCCCACGTAATCTCCCATATGTTAATATTAACATTGGTTTACTCGATTTGGGCAATCTGAAGCGTTTAGCTTCACTACGATATACTATACAATATCCTCTGGTCAAAGGGTCTTAACCATACCAATGGTTTGGTCTTTGCACCGAGGATTCCTATATGAGTTTATTTAACTCATAATCAATTCGGTTCTATCGTATCTTGCCTCAAGGCATCGATAGCCATTCTTTCATACTTACTAGGTGTATTACATTTCCTGGCTAGGGCCCACTAGCTTCTGCTGCGCGCCCCTGATAACTTGGGTTACTCACCCTTCATGTTATCCTCAATGTGCTATACATCACCTTTTTATCCCTCTATTGTGGGAATAAGGTTTACTAAATAAATGTGGTATTCTTTTTACCGTGTTTGAACTCACGAGTTTTAGATTCATAACCAGCTCTCTGGCAATCTATTATACATATTATTCGTACTCCCACGACTATTCAGTGGTTTCCTCCGACTTATTGTCGGGTGAGGTTAAGTCACTACTTAGTTTTAGTGCTTCCTTAGTTGTCACTAGCTTCTGAATTATACCAGTTCTTCTGGTTCAGTACAAGTGTTCTTTACTTGTATGACCTTACATTTTCTATGCGTCGGTTCGAGTGACTTTCTTCGGTCTCTTTCACCTTTTATTCCAATGGAATTCACATTTGTGATTGTTAGTGTGTTTCACACTCTTCGTGCTTCTTTGGCCTCAGGCCACACGGTTTGTTGCTACGTTAGCTTGACTGGCTTATACCATATTTGTTGGTAAAAAGAAGGGTTTACTACGGTTTACATTTCTCATATTCCTAGCTATCCCATTAGATCATTAGCTGCGCTAGTGCAATACCAAAACACCCAGTCATACAGAGTGCAGAGGCGTAAACGCTTGACAGTAAATCACTTATGTGATCGCATAGGAGTAAATATTTTTGCCTGTCTTCTCATACTTATACTCCGTGTCATTGCTTAACTACTCTCTCATAGCGGTCGCTTGTTGCGCACCGTATTCTTACTCATGATACAACTTCGTTCTACTGATTTCGTTACTATGGTAGTTTGTCTTTACTCATTGCCATTGTCATTGGCACCATTTCCTTATGGTGTGAATACACTAGGAGATTCCTAGTTCACGTATATGACGGTCGTCGTAGCATACCGCAATACCATTATCTTCCCCTTGTGGGGATGTTTTATTTCAATTTAGGTTTCGTGTGAAGGTTAGCTTACCTCACATTACTTTCTCATTCATGATATAGTTTGCCAAATAACTTGGTTGACCAAGGATGAAGTGGTTTATCGGGTTACAAGCTCTCTTGAGCGTTGGTCATTCATGGTGTGCAATGTGCGCACACATTGATTGTTTTTGACAATTACTGTCTCCATAGTGTCGAGCGTTGATCATAGGCTCTACCTATGCAGTTTTACTTTTGCATGTACATTACCGGGACATCCCAAGAACTTCGAGGGTTTTCTGGTCCCGTTCTCCAATTGGAGGGTATTCTCTCACTAACAAGTGAAGGTTATTGTTGAGGGGTTGTCTCCACTCATAGGTCTCATGACGAGGTTTACTATGTTAGTCTTTGTTTATGTACTTCCACCATTCATACAATGGTTCACCATATGCTTGGTTACGTATGGAGTATGCTTACTCCTTTAAGTGGTAATGGTTTGGAAATCTCATTTCCTTATTCCATCGCCCCTTGGCAATACCTATAAGCGTAGGCTTTAATGTTATAATAGATGGAAGCCTTTCTAAGGGTTCACATCTTCACCACATTGGTGGTCTTTGGCTAACAAGGGGTACCTTCCCTTAGGTTTCTCGTAGTGCCCAAGTGTGGACTAGGCCGATGTTGGCATTATCATGATTCTTATGCCTCTGTGCTACCATTGCTACAGAATACATGAAGGTACTTAAAAGCTTGTCAACTGTATACTAGACTGATGCGCTAGTGACAGTGACGCTGAGTTGGTCATTACTCCAAACCACTTAGGATGTTGGGCTTGCATTGATGGTCCAGTTGTTGATTTCTTGTCGTATGAGACAATATCTCCTGCAAGTCTTGTTATCAAATGGTGTGGGTTATGCAACCGTCAAGGTTTACATAACGTAGCTGTTTATGGCTTTTGAGCCTCATTGTTGCGAGCTATGTTCCTTGCAGACTGTTTATACATGGTTTCATCCCTTACATACCCTTTTATGGTTGGGGTATTACTGGGCTCCATGGCAAGTCCTGACATCACACTTCCGTTCATAGGAGGCCCCCTCTAGGCATTCTGATGTCAATCAGTGCCTTTCGGTGGTTGAGGGTATTTCTTGTTATGTGAAATCCCTTCAGTGTCCTAACCGGGTGTTCATTGTAGCTTTCGTGCTCTTATCATGACGCTTTGTTCAAATGTTGTTAATCCAGACACCCTTCAAGGATTGCTCCTGGGTGTAGTTGGTTACACCGTTACATCCGGCTAATATTTTTGATATGTCGTGTCTACTATACCGCCTTGTGGTATTGTATTTAAACTATTCCCTTTTGGGTTATAACGCCTCCCGTCGTTGGGTAGACCGTTTATACTTGCTCCTAGTGCTTGAGACTAGGTCTAAATATCTTCTTCGATAATGGATTATATTTATTGGTAATCTTATGATCGCTCTTGGGAACCTTGTCCCGTTTGTTGAGCATTGGTGTTCACGTTAGGCGATTGCCTTACTGTGTTTCGGCTGGGTATACTTTCCAGCTATCACGTATTTGTTTGTTGTCCTTAAGACATATCCAATGTCTATACTTACTAGTTTGTGCTTCTCGCACTTTCTAGTTCTTACTCCTTACTTTCAAATGGATTCTCTGAGTTCCTTTATACTTGGTTGTCCGAGGTGTCCAGCTGTTCTGATTTGAACTTACTGATGGTCCGTAGAACGGAGTTGACTACTTCCCGTGTTTCGTACAGTACATGTATACATTCGTGGGGTACCATGTTGATACGTTGCCACTTACCCAACTATATGTCAGGCCCGTAAGCTCCTTCGGAGTGCGGTTGTCCCACATCTCGTAATTGGGTACACTCGTAGTGTTCATCACACGCCTAAGTGAAATATTCTATTGTCAACTCCTCTTGTATCATTCCATGATACTCACCGTAATTTTGTTGGTTTGGTTTTAAAAATCCAAGGTTTAAAAGAAAGTTTGTGGTTTGAAAGAAAACTTGGTTTTGAAAAAAAATAACAGTTCGGTGTTAAAAGAGGTTCTTCATGGTATAGCCATGTTCGAAATCTTGACCAAGTCCAGCTTCTCGCTGACTGGTGTATCCCTTGTACAATGGTCAGGCCGTCAGGCCTTTCCAATTCCATTTCTTCCAGTTTTTAGGATGTGTGAACCTGTAGTTGTTTCATTACGGCCACAGTACATACTATGTACTTATGGTATGTTAGGGTTCCTCTACATGTTTCTGTCGTTACTGGAACTTGCCATGGCAACTGCTCATGGCAAGTGCGTGGTACTGGGTGTTTTTGGGTAATCCTATACCGGTCCTTGGTATGGTTTCACTCGTATTGGGTAGTCTTGTTGACCCTTCCTTGATCTTATTGATCTTGTCTTGGATATTGATCTTTTAAGTAGTTCCTCCGTGATCTTGACATGACTATCATTGATCGGGGTTACTTCTCCAATCCTTGGCGATCCCCATTTATTAGTTGTGTTTTCCTTGTTGCTCGTTCCCACTGGTTTACCGTGGCGATTGAGCCTTAACTGGTTTAGGCACTACCCTTATAGTCCTATCGGTTCATGTCCCGCGGATATCCTTGTAGCTGTGTAAGCTATGTCGGCCAGGTATTGTAACCTTTTGGCGTTATATTTTCGGAGTTAGCCACTCCTGACTATGTCCTTAGTCTAGCATACCATTGGTGGTATTACATAGCTATTACTGTCCTGTAGACTCATGTCTCGGGTTTTGTTACAGTTCCTTTTTCCGCTTCGTTGTGCTGGGTGCTTCTTTTTCCTGCTGTGGTGGTTAGCCAGGTTCTGCGACTGCTAGGCATGTCGCCCCATGTTGTTGAATGTTGTAGTCTCCTTATGGTTGGAGGTCTCATTCTACAGCCACTAACTGCGGTTATTGTTGTTCAACCGGATCCATTTCCGGGGACTTCAAATTCTTGGAATTATGTGTGTAAGTTTCTTTCCTATGGATTATCTCACTACTGCCAGATCGGGTTTTCCCGAGTATGAGAGGTCTTTCCTTCTCTGGCGTTCTTCCCCCGTATTACAGTGGGTTGCGGTGGGGGGACTGGTATTGTAGGTATCCGGTACTCACCGTGGTGCTAAACTAGCATATCTCTAATGCTAACACTCAGTCCTTAGCCCTAAGCTTCTACTTCCTAACTCGGTATTCCTAAACTCAGTATTTCCAGTCATCAGAGCGACACTCACTTTGATAACTTTTCGTAACACCCTACCGTTAATACTATCATTACCGTCTAATGTCCTCGTACTTACAGATTCACGCAACGGTACAACTTAACACGGTAGGTGATACAATGTCATAGTCACCCACGTGACTAACAAAGCTACTACTATACATACAGCATCGTCTGATGGACCGTAATCCCGAGTAATACACATATACAATCATGCCTCCATTTACCAATCACTAACTACTATGCTCCATTAACACATTTACTCCATTACAATACCATACGATACAATGTAATACCGCGCTTACTAAGTTCCAAACACAATACAATACTCGTTCCAAGTTCATATACTCATCAAGAGTCTACAACTACCCATTCTAACAACTACATACAAGGCTCCAAGCCCTTTAACGATTCTCTATAACTACAGTTCATCCTAGCTATCCAAGTGTAGTCGCGGTCTTACCGTGATCCTGTCCTGCTTCCCGGTACCTGCGCACTAAAAACGTTTCCCCTAGGGGGTCAGCTTACGCTGAATATGATAACCGCATACCACGTACTAGCGAGGGTACGCCGACCATTTGGTCGAATAATGCATTCATTTACAATACATACATACATACATCTTTCATTCATGATACTACAATACTACACACATTATAACGGGATGAGTGGAATGACTGGTTTTTAGGATCTTAATGCCTATTTTTCAAACGCGCATGGATAATATTCCACATGTCATACGTTTCCTTTGTTTGTTGTTTGTTTAAGGGTTGATACCTTTTTCTATGTTAAAAATGCAGGAAAAGCCAAGGAAACAGTAGATTAACTCACAAGGGAATGATGCAACAAACGGGGGTCGAATTGGAGTCAGAACGATGATTTAGAGGATTTGAAGGTGTGGTGTCCGAGCTTGTGTCCGAACTTCCAAGTTCGGACGCAAGTCGAGAGTTCGTGTGCTGCGCCTGATGGAATGTCTGAACTTCTCCGAACATCGACGTTCGGACATGGTTCAGAATCGCAATGAGAAAAGTCGGAAGTCTGACCTATGGAGCATGTCCGAACGTGTCCGAACATCAAAGTTCGGACACAAGTCGAGATTTTTGGAATTGAAGCGCTCAAAGCAATGTGTCCGAACATTGAAGGTCGGACCAATGTTCGGACACGACTAAAAGTTCAGCAGAAGTTCGGCGTTTTGAAGGGAGAAAGAGGAGAAAACTCTATTTAATGACCTAATCAGATGAGAGGAAGATTATTCATACTATCACTACTTCACAACACTCTCACGCTGAAAAAAACGCTCCTTCCTCTCATCCACACCATCAGCATCAGCTTCACCTTCATCCCCATTCATCAAGCATTCTATCATCATTGAGGAGGAGCATCAACAGAAGGGAGTCAGTCCATCATCCTCAACCTTGCGCCTGCAGCCATTGATTCTGGATAATCGTTCAATTCAAGGGTTTTTCTTCCTTTAGATGAATTCTATGTTGATTGTATTTATCTGCTTTTAATGTCTGGCTAGTAGGGATTAACTCTGGGTAGGGTTGTTCGTAATGGATACAATGTAGTTAAGAATTCTGCAATTTGATTATAGACTGTAATGGATTGTTTCTAGGTTAATGATTATCATTCATCTTCTCTATTAATTTCGCGAGTTATAGAGTTGTTCTGCGAAACCTATTAAGATCAGACAAGGTGATTAATAGGTAGTTCGAATTAACCTGGAGATTTGGGGAAAGATTAGTCGGATAGATAATCTCTTCTACAAACGCTAACAATTCTTCGCACTTATTCCGCCTATATGTGTTTTGCCAACTGCTAGATTAGAGTTGACATGTTCTGATAGGTGAGCTTTCAATGAACTAGGATTTAGCATTGAAGAGATAGAAAGAATTGGCCTTTCCGTTTCTCATAATTGAATTGTAGATTTTACTAGATTTAACCAGTAAAGAACGACCCGAACCCGGAGTTCCACTCACTTTATCAACGATCACTCACTTTCATTAATCGTTTATTTAACTTTGATTTGCATTTATTCAATTCAATCACAAAAACAATTCACAACCCCCCTGAATTTCCAGTTTTCTTAGGACTAGGCTTATTTATTCAAGTCCCGCGGTTCGATATCTGGTTGCTTAACTTTCTATACTATAGTGACCGGGATTTTTGCAACCCGACAGGATCTTCGTTTTATTAATTTCTAGGTTTTTCAATTTAGTTTTAGTAGACAATTTTCCTGTTTGCAAAATGGTGCCGTTGCCGGGGACTTGACTTTGTCAAGTCCTTTGCCTTGGTTGTCAATTGTTTTTACTTTATTTTATTTGCGTTATTTATTTTTCTCTGTTTTACTATTGTGTTCTATTTTTACATTCAGCATTTTTCGTAGCTGTTTATACGCATTTTTCAATTGTTGTTCTGTTCATACAGCACTAACTTAAAAGCTTCGTGTTTTATTTGTGTAACTGTGCAGGTGTTTGGTGAATGCACGGCACCCGATCTCGAGGCCCACCAAGATTCAATTTACACCCAGAGATCAACCGTACCACTCGTAGGGCGAGAAGAGCACTCACCTTCACCATGGCTGCCAACGGACCGGTAAATAATGAGCAGTCCACATTGGGAAGAATTAATCGCCCGCCAGCTGCTCCTAGAAGAGGGCCTGTGACTCTACCGAACCTCACAGCAGAATTAACAGCAGAATGGCAAAAGTTAAAACCAAGCCATCAAACAAATGCTGTCAGGAATCATCCAGCAGGGACCTTCTCAGGTGCAGACCCGGCTGATGCGCTCGACCATGTCCATCGTTTCTTAGTTCATCTGGATTCGTTGGGGATGTCTCAGGGGCTAGAAGAGTATGCTCGGCTGTGCCTATTTCAGCACAGTCTATCAGGGGAAGCCTCGAAGTGGTTCCACCGTCTGCCACCAGGTATCATCACTACCTGGGAGCTGATGACGGAGAGGTTTTATGAGAAGTATATCCCCATCTCCCGGACCAGACAGATGATCGCTGACCTGACCGCCTTCAGACAGTCCGGCAGTGAGACAATCTGCGAAGCGTGGGATAGATTCAAGGAGCTGCTCCGCCAGTGCCCTCATCACGGTCAGAACATGACATCCTTGGCCCAAGGGTTCTTCCAAGGGATGAGAGATGAGCATAGAGGCGAGGTCCGAGCTGCACTGGGTGGAAATTTGCTGGCTAAAAGTGGAGAAGAGTTTATGTCAGCCATGGAGTCCTACTGCGAGGAGCTCCGCCAGTGGAGCAATAGTGGTGGAAGAGTTTTCACAGTTGGGCAGACTTCCTCTCGGACTCCAGATCCTATGATGGAGCAGATTGCTGCTGAGCAGGCCCATTTAAGTACCACAGTGGGTAACATGGCGAAGATGCTCGAGCAGCTCATTATGGGACAGACATCGGGGCAATCCGTCAAGAAGGTGTCTACTGGTCCAAAGGAGGTATGTTTTTCAGTGCGGAGACAGCCATGATTATGAGGACTGCCCGATGGTTGCTGAGATGAGGCAGACTGAAGAGGCAAATGCAATTGGTCAGTACAACAGGCAGCCTTGGATGCAGAATCAGCATCCAAACCTGAGGTATGGGAATCCAAATAACGCCCTCAACTCACAGCAGATGCAGCCTCAGAGGGTAAGTCAGGGAGGACCACCCGGTTTCATTAGGCCCCCATACAATCAGTTTAGGCCACAGCAATCTCAAGCTCAGCAATCACCACTAAGCTCAAATAATGCCAATCTTAAGGAGATGGTGGATAAACTGATGGCTTCTCAAGAGCAACAGACAGTAATAAATCAGAATCTGGCAGCTGGTCAGCAAAAGCTCGAGAACGCCATGGTGGAAATGCAGGGACCGATGAGTCAGTTGACTCAGTTCCTCCAACAGCAGAGACCGTCTGGAGCACTGCCTTCCCAACCAGACCCAATCTAAAGCTCAGTTGAAGGCAGTGACGGTCTCAGATACCGTGGTGTTGAGGACTGTTCAGATTCTGAAGAGGTGGCGGCAGTTACCTTAAGAAGTGGGAAGCAGTTAATGAATAGAAATCAAGTGGCTGAGGACCAAGCTGACGAGGAGACCGGTCGTCCTTCTTCTAGCACTGGTGCACCGTCAGGGCCCCCAGCCCCTCCTGAGGTAGTTGTTGAGGAGACCCAGGCTCCTATTTCTCCCCCTTCTCATATTTTAAATGCTAAAAACTCCAGGGTAAGGTGGTTCCTAAGGAACTTCCTTTCCCTAATAGATTGAAAGAAAAAGAGCTTGATGATCAATTTGGGAAATTTTTGAGTGTATTTTCAAAGCTTACTATTAATATCCCCTTGATTGATGCTATCAAGCAAATGCCTAATTATGCTCGCTTTGTGAAGGATCTGATTTCTAACAAGCGGAAGTTTAAGGAAAGTGAGATTGTTCAGCTGACAGAGACGTGCTCTGCAGCCATCCAGCAGAAGCTCCCTCCGAAGTGTGGAGATCCAGGGCAGCCCATCATCCCTTGCACCATTGGAGACATGGACTGTGGGTATGGACTCTGCGACCTTGGAGCGAGCATAAATTTAATGCCATATTCAATGTTTAGGAAGCTTCATGCTGGTGAGCTTATCCCGATCAATTTCAATTTGCAATTGGCTGATCGTTCCTCAATCAAACCTCGTGGTATGGTTGAGAACGTTGTGGTAGGTGTTGGTAACTTCTTCTTCCCTGCTGATTTTGTAATTCTTGATATGGATGAGGATGTTGAAGTGCCATTAATTTTGGGTAGACCATTCCTGCGAACTGCTAAAACAATCATTGATGTTGACAAAGGAAAAATCACCCTTAAATTTAATAATGAGGAGCTTAGTTTTGATATTACTAAGATGATGAGAACAAATGCTTCCTTCATGCTGTGCTTTCTATTGATGTCGACTATACTGATGATTATGATGCTTTTGTCGCTGAAACTACTGATGACTCTTCTTTCCTGCTTGAGAAATCTGATGTGCTAGAGCAGGTGTTATACCACTCGATTGAGGATGACAAGGAGAGCGCTGAGGTAGCTACTGTTGTCCAGCAGCTCAATCAGGGACGAACCTACTTTCGCCCTCATGTTCCTCCTGTGGAGCCACTGGACAGGCCTACTCAGAGGCTCATTCCTTCAGTAGAGAAAGCCCCTACTCTTGAATTAAAAACTCTCCCTTCAAACCTTAAATATGCTTTCTTGGCAGAGGGTAGCGCCCTGCCTGTTATTATTTCTTCTTCTTTGTCTGTTTCGCAGGAAAGCAGACTTCTGGAAGTATTAAGAAAGCATAAGGGGCTTTGGGGTGGTCAGTGGCAGATATTAAGGGTATTAGTCCAGGGTTCTGCACTCATCGGATCTACATGGAAGAGTATCAAGCCAGTGAGGCAGCCCCAGAGGAGATTAAACCCAAACTTGAAGGAAGTAGTGAAAGCTGAGGTCCTGAAGCTCTTGGATGCAGGCATCATTTACCCTATCTCTGATAGCCGCTGGGTATCTCCTGTTCAAGTCGTTCCCAAGAAAGGAGGAATTGTGGCGGTGCCCAATGATAAGGGAGAATTGGTGCCTCAAAGACAGACCACTGGCTGGAGGATGTGCATCGATTACCGGCGGTTGAACGAAGCCACAAGGAAGGACCACTTCCCGCTGCCATTTATTGATCAGATGTTAGAGCGGCTAGCTGGGCAGGGTTCTACTGTTTCCTTGATGGGTACAGCGGGTATTTCCAGATCCCCATTGCGCCAGAGGATCAGGAGAAGACCACCTTCACCTGCCCGTATGGCACTTTCGCATATAGGAGGATGCCATTTGGTCTTTGCAACGCACCAACCACATTCCAACGGTGTATGATGGCCATTTTCAACGAGTTTATTGAGAAAAGCATAGAAGTCTTCATGGACGACTTTCGGTATATGGCCAGAGTTTTGATGTGTGTCTTGATCAGCTGGATCAGATACTAGGCAGATGTGAGGAGACCCACCTGGTTTTAAATTGGGAGAAGTGCCATTTCATGGTACATGAGGGTATAGTGCTCGGTCACAGGGTCTCAAAAGACGGTATTCAAGTTGACAAGGCGAAGGTGGAAGTCATTGAGGGGTTACCTCCTCCCACTTCAGTCAGAGGAGTGAGATCTTTTCTGGGTCACGCAGGGTTCTATCGAAGGTTCATCCAGGACTTTTCAAAAATTGCGAAGCCCTTGTCTGATCTTCTAGAAAGATGTAAAATTTCACTTCTCAGAAGAATGCTTGAAGGCCTTTCAAACTATCAAGAGTAAACTCATCTCTGCCCCCATTGTGGTTCCCCCTGACTGGTCTCTTCCTTTTGAGGTCATGACAGATGCTAGTGACTTTGCTGTTGGTGCGGCACTCTGTCAAAGGAAGGATAAAATATTGAGGGTTATCACGTATGCGAGTAAGACTCTGTCGGAGCCTCAAAAGAACTACACCACCACTGAGAAGGAGCTACTTGCTGTGGTGTTCGCTCTTGACAAGTTCAGGCCTTATCTGCTGGGAAGTAAGGTAATTGCTCACACCGACCACTCTGCCTTGAAATACCTATTCCAAAAGAATGATTCTAAGCCTAGACTCTTGAGATGGATCCTGCTTCTCCAAGAGTTCGACTTGGAAGTTGTTGATAAGCAAGGGAAGCAGAATGGGGTAGCAGATCATTTATCTAGGCTTGAGACTCCAGATGACGGCATTCCCATAAATGAATTCTTTCCTGACGAAACAGTCTTTGTAATTGGGAAAGTTAAAGAGCCATGGTATGCTGACCTGGCTAACTATCTTGCCTCTGGTTTGGTTCTCCATGATCTAAGTTACAACCAGAGGAAGAAGTTTCTGTCTGAGACCCGTCATTACGTTTGGGAGGACCCCTATCTCTTCAGAGTATGTGTTGATGGTTTAATCAGAAGATGTCTCCCTGACGAAGAGGTTAACAGTGTGATTGAGTTCTGCCATTCCCGAGAGGCAGGTGGTCACCACGGTCCTATTAGGACAGCGGCTAAGGTGTTAGAGTGTGGTTTTTACTGGCCCACTCTACACAAAGATGTCCACCGCTTCTGCGCTCACTGTGACAACTGTCAGAGAATGGGGAACACTTCAAGAAGGCATGAGATGCCTCAAAAGGGAATCCTTGAAGTTGAACTGTTTGATGTCTGGGGTATTGACTTCACCGGCCCATTTCCTTCTTCTCACGGAAACCACTACATCCTCGTTGCTGTAGATTATGTTTCCAAATGGGTCGAAGCAATCCCCTGCTCTTCTGCTGATGCTAGAACTGTGGTGAAATTCTTGAAGAAGAACATCTTTACCAGATTTGGTGTGCCAAGAGCTATCATCAGTGACGGGGGTTCTCACTTTTGTAACAAGGCTTTTGATTCTCTGATGACAAAGTACGGGGTGACTCATAAGGTTGCTTTACCCTATCACCACCAAACTAATGGGCAAGCAGAAGTGAGTAACCGAGAGCTGAAATGGATTCTCCAGAAGACCGTCAACTCCTCCAGGAAGGATTGGTCTATCAAGCTTGACGATGCTCTGTGGGCTTATAGAACTGCATTCAAGACTCCCATTGGGATGTCACCTTTTAAGCTAGTATACGGGAAGGCTTGTCATCTCCCAGTTGAGCTAGAGCACAGAGCTTATTGGGCTTTAAAGGCTCTTAACTTTGATTTGTGTGATGCTGGAGAGAAAAGGCGATTTCAGCTCTCTGAGTTGGAGGAACTGAGAGACCAGACGTACGATAGCTCAAGGATCTATAAAGAGCGCACCAAAAGGATCCACGACCGGATGATACAAAAAAGAGACTTCAAAGTGGGGGATCTAGTGCTGCTCTTTAACTCTAGGCTACGTCTCTTCCCTGGGAAGCTAAAGTCACATTGGTCAGGCCCCTTCAGAGTTGTGGGAATTACATCCTATGGAGCATACGAGCTGGAGAATAAAGCTGGTGAAACCTTTAAGGTAAATGGTGCTCGATTAAAAGGCTATCTTGGTACTGATCATAATCTTTTACCCTCGCAGGCAATATTCTTTTTGGAGAGTGACTTCAATCCTACAACGAAGATGATTTCGCAAGAGACGAGCTCGAACATGAAGAAGAAGAAGTTCTCTTGGCAAATGCGGAAAGAATTGAGGAAGTTGAAGGAATTCGCTGTAAGCTGTTGTAGAGCTGCACACCACACTTGCTCTGATTGATTAAGCAGGAATTGTCTAGCTAAAGACATTAAAGAAGAGCAGCTGACTGGGAGGCAACCTAGTGTTGAATCGGTATTTTAATTCTGTGTTTTTATGTTGTTTATAGTTTTGTTTTAGGATAATGTTTTTGCTGCAGTGGTTTGAGCTCAAAAAGGAACAATTTGGTGCATTGTGGGTGTTGTCCGAACTTCAGTCCGGACATCGAAGTTCAGACTCAGTTCATGAGTTTGAAGTCTGTACAAAACGAAATGTCCGAACTTCGGTCCGAACTTCTAAGTTCGGACATTGCGCGTAGAGAAATCGGAAAGGAAGAACAATATGTCTGAACTTCTGTCCGGACATCGAAGTTTGGACCTGATTCGAGAGTTTGACACTGCCCAGGTAGGTATGTCCGAACTTCAGTCTGAACATTGAAGTTCGGACACTTCGAAATTTCTGAAACTAAAGAGGCGCGGACAGACCTAAACATTCCCATATCCTTTCTTCAACCTCGCGCCGCCTGCAATCGCCCCAAACTCCTCTCTTTCTTCAATCTCACACAACTCCCTCAAATCTCCACCAAATCTCCATCTTGGTATCAATCTGCTCGTTTTTCAAATCTCTGCCACTCTAGGCCTTGAAATCGATCAGAAACCCACAAATACTTCCGATTTTTGAGCCTGTTCTAGTTCGACCCTAATCTGTCGCGTTTGGGAATTTTGAGTTCGATTCTTGCAGATTTTGTTGTTCTATCTACTTCTTAACATTCATTCAACTCAAGCAAGGTAATCTCTCTACTTTTCTACCTCGTTTAATGTGTTTTTACAAGTTTTGGAATCTGAGGTATACAAAGTCGAGATTGGGCTGTTTTTATTGAGATTTCTGAGCTTCATATGTGTATATGGGGTTTATTTTATGCTATGTTGCTGGATAGAAACGATTAAGACTGCAATACTGTGATTGTGTTGTAGATATTTGAGTGTGTAGTTTTATTGTGCATGGTTGAACAGAAAAGTGACTGAGATTAAGATGAGTGTGTTGGAATACTGTGCCTTTTTGTCCGTTAAGTCTCTGCTGGTCACTATTTGTTGAGGATTACCATTGCAATTGAAAAAAAAAACTGATTGACCTTTGTTGTGGAGAATGATGAATTTTAAGGGGAAACTCTGTCGAATTTTGGATAAATTCAGTGCATACTTCATACTATTTTATTGCCTTCTTTTATTTGACATTGGTTTCCCTTCAATGAGCAGATGTTGAGCCGAATTACAGGCCGTGGTAAGCAAGCTGCAAGGGCCGATGCAAGCTCCAGCCGTCGAACTTAGCAAGAGGAATTTAGAAATGATGCAGCCCGGGAGTGGTTCGCCAAAGAGATAGATATCATTGTTGAGCGGTGTGTGGTACCGGAATTGGAGCAGCAGCTGGGGCTGAGGGCATTATTAAACCCATTTGGCTGGGGCAAGATTTTGGATATGGGGGGCCAGTATTCTGAAAGGTTGGTGCGCATGTTCTATGCGAATGAAATCTTCCAGGACGGCCAGATCAAGTCCATTGTAGACGGTGAGAGAGTGACGGTCTCCACCTTGGAGATTGCTCGCTATCTGGACCTTCCTTATCCCGCCCCCGAAGCTCCTCAGCACCTCAACCCCCATGATTTCAGGGCAGTAGCTATCCACCACTATATCCCCCTCATGGTTCAGGGACCGCGACGACGCAGAGGGGATGACCCATCAAAGCAGGTCGTCCCTGCTGATTCGCTTCAGAGCCCTCAGGAGAGAGTCCTGTTCGCACTACTGGCTGCGAACGTTGTACCACGTCAGAGCTCGGACTTGAACCACACTGAATTCCTCCTTCTTCAGGCGGTGTAGAATCCAACATTTGCTGGGGCTGCAGAGATTACTTACTTGCCGTGGGTGATCTTCTTACACATGCAGCATATTATGGAGCACAAGGACCGCCACAAGCTAGGCTATCCGGTCATGCTTTGCCACATCCTGAGGAGGCAGATGGTGTTATACCCAAAATTTTGACCCCCTGGTTAGGGTCTACGAGGTACTGGTGTTGTGAGAGGCATTTTCATCAAGCGGTGAGGGATCCCGGCCCGATCGGCACGTTCCATGGCATGGGGAGCAGCTTCGTCACTTTCAGGGGCGTTTTGGTAATCTTTAAAGGCTCCTAAGACCTCTTGTAAGCTTTCTCTCTCCTCCAAAGGATGCCCAAATCAGCTTGAAACGCTTTGATATTTTAACCCATGATAGAGGATGACATTTTAAGCATAATGGCATTGGAATTTTGATTTTTCGAATTTCCAATAATTTTCTAGCAATTTCTGACTGAATCTGACGAGAAATTCAATTTTAAAATATTCCAACATTTAAAAAATCCGATTCCACTTCAGAAAATTCATAATTTCCATCCTTGACACGTGGTTAAAATTTCACAGCAAAATTCCTTTGGGAAGTCACTTAACTAAAATATCGAAAAATCTTACTTTTACTAGATTTTCTTTATCTTTAAGAAAGTCTATATAAGGGGATAGGTTTTTGGATAAAATCAGAACCTCATATGCTCAAGAACCCTAGAGAGTCAGAAAACACAGCCTCCTCACTCTCTCTCACGTTTTCCAACACCCGGCCACCCAAATCATACCGAAAATCCCCGAAATCACCATCTAAACACGTTTTCCAATCCCCAAAGCATCAATAGTCATCAAAACCCCACAAAAACACCACCAAAACGTGAAGAACAGCAAGAACAACCAACAACCAGAAGCTTGGTCGAAATCCTCTCGGGTCTGCCATCAACGAGCACTCGACGAATCCCGGTGTGAAGAAACATTGTGAATCCGAAGGTAAAACAGGTAGAACTCCTTTCTAATTCCCACGGTATTATCTCCTTGCCTCAAATTTGGGCTCAAACTAACCTTCGTACGCTTCTGTATTGCTGTTTATTCAAGCTTCTGTCCAATAACTTGTTTACCAAGTTTCGTGCTAATTCGAATTCAAATTGAAACTTTCGATCACTAACGTCTTGTACATCTTTCAGGCTACACACCCATAAAATTTGAGCCAAAAACACCTTCGGGAACAGCCTTAACGCCGCCGTCCGAGGGCGGTCCGCACCCACGGACGTCATGTCCGGGGTCCCGGACTCCTTGTCCGTAAGCCCGGACGCCCACGGACGGCGGCGAGTTTTTAAATTTTAAAAATTTAGGTTTTTCTAATAATGTCCGGGCCCACGGACGGCTTCCGTGGCCCCGGACTTTATAATTTTCTGTTTTCTATTTAATTCGACTTTTATTTTCATATAGGTTAACTAGGGTCCGTGGTCTCGGACATTAGGTCCGTGGCCACGGACGGAAACAAAATTTGACCTAATTCTGCCTCCGAAACCCTAGTTTAGGTAATTTTAATTTCCACTTTAGTTTTCTGTCAAAAAATGCTAAAAAACACAAAAAAACAGAAGCTCGCGCACTTAGGTTAAAACGACTCGTAATAAGCCGTAAATAAACCAAGTAGAGGAAAAACGACCTAGGAAGGGTAATGAAAGTAATTGAACCCTAATTAAGTCGAATATCAAGCCCCCGAACCCGAACTCTCCTTTCCTAATTTAATCTAGGTCAAAATTAGGTGGCGACTCATAATAGGTTCCAGTGAGCTAGCCTAGGATTTAATAATTATTGTTATATGACATAGTTATTAATCTTAGACTATAAGTGGACCTAAAACCCGGTTAGATCCTAATCAACATTAATCAACATAGGATAGGGTTTAAAATCGAGGCTCACAGACTGGCGACTCTACTGGGGACAAACTTCTTAATTTTAACTTGTTTTAATTTTAAGAAAGAGGGCTTAACTCGAAAATGTTTATTTATGGCTTTATTACTTTGTTCGTTTACTTTTGTGCGCACTTTAATTTTCTGCACCTTTGCATCATATGAGAGCGAGGGTCCACCTAAACCAACTTCACCCCGGGACCCGTTTGAGGGTCCCCTGTCAGGGACTCACACCTTTTAGGTGATGTGAATAAGCGGGGGAAAAGAGGAGGGTGTCGTCTAACCACACCCCCTTAATACCTGGGCTTTAGCCCCAAGCGTTTTCCTGGCAGTGTCCTTACCTAGCCCATTGTTTGGTCAGTCAAAGACCCGACCGTAGACGCACACCTTCAGGTGATGTGGAAAAAAGTGGGGAAGCCCAAAGAGAATAGCGTGCAAGCCCTATTCCTTTGAGGTGACCTGGGCCCATGCCCCAGCACCTCTCCGGATCGATCCATACCCGTTTGGATTTAAACGTCTAGTGAGGACATGTTGAATTTGTGTGGGCCTTGTTTGCTTGTATGATCAGCCCATTACCCAGCCTACAGATTGATAGGAACTTCTCCTACATTAACCTAGCCCAACCCGAATTGGCGGCTCTACTTGTTTGCGGCCCAGAGGTCCTGTTTGGTTTAATATGTGAGTCATTCGGGCTTCAGCCCAAAAGCTTAGACTTAGGTGATTTCTCTTCTGGCCCAATTTGAATTATCCAATTAGTTCTAGGCCCAAAAAAGAAAATCCACATGAACTTGAAATAACTCACAAGGCCTGAAAATAAAATCTTTTTCGGTTTAGCAACCATCTTCTCTGGCCCAAAGAAAGTTAGGCTCATTTGTGATTTAGGGACCACTCCAGCCCATGTGCTTTGCTCTAGGCCCAAACACATTCCGGCCCAAGGGCTCATTCTAATCTAGGCAGACTTCTTATTCGGGCCCTGGCCCAAAACCCTAGATCTAGGTGTCACCTCTCAGGCCCAATCAAAGCCATCTGTTTACATTTCAGTCCAAATTCCAGTTCATAGCCTGAGAGATACTTCAGCCCAAGCACCTCATTTTCTGGGTATCTTGGCCCACTTGCTTTCAGCCTAAGCCAGTTTCGATCTACCTTGTGAAGTGTCATTATCACCTTAGTTAGCTAATAATGGACTTCTTGGAAACAGGCAAGCCCGAATCCAGATATGGCAGAAGGAGGAAATCCGATCAACACCGAGGCCCAGTTGGCCGCTGTGCTGCAAGGGTACAAGGTCTTGGAGTCCATTGTCGAGGAACTGAGGAGTAAGGCTAATCTCCAGGAGACAAATCAGCACACTCTGGAAAAGCTTGTGGATGAAAATCTTAATCGTAGTTACATCGAGATTGACTCTGTTAGAGCCCAAGATCCTCAAACACGTATGGGGAAGGATCCTGACAACCAGCTAGCTGCAGAGGTCAAAAGGGTTTTGAAAAGGATTGAGCGCATAGAGAAAACCAACAAACCAGCTGGCTTCGATTATTTCTCCACGGCGTCATATCCCGAAGTTGATCTTCCCCTAAAGCTGAAGCTGCCTGCACTCGCTTTGTACAAGGGTTCCTCGGATCCACAGATTCACTTGGCTATGTTCGACCGAGAAATGTCCATCTTGGGGCTCAACGATATGCAAAAAGCCAAAGTTTTCGCACGCTATCTAGACGAGACTCCTCAGCGTTGGTATCTCACTCAGAAGATGAATACCAAAACCTACGAGGAGGTTTGCGAGGCTTTCCTAAATCATTTCGAGTATGCTAAGAACCTCGAGGTCACCAGAATCGATCTGGCAGGAACTCGACAGAAAGACGGTGAGTCCATGTCTGACTTCATCAAGCGTTGGAGGAGAAAGGCTGCAGCCATGCCTACCAGAATGGACGAGCAGGAGCAAATCCGCATGATAATTGAGAACATGCGAAAACAACACAACCATGAGCTAAAATTTATGTACTTTCCGAGTTTGGACATGTTGATGGGACAAGTCGGTATTCTAGAGGAAAGGATTCATAAGGAAGGTTTGGAGCTCGAGTGCTCAAGAAACTCCGGCAGTGGCTCCAAATTATCTAAGCCAGGACCAGAAAAGGCTTATCTTCAGACAGTAGCTTGCGCTCAAAGCAGTTTCCCAGAAGTGAATATGGTTCAACGACCTAGATCTCCGCATCAAAACCTTAGGACAGTACCCTTACCACGCCGAGACTCATCGCAAAGGGAGTTCACCAACATTGGCCGAGCACCAAGTCAGGCGTTTGAAGAGCTTCAGAAGAGAAACCTGCTACAGCCCCTGGCCCCTCGGCCAGGAACCACTCATTTGGGGAGGCATCTTAATCAATTCTGCCACTACCATCAGTTGCCTGGCCATTATGCTGACAATTGCCGAGCATTGAAGCACAAGATTCAAGACCTCCTCGAGCAAGGAGTCCAATTTTTCTAAGTGTGCAGATCGTTTTCTTGCATCTTCAAATTTTCCTAGTAGCTTATTAGTTAGTTTTCAGTCACCTCTGATTGTAATCTTTACGTTTCTTTCATGATTCATAAATAAAATCATAGTTCCATTTTCACAACTCCTGTACAAACCATTTTTCATTCATCGAAAAAATAAGGAAAACAAAATAGTTTTTTAAGGAAAAGGATCACGAAGCAATCATTTTCTGACTATGCAATGGAACGGCTTGTCTCTTGTTTCTAAAAAATTGAACATGCCTAACCAAACACCACAACTCACCCTATAATATCCAAACAATCCACAAAGAGGTTCAAAGTCGACATCTATCGAATTGTTGTCACAAACCCCAATTCAATACTGGGGGCAATCTAAGTTTAAGTTCGTCGTCTTTTATCTTTTGTTTAAATGTGCGAACGAGTTTCCAAGTGAAAATCTCACGAGAGTGTCTTGAGTGGGAAAACCATGAGTGAACGAGCGTGTCATTTTTACACGACTCTGGTAAGACCACATTCAAAGGTGAGATAAATGGCATAACTCTGACCGAAGGAGATAATTTGTAAATTTACTCTTAGATCTGCGAAAAGTAACAAAGAGCGGATACACAACTATCAGGAATGACGAAGCACCTAGGTACAGCACCACATAGCCAAAAACTTGTGAACCCTGACATTAAACCCTAGGCACCCCCGCTGAGCCTTTCATATATCCCTTTTCGATAATATGAACACCACAAAATAACCCAGCCAATGATGAATGCCCGACCCGGTGACCAAAGGAAGCAAGGAGCCCGACTCTCGGATAACATTATCATCAGTCCGAAGAAGCGATGCCGCTATCAGCATGACGAAGTGATCCGTAAATGGTCCCAGAGTGACACAGGATCAAAAGAGCTCACATCAAAACAGCTCTCGAAGCCCAAAACCGGGAAACACAAGAACCCCAAAGGCAAAGTCAAGAAAGGATAAAACAAAAAGGCGAACCCGAAGTGCCTCGAAGAAGTCCAAATGACAAAAAAAAGAGAAATGGTGTAAAGGACAACTCCAAAAGTCCAGGTCCAGAAGCTCAAAACCAACGTCAACATGAAGCAGTTAGACGACTTCAAGACAAGGAAGATGAATCTGAGAGAAGACGCAAGTTGCAGCTTTGGTCACCCATTTAAGCTCCACATACCTCAAATATCCCTCCATGATCCCGTCGTCTTTCATCACACCCTATGGCCACGTTATAAGCTTTAAAGACTTCCGACTTGATAGTTGTGTGTCCAATCACGTGAAAGTAACAGATCAAATGCGTAAATCCATCAAATATCGAATTCAATGGTTTAGAAGTTATGACCATGAGCGAGAAATGAGTGCAAACACCGACCACATCGAGTGTAGGTTAGGGAGCACCACATCAAAGCATAAGCCTCGACCCTGTGAGGGTGAAACTTGTTCGCATGTTTAATCAAAGAAAATACTGGGGGCAATCAATCGTCCCGATCGATTGCCATGAACTCTAGCTCAGATTGTCCTAAGGAAAAAATACTGGGGGCAATTGTTGGTTCCAACAATTGCCATGTCAGCACCAATTGAAACCCAAAGCTCGAGCACCACCATCCCACCACAGGCACACATAAGCCCTTACCACCACACACACACTCTCAAACCCGTCATTGGCCTTACCTCCACAAAAACATCAGGCCCGTCATAACCCTGACCTCCATCCAAAATCACAACCCAATCCCAGGTCTGTCACAAATCCTGAACACCGGCAAAAGCCTTCAGCACCACAACAAACACCACACACTTCCACCAATGGCATGTTCATTTTTCAAGAAGCAAATTGCAGATTTGAAATTTTTAGTCAGGAAATGATCATTTCACTTTCCTTTTTCAGCAGGGTTTTTCTCAAGCATTGCCAAGTTCGGCACCTTTTCCAACAGTTTCCTGTTTTGAACGAGTATCTTTCATATATCTTGATTGCATACATCTTATCATCATTGCCATGTTTGGTACTCCAGTAATCAGTTCTCATAATTTGCACGAGACCATTATCTTCCTAACTCATTTTTAGTTCGAGACCCAAAACGGTGCGAGGCCCTGTAGTTTCCTCATTCAGTACGAGACCTAGCATCTTCATTCAGTGCGAGACCCATCTTTTCCTTCAGTGCGAGACCTACCATCTTCATCAGTGCGAGACCCATCATTTTCAAGACTTTAGTACAAGACATCTTCATTCAGTGCGCGACCCAGAATCAGTGCGGAATCCAGCTTTTTCTTCATCCATTTAGTACGAGACTTCAGTGCGAGACCAAGCATCTTCATCAGTGCGAGACCATCAATTTCGTCAGTGCGAGACCCATCATCTTCATCAGTGCGAGACCTATCATCTTCATCAGTGCGAGACCTATCGTCATCATCCAGTGCGAGACCAGTACGAGACCTAGTATCATCTTCAGTGCGAGACAAGTACGAGACAGAGCGTGATCTAAGTTGGCGGGGCAGAGGCAATAAGTCCCCATCTTCATGTCAACTTCTTGGGAGAAACAACTAGTGGGCAGTGGCAATAAGTCCCCTTGGTAATCTAGAAGTTATCCCAGCACCCCAGTTGGTGGGCAGAGGCAATAAGTCCCCATAGTATACCAACCAGGAGCATTGGAACGGGTTTCGGTCCCCAGAAGCATCCGAGCATCATCAACATCATCATTATCATTAGCATCATTACCATTCCAGCATTTTTGCATTTGCATGCCACCTAGCTATCATCATTATAGGTAGTCAACGCCTTAGAATCGCTTGACATCATCACATTCATTATAGGTAGTCAACGCCTTAGAATCGCTTGACATCATCTCATTCGTCATAGGTAGTCAACGCCTTAGAATCGCTTGACAACATCTCATTCATTGTAGGTAGTCAGCGCCTTAGAACCGCTTGACATCATCTCATTCGTTGTAGGTAGTCAGCGCCTTAGAATAGCTAGACACAACTTATCAGTTTTCTGATAACATGCAGGGTCTTGGAGACATTTGAAATTTTGGGGTATCACTCAGGCATCAACTAGCCTTCTCACTTTCATTACAAAGTCTAGTTGACGGGGGGCAATCTGTTATACCCAAAATTTTGACCCCCTGGTTAGGGTCTACGAGGTACTGGTGTTGTGAGAGGCATTTTCATCAAGCGGTGAGGGATCCCGGCCCGATCGGCACGTTCCATGGCATGGGGAGCAGCTTCGTCACTTTCAGGGGCGTTTTGGTAATCTTTAAAGGCTCCTAAGACCTCTTGTAAGCTTTCTCTCTCCTCCAAAGGATGCCCAAATCAGCTTGAAACGCTTTGATATTTTAACCCATGATAGAGGTGACATTTTAAGCATAATGGCGTTGGAATTTTGATTTTTCGAATTTCCAATAATTTTCTAGCAATTTCTGACTGAATCTGACGAGAAATTCAATTTTAAAATATTCCAACATTTAAAAAAATCCGATTCCACTTCAGAAAATTCATAATTTCCATCCTTGACACGTGGTTAAAATTTCACAGCAAAATTCCTTTGGGAAGTCACTTAACTAAAATATCGAAAAATCTTACTTTTACTAGATTTTCTTTATCTTTAAGAAAGTCTATATAAAGGGATAGGTTTTTGGATAAAATCAGAACCTCATATGCTCAAGAACCCTAGAGAGTCAGAAAACACAGCCTCCTCACTCTCTCTCACGTTTTCCAACACCCGGCCACCCAAATCATACCGAAAATCCCTCGAAATCACCATCTAAACACGTTTTCCAATCCCCAAAGCATCAATAGTCATCAAAACCCCACAAAAACACCACCAAAACGTGAAGAACAGCAAGAACAACCAACAACCAGAAGCTTGGGTCGAAATCCTCTCGGGTCTGCCATCAACGAGCACTCGACGAATCCCGGTGTGAAGAAACATTGTGAATCCGAAGGTAAAACAGGTAGAAACTCCACTTCCCTAATTCTCCACGGTATTATCTGCCTTGCCTCAAAATTTGGGCTCAAACTAACCTTCGTACGCTTCTGTATTTGTTTATTCAAGCTTCTGCCCAATAACTTGTTTACCAAGTTTCGTGCATAATTCGAATTCAAATTGAGAACTTTCGATCACTAACGCATTGTACATCTTTCAGGCTACACACCCATAAAATTTGAGCCAAAAACACCTTCGGGAACAGCCTTAACGCCGCCGTCCGAGGGCGGTCCGCACCCACGGACGTCATGTCCGGGGTCCCGGACTCCTTGTCCGTAAGCCCGGACGCCCACGGACGGCGGCGATTTTTAAATTTTAAAAATTTAGGTTTTTCTAATAATGTCCGGGCCCACGGACGGCTTGTCCGTGGCCCCGGACTTTACAATTTTCTGTTTTCTATTTAATTCGACTTTTATTTTTCATATAGGTTAACTAGGGTCCGTGGTCTCGGACATTAGGTCCGTGGCCACGGACGGAAACAAAATTTGACCTAATTCATCCTCCGAAACCCTAGTTTAGGTAATTTTAATTTCCACTTTTCTGTCAAAAAATGCTAAAAAACACAAAAAAAAACAGAAGCTCGCGCACTTAGGTTAAAACGACTCGTAGATAAGCCAAATAACCAAGTAGAGGAAAAACGACCTAGGAAGGGTAATGAAAGTAATTGAACCCTAATTAAGTCGAATATCAAGCCCCCGAACCCGAACTCTCCTTTCCTAATTTAATCTAGGTCAAAATTAGGTGGCGACTCATAATAGGTTCCAGTGAGCTAGCCTAGGATTTAATAATTATTGTTATATGACATAGTTATTAATCTCAGACTATAAGTGGACCTAAAACCCGGTTAGATCCTAATCAACTTTAATCAACATAGGATAGGGTTTAAAATCGAGGCTCACAGATGGTTACCATTCCCTCTGCAGGGCTGCATGTTGCGCGGTCTCCTATCGATGTGGGCGCCCTGAAGAAGATGTGGTATGAGTTTAGCGGGGGACAATGGAGGAAGAAGGCTGCCGCCCGACCACAGAAGCTCCAACGAGAGGCGGGTGAGGGTCCGTCAGAGCCCGCCCCCACTGCTACACCTGACGAGGAGGAGGGATATCTTGCACTGCCAGCCCCTGGGAGCGAGTATGTCACTCGCTATGAGTTTGATCAGCTGGAGTCCCGTTTCATGGACATGGATCGACGCTATCAGGCGGAGATCGAGACTCTTCAGCAGCAGTGAAATACCCCGTAATTAAAAACAGTGATTAATTAGGCTAATTATATTTTTAAAAGCTTAATTACACTAAAATAAATACTAGGGAACAAATCCCGAAGAAAACGGACCTTTAAAATGGGTTAAAAGCATAAACGAACCTTAAAGCGCGTTTTTCGAGGAAACCGGGAAAACGTGACTTTAAGCGGGTCAAATAGGCTCGTAACAATTTTGGTCAACTAAATAGTCACTAATAAATATTAGTGAAGCTTTGGAACCAATAAAATTAATTAAACGAGAAAATTCCGGAAAACGGGTACCGGTTGGTGAAAACTGTAACAACCGGTAAGTTGTGGGGTGAGAATGCGAATAAACAAACTTAGTGTGTCCACTTTTGTAAATAAAAGTCAAAAATCTGTAGAGGGGCATGTATATGGCCGATTGGGCCCTCCCCCACTCTCACTCTCTTTATTATTTGTAACTCACAAGAAGACAAAGAAATAAAAGAAGAAAAAGGAGACTCTCTCTCCTATTCTCCCATCTCCCTCACGTGTCCCCCTCCATCCTTATTCTCTCTTTCTCTATTCTTCTTCTACCTTGCGATTCCATGGAGAAAGAAGAGAGCTCACAAAACTCCTCACTTCTCTCCTCTCTTTGACCACTCAAATCTCCTCCAAACTCGACAAAAATTATACCGTTGTAATCCCCTTGCAAAGGAGAACCTTTTCACCCTTTCAAAAATCCAAAAGCTCCACTTTCGATTTTATGGGTGTTCACCATTTGGAGATTTGAAGCCACCATTAGAAGCACCTTCACCTCCTCTTCATCTGAGGTAAAAAGAAGTTCGAAAATCCATTGTTTCTAGCTCTTATTAGCATTTTAAGAATTCCCATGTTTTGAACTCTTGGCTCCTTGTTGCTTCAGACGATTTTGGCTCCTTCTTGGGCTAGAAATATTGTTCTCTTACTAAGCAAGAACTTCATCTACTCATTGGAAGGTAACATTCTTTTCTAAACCCTAAAACTTAAATTCTAGGGTTAGTGTAAAATGGATGCTAAATTGGTATTGTGTATTGGTATGTGCTGTAGCACTTGTGTGTGTGTGAATCTCATTGGGACCGAGAACAAAGGAGAAGAAAGGAAGAGGAAGGAAAAGAAAGAAAGAAAAACTAACAAGTCAAGGTAATGCCCTTACCTTGGGTTAGTTTGTGTATGTGGTATTGTAACAGTTTTTGAGTAAGTAAAATGATTAATGGATTGAGTAATGAGTAGTGGTAATGTAGTAATGTATTGGAGAAAAGAATGTAACAGTTTTTGAAGTTTTGAATGATGTTTAAAACTTGGGAAAACCTTGGGTAGTGAATGTGTAGGTGTGCAGGATTTTATGGATGTTGTAGTAGTATTGAAATGGGTATGATGAGTATTGTGTAACAGGTGGTGGGAATGTGAGATTGTGAACAGAAATAGTGTGTGAGCAAAGTAAGAATTATAGGGGAGACTATGTCAAATTTTGGGTAGAAATGAGAGGACTTAGCTTGTGTAAAAAGAGGAAGTAGTTAGAGAGTTTAATGGAGTGCTTTAGTAGTTGTAACAGATTGGAAAGGAGTTTGTAAATGGAAGGAAACTAGAGTGTAAGATAATGCATTTTGGATGCTAGGAGTAGCATTAGTTGAAGGAGTATTGAAGTGTAAGGGTTAAGGTAAAAATCTGTAGCATAGAAAGAAGAAACAAAATCTGTAGCATAAGTGTGAGGAAACTAGTATAAGTGTTGAAAATGTAATGAGGAAAATGTGTAAGTAAATGTAAGGATTGAGTAGTAAGTTTGGTGGATGAATTAAGGTGATTTAGAGTGCTTAATTAGTGCTAAATCATGTTAGGATGCATGTAGGAAGAGTAGGGAAGCAATGGGTGAAATTGGGGAAAGAAAAATAAACCGGTAGCAATGTTCTAGAACCGTCCGACCCAGCGTCTGGATCGGACGTGGGTCGGACATGGCTTAAATAACGAGAATCAAACCTTCTGGAACCGTCCGACCCAGAGCCGTGAGTCGGACGTGGGTCGGACGGGCCTTAATAATCGACGAGCAATCTTTCTGGAATGGTCCGACCCAGGGCCGTGAGTCGGACGTGGGTCGGACGGGTGAAAATTTTCTCCATCGAAGTTTCTGACTTCGTCCGACCCAGAGGTTGGGTCGGACGTGGGTCGGACACGACCTGGATGACAAATCGAAACTTTCTGGAATGGTCCGACCTAGAGGGTATGGGTCGGACGGAATAGTGCTGGGTCGGACGGGAGTAATTTCAGAGGACGAAAACCTACTGGAATGGTCCGACCCAGGGTTGGGTCGGACAGTGGGTCGGACGGCCCAAACACTTACAAAAAAAAATGTTTTAATTATATGGCTATAGCAATCATATATACATATATATATGCCTATATACCCGTATGCATATATATGTAGTAATACACCATTGATGAAGTAATAATGGTAAGGAAGTAAGTAATTTTGTAAGAAAACAAGTTTGTGAGGTAGTAAGGGAAAGAATGGTTTTATAACCAAGTATGACTGTAAAGAAGTAGTAAGTATGCATTGAAAGTATCAATGAGGGAGTGAGTTAGATCAATAATAGATCATTGATCATACTACTTCATGTATGTATAGGAATCAAATAGTTGATCTCCAAAGGAACCGGTAGAACGTATTCGACGGTGAACGGTATGACTTCCTCATGTCCTGTATCCTAACTTGGTTACCCCGATTTGTGTGCTTATGTGATCACCAACAAGATAAATGCATGAATCGGATTTATATTGCACTTATATGTGTTTGAACTATATTGTTCTTGTTTATGCTCTTGAACATTTAGTTTGTATAATTCATGAAATGAATGAATGGAAAGGGAGTGTATGTGTAAGTATGAATACTTATGTATGTATGGAAGTAAGTATGGACTTCTACTAATTCCTAACAACCTAACTCCTAACATGAGTAATGAGTAAAATGGAATGAGTAGAAGCCCGATATAGTTTCGGCCACGCGTGAGGATAAGGAACCACAAGAGGTTGGAACCGAATCCTGGCTATGATCTTTTCCTTGGACCAATTCCCTTTGTATGGGTAGCATCCTGGATTAGTGGGCCACCCTAAAGCCCGGTGGTGGGAAGTACTATTCCCTGCCCGGAGGTCATACCGACTTAACTGGAAGTAAAGTATGTAAGAAGTATGTATTGTATTTGTATTGGTCTTGACTATTGTAAGTCATTGACCTGGAGTAAAAGTATTGAACACCCGATTAACCCGGTGTGTAATAAGGCTAACAAGACCTTGTATGTATTGGAGAATTGTATCTCCGTGATGCGGTGAGTATGGTAAGTATGAATGAATGACTTGTATTGTATTCCTTGTATGCATTGTATGTATGTATGCTTGGTAAAATGAATGTATTGTATAAAGCATGTATGTATGTATGAATGAAACGAACCGCATGTACTCGACCAAATAGTTGGCGTACCCTCGCTAGTATGCGGGGTATGCGGTTATCATATGCAGCGTAAGCTGACCCCCTAGGGGGAATGTTTTTACTCCACAGGTACCCGCGAGGCGTGAAGGTAGAGTAAGGGCAGCATGTAATTCTTTTTGGAGTAGTTAGTAGGAATTGGAATAGTGTACCGAGTTGTACACGGCTAGAGCTTTTGGTAGCCGTGTACCATGTGGTACACCTTTTTGGGATATTGAATTCTTGATTGGATAGGAAGGAGTAGTTGTACAAACTCTTCATTTTTGGGAAGTAGTGTTGGAATGTAATTCATATATTCGGTATACTCGGTAATCAAATGTAATTAAGTAATCGGTATTGTAAAGTAAGTAGTATGTACGTATTCATTCTAATCGTCAGACCGATACGGTAAGTAGTAGTAGCCTTGTTAACCTTAGATGGTTAACCGCATTATGTCACCCGCCGGGAGTAGGTAAGTATTCCGCTGTGAGTAAGGTAATTAGGGGAAGGATCAGAGTATAATGGAAGGATTAGCGGTTGGGGTGTTACAAAAAGTGGTATCAGAGCGAAGTATCGCTCTGATGATTAGATTCTTAAATGTAGTGATTACCGAGTTAGGATTTCAACCGTCTTAAGACGGATATTTAGGAACCTAACTAGGAACTACCGTTAGCAATAACGGATACCACTAACGTCTGCAAAGACGATACCATTGCTTGAATGAAGACCATGAGGTCATAGTATCACAACATCTAACGTAATCCACACTTGTTCAGATGTCAGGACGGGGTCGAGGCCGACCTAGAGGAGAAACATCTGATGGACCGGGCGCGCAGACGATAGCTGAGATCGTCGCCGCCACGGTAGCGCAGATGCTACCGCAAGTAATAACGGCTGTACAGCAAACACAGCAAACACAGCAGCAGCAACAGCAGCAGCAGCCCGACCCACCTCATCCCCGAGAAACGAATTGGGTAAAAGCTGTCGCCAACCTTCGACCTGCTTGTTTTAGAGGCGAGAGCGACCCCGCCAAGCTCGAGGCCTACCTCTCCGAGATGGAGACAGCCTTCGAGACACTTGAGACTCCCGCTGGAGTTCGAGTGAGGATAGCTGCGTACTACCTCAAAGACGCGGCTATGGACTGGTGGAAGCTCGTTAAGGCCGAGCACATAGCTGACCCTGCATTCGGATGGGAAGCATTCACCTCTCTCCTCCGATCTAAGTACTACCCCGAGCATGTCAAGACCAAGAAAAGGCTTGAGCTCGATGCACTAAAGATGACCGAGAAGATGACGGTTGATGAATATTACCGCACCTTCACCTCTCTTCTCCGACTTCTACCCGACCTTGGGTATACCGGCCAAGTCTTGGTCGACCGCTTCTACGGCGGATTGAGCCATCGACTCCGGTATGGCATGGGCTTCATTCGGTTTACCTCCCTTCAGGTAAACAAGTTGAACCCTTAAAAAGCCATGAGTAATGTGAATCAGTATTCCCGTATGTAAATGTAACCTAATGCCTAAGTAATTCAGGAGTGTTACCACGCTGCATCTCGAGTTGAGATCACCTGCCAGCTGAGAGATGAGGAACAAGCGCTGAAGCGCAAGGTGAGCGGCAAGGGTAACCCCTCCGATGAACAAAACCAATCCAAACCCTGGAAGAAAAGGAAAGGGAAGCACTCCCACCAGCAGAAAAATACATCCGGAGACGGCGGTGCCCATGCTGAGAAGGGCAAGGCAACTGAACCACTACAGATTGCCTACACCGCACCAGTGGCAGCGAAGCCACTGAGGTCTCAGCCCTACAGGGGTAAGAAACCGAAACCGAATTAGTACACTCGTGAATTTGTATGTATGTAGAGTATCGTAAGTATACCAAACCTTGCTAACTCGAAAGCTATAGGTTCTGGATTTGGCCAAGGAAAGAACCAATCCGATGGCCGCAGCTACATCTGCCGTAACTGCAACAAGGATCATCCCGGCACAGATTGCCAAGGAAGGGAGATCCGCTGTTTCACTTGCCAAAAACCGGGCCACCGTGCCAATGCATGCCCGGAGAATTCTAAGCCCAAGGGCAACTACCAGGGCTACAAGCAGCGTGAGGGCAAGGAGGTTGCATCTGGCGATGCTCATGCCCAGCATACCTCACAGGGACAGGGGTCCCGAGGTCCGCAGAAGGGCGCACCGCAGAGGCAGCCGGCCTTACACATCATTGACCGTGATGGGACCGGGACTAAGTCCGGCCCAGGTAACCACTGTAACTTTTAATCCTTGAAGAGCATGACTAAGTATTAAAGTAATAGTATGAATGAAAGCATGAATGCGTAAGTATTTGAAGTATGAAATTGAGCATGAGTAAGTAACATGGAAGTATGTATTGAGCATGAAATGAATTAGTAAGCCTAGAACTTATTCTAGATGAATTTACCACCTTAGGGAAATTCCATATCTGTTACCCAATACCTTCAAACTCACCTCACGAAGAGACCGACATCGCCAATCACCACTTCAACAACGAACAGTGTCAGGTTATCCGCCCAGGTATGATCTTATTAAAAGGATACCTGACACCCGAAGCACAAATTTCAATCATCCGACGATGCAACGAGTTAGGAACGGGTCCAGGAGGATTTTATACACCCGAATTCCCGGTGGAGCTACAATGAAGCTGAAAATGATGTGCTTGGGAAAGGACTGGAACCCTTATACCAAGACATACCAAACAACGCGAGCAGGAGACGGAGCAACACCTCCAGCAATACCCCCAGAATTCCAAACGCTTGTCACACAAGCTGCAGAAATTGCACAACAATGTGAAGATGAACCAATCCCTGCACCTGAAGCAGATCTGTGTATCGTCAACTTCTATGAGAAAGAAGGACGACTTGGCTTACACCAAGACAAGGGCGAGACAGCGGAATCTCTTGAACTAGGAGTGCCCATAGTGTCTTGGTCCATTGGTGATGACGCCGTATTTTTGTATAGCGAGCGGAAAGTGTGGACCTCGCAGAAAAATTGGTATTGAGATCAGGAGATGTTCTAATCATGGGTGGAAAATCAAGGTTGCTGTATCACGGGATCCAGAAGATCAAGCTGAATACGGCACCACCGGCAATAATCAATGCCACACACATGATACCAGGACGCCTGAACCTTACCTTTAGAAAGTATTAACCTTGTAGTAGCATGTAATCCAGTAGTAACGTGTATTAGAGACACAGTATGTATGATGGTTGGTTATTCAATAAAAGCAGTGTTGGTTATTAAATTCCACTTGCGTTCCACCATCTTTACTTATAATCTCATGAATCAATAGGTTGTGGACTTGGCACCGAAGGTAACCTGAGCATCCTCACCGAAGAACAAGCCGGCAAGAGCGGCACCATTCTAACGGGAACATTCCCAGTAAACGGCATCGAAGCCTCAGTATTATTCGACTCCGGCGCCTCTCACACCTTCATATCGCCATCTCTTGCGAAGAAGTTGGGGCTAGATGCGGATGAGCTACCGAACTTCTTGGTTACTCTCCCATCGAAGGAGCGGGTACAATGTACCAAGTATTACAAATCAGCCACCATTCAAATCAAAGGTGAAGCGTTTCCCATTTCCTTCATTGAATTCAACGGATTGGGATTCGACTTAATTATTGGAATGAACTGGTTGGAGCGGCACAAGGGGAGAATCCTATGCGCCGAGCACCGATTGCTGCTCAAGAGTCCATCTGGGGTCACTGTTTCATACCGCCAGAGACCGAGAGAGCCTTCAACTACAGTCATCTCCGCCATGGCAATGTATCGGGAGCTCAGAAAAGGGCATGAAGTGTATTTATGTCACGTGCAAGACCTGGAGAGAGATCCAGAGTTCAGTGACGAGGTAGCAGTAGTCTCAGAATTCCCTGATGTATTTCCGAAAGAGCTACCTGGTATGCCACCACAGAGGGCGGTAGAATTTGAAATCGATCTTGTACCGGGTACTGGTCCCATGCTAGGGCACCATACCGTATGGCACCGGCAGAAATGGCAGAACTCAAAGAACAGCTACATGATCTTCTCGACAAAGGGTTTATACGCCCGAGCGTATCACCCTGGGGAGCACCGGTCCTCTTCGTGAAGAAGAAGGACGGTAGTCTCCGCCTCTGCATCGACTACCGCGAATTGAATGCGGTCACTGTAAAGAATAAGTACCCATTGCCACGCATCGACGACCTGTTCGATCAGTTGAAGGGAGCATCCGTCTTTTCTAAGATTGATCTCCGATCCGGTTACCACCAAATTGCTATCAAAGAGCAAGACATTCAGAAAACAGCATTCCGAACAAGATATGGCCACTACGAATTCACGGTGATGCCATTCGGTTTGTCTAATGCACCAGCCAAATTCATGGACCTAATGAATCGGTTATTCAGTGATCAGCTGGACACTTCAGTAGTAGTATTCATTGACGACATTCTTGTGTATTCGAAGTCACCAGAAGAACATGAAAACCATTTGAGAAAAGTACTTGAGACACTGCGCGAGAACCAGCTGTATGCGAAGTTCTCCAAATGCGAGTTTTGGCTAGATCAGGTATCATTCCTCGGTCATGTCATCTCGAGCGCGGGCATTTCAGTAGATCCATCCAAAATTGAAGCAGTGCGATCATGGCCTAGACCTAAGACTGTTACCGACATCCGGAGCTTTCTTGGTTTAGCCGGTTATTACCGGAGGTTTGTAAAGGACTTCTCAAAAGTCGCTAAGCCCATGACGTCATTGATGAAGAAAGATGCACCCTTTGTATGGACAAAGGAGTGCGAGTATCCTTCCAGAAATTAAAAGACTCATTGACCTCAGCGCCAATTCTCACACTTCCAGAGGGCACAGAGGGATTTGAGGTGTATTGTGATGCATCGGGCGGAAGGGCATGGGATGCGTACTCATGCAGCATGGCAAGGTAGTAGCCTATGCTTCTCGCCAGCTGAAAAAGCATGAGGAGAATTACCCGACACATGATCTAGAGTTAGGAGCCATTGTCTTCGCCTTGAAGATATGGCGACACTATCTCTATGGGGTAAGCATCACCATCTACTCCGACCACAAAAGTTACAGTACGTATTCACCCAGAAAGAATTGAACCTAAGGCAGAGGAGGTGGATGGAGTTCCTCTCGGATTACGACATCAACCTCCAGTATAAAGAAGGGAAGGCAAACGTAGTAGCCGACGCCCTGAGTCGTCGAGCACACTCGCTCCATTCGCTACTCGCTTCTTCTAGCTTGGTTGACGAGGTGCGAGACGCTCAGTTGAGCGACCCTTACTTCACAGAGATCAGACAGAAAATACAGATGGTACCTTCGAGCGCCGAAAGTACGACTTCAAACTGCATGAAGATGGTCTGATCCGTTTGAATGGCAGATTATGCGTCCCCCGAAGCAATGCTGAGCTAAGGGATCGCATTCTGCGAGAGTCACATTGTTCGACATTGCATGTCCATCCGGGAGCCTCTAAAATGTACAAAGACATGAAGAGGTACTTCTGGTGGTCAGGATGAAGTCAGACGTGACTGAGTATGTTCTGAGGTGTCTCACATGCCAGAAGGTGAAGTTGAGCACCGAAGACCGGGAGGAATGGTGCAATCCATGCCCATTCCGGAGTGGAAATTCCACGACATCTCCATGGATTTTGTTGTTGGACTCCCACCTGCTAGGGGAGGACTCAACATGATCTGGGTAGTAGTCGATCGCCTCACCAAGGTTGCCCGATTCATACCGATGAAGGACACCTGGAAGGTGGCGAAGCTCGCAGAGCTATTCGACAAGGAGATCATCCGACACCACGGAGTCCCAAAAACCATTGTATCTGACCGCGACACCAGATTTCTTTCGAGATACTGGAGAGCGACACGGGAAGCGCTTGGTACTGAGTTGAAGCTTAGCACCGCCTTCCATCCACAGACCGACGGTCAGACAGAAAGGACCATCCAAACACTAGAGGATATGCTAAGGGCATGTGCCTTAGACTTCCAGGGGAGCTGGATTGAGAAGCTTCATCTTATCGAGTTTTCGTATAACAATAGCTACCATGCTTCGATTAAGATGTCGCCATTCCAAGCTTTGTATGGTAGACCTTGCCGTACCCCGTTGTGTTGGGATGAGTCAAGCGAAGCGGTCATCATAGGACCGGAGTATTTGGAACAAGTACAAGCTGAGGTACAACAAATCCGAGCCAATATGAAGGCAGCCCAAGATAGACAGAAATCCTATGCGGATGTGCGACGACGCGACCTTGAGTTCGCCGTGGGCGACCAAGTGTTCCTGCGTGTCTCACCTATGAAGGGTGTCTTCGATTTGGCCAGAAGGGCAAACTGAGCCCGAAATTTGTAGGCCCGTATGCCATTACCGAGAGGATTGGAGCCGTAGCTTATAGGCTAGCATTGCCTGAAGAATTGGGGCGTGTTCATGATGTCTTTCATGTATCACAACTCAAGAAATACATAGCCGATCCCTCTCATGTATTAGAACCCGAACATCTATCCCTAGAGCCGACGATGAGATATGTCGAGACTCCACTGCGAATCCTTGATACCAAGACAAGAGACACTCGCCATAAATCTGTACGAATGGTGAAGGTCTTGTGGTCTAACCACGACGTCGAGGAAGCGACTTGGGAATTAGAGGACGCCATGAAGGCGAAGTACCCGAATTTATTTGTAGACTAGATGTCTAGTATCCGTATAGCACGGAGGGTACGGGGCGTACCCCTTTTAAGGGGGGTAGAGCCTTTTTGCTTTTGCATTGCTTCGGGTTAGCATTGCATAGTATGTATGTATGTAATTGTATTTTGGTTGGCACATGTAGTGCTAAGTGTATTGTATTGGCACAAAGTAGTGCTAGTAGTATTTGGTATGTAGTACGATGTGTATGGTATGTATGTAATGAGCAATGCATTGTGTGTACGGTATAGACACGAGTGACATTGTGAAGTATTGTGGAATGTATGAAGGAATGAATGAATGGTGGTTGTGTATGGATTGAGTATTGCGTATGGTATTTGAACTAAGTATGTGGCATGGTATCTGAATTGCGTATGCTGGTAGTGTAAGAATTGTGAACACCTTGTAAGGTGGTAGTAGAATGTGTGGCAATTGACTTGCCAAATGAGTAGAAATGGTAAATGTAACCTTGAGCAACTTTGAGGGCAAAGTTTCTTAAGGGGGTAGATTGAAATACCCCGTAATTAAAAACAGTGATTAATTAGGCTAATTATATTTTAAAATTACTAAAATAATATAGGGAACAAATCCCGAAGAAAACGGACCTTTAAAATGGGTTAAAAGCATAAACGAACCTTAAAGCGCGTTTTTCGAGGAAACCGGGAAAACGTGACTTTAAGCGGGTCAAATAGACTCGTAACAATTTTGGTCAACTAAATAGTCACTAATAAATATTAGTGAAGCTTTAGAACCAATAAAATTAATTAAACGAGAAAATTCCGGAAAACGGGTACCGGTTATGAAAACTGTAACAACCGGTAAGTTGTGGGGTGAGAATGCAAATAAACAAACTTAGTGTGTCCACTTTGTAAATAAAAGTAAAAATCTGTGAGGGGTGTATATGGCCGATTGGGCCCTCCCCCACTCTCACTCTTTATTATTTAACTCACAAGAAGACAAAGAATAAAAGAAGAAAAAAGACTCTCTCTCCTACTCCCTCTCCTCACGTGTCCCCCCTCCTTATTCTCTCTTTCTCTATTCTTCTTCTACCTGCGACCATGGAGAAGAAGAACTCACAAAACTCTCACTTCTCTCCTCTCTTTGACCACTCAAATCTCCTCCAAATCACAAAAATTACCATTGAATCCCCTTGCAAAGGAGAACTTTCATCCTTTCAAAAATCCAAAAGCTCCACTTTCATTTTATGGGTGTTCACCATTTGGAGATTTGAAGCCACCATTAGAAGCACCTTCACCTCCTCTTCATTGAGGTAAAAAGAAGTTCGAAAATCCATTGTTTCTAGCTCTCATTGGCATTTTAAGAATTTTCAGTTTTGAACTCTTGGCTCTTTGTTCAGCCGATTTTGGCTCTTGGGCTAGAAATATTGTTCTTACTAGTCAAGAACTCATCTACTCATTGGAAGGTAACATCTTTCTAAACCCTAAAACTTAAATTCTAGGGTTAGTGTAAAATGATGCTAAATGGTATTGTGTATTGGTATGTGCTGTAGCACTTGTGTGTGTGAACCCATTGGGACCGAGAACAAAGGAGAAGAAGAAAGAAGAGGAGGAAAGAAAGAAAGAAAAAACTAACAAGTCAAGGTAATGCCCTTACCTTGAGTTAGTTGTGTATGTGTTGTAACAGTTTTTGAGTAAGTAAAATGTAATGGATTGAGTAATGAGTAGTGGTAATGTAGTAAGTATTGGAGAAAAGAATGTAACAGTTTTGAAGTTTTAAATGATGTTTAAAACTTGGGAAAACCTTGGGTAGTGAATGTGTATGTGCAGGATTTTATGGATGTTGTAGTAGTTGAATGTGTATATGAGTATTGTGTAACAGGTTGTGAGAATGAATTGTGAGCTGAAATAGTGTGTGAGAAGAAGAAATATAGGGGACATGTCAAATTTTGTGTAGAAATGAGAGGACTTAGCTTGTGTAAAAAGAGGAAGTAGTTAGAGAGTTTAATGGAGTGCTTAGTAGTTGTAACAGATTGGAAATGAGTTTGTAAATGGAAGGAAACTAGAGTGTAAGATAATGCATTTTGGATGCTAGGAGTAGCATTAGTTGAGGAGTATTGAAGTGTAAGTTAAGGTAAAAATCTGTAGCATAGAAAGAAGAAACAAAATCTGTAGCATAAGTGTGAGGAAACTAGTATAAGTGTTGAAAATGTAATGAGGAAAATGTGTAAGTAAATGTAAGGATTGAGTAGTAAGTTTGGTGGATGAATTAAGGTGATTTAGAGTGTTTAATTAGTGCTAAATCATGTTAGGAGCATGTAGGAAGAGTAGGGAAGCAATGGGTGAAATTGGGGAAAGAAAAACAAATCTGTAGCAATGTTCTGGAACCGTCCGACCCAGCGTCTGGATCGGACGTGGGTCGGACATGGCTTAAATAACGAGAATCAAACCTTCTGGAACCGTCCGACCCAGAGCCGTGAGTCGGACGTGGGTCGGACGGGCCTTGAAAAACGGAAATCTTTCTGGAATGGTCCGACCCAGGGCCGTGAGTCGGACGTGGGTCGGACGGGTAAAATTTTCTCCATCGAAGTTTCTGACTTCGTCCGACCCAGAGGTTGGGTCGGACGTGGGTCGGACATGACCTGGATGACAAATCGAAACTTTCTGGAATGGTCCGACCCAGAGGGTATGGGTCGGACGGAATAGTGCTGGGTCGGACGGGAGTAATTTCAGAGGACGAAAACCTACTGGAATGGTCCGACCCAGGGTTGGGTCGGACGGTGGGTCGGACGGCCCAAACACTTACAAAAAAAAATGTTTTAATTATATGACTATAGTAATCATATATACATATATATATGCCTATATACCTATGCATATATGTAGTAATACACCATGATGAAGTAATAATGGTAAGGAAGTAAGTTTGTAAGAAAACAAGTTTATGAGTAAAGGAAAGAATGGTTTTATAACCAAGTATGAATGTAAAAAGAGTAGTAAGTACATTGAAAGTATCAATGAGGAGTAAGTAGATCAATAATAGATCATTGATCATACTACTTCATGTATGTATAGGAATCAAATAGTTGATCTCCAAGGAACCGGTAGAACGTATTCGACGGTGAACGGTATGATTTCCTCATGCCCTGTATCCTAACTTGGTTACCCCGATTTGTGTGCTTATGTGATCACCAACAAGATAAATGCATGAATCGGATTTATATTGCACTATGTGTTTGAACTATATTGTTCTTGTTTATGCTCTTGAACATTTAGTTTGTATAATTCATGAAATGAATGAATGGAAATGAAGTGTATGTGTAAGTATGAGTACTTGTGTATGTATGTATGTATGGAAGTAAGTATGGACTTCTACTAATTCCTAACAACCTAACTCCTAACATGAGTAATGAGTAAAATGGAATGAGTAGAAGCCCGATATAGTTTCGGCCACGCGTGAGGATAAGGAACCACAAGAGGTTGGAACCGAATCCTGGCTATGATCTTTTCCTTGGACCAATTCCCTTTGTATGGGTAGCATCCTGGATTAGTGGGCCACCCTAAAGCCCGGTGGTGGGAAGTAGTATTCCCTGCCCGGAGGTCATACCGACTTAACTGGAAGTAAAGTATGTAAGAAGTATGTATTGTATTTGTATTGGTCTTGACTATTGTAAGTCATTGACCCGGAGTAAAAGTATTGAACACCCGATTAACCCGGGTGTGTAATAAGGCTAACAAGACCTTGTATGTACTGGAGAATTGTATCTCCGTGATGCGGTGAGTATGGTAAGTATGAATGAATGACTTGTATTGTATTCCTTGTATGTATTGTATGTATGTATGCTTGGTAAAATGAATGTATTGTATTGTATTGTATAAAGCATGTATGTATGTATGAATGAAACGAACCGCATGTACTCGACCAAATAGTTGGCGTACCCTCGCTAGTACGCGGGGTATGCGGTTATCATATGCAGCGTAAGCTGACCCCCTAGGGGGAATGTTTTTACTCCACAGGTACCCGCGAGGCGTGAAGGTAGAGTAAGGGCAGCATGTAATTCTTTTTGGAGTAGTTAGTAGGAATTGGAATAGTGTACCGAGTTGTACACGGCTAGAGCTTTTGGTAGCCGTGTACCATGTGGTACACCTTTTTGGGATATTGAATTCTTGATTGGATAGGAAGGAGTAGTTGTACAAACTCTTCATTTTTGGGAAGTAGTTGGAATGAAAATATATTCGGTATACTCGGTAATCAAATGTAATTAAGTAATCGGTATTGTAAAGTAAGTAGTATGTACGTATTCATTCTAATCGTCAGACTGATACGGTAAGTAGTAGTAGCCTTGTTAACCTTGGATGGTTAACGGCATTGTGTCACCCGCCGGGAGTAGGTAAGTATTCCGCTGCGAGTAAGGTAATTATGGGAAGGATCAGAGGATAATGGAAGGATTAGCGGTTGGGGTGTTACAAGCAGGCACGCCGCTCCTAGGACGACTATGAGGCCCTGCTCGCTCAGTTTCAGCAGTGGCAGGCGTATTACCCGCCCCCACAGTGATTGTGTGTTGGTTGCTGCTACTTTTTGTTTAAAAGCCATATCTGGACTTCTGTGTTGATTTACTTTCAGTTGTGTTAGACCTTTTTCTTTTATTTCGATTGGGTTGTATTTTTAATTTATTTCAATTTTAGTTTGTTCTAATCTTTAACTCCGACTACTATTGTCACTAATGTGATGCTTCTATCATATTTCTCTATCTTGTTTGTTGAATGTGTGCAAGTATGCTTTATCGTGCTGACTCCATGCCGGACACTTGCTTGGAAGCAAGTGTGAGGAAACCTTCTCCCCTACCAGGACACTAAGTGTGAGGAAGACCTTCTTCCTCCATCAATCATACACGACATCAGGGGAGTTTTCAGTTTCTTTCTCTTTTTGGTTTCATTTCCGCCTGTGCTTTAACGTCTATAACTCCGTAACTCTTCACTTGCACCCTTGTGAGTCTACCACATTTCGTGCGATCTCTTTCTTGTGATAATTTTCTGAACAATGTGGACATTGCTCCTCATTAAGTGTGAAGAAGGGGGAGATCTTTCTGAATGTGCCAGCCATTTATCTTGCATCTCGTACTAATCTTAGTTTGGTTTTGGGCTACATGGGGGTAATTTCCTTAGAGTGCCTCTTGGTGTTGAATACTTGGGTGGAACTTTAGTTGTGGAGTCGAGTCCGGTGATAACCTTAAGGGTTGGTTTGCTCAGACCTGTGTGTTTTCGTATTTTGGTAATATCTGAATTTTGTAAAGTTTGTGGGCAGTTAGTTGGTGGAGTCGAATAGTTAACTTGGAACCTTGGGATGATGAGAATGTCGTGAATGAAGGATAAAGCAAGGTACTCCTATGATCTAAGTATGTTCGAACTAAAACAGGCCATTCCATCCGGTTATTAGGTCCTTGGGGTGCTTCATCACCCGTTTACCTAAGGTCATCTGATCTGGGATAAAAGACCCAATACCGTTAAAAGGATGGAGAGAAAAGTCTGGGGGATGAATTGTTTGCGCGGAAAAAAATTAATATGGATGCAAAAGAAAAAAAGAGGAAGCTCTTTAAAGTCTTATGTTTATGGCACATCCTTTAATTAGATCATGAGTACGTGGTGTTGAAAGGTTCTGCGGAATATGGCAGAACTTCACACCCCTTGTCATCCATGGGTTTGAGAAGAGAAAAGGTTGGAAGGTTCTGGGTTACTTTACATTTTGACTTCATGATCTGACTTCTTCATAATCTTTTGTTTTAAAAGCGTGCTTCACTGTTTAAAGAAGACATGCAGTTAAGAGCAGATCGATTCTTGGGTGGTTATTGTGGCTTGACTCCTTATTTTTATGTAATCCCGAGCTTTGGTCCTAAGGCATTCTGAGGTATCTTACTCCTGCTTTGCTTGAGGACAAGCAAAGGTTAAGTGTGAGGAGGTTTGATGAGTGGGAAATGTGACTAGTTTTAGTGATCTTTAATGCCTATTTTTCTTACGCGCAAGGATAATATTCCACACTTGTCATACGTTTTCCTTTGGTTTGTTGTTTGTTAAGGGTTGATACCTTTTTCTATGTTAAAATGTAGAGAAAAGCCAAGGAAACAGTAGATTAACTCACAAGGGAGATGATGCAACAAACGGGGGTCGAATTGGAGTCAGAACGATGGATTTAGAGGATTTTGAAGGTGTGTCTGAGCTTGTGTCCGAACTTCCAAGTTCGGACGCAAGTCGAGAGTTCGTGTGCTGCGCCTGATGGAATGTCCGAACTTCTGTCCAAACATCGACGTTCGGACATGGTTCGAGAATCGCAATGAGAAAAGTCGGAAGTCTGACCTACGGAGCATGTCCGAACGTGTGTCCGAACATCAAAGTTCGGACACAAGTCGAGATTTTTGGAATTGAAGCGCTCAAAGCAATGTGTCCGAACATTGAAGGTCGGACCAATGTTCGGACACGACAAAAAGTTCAGCAGAAGTTCGGCGTTTTGAAGGGAGAAAGAGGAGGAAAACTCTATTTAATGACCTAATCAGATGAGAGGAAGATTATTCATTATCTATCACTACTTCACAACACTCTCACGCTGAAAAAAACAACGCTCCTTCCTTTCATCCACACCATCAGCATCAGCTTCACCTTCATCCCCATTCATCAAGCATTCTATCATCATTGAGGAGGAGCATCAACAGAAGGGAGTCAGTCCATCATCCTCAACCTTGCGCCTGCAGCCATTGATTCTGGATAATCGTTCAATTCAAGGGTTTTTCTTCCTTTAGATGAATTCTATGTTGATTGTATTTATCTGCTTCTTCGTAATGTCTGGCTAGTAGGGATTAACTCTGGGGTAGGGTTGTTCGTAATGGATACAATTTAGTTAAGAATTCTGCAATTTGATTATGAGACTGTAATGGATTGTTTCTAGGTTAATGATTATCATTCATCTTCTCTATTAATTTCGCGAGTTATAGAGTTGTTCTGCGAAACCTATTAAGATCAGACAAGGTGATTAATAGGTAGTTCGAATTAACCTGGAGATTTGGGGAAAGATTAGTCGGATAGATAATCTCTTCTACAAACGCTAACAATTCTTCGCACTTATTCCGCCTATATGTGTTTTGCCAACTGCTAGATTAGAGTTGACATGTTCTGATAGGTGAGCTTTTCAATGAACTAGGATTTAGCATTGAAGAGATAGAAAGAATTGGCCTTTCCGTTTCTCATAATTGAATTGTAGATTTTACTAGATTTAACCAATAAAGAACGACCCGAACCCGGAGTTCCACTCACTTTATCGAATTCACCATTCACTTTCATTAATCGTTTATTTTAACTTTGATTTGCATTTATTCAATTCAATCACAAAAATAATTCACAACCCCCCTGAATTTCCAATTTTCTTAGGACTAGGCTTATTTATTCAAGTCCCGCGGTTCGATATCTGGTTGCTTAACTTTCTATACTATAGTGACCGGGATTTTTGCAACCCGACAGGATCTTCGTTTTATTAATTTCTAGGTTTATTACTTTAATTTTAGTAGGACAATTTCCCTGTTTGCACATACATACACACAGTACAATACATGCTTAGAAGACAATACCAGTCAACCAACACTTACTTACCATCTTCCACAATACACATACACAATACATACTCGTTACATACTCAATACGCAATACGGAGATACACTTCTCCAATTCACACATAAGGCTTGTTAGCTTCTTCACACACCCGGGTTAATCGGGTGTTCAATACTCATTTACTCAAGGTCAATGACTTACAATAGCCAAGACCGATACACATACAATACTTACTTCTTACTTACTTTACTCCAGTTAAGTCGGTATGACCTCCGGGCAGGGATCACTACATCCCACCACCGGGCTTTAGGGTGGCCCACCAATCCAGGATGCTACCCATTCAAGGGATTTGGTCCATGGAAAAGATTACAGCCAGGATTCAGATCCAACCTCTTGTGTTTCCTTATCCTCACGTGTGGCCGAAACTATATCGGACTTCTACTCATTCCATTACTCATTACTCATGTTAGGAGTTAGATTGTTAGGAATTAGTAGAAGTCAGTACTTCATTTCCATACATCCATACAATACCCAAGTACACATTACTTACATATACTCCTCATTCCCATTCATACATTTCATGAATTATACAAACTAAATGTCCAAGAAGATACACAAGAACAAAGAGTTCAAACACAGTTAAGTGCAATATAAGTCCGATTCGTGCATTTATCTTATTGGCGATCACATAAGCACACAAATCGGGGTAACCAGGTTAGGATATAGAGCATGAAGAAATCATACCGTTCACCGTCGTACTTGTGTCCCAACGTTCCTCCGGTGTTCACAAATCAAATCCTATGATATGCATACAATCAAGTGATTAATCTAACTATCATTAACTTAACTCGACTACTCTTATGTTTTCAAGTTCACACTTACTAAGTCTTTACATTCTTACACATATACTTTGTTTACTTACTTTAAGTTATCTGTTTACTTACAATGGTGTTCTTGCATATATATGTACTTATGTACATGTGGGCATATATATATATATATATATATACTTATCATAATTACCTTTGTTGGTTTTTTTTTGTAAGTTGTGGGTCTTCCGACCCACCGTCCAACCCACGCCCTGGGTCGGTCCCTTCCAGTAGGTTTACGTTCTCTGAAATTTCTTCCGACCGACCCAGAACTATTCCGACCGACCCATACACCTCTGGGTCGGTCCATCCCAGTACGTTTCAGTCCCGTTGTCCAAGCTCCGACCGACCCACCGACCGACCCACTTCTGGGTCGGTCGAAGTCAGAAACTTCGACGACAGGAAATTTTGATCCGACCGACCCACGACCGACTCACGGCTCCTGGGTCGGTCCGTTCCAGATTCTTTATTTCTCGTTACTTAAGCCCCGACCGACCCACCGACCGATCCAGGCTCTGGGTCGGTCGGTAGCAGAATATGCTACAGACCTTGTTTTTCAGTTTTCTTTCTTACCCATTCCTTCCCCAATCTTCCTACATACATCCTAACATGTTTTAGTGCCATTTAACCTCCCTAAAATACCTCAATTCATCCACCAATCCCATTACTCAATCCATCAATCAACTTACACAATTTCCTCACTTTCCTTTGAACACTTACAATCGTTTTTCATTCCTCCAATGCTACAGATTTTTGTTCCAACTTCTACCATTCAATACTCCTACTACCAATACCCTTACTAGCATCCTCATTACATTATCTTTTCATTCTAGTTCTTTCCATTGCCTGAATCCTTTTTAATTTCTTTCCGAGGTATTAAACACTCACCTCAAGTTCTCCAAATACACTTAATTCCTCCTAGTTTCTCTAATGCATTCCTAGCATTCTTTGCTACAGATTTTGCATCCTTATATCCTCATACTACAATTACCCTTCCATGGCCATTAAACATCTCTACTATCCCCAATACATACCTTGGTTCTCCCATTCACCAAGTCATCCATTAATGCACAATTCCTACTAAAATTTTGCCATAGTTCACTTACTTTTCTTACTTATCCACATACACACTTTTTCATCAAATTCATTCCTAATCTAGCCACACCCATACAAGGGTCCTACCAGCACACAAGCTATATAGATTCATCTCAATACATCAATACCAATAATCCAATACTTTCATCAAACAACAATGCCAATACAATACTCAATACTTGGCTCTAAGGCCTACAATCCAAATACAAGCTCACAATTACTCAAACTTCCACAACTACAATCTTAATATAATGTTTTGGGTTCTTTAAATTGGTTTACCCATTCCCATTACTCTAATGAATTTAAAATAGAGCATTAAGAAGGAGCTCTTACCTTGAGCTTATTTTTCATTCATTTCTTTTCCCATTCTCTTCTTCCTCTCTTTCTTGCCCAAATCGGCTACATGGGGAATGGAGTTGCCAAAATCCATTCCCATCACCCAATGTACACAAAATAAGTGAAATTAAACTACTAACCCTTAAACTAACACTAAATCATTGAAGTGTTAAAAATACAAATTCTAGGGTTTACCTTTGGAGTGTTTTAGGAGGGGTTTTAGCCCTTGGTTCAAGAAGGAGAATCCACCACCATTGCAAGGTGAAATTTATGCTCAAAAGAGAGAGAGAGAGAAAACAAGGCATTACTATGGGCAAAAATCGGTTACCAAAAGGAGGTGGAGAAAACATGGGATTTCCATGAAGATTTTTACCTTAATGGAGAGAGGGGACTCCAAGCTACACATTGATGCTATTTTCTTCACCAATGGGGTATACCCACGAAATTGAACTTCATCATTTTGGAATTTTAAAAAGAGGGAAGTGTAGAAGAGAATGAGGGGAGCAAGAATATACATTTATTTTTGCATTTGGAGCTCACATGGAGGTGGAGCATGGAGTCAAAGTGGAGAAGCCATTAGAGCTTCTTGGAGCTTCAAAAATCGTCCAGCATAGGAGGGAGAAGAGAGAGAAATCGCTGGAAGAGAGGAGGGAGGTGAGAGAATAGAGCAAGGTGAGGTGAGAGGAAAAGTGGGTACCTTTTTACTTTTATCCTCTTTTGCTTTTTGACTCCCTTATTTAATTGGCTAGTTACATGTGTGTGTGTGGGGTCATTTGAATTAATAAAAATTGGCCCCCTACTGTATTACTGGTTGGAGCGTTTTTCGTCTTTTACAAAAAACGCTCGTTATTTTACCCGGTTTAGGTACTATTCACTAACCGGGCCCATTTTCTGGAATTTTCTCGTTTAAATATTCTTATTGGTTATTAAGCTTCCGTCACTGTTTAATAATTATTATTTAATGATTTATAATTTTTACGGGTCCGTTTGACCACTTAAAGCCACGTTTTCGGGTTTCCTAGAAAAACGTGCTCTAAAGCTCTATTAGCGTTTTAATACATTATTTGAATCCGTTTGCTTCGGGAGTTGTTCCCATATATTATTTAGGTCTTATTATACCTTTAGAATTCATATAATACGCTAACCGAGGTCTAATACCTCCTATGGTTATTTAACGCTTATTTAGTGTTCTTCGCTTTTTAAGCGTTTATTTATTTCTTTTGGATTTATTTTTCCTTACCAATATTACTCAAGCATTATTAGACTCTTAAATACGGATTAGAATTATCTTAATCACTATATTTAAGTTTGGGGTATTTCAATTTTGCACTTTTAGGACTCGTTTGAAGTCCGTTTTTGAAACCGTTTGCGCCGTTGGACTCGTAATTTCATAAGCTTTCATTTAAGGTAAAATCCAGGGTGTTACACTAACTTAAATACTGAAGATAAAAACTACTCAAATAACAAAGGTAAAAACTAAACATAATCTTGTAACGGGCCGCCTATTCGTCACACAATACTACCACCGCCCTCGCGTGCTTGGGTGAGCCCAGCTCACCTGACAAAGTGTAACTCACTTTCCAACCTCGTCAAGTCATCCTGCGCATGACAATATGCTAGGGAATCAAACCCATCACTTGTCCCCCTACGTCAAGCCAATCCTTCTTGACACGACCCGCATGTCAATGCGTAGCCCCAAGGTGCTTTTATAGTAAAGACGAAGAGACACAGCCCGTCACAAATAAATCCTTGTACTCAGGGCATCCACAACAAGGGTTCTTGATGGGGTAACATAAATGAAGAAATTAAAAAAATGCTCTACGACGGTGTGGATTCCACCCATTTTCTCTGTCCAAGGTTCTTAACTAAGAACCCCACTTTTTATGACACACTAGACCCCACCTATGTGTATCTCTCTCTTTTATATTTTCTCTCACATCTAAATAATGATAGTTTATTGGTTGTTCATTAAGAGAGGGAAGATTAAGAAACTTGGGTATTGTAATGAATAGACTTTCTTAAATAATAAAATATAAAATATAATTTTTAGTTGACATGCCACCTAAGATTTGGCTAAGAAACTCAAAACCATTATGGATGGCGATAGATTTTTAATTATTTACTCCCTCCATCTTGAATTGACCGTTTTGTTTATTCTTTGGACATGTCGTTTAACTTAAATATTTTACATAAAAGATACACTAATTTTAAAAATTTGAGTTTTGCATATGATTTCTCACATGATAAACTATATATAATACAAAATTTAGTTTTATGAGATTATTTTATCTTATACGGTTGACGACACGGGCTACCTCTACCAATATGGGTGTGACTCACATTATGTGGCAGTCCAGTCAGCTGCTGACTAGACTGCCTTTTTGTTATATTAATTTTAAAGTGTTGTAACTTTTAAAGTATAAATCTAAAATAAAAAAAATTTACACCATTGTTCATCTAAATTCAATTTCTTCAAAACAAGACCAATCATGGATATGTTTTGACAAGTTTAAAAATTTATGTTAGTTACATGTACATATCAACATATATCAACGACACTTATGATTCACCACACATAGTTTAAAATACACCATATAACATTAATAATACACCACTAAACAATAATGATTCAGTATTTGTTCCGAAGTTTGTTATCTAATTCATCACTTATTAGTTAATGAATCATAATACCAATTTCAATGAATCATAATATCAAATTTAATGAATCATAACATAATTTTAGAGTATCATTAGTAACATATAAAACTAAAAATTTTAAACAATAATACAACACAAAACAATATTTGGTACGTAAGAAAAATACATGATTCACCATATAAGGTTTAAAATACATTACAATACAATAATAATACACTAAAAAATAATGATTGTTTATCTTCCGGAGTTTGTCATTTAATTCACCACTTATTAGTTAATGAATCATAATATTAATTTTAATGAAATCATAATATCAAAAAAAATATCATATATTTTTAGTATATCATCGTAAACATATAAAAATAAAAAAATTTAAATAATAATGCAACACAAAACAATATTTGGTATGTAGGAAAAATACATGATTCACCATAGAAGGTTTAAAATACACCATATAACAATAATAATACACTAAAAACAATAATGATTTTTTATGAGTTCTGAAATTTGTAATCTAATTCACCACTTATTGATTAATGCATGATAATATCAATTTGAATGATTCATAATATCAAAATTAATGAATCATATTATCGTTTTAGTGTATCTTCATACACATGTAAAACTAATTTATTTCAAAGTTATCAAAACATATCCATGATTTTATTTTGAAAAATTTAAATTTAAATTAATAATGATATAATTTGTTTTTGATTTTAAATTTATATATTAAAAATTACAACTATTTAAAAATTATTATAATAAAAAAAGCAATCCATTACTCGGACTGCAAATCATTAAGTGGAAAAACGTCTAGAATATCAATTGAGGACAGATGGAGTATTAAACAGTCGGGAGTACCAAGATTATTATTCCTCAACGCAGAGGGGAAAACAAAAATCAAGAGGGGAAAAAGTCGCAGCAAACTAGAGCTAGTGCGAGGGCGAGATGGAGTTTCTGGAGGAAGAAACTCGGCCGAGATTTCTCTTCCAGTCGCGCGCCCCGTCTTCTGTCGACGACAGCGACTCAACGATCTCTAGACGACCGAGCAAGCCAGTTCTCCTAGTCTCCATCTTCGCATCTCTTATCCTCCTCGTCTCCGCTTTCATCCTCTTCCAGTCGGAGCCCTTCCAATCCCTATCTCTCTGGCTCTCCATCTCTATCATCCTGGGTCCCTTCGCTCCTCTCTCTATCACAGCGGGCGACGTCCGAGTCGGCCTCGGGGAGATCGTCGAATTCCCTTCACGGGAGGATGATTCAGATGAACCCGTTGAAGATTCGAAGAGGAGAGGTGGGTCCAATCGGAGGCAGAAAGTCAAGCGATCTGAGGATTCGGGGTTATCCAGATCCGGTTTGGATCCTTCCAATAAAAGCAATGGGTGGATTTCTGCATCGAGCGTAGAACAATCTAATGGATTAGGGATTGGTTCGGGGAAAAGTGGTGGGAATGCGGCGGGGAAGGGAAACGAGGGTTTAGAGATGAAATATGAGGGGATGGCTGAGGGGGGTGAATGGAACGATGACGACTTTGAACAGCTGAAAAGACAGATTGCCAAGCATCCTGTTGGGAAACCGAGGAGATGGGAATTGATAGCGGAGGCATTCAAGGGTAAGCACAGTGTCCAGAATGTGATTAAGATGGCAAAGTCGATGGGGGAATCGAAACCGGAGGATTCAGATTCATACTCAAAGTTTCTGAAGAATCGAAAACCGGGAGTGCAGAATGTTGGTGAATCTGCAGAGAACGGCGGTGATGGTGTTTGGAGCTCAGCTCAAGATGTTGCCTTGCTCAACGCGTTGAAGGTTTTCCCGAAGGAAGTGAGCATGAGGTGGGAAAAGGTTGCAGCTGCTGTTCCTGGGAAGTCTAAGGCAGCTTGTGCGAAGAGGGTTGCTGATCTGAAAAAGGATTTTCGAAGTTCGAAATCTGCTAATTCTTAGATGGAGAAAGCTGATACAAGGGATTGTTTGATCTAGGAAACGGGTGATATGAGATTTTGGTCGGAATATGTTGGAGATATCTACCTGGGAGAGTAGAGATTATTCCTTATACGATTTGTTTTGTTCTTTCGAATCAGTCTGTTTTAGAAGGTGCGGGAATACATCGTTTTGAATCTCCAGATGTCATTCACTTTGTTGATGGGGATGAACCTGGTTTTATATCAAACTATATTTCTTGTCATCGTAGTTCTGGTTTGCTCTTCTAAATGTTAAGTATAGATCTTTAAAATTCATGGCGACCCTGTTCCTCCTGGATAAACAGAAGTTTGCTTAATCTTTTCAGCCCCAATATATTGCTGTGGGTTTTGTTTGTTACTGGGAAGGCTGTGACACAATCAGCTGCCATCTGCAGCAGAGGACATAAAAATATTTCTCTCATATGAGGCAGGCGGATTCAGTCTTTAACAGATTTCTACAACAGCTGACAGCTGCAACTTTGAAGCCCATATCTCCAATTCTCTGATGTATCACCACCGAGAGCCCAACGCTCAGGCGAAGTGGTATTCTTTTGCAGTTTTGAAATATTTTGGAGGTTTATTCTATGACAAGTGTCATTTGTTTATTGGGGGTAATTAATAAATAGACCCCCACAAAATTCTTCAAGCTTAAATGTTCAAAATGGAGGTAGGAAAGACACCGCCGTTCGTTGGCCGCATACAAACACATAGACGGGCAATTTTGATCCAACCCAAAACCCAATCCGAACCCAACCCATACTTTTACGGGTTAGAGTCATAATTATTGATCCATTTATTTTTTGGGTTGGGTTAGGGTAATAGGCTAATTTTATGGGTTGGGTTAGGGTAGAGATCTAAACCCATGACCCAACCCGAAACCCGAAAATATATTTATTAATAATAAAAAATAAAAATATTAATTCTGAAATACCCCAAACTTAGATATGGTGTTTAAATGATAAACTAAGATATAAGGAGGCTAAATAATGCCTTAGAAACATTAAGAAACATTTCTAATCAAAGAAAATATAAGGAAACACCAAAAGAGCAGTTTAAGCAAAAACGTGCTCTAAGCTTGGAGAGACTTGGGAGAGTACCAAATATTGTTCTAAGACCTTAGTAATATCTAATGGTCATTTTAAATCAATTACCAAAGAAAACCAAGCTTGAAAACAAGCTAAAACACAAAATGTGCTTTAAGGAGTCTTAAAGCACGTTTTTGAAAAATTGTCTTGTAAATGAGTTTTGAATGGCTAAATGTCCATCATTACTCTTTAATTAACATGTGTACTATATAGTATCACATTTGGAAGTTTATATCAATGGGAAATAAAAATTTCACAACAATGTGCCTTGTTTTGTGAATAGTAAATTATTTAAGCTAGTTTATAACATAAGTCAATATAAGTGAGATATTTGGTCAACAATGACTAAGTACCCCTTGTTACTAATGGGGGCCGGTTTCTTACGAGGTGAGTCACCACCTTCATGACTCATTAGGCAAATAAAGTTTTGTAAAGCAAAAGCACTATTCACCTTTTACATAAATATCACACTTTATTAGTTCTCTCTCCTCACTTCTTCATTCTCCTTTGTTTCTCACGATTTCTTGCTCTCTCTTCTCCATTAACGTGAAGAGCAACTCCATGCTAGCTCCAACTAGCCTTGCACACAACTTACTCATTTTAGCTCCAAAACCAAAACAAATTACATATTCTTCTTAGTTAGCTCAAGCTCTCTCTTTCTATCTTTTCAAAACTTCAAGAGCTTCATTTTGGTGCCAAGTCTAACCACCATTAGAGGAGGAAATTCAAGTTTGGAGACTCCATTGGCTTCTCCATTCTCTTAAGGTAAAGAAAGTGTAAGAAAATCAAGGTTTCCATCATTTTCTTCCTTGTCCGAAAATTTCCACTCATGGGACTCCATGTTTATGCCTTGTTCTAGCTTGTTTTCTACTCTTCAAAGGATTGAGGAGGTCCTTCTTGCTTCATATCCAAGCTTGTCTTGAGAAACCAAGGTAAAACAATCACCTTAATACCTTAAAGCATATTTTTAACCTAGGGTTTGTTCCTTAGGGTTAATGTATTATCTAGTACTCATTGGAGTCATTGGATATTGGTTAGAACATTGGCAAGGAGATATACATTGGTGACCGAGATTGAGCAAAGAAAAACCTAAGGAAGAAAGCTTTTAAAGCTTATAAAAGAACAAGGTAAATTACTTACCTTAAGGTGTCTTATTGTTTAAGGGAATGGGATTTAGATATGTGATGAGTTTAGTGTAGAGTTTACATTAAAAAAGGGTTATATAAAACCTAGGAGAAACAATGACTATACTTGCGAACTTGTGACTAAGGAGCAAATGAGAAAAAGAGATAGTTTAAGAACATCAAGGTGAATTACAAGAAGCATTTTATTTCAATGGGAGCCTTGTTGTGTGTATTCGCAGGTTGAAGGCAAATATATGTGGAAATTCAGTGGTTAATATTATTGTCATTTAAGGGCCTAAGTGCCAAGTATTTTAAGTTTAAGCACTATATGATGATGTGGTGTGGTTTTGGTGTAAATTGTGTGTTAAGGTGTTGTGATAAGAATTTGAGTGGTATTGGTTGTTTGATGGAGAAAAACCATGTGTTAGGATGTGCTATGTACTAGAGAACCCATGGCAAAATTTAAAGGAGAACCTAAGTGTTTAAGATATTCTAAGGAGATTTCATGACTAAGGAAGTACTAGGAAGTTCTAGAGGTTGTCTTGATGAAAGAGGGTGAGATTAGGGTGTTTAAATGACTTGTAATGACTTAGGCATCACTATGAAGGAATTAGGAAATAAAAGAGTGTACTTGGGTATTTAGGACTTAGGTAAATGTTGATGAAAGAAGCTAGAAAACTTGGGTAAGTTAGATGTAAGTGAGTGTGAAACTTTGAAATGGTTTAGGTGAGAACTAGAGTATAGAATCTAAGGAAGGTTTGGTAAATGCAATAAGGTTGGGAAGTGGTGTACATGGTGTGGTCGAGTTCTTAAGGAGGGAGCACTTGGTTAATTGAAATTCTTGGTGGAATGCATGTGAGAAATGTAAGAAAATAAGTGCTAAGTGTTGGGAGCTTTGTAAGAATTGAGTAAATGTTTGAGAAGATCTTTGGAAGTTGTTTTAATGAGTTTGGAGGAGGTTATAAGGTGGGTTTAAAGTGCCAAGATGGTGTTGGACCTATTAGAACACTTGTGGAAGAGTTTGGAATTGAAAGAGCAATTTAAGAGGAAAATCTGTAGTGGACCGACCCAGGGTCCGACCCAGTTTTGGGTCGGTCGGGCCATGTTGAGCCAGCCGGAATGTCTCTGGACTGGACCGACCCAGAGGGTTTGGGTCGGTCGGCTTAGCTTTGGGTCGGTCGGGCAAAGATTTAACGTAGGAAATGGGTTCTGTAATGGACCGACCCAGAGGGTTTGGGTCGGTCGGTCTAGCTCTGGGTCGGTCGGATGGGTTTCAAAAGACGAAAAAGTTTCTGTAGTGGACCGACCCAGGGGTTGGGTCGGTCGGTGGGTCGGTCGACCCTTAACACTTAGAAAAAAAAAGGAAAGAAATTTTGAATTCTAAGAATGGTAATTGGTGATAAGGTATACCTTTGGTAGGGTGGTAATGATTGTGACCCTAAGAACTTAAGGGATTAAGTTAAGTTAAGTTAAGTATAAGTTTTAATGTTTAAAGTTAAGTTTGTAAGCTAAGTGGTAAAGGCTTGAGAGGTTATTGAATGGGAATCCTTAGGGACTAAGTGAGTTAAGTAAGATGCAAATAACTAATGACCTAAAAATGAATGAATGTTTAGGTTTGTGAATTGGGACTCCGAAGAAGGTTAAACAAACAACGATCGACGGTGAACGGTACAGTCCTTCTTGTGACCTGCTTGCTAACGAGGTGTCCCTCGGCTTGTGTGCTATCTGTTTATTTGCTACGACTAAGACAAGATAAGGCATGCAACCGGTTATACTTATTCTCGATGTGAATGTGTTTATCTTACACTAACTCACGGGACTTGAGAATGTTGCTAACTAAGTTAAGTACTCAATGAGTTAAAGGTAAGAAATAAGTATTGGTGATTGTTGGTTTTACCCGTCAAGGTTTAACTAACACTTGATAATTAAGGCTTTCACTAACCATAACTTGGGGTGGGAGTGAGGAATCCGGAATGGTACCGGCACATGTGTATTGGGGGAGGTCGGTATCTGAATCAGATCCGACTTCCAAATAAGACTTGTCATTAGACTCGTCGCCTAGGGTCAACAAACCGACCCGACCACCCGGGCTACTGTTTGAGGTGGGAGGCACATTAAGGATGGCGTGGGGGGATCGAGCCTACATCCCCAACGAATTAAGAAAGGTAACTTATCGTCGGATAGTGCACTGCTACCGGCTAGGGTTAACCAAGCCCTACAAAGATAAGCGACCAATTAAGGGCTAACCAATCTAATAGTGGAGCGGTTGGCAATTATAAGGTTAAGGAGATTGTGGATCTAAGGAGTTAAGAACTAACTCACTTATTAAGGGAACGCCTGAGTCGTTCATTTGATATTGAGCTATTTATGTTCATTGTGGTTGTTGGTTTGTTGTGCTTCATATTATGCTTATTGCGCTTATTATGCTTATCATGTTAATCAACTCTCATGCTATCGACAATTAGTCGTCGTAGCCCCGTTAGCTTGGGGGCCATGGGAGGGTCGTACCAGCATTCGTGCTGACCCCCTTTGGGGGCTGTTTTTACACTTGCAGGTAAGCGGCCGATGAAGACACACCACGAGAGTAGGAGCGGGTAGCCCTAGGTGGGGCTTTATTTTGAGTACAGGTAGCGCCTGTGCACCCGTCAGTTAGTAGTGGAACATGAGCTTGTGGAATATTGTATGTTTTGGAGAATACTTTAAACTCGGTTGGTGTATGTATTGTGGATATGTGATTGTAAATATTTAAGTAACGGTATTGCTTGTTGGTTAGACCGTAGCAAGGTCCTGGTGATAGTGTATTTCCGCTGCGACGAATCCGATTAAGCGTTAAGTTTAGCGATAACCACGATTGGCTTTGGATGGGGTGTTACAAATTCACATATATGTATATATATTATTTTCAAATCAAATTACACCTTAGTCTTAACCCCAAGTGCAGTTGGACTGTCTAATCTTTAATAATATCACACAATCTTTACTAAGTAGATGGCTCAACCAGCTGCATATCAAACAAAGGGTCTAACCGGATCTTAACATAATGTTGAAAACCCTAATGCTCTCAACTTGCAGACTCATATCCATCTTTATTCTCTACGCCGTTGTTAATTTCTATGTCGCTCTTCATCTCTGCCCAAGGTTTATTTTTCTTATTCTCACTGCCATTACATTCTTAAGAACACAGGTATGTTTACATTATATAGAATGGTGAACAAAAGTAGGTGATATATATTTTTTGTAAGTAGGATCTTGATTATAGACCTCTCAGTGAATTCTGAAGCCAGTAGTGCAGATAGCTTGCTGCAAAAAAGTTCATCAACTATGGGTAACGATTAAATTATTGTGATTGTACTTTTCTCAAGCTTGAGCACTCAGTTTTTAAAGGCTTTGAACACTTAGTTTTTAAATTATTTATAACTTTAGAAGATTTATCTTTAGTGTATTTCTCTAATGTATAATAAGATTTTCATTTTTGTTCCTTTTTTTATTAAGGGTGCTAGGAACATGTGCATACCTATATAGGATTCCTCCCCAACAAAGGTAAAGCTCTAGGCTCAGATGATAAAAATAAACTTACCAATAAAGTACGACTTATTCTTTTCATGGGAAATTTCCAAGTTCGAAGAACCATTTGTACACATAAGCCTCCCCGCAGTACTCTAGATTCTTCGCATAACATGACATTCGTTTAAAGTTGGGTTGATCAAGCAAGATTACTTCTCTTTCTTCTGTTCCATCCTAATTTGTGTGTCAGCTTGCACTGGATGTGTTTGAATTTTTTTTATTAATTTCTACTCCTAATCCATCTAAATTATTGTATGCTTACAAAATGGGTTGGGTGGGTTGGGTTAGGGTTGAAGGATTTTAAGCGGGTTGGGTTAGGGTTATGATTCTCTGACCCATCCATTTTTGGGTTGGGTTGATGATATTTTAAATGGGTTGGGTTAGGGTTGATATCAACCCAACCCATCGACCCAAATTGCCAGGTCTACAAACACAGTTATAGTTGTGACTTACCTCCCCCTGGCTAATCTGAAGTATACATCTTACACTATTGAGCTGCATTTTTTGCTAACCTGGGATGGGATTGACATATCGAGTAGAAAAAACATAATACTTCAAAACCCTCCTGCAAAGTGGACCTAGTGGCGTAGCAATCAAACTGGCCGACTGTGTTGAGTCTACGCTAGGATTGAAAGAAGATGGAGGTGATGTGAAACAAATGACCCCAAGCCACGTGAAAGGTTAAAATTAAACTTTCATGATTGAAATACCCGTGAATTTTGGCATAGGATTAAGTTAACATATAGTCGAGAATGTTATTAATAGAATTAATAGAGGCCCAGAGAAGCTATATATATATATATATATTCATCTCAAACAACATTACTATGTCCTTCCTTTGCGAGTTTAAATCAGATTTTACAACCTATAATAAATGAGTTTTGTGATTAGCCTTATTATTATTGTTATTGTATTTATTATGTCCAAGAGTACGAATTGGATTTTACCTCTTCCTAAAATAATTCCCTTTTTCCTAACTTATTTATTCTGCTACTATGTATTTATTTATTTATCTATTTAATTTAAACAATCCTTCTTATCCTTTACTAACAATCAGCTAGCCCTTCTTCTATTTTTACTTTAACTAAATAATATCTATTTATTTCTCTAATTCTTGAATCTAGATCCTTCCATGGTCTTAACGTTATTTATTTACTCAGTTTTCAAATTAGTATTATTGTGGTAATTGTTAATCCATCTATTAAATTATTTTACAAACTGATTATCGATTCTCTCTCCTTCTAAATCAGATATTAATTATTATAAACTATCCTTATTATTCTATTTACTTCCTATTTAACTGCACGATCGACATCCCCTTCTATTCACCGCCTCTACATTCCTCTCTTTCTTCAAGCTCCCAACTTCACTTAATTCTTGTTCTTGTCTTCCTTCGCCGCTAGGCTGCTTCTCTGGTGCCGGATTAGGTAGAAGGGTAAGGGGAATCAATTGGTAAGGTTCGTTAATAAATTTGTTAGTATTCGGGTAGTTTCTGATTATACTTCTACTTGCAATCTAGACACCAAATTCCCTGACGGGCACTACTACTGATCTTGCTGAGTGAATCTGTGGCTGTGAGCGTGTCCAGGTAAATGTTGTGCTCAAGATTCTCTACCTCTGTGTTTTTGTGAATTAACAATGGATTGGTTTGGATGTGGTTTTGATATTGTGGAAGTTTGGGAATTATTTCCCCTGTGTATTCTGGTGAGATGTTTTGCAAAATGATTTGAATAAATGTTTTGGGAGACTTTCTTTGAATTGGTTATTGGATTGTTGGTACCTCTTGGTGCTCCGTGTAAATTGTTGGTGCCTTTATGGCGCTCCGTGTAATTATTGGTACTATGTACCCCGTGGATATTCTTATTACTTTTGCCTGCAGACATTACTTACAGTTAAGCTCTAATGATCTACTCCTTTGGGTCATAAGTTACCTTCTGGGGGGTGTGCACACTTAAGGACGTAGAGTGAGGTGGGATTCTAATTGTTGCGACCCCAATTTGGGTGTCGTCTGTGTATACCATTGATCTGATTCTTGGAAAGTTCTCCCCCGAAATTTTTTACTAATGGTGGTTTGGAGTTGGTGAAATTGGTTAACGTTATGGTGTGAGTTACTGTTTTGCAAATGTAAAATGAGTTTCAAAATGTATTTTACAAGTTGAGGCAATGTTTACTCAGTTTTGCTGATTTGCGCGGTCCCTTCGCGTTTTCTATTGTTGTTTTATGATCTCAGGTGCTCATGGCTGAATTGGGGATTGGGACACGCTATCACATAGCTTAGGGTGACCGGTTAATCAATGCGCATAATTTTAAGTTGAGTTATGTTTTGGAATTGTATTGTTTCACAAATTCTTGGAAACGTCTTGGTCTTTTGATTGGTGGTTTTAAGCCTGAGCACTCTTCGTTAGAGTGTGGCGGTAACGCCTTTTGGATTTTGCCATTCCGCTGCTACTTTGGTGAAGTGTTTTAGTTAGTATTACTTTCTGGAAAATTATAGTTGTGATGGAGATTTGCTCATTGTTTAAGTGACCTTTCGACAGTGTTTATGTGTGTCGTTTGAGGTACTGATTTATTGAAATGTTTTTCCATTTGGTTGCCAAGTTATTATGTTCATTTTGATGTTGATTTGGTTCTGTTATAGCTTTTGAAAATGCCTTCCTGGACCTGTCCGAACGTCCGTCCGGACATCTATGTTCGGACAGGCCCCGAGAGTTTAAGTTTTCTTTGTTTTGTCGTGTCCGAACATCAATGTTCGGACAGCATGCGAGGACGAGGTCGACTTGCAAGTCTCGACTTATGTCCGAACTTGTAAGCTCGGACCAATGTTCGGACACACGCGTAAAGGATTTTCGGACTTTTGAAACTTGACTTGTGTCCGAACTTTGAAGTCCGGACACAAGTTCGGACGTCTTTGGTTTTAGACTTTGCAACTCTCGACTTGTGTCCAAACATCAACGTCCGGACACAAGTTCGGACATTTGGATTTCTGCGGTTTAGTTTTCTCGGCTTGTGTCCGAACTTCCCATGTCCGGACACAAGTTCGGACCAGGCTTTGTTTGTACTTTTAGGACTCGTCTGGGGTCCGTTTTCGAAGCCGTTTTCACTGTTAGATTTGTAATTTAATTATCTATGGTTTAGGGCAAAATCCAGGGTGTTACAAGGTGGTATCAGAGCCTTTTTTGGTAAACAAGATAAAACTTGGATTAAAAAGGAATTAAAATGTGTGGTAAGCCGCTCTGGGGAATTACAGTGCCTGCGATCTTGTGTATGTGGTAATATACTGTATGGATACTGACATTCATTCTCTGTTTGTGTATTATTATATTGGTGATGATGTTATCATAACTGGATGAGTATTGCGTACTGGTATTGGAGCTATTAGATGTGCTAGCTCCTAATATGGGGTAGAGACTTAATATATGGGGATATGGGTGGATGTTGCTTACATTGCTTAGTACTTATGATCAGGAGTTCGAATAGAGCTCTAGGAGAGTGCAGGACTGGCTGACAGGTTGAGCTTCCCATACCACACAAGGAGCAGGAGTTGCAGCACTCAGATGGCAGCCAATGACCCCATGAGACAGTTGCAGGAGCTGGCTCTCAACCTTGGTCAGATAGTCCAGAGGCAGGCACAGAGGGATAATGTGCCGGAGGATTACACTAAGAGAATTGCCCATCTGAAGCCCACATCCTTCAAGGGAGAGGAGGATCCGGTGCTACTCGAGGATTGGATTAGAGAATTTGACAAGATATTCGAAGCAGTCAATTGCCCAGCCGATCGAAGGGTGAATGCGGCAGTCTACTACTTCAAGAGTGAGGCAGACATCTGGTGGTCCGCCAACAAAGATGTGCTACTAACTGGACCTGACTTCGGCTGGGATGGCCTGAAGGAAGCCATGAGGAGGCGCTTCTATCCTGAGCATGTCAGGATGCAGAAGTACTTGGAGTTCTCAGAACTCAAGTAGCTGTCATTGAGCGTCAAGGAGTATCATTCGATGTTTCTGGAGCTGGCCAGGTTCGCGCCTACGATGGTCCCCGATGAGGCGTCGAAGGTGCAGAGATTTGTGGGAGGGCTGAACTGGAGTTTGCAGGAGGCTCTCAGCGTGCTGACGATCCCGACACTCCAAGATGCGTACGGGAAGGCTGCTAACCTGTACAGGGTGCAGCAGAAGAGGAAGGAGGTCCTGGCTGGTAATAAGTGGAAGATGGAGGGAGGAGACGAGCCCCGAGGACGAGAGGATCAATCCCACAGACATCAGCAGGAGAAGAGGTGGAAGCCTCACTCAGACTGCAGAGACGAGAGGCCAAGATATAGGGGAGACCAGAGAGGTGATCAGAGGTGAGGTGACCAGCCCCAGCACCAGTCTCAGAGGGGAGAGCTCAGGCAGAAGAGACACTTTTACTGTAAGAGGTGCAACAAAGATCACCCGGGGAAGGATTGTGAGGGGAACCTGGTCACTTGCTTTCGCTGTGGAAGGCGGGGACATCGATTATTCGAGTGCTTTCAGAGCCCCCAGGGAGGCGGTCAGCAGAGAGGCTACAGCGGTGACCGCTCGTTCAGGCAGTCCGACCAGCAGGGCAGAGGCCCGAATCAGAATCAGCGCGGGGACGCTCCCCAGTGCAGCAATGGAGAGGGCAGCAATGGTGGCAATAGAGGCCAAGGGGAGTACCGAGGCAACCAGCAGCGAGCCCAGGGAAGATCAATGTGATGAGTCGGGCCGAAGCTGAGGCCGAGGCAGACGTGCTGGCAGGTACCTTCACTGTTCTTGGTACTCCTGCCCGTATTCTTTTTGATACTGGAGCTACTTATTCTTTCATATGTGATAGCCTAGTTGGGAAATTGGGGATAGAGACTCGTGAGACTTCTCATATAACTGTATCTATACCATCGGGAAGGGTAATTACTTGTAAGCATGTAATGAAAGACGTGGGTATAGACATTAAAGGGGAAGACTTTGTGATCGACTTGATCCAATTTGCCTTGACCGACTTCGACATAATCCTAGGGATGGATTGGCTGAGCAAATACAAGGGAAGGATAGACTGCAGTGAGCAGAAGATTATTCTTAGAGGACCCTCGGGACGGAGAGTCTCGTACAGAAATGTGGAGGAGAAGCCCAGAGTGAAGCTCGTCTCAGCAATGACAATTCTCTCCCAAGTAAAGAAAGGACAGCAAGCATACCTCTACTATGTCCAGGACCTGAGTGAGGAGCCAGACGAGAAGAAGGAGATCCGAGTAGTAAGCGACTTCCCAGATGTGTTCCTAGATGAGATTCCGGGTATGCTGCCAGACCGAGAGGTGGAATTCAGCATCGATCTTGTACCAGGGCCAGCGCCAATCTCGAAAGCCCCTTACCAGATGGAACCCTCAAAATTGAAGGAATTGAAGACCTAGTTGGAAGATCTTTTGGATAAGGGATACATTCGCCCGAGTGTATCGTCTTGGGGAGCCCCGGTCCTTTTCGTGAAGAAGAAGGACGGGAGTATGAGGCTGTGCATCGACTACAGAGAACTGAACCAGATCACGGTGAAGAACAGATACCCCTTGCCGAGGATAGACGACCTTTTTGACCAGCTGCAGGGGGCAGGAGTCTTCTCGAAGATTGATTTGAGGTCGGGTTACCATCAGCTCAGAGTGGCAGAGAGAGATATCCCGAAGACAGCTTTCAGGACCAGATATGGGCACTTCGAGTTCTTAGTGATGCCCTTTGGACTGACTAATGCCCCAGCTGTCTTTATGGACCTCATGAACCTCATCTTTCACCCTTACTTGGATCGGTTCGTGGTGGTTTTCACAGATGACATTCTTATATATTCCAAGGATGAGCAGGAGCATGAGGAGCACTTGAGATTAGTATTGCAGACATTAAGGGAGCAGCAGCTGTACGCGAAGTTGTCCAAGTGTGACTTCTGGTTAGACCGAGTGGCATTTCTGGGCCACGTCATCACCAGAGAAGGCATTTCAGTAGACCCGTCGAAGATTCAAGCTGTAAAGGAGTGGCCAAGGCCCAACAATTTGACTGAAGTGCGAAGCTTTTTGGGCTTGGCAGGGTATTATAGGCGCTTCGTGAAGGACTTTTCGAAGATAGCAAGGCCTCTCACCAACCTTATGAAGAAGGTGATCAAATTCCAGTGGGATGACGACTATGAGAAGGCATTCTAGATGCTGAAAGAGAGATTGACCACAGCCCCAGTTCTAACTTTGCCTTCAGGGACAGATGGGTTCGAAGTATTCAGCGATGCTTCCAAGTATGGCCTGGGATGTGTCCTGATGCAGAAGGGGAAAGTCATCACTTACACGTCGAGGCAGTTGAAAGAGTATGAGACCAGATATCCGACCCATGACTTGGAGTTGGCAGCCGTGGTTTTTGCACTCAAGATCTGGAGACACTACCTCTATGGCGTCTCGTGCAAGATCTACACCGACCACAAAAGCCTCAAGTACATTTTCACCCAAAAGGAATTGAATATGAGGCAGAGGAGGTGGTTAGAACTGATTAAGGATTATGACCTGGAGATTTTGTATCACGAAGGAAAGTCCAACTTGGTGGCAGATGCATTAAGCAGGAAGAGGAGTCACTCTGTAAACTCCATGTGGGTCCTTCATGACGAATTGGTTCGTGACTTCCAGAGATTGGACTTGGAGGTGATGGAGTCTGGAGGCGTTGAGCGAGAGGTGAGATTATTCCAGATGAGTATCTCCTCTGACATTTATGGAGAGATACTCAAGGGGCAGCCTGGCGATGTTAAGTTGGAACGAATCAGAGAGAAGCTGAAGGAGGGTAAGGCAGAAGGGTTCAAAATCCGTGAAGATGGCAGTCTTAGATTCAGAGGCCGTTGGTGCGTTCCTCAGAGTTGTGCAGATGTGAAGGAGAGGCTAATGAAGGAGGCTCATAACACTCCATACTCAGTCCACCCAGGCGGAGACAAGCTATATAAAGACCTGAAGAAGTTGTTTTGGTGGCCGAGGATGAAGTGGGAGGTAGCAGAGTTCATGTCTAGATGCCTCACTTGCCAGAAGGTGAAGTTCGAGCATAAGAGGATGGGAGGATTGTTGCAACCTTTGAAGGTACCCAAGTGGAAGTGGGACACTATTTCGATGGATTTTGTGGTTGGGCTACCGCCGGCGAAGGGTGGAGTCAACCAGATATGGGTGATCGTGGATCGACTCACCAAGTCCGCTCGATTCATACCTATGAAGAGCACTTGGTCTATGAGTCAGCTAGTGGATGCATACATTAAGTATGTGGTCAGATATCATGGTGTGCCACAGACGATAGTATCGGATCGAGACTCGAGATTCTTAGCCCATTTCTGGCAGCAGTTTCAGAAGGCCATGGGTACTAAGTTGAAGATGAGCACTACTTTTCACCCGGCGACAGATGGCCAGACGGAGAGGACTATCCAGACCCTAGAGGACATGCTTCGGGCATGTGTTATGGACTTCCAGGGAACTTGGGCAGACAAACTTCATCTGGTGGAGTTCTCATATAATAACAGCTACCATGCTAGCATTAAGATGGCTCCCTATGAAGCCTTGTATGGAAGAAAGTGCAGAACCCCTCTATGTTGGAGCGACATCAGCGAGACAGTGATATTGGGAGCCCAGCTGATAGAAGAGACGATGGAATAGGTTCGAATCATCCGGAGCCGAATGAAAGCAGCCCAGGATAGGCAGAAGTCCTACGCAGACTTAAAGAGGAGACCAGTTGAGTTCGAGGTTGGAGATAGAGTCTTCCTGAAGGTGTCTCCTGTGAGGGGGTAACCAGATTCAGGAAGAAGGGGAAATTGAGCCCCAAATTCGTGGGTCCATACGAGGTCCTGGAAAGAATTGGAGAGGTAGCCTACAGGTTGGCACTACCTGGTGAACTGGAGTTGGAGTTGGAGCAGAGACTTCTATTTTTTTTGCTTTTGTACTTTTCACTTTACTCTTTTGTCTTTTAGTGAGTTAGGAAAGAATTAAGAAGGGGGAGAGTGGGGCTGTAACCGAGACACACCCACACACAATATAAAATTCTGATTTTTATTTACAAGAGGGGGAGTTAATTTTGCCTTATTACATTCAGACCCCACAACTTTCCGTTTTTGCACTATTCACTCCTGGAACCCGTTTTCCGGAATTTTCTCGTTTAATTAATTTTATTGGTTCTAAAACTTCATTAATGTTTAATAATGACTATTTGATTGACTAAAATTATTACGGGTCTATTTAACCCGCTTAAAGTCACGTTTTCCCGGTTTCCTCGAAAAATGCGCTTTAAGGTTTGTTTGTGTTTTTAATCCGTTTTAAGGATCCGTTTTCTTCTGGAATTGTTCCCTCATGTTTATTTAGGCATAATTAAGCTTCTAAAATATTCATTAGCCTAATTAATCACTGTTTTAAATTTCGGGGTATTTCAATCTACCCCCTTAAGGAACTTTGCCCTCAAAGTTATTCAAAGTTTGCGAATTAATTTTCTTTGTTCAATTGATCCTTAATTGTCAAAGATCGTACACACAACACCTTACAGAATTTAAATTCTGTCACACAAGAGTATTCAACTCAATCACAAACACATTCTCAACACAATTCAAGCATCATTCCCAATACAATTCAAACATACCATTCTACTTCATCAATCTCAATCCAATTCAAACCATACCATTCAAATTCATCAATCTCAATCCAATTCAAACCATACCATTCAACTTCATCAATATCAATCCAATTCAAACCATACTATTCAACTTCAAGCACCATCAATTCCACATTTACAATCCAAATTCTACGACCAACACTCCGGTTTTTACTTAAGTCAAACAAAATGCAATACAACATACATACAATGCAATGCTTACCCCGAAGCAATGCCAAAAACAAAATGGCTCTACCCCCTTAAAAAGGGGTACACCTCGTACCATCTAAGCGCTAGACACTCTAGTCTATGAATAACTGCGGGTACTTCGCCTTCATGGTGTCCTCTAGTTCCCAAGTCGCTTCCTCGACGTCGTGGTTTGACCACAAGACTTTGACCATTCGCACCGACTTATGGCTAGTGTTTCTAGTCTTAGTATCAAGGATTCGCAGTGGAGTCTTGACATATCTCATCGTCGGCTCTAGGGATAGATGTTCGGGCTCTAAAACATGAGAAGGATCGGATATGTATTTCTTGAGTTGTGACACATGAAAGACATCATGAACACGTCCCAACTCCTCAGGTAAGGCTAGCCTGTAGGCTACGGATCCAACTCTCTCAGTAATCTCATACGGCCCTACAAACTTTGGGCTCAGCTTGCCCTTCTAGCCAAATCGAAACACGACCTTCATAGGCGAAACACGCAGAAACACTTGGTCGCCCACGGCGAACTCATGGTCGCGTCGTCTCATATCAGCATAAGATTTTTGCCTATCTTGGGCTGCTTTCATGTTCGCTCGAATCTGCTGAATTTCAGCTTGTACTTATGCAAGGTACTCCGGTCATATGATGACCGCTTCACTTGACTCATCCCAACACAAAGGGGTACGACAAGGTCTTTCGTACAAAGCTTAGAATGGAGACATCTTAATCGAAGCGTGATAAATATTATTATATGAAAACTCGATAAGATGAAGCTTATCAATCCAGCTCCCCTGAAAGTCTAAGGCGCACGCTCTAAGCATGTCCTCGAGTGTCTGGATGGTTTTTTCTATCTGACCGTCAGTCTGTGGATGGAAGGCGGTGCTAAGCTTCAACTCAGTACCCAGCGCTTCCCGTGTAGCTCTCTAGTATCTAGAAAGAAATCTGGTGTCACGGTCAGATACAATAGTCTTCGGGACTCCGTGGTGTCGGATGATCTCCCGGTCAAATAGCTCAGTGAGCTTCGCCACCTTCCAGGTGTCCCTTATCGGTATAAAGCGGGCAACCTTGGTGAGGCGATCGACTATGACCCAGATCATGTTGAGTCCTCCCCTAGTAGGTGGGAGTCAAGCAGCAAAATCCATCGAGATGTCGTGAAATTTCCAATCCGGAATTGGCATAGATTGCACCATTCTGCCCGGTCTTCGGTGCTCGAACTTCACTTTCTGACAAGTGAGACACCTCAAAACATACACAGTCACATTAGATTTCATTCCTGACCACCAGAAGTACCTCTTCATGTCTTTGTACATTTTGGAGGCTCCCGGATGGACAGATAATGAGGAACCATGTGAGTCTCGCAGAATTCGATCCCTCAGCTTAGCATTGCTTCAAGGAACACATAATCTACCATTCAGTCGGATCAGACCATCTTCATGCAGCTTGAAGTCGTACTTTCGCTTCTCGAATGTGCCTTCTAAAATTTTTTGTCTGATCTCTATCATATAAGGGTCGCTCAACTGAGCCTCTCGCACCTCATCAACCAAGCTGGAAAAAGCAAGCAGCGAATGGAGTGAGTGTGCTCGACGACTCAGGGCGTCGGCTACAACGTTTGCCTTCCCTTCTTTATACTGAAGGTCGATGTCGTAATGAGATAGGAATTCCATCCACCTTCTTTGTCTCAGATTCAGCTCTTTCTGTGTGAATACATATTGCAAGCTTTTGTGATCAGAGTAGATGGTGATGCCTACCCCGTTGTAACACCCCAACCGTTAAGCTCGTCATTACCTCTTAAACTGTCACAAATTGCTCTTACCCATGCAGCGGAACTCTATTTACAACGAAGGGTGATAAAATGCCGTTAGCCACCCATGTGGCTAACCAGGCCTAACTCAACTTCTGCATCGGTCTGATGGACCGGAATAACCAAGTACTCAATTCATAATACATTACTTATCCATTACTAACCGAGTCACGATACAAATCTCAATTCAGTTCTTTACTATACCGAGTCTACAACATACGGATGCCGATAACACTTTCGGTCTTACACCTTATACAAATACGTGAGTAATTTTAAAAAACCTAACTACCCATATTAAACCACCGCCTCGTCCTACTCTCGAACGGAATCATCTTCGGTGTACCTGAAAATAAAAACGATGCCCCTAGGGGCTCAGCTTACGCTGCATATGAAATTCGCATACCCCGTGTGCTAACCAGGGTACGCCGACTACTTTTGTCGAGAGCATGGAGTTCATTTTAATTCAAACAACATGCAACATCGCAATACATTATATATGTATACCACACAAGAATCAATATTCAACCATGGATTATAATCCCTAACTAACATATCAAGTTGTTAGTTCGTATTAACTTACTCTAGGCCTTGAGGGTTTCTACCTCTCTAATGCCTTAGTTACTTTATTTAATGTCTCACCCACTCTCTTGGGTTTCTCTTACTTTAACTCACCCACACTCTTGGGTACTTAATCATTATCTCACCCATACTCTTGGGCTACTTATTCATTGTCTCACCCGCACTCTTGGGCTACTTATTCATTGTCTCACTCGCACTCTTGGGTTACTTCTACATTATCTCACCCACACTCTTGGGTTACTCTTACTTCATCTCACCCATACTCTTGGGTTACTTACACTCAAGCTCACGTAGTTCTCGAGACACTACAGGTCTCCTACGCTCTTCTCGCTTATTTCTCTTAATACATACTTAAGCCAAAACACATGGCTCTCGAGCATAGTCTTACTTCCCCGGTTTCAACCCTACTCTGGGTCTAGCATGGTGGGAAGGTTCAACTAGCTCCTGGAACTCTTTCTTAGTTCCTACTCTTTCACATAGGTCCAAACTTCCCTCGGACTTCTCACGTTCCCATACACTCCTCTCTCGGAGTTAAAGTAATTATGTAAACTAGTCTAGAAGCATCACTCTCGATGTTTCTAATGACTTAGGAAATTCTTCTTAAGTTCGGGTATCCTTAGGTTTTAAGGGTTGCCCAATATTTCGAATACTTGAAAGTTTCGGTTATTTTTCTCATACCGGATCGAATCCTCATATAGGTGTTCGACCGTATTTTAGGGAGTTTAATGGCCCCTTATGTCTCTTTTATTTTTCCCACAAGTTCACATCTTTGAACTATCTTCAATCCTCTAGATTGAGGTTCATTTACCTTTCCACATTTATTTATTTCGTGGATTGTTTCAATTTGGTTTTCTAACCGTTATCGGGTGTTTACTCAACCCGTACAACTTCCTCACATTCTAGTGAGTTCATGTGTTTACGTTATTGTTATTCTTTAATCGATAGCTTGTGTGTTTGCACATTTCCGTTATTTTACGAAACGACCCGATCTACAAGTTTCTAGCCAATCGTTACTCAGCTATGAGTCGGTCTACACACTAAGTTAGACCTCACCGGCATTCAGGTATGTTAGCTCATACAATATAAAACAAGACATACATAATCAAGCAATGGGCTATTCTCATGCTTTAGTCTTGATTAAGCCGGCACACAAGCACACAAATCAACATAACACGGTTAGCATACAGGGCATGAGAAAATCATATCTTACACCTTGGTTTCACTTTTACCGTGTCCTCACATTGCTCGGTTCACGCACAATACTATGATAATGTTTCAAACACTATTATCAATACCAAGCTCATACGATACGTAATTAAATACTACTCCTGTACTTACCCCGTTATCCCGTTATCTCGGTTTTACTCTTGTTAATTTAAGTTCTCACTTCTCAATAACTTCTAGCACTTTCTTACACTTCTTAGGGCCTTTACAAGTCACCAAACAAGGCCTTAAAAACATCTAAAACCATTACATATCATTCCCCCATCTTCTAGGCACTTTAAAACATATACGGTGAAATTTTGGGGGTGGTCCGGAACTTGTCCGGTCCCAAGTCCTAGACCAATCGTAAAACTCACTCTCGGCCACTTTTCTGCAATGGTCCGGGTCTTGGTCCTGGACTAGGGTCCTGGACCACCTACTACATCAACTCTCGGGGCGTTTTTATGCTTGGTCCGGCCCCTAAGTCCCGGACCCTGCTAAAAAGCTGCTAAAACCTCAATTTTCAGCCCCTAATCCATTCTTAATCCACCCCTAATCATTCCCTAATCTTTCCACAACTTTTCCACATGTTTAATTACCCTAAAACACACCTTAAACCTTCTTAAATAATTGGTCATACACTTGCTCAATTCTTGCTAAATCTTACAAATTAAATTCTTACTTTTGCACTTATTCACACTAGTGCATTCTCACATTTCCTCTTGGTAGCTTATACCTTCTACCAACCTTACCAAATCACTTACTCACCACTCCAATTCATTCCTAGACTAATGCACTCCTAAAACCCAAGTTCAACTCATGTTCCCAAGGTCGTGTACACTAGTTTACTCTCTAGGAATTTCAAAGCTTTACTACAACACTTGCTATAGTTTTTTGCATCCACCCTTCCAACTCTCATTCTCTAGTTCTTGGTGGGTTTAATCCCCTCATTTACACTTCCTAAAATACCCCAAACTTAGATATGGTGTTTAAATGTTAAACTAAGATATAAGGAGGCTAAATAATGCCTTAGAAACATTAAGAAACATTTCTAATCAAAGAAAATATAAGGAAACACCAAAAGAGCAGTTTAAGCAAAAATGTGCTCTAAGCTTGGAGAGACTTGAGTGAGTACCCAAATATTGTTCTAAGACCTTAGTAATATCCTAATGGTCATTTTAAATCAATGACCAAAGAAAACTAAGCTTGAAAACAAGTTAAAACACAAAATGTGCTTTAAGGAGTCTTAAAGCACATTTTTGAAAAATTGTCTTGTTAATGAGTTTTGAATGGCTAAATGTCCATCATTACTCTTTAATTAACATGTGTACTATATAGTATCACAATTGGAAGTCTATATCAATGGGAAATAAAAAATTTCACAACAATGTGCCTTGTTTTGTGAATAGTAACGTAATTAAGCTAGTTTATAACATAAGTCAATATAAGTGTGAGATTTGGTCAACAAAGACTTAAGTACCCTTATTATTAAATGGGGGCTGGTTTCTTATAAGGTGAGTCACCACCTTTATGAGTCATTAAGCAAATAAAGAGTTATAAAGCAAAAGTACTATTCACCCTTTTAACATAAATATCTCATTTTAACTCACCTCTCTCCTCACCTCTTCATTCTCTCTTGTTTCCCACGGTTTGAGCTGCTCTCTCTCCCTTCTCAATTAACGTGAAGCTCATCTCCATGCTAGCTCCACCTTCTCTTGCACACAACTCACTCATTTTAGCTCCAAAACCAAAACAAATTACATATTCTCCTCAGTTAGCTCAAGCTCTCTCTTTCTATCCTTTCAAAACTCCAAGAGCTTTGATTTGGTGCCAAGCCAAACCACCATTAGAGGAGGAAATTCAAGTTTGGAGACTCCATTGGCTTCTCCATTCTCTTAAGGTAAAGAAAGTGTAAGAAAATCTAGGTTTCCATCATATCTTTCCTTGTCCAATAATTTGCACTCATGGGACTCCATGTTTATGCCTTGTTCTAGCTTGTTCCTACTCTTCAAAGGATTGAGGAGGTCCTTCTTGCTTCATATCCAAGCTTGTCTTGAGAAACCAAGGTAAAACAATCACCTTAATACCTTAAAGCACATTTTTTTAACCTAGGGTTTGTTCCTTAGGGTTAATGTATTATCTAGTACTCATTGGAGTCATTGGATATTGGTTAGAACATTGGCAAGGAGATATATATTGGTGACCGAGATTGAAGAAGGAAAAACCTAAGGAAGAAAGTTTTTAAAGCTTGTAAAAGAACAAGGTAAATTATTTACCTTAAGGTGTTTTATTGTTTAAGGGAATGGGATTTAGATATGTGATGAGTTTAGTGGAGAGTTTACTTTAAAAAAAGGGTTATATATGACCTAGGAGAAACAATGATCATGATTGTGAACTTGTGACTAAGGAGCAAATGAGAAAAAGAGATAGTTTAAGAATATCAAGGTGAATTACAAGAAGCATTTTATTTCAATGGGAGCCTTGTTGTGTGTATTCGCAGGTTGAAGGCAAATATATGTGGAAATTCAGTGGTTAAGATTATTGTCATTTAAGGGCCTAAGTGCCAAGCATTTAAGTTTATGCACTATATGATGATGTGGTGTAGTTTGGTGTAAATTGTGTGTTAAGGTGTTGTGATGAGAATTTGAGTGATATTGGTTGTTTGATGGAGAAAAACCAAGTGTTAGGATGTGCTATATACTAGAGAACCCATGGCAAAATTTAAAGGAGAACTTAAGTGTTTAAGATGTTCTAAGGGGAATTTAATGACTAAGGAAGTACTAGGAAGTTTTAGAGGTTGTCTTGATGAAAAAGGGGTGAGATAAAGTGTTATAATGAGTTATAATGACTTAGGCATTACTATGAAGGATTTAGGAATCAAGAGAATGTATTTGAGTATTTAGGAAGGAAATAAGGTGTTGATGGATGGAAGCTTAAGCTTGTGAAGAAACTTTAAGTAAATGCATAAAAGAGTTTTAGATGGTGAAAGATGCTTGGGAGATGATGTTATAGTGGTGGGGAAACATTTGGCATAGTGGTTACATTAGGTATGAACCACCACCTAGAAACCTAGTGGAAAATGTTACAAGTGTTGGCATGGTTACAAGGAAAAATGCATAATGATTAAAGTGGATGTTGGTGAGTGATTTAAGTGTTTAGTGGTTGGCTTAAGGTGTACTTGAGGTGCCCAAATGAGGTTATAACCTATTAGGATATATGAGGAGAAGTTTGGAGTTGAAAGAGAATTTAGAAACAAGGTTCTGGAGCCGATCGACCTTAGGGACCGGACCTGCAAGGTCGGTCGAGCTCAGTTTACACTACCGGAGAAAGTCTCTGGAACCGACCGAACTTGGGGACCGGACTTGCAAGTTCGGTCGGGCTTGTATTTTGTGAAGGAATTAAGTCTCTGGAATCGACCGAACATGGGACCGGACTTGGCAAGTTCGGTCGAGCTTAAATTTTCCTCGGGGAAACTCTCGGGAATGGACCGACCTTGGGGACCGGACTTGCAAGGTCGGTCGGGGTAGAATTTTCAAGCGGTAATATGTTCTGGAACGGACCGACCTTGGGTAACGTCGGTCGGAAGTTCGGTCGAGCCTAAAAAAAAATAATAAAAAAAAGAAAGAAATTTTGAATTCTAAGGATGGTAATAGGTAATAAGGTATACCTTTGGTAGGGTGGTATTGATAAGGACCCTAAGAACTTAAGGGATTAAGTTAAGTTAAGTATAAATTTTAATGTTTAAAGTTAAGTTTGTAAGTTAAGTGGCAAAGACTTAAGAAGGTATTCAAAGGGGATCTTTAGGAATTAAGTGAGATAAGTAAGGTGGGTGTGGCTAATGGTCTAAAAATGAACCAATGTTTTAGGTTTGTGAATTGGGACCCCGGAGGAGGTTAAACAAACGATGATCGACGGTGAACGGTACAATCTTTCTTGTGACCTGCTTGCTAACAAGGTGTCCCTCGGCTTGTGTGCTATCTATTTAATTGCTATGACTAAAACAAGATAAAGCATGCAACCGGTTATATTTGTTCTCGTTGTGTATGTGTTATATTTACACTAACCCGCGAGACTTGAGATTGTTACTAACCAAGTTTAGTACTTACTGAGTTAAGAATAAGAGTTAAGTTTGGTGGTTGTTGGTTAATGCCCGTTAAGGCTTAGCTAGCACATGGTGATTAAGACTTCTACTAACTGGAACTTGAGTGAGGAAACCCGGGACCGATCTCCGGTCATGCATGCTAAGGAAAAAGGGGGACGGTGTCTGAATCAGATCCGCCCTCCGCTTAAGGACTTGTCTTCGACTTGTAGCCTAGGGCCGGTTGCCGGCTCAGCTACGCTGGACTCCCGTCCAGAGTAGGTGGCATTAAGATGGTGCGGTGGGATCACCTAAATCCCAGGTTTGAATTAAGCTACAACCATTCCCTTCCAGGAATGGTTTGTATACTGAGATTAAGTTTAAGGTAAGGTAGGAACTGAGATTAAGGAAATGAGGACTAAGGAGGGGGTTACTAACCCACTTGTTAAGGGAACGCTTGAGTCATTCATTGTTTGTGAACTATATATGTTCATCTGTGGTTATTGTTATTGCACTTCATATCATGCTTGTGTATGTAATCAATTTCCATGCTATCGACAATTAGTCGTCGTAGCCCCGTTAGCTTGGGGGCCATGAGAGGGTGTACCAGCATTCGTGCTGACCCCCTTTGGGGGCTGTTTTTACACTTGCAGGTAAGAGACCCATGAGGACGCACTACGAGAGTAGGAGCGGTTAGACTTAGGATGGGATGTTTATTTTGAGTTCGGGTTGCGCCTGTGCACCCGTCTGTCTATATTTAAACTGATGTAAGGTTGTGATTATGACTTAGTTACGTGTACTCGGTTGGTTGTCGGTATTATTGATGGTGATGTTTTGGGTTGGTTATGTATTTTGGATAAGTGTTGTAATTGTTAAGGCCGGTATATTCTAACGATCAGACCGTGGCAAGGTCCAGGTGATTATGATTTCCACTGCGACGTATTTGATTAAGTGTTCAGTTTGCGATAACCATGATTGGCTTTGGATGGGGTGTTACAAAAAGTGGTATCAGAGCGTAACTACACTCTGATCAAGAAATACTGGACATGAGTAACCACCGAGTTAGGATATAAGTTAAGGAATAAGTGATGGGTTAAGGGTGTGAGAAGTTAGAGTGAGTAGAGTCAGATGACCACTAATAAGTGTGGATCGTCTTTACCGTCTACGGACGTTATAAATTCGTTAACCGAAACAGTGGTGAATACGAATCTAATGTAAGTTATGCTTGTTCAGATGGCAGGACGTCCTAGAGGAAGCCGAGGTCGCGGCCAGGGTGATGATACTTCAGGAATACCGGGAGGGCAGACGATCGCAGAGATCATAGCTGCCGCATTAGGGCATATGGGCTATCAGCCTGGTGTGGGTGCACCACCTCCACCGCCACAACCTAGGGAACCAAATTGGGTGAAGAGTCTTGCAGATCTTCGACCCGCACACTTTAAGGGGGAGACCGATCCCGCCAAGCTTGAGGCGTACATCTGAGCTGGAGACCACCTTTGAGACCCTTGATGTCCCTGCTGGGATCAAGGTGCGTCTGGCTGCTTTCTACCTGAAGGGGGCGGCAGGCGATTGGTGGAAGCTGGTGAGGGCCAAGCATATGGCCAATCCAGAGTTCGGCTGGGAGCAGTACACCGCCTTGCTACGAGCAAAGTACTACCCCGCCCATGTCCAGACGAAGAAGCGCTTGCAGTTGGATGCGCTTAAGCAGACAGACAAGATGACGGTGGACGAGTATTACTCAGAGTTCACCGCCTTGCTCCATCTTCTGCCAGGTCTTGGATATTCTGACCAGATCCTGGTAGACCGCTTCTATGGCGGGCTTAGCCATCGACTCCGCTACGGCATGGGGCCGACGAGCTACACTACCTTGCAAGTAATAAGAATAATTGAGATTTGAGTAAGTAATAAGTAAGATTTAGATTTTGGAAAATGAGAGTGACTAATACTGTGGAAAGCAGGAGTGCTATCATGCCGCTACTAAGGTCGAGATAACCGTCCAGTTGAGGGACGAGGAGAATGCTAAGAGAAAGAATGCTGATAAGAGCTCGGAGAGTCAAGGGCAAGGTGGGTACAAGAAACAGAAGTACCAGCCTCAGGCCCAGAAAAATCAAAACCCAAAGGGGAAGGAGGAAAAAGAGAAGGCTCCGGAAGAGCCATTGAAGTTGACGTATGCTTACGCAGCTACACCCCTGCGCTCTAGGGCGCCAAAGGGTAAGGAATTGGTATTGAATGAGTTAAGAAACAATTTAGTGACCGTTTGAGAAATGAGTACTAATATTACGAATGATCAGGATCTAAGACTGAGAAGGGAACCGGTGGCGGCTACCAGCGACGCTTCATCTGTAGGTGGTGTCACAAGGACCACCCTAGGCTCGATTGTAAGGGGAATAAGGTGGAGTGCAACTTTTGTGGAGTGTATGGACACCGGGCATATGAGTGCTACCGGAACCCTGCTAGCAGAGCCTATAGGCCCGACACCAGGGGCAAGGGCAAGACCGATCAGGGAGCTGGATCTGACGGTCAGAGGAAGGTGCAGCAGGCGGCAGACAAGAACCCAAGGGTGACCCAGAAGACGGGACCCACACTACACATGGTGGACCGGGACGATGAGCCTGAACCCTCATCGAGGCCAGGTACCGCTATCACCATTTAGTAATAAAACTACCTGCTTACCGCATTATCATGCATGTTTGGTGAATAAATAAGTTAAGTAAGAATAAGATGAGATTAGAACTTAAGTAAGATATAACCTACTACCACTTTAGGAAGATTCAACATCTGCTACCCAATACCATCTACACCTAGCCCGGAGCACACCGACATCGAAACCATAGACTTTCCAACCGAACAATGTCAGGTTATCCACCTAGGTATGATTTTGTTAAGGGGATACCTGACACCCGAAGCACAAATAGCCATCATCAGAAGATGCAATCAACTAGGAATGGGACCGGGAGGTTTTTACACACCGGAGTACCCAGGGGGAGCAAGGATGAAATTAAAAATGATGAGCTTAGGCAAGGATTGGAATCCGTATGCCAAGAACTACCAAACCACGAGGATGCAAGATGGAGTCTCACCACCGGGAATACCCGAAGAGTTCCATCCAGTTATTAAACAAGTCGTGGAAATCGCTCAGCAATTGGAAGCTGAACCGATTCCAGACATTCGGGCAGACATTTGCATTGTAAACTTCTACGAGAAGGATGGGTGACTTGGACTACATCAGGATAAGGACGAGACAACGGAGTCTCTCGAAAGAGGGATACCCATAGTGTCTTGGTCCATTGGAGATGATGCAGAGTTTTTATACGGCGAGCAGAAGCGTGCGGACCGTGCGAATAAGTTGGTACTTAAGTCAGGAGATGTATTAGTTATGGGAGGAGAATCAAGGATGTTATACCATGGGATTAAGAGAATCAAGCTGAATACAGCACCGTCAGCAGTAATCATTGCGACACACATGAGACCAGGAAGATTAAACCTAACCTTTAGACAATATTAGCCATGTAATGTTAGAATGAGATGAGGAATGAGGTGTAAGATTAAAGCTCATGTTGTAAACAGGATGGTTATGAATAAAATAACAGTGTTGTTCATATAAATTGTTACGACTTTTGTTATACCATCAATACTCATGAAGCTTGTGAACACAATTAGGTTATGGACTCGGTACGGAAGGTGCACTAAGCATACTTACAGAGGCACAGGCCGACGTCAGCGGTACTTTCCTCACCGGCACCTTTCTGATTAATGGGATTGAGGCATCAGTTCTCTTCGACTCAGGGGCCTCGCATACCTTTGTCTCGGCATCATTCGCGAGCAGGTTGGGGCTAGACGTTGATGAGCTACCCGACTTCACGGTTACGCTCCCGTCTAAGGAGAAGGTTCGTTGCACTCGTTACTACCGAGGAGCCACTGTTAGAATTAAGGGAGAAGACTTTCCAGTCAGTTTCATTGAGTTCATTGAGCTAGGATTTGATGTTATCTTCTGGATGAACTGGTTGGAGCGGCACAAGGGACGTATCCTCTGCGCCGAGCATAGATTGCTGCTCAGGAGTCCGTCTGGGGTAACAATATCATACCGCCAGAGGCCCAGAGAGCCTTCGACCAAGATCATCACCGCCATGACAATGTATAAGGAATTGAGGAGAAAGAAAGAAGAATACCTCTGCTATGTACAGGACATAGAGAGAGACCCTGAGTTCGACCCCGACTTACCGGTAGTGTCGGAGTTCCCCGACTTATTCCCACGGGAACTGCCCGGCATGCCACTCACTCGGGAGGTAGAGTTCACCATTGAGCTGCTACCTGGTACCGGACTGATAGCCAAGGCACCATACCGTATGGCTCCGGCAGAAATGACTGAGTTAAAGGAACAATTGAAAGATTTGTTAGATAAGGGATTTATAAGACCAAGTGTGTCACCATGGGGAGCGCCAGTCCTCTTCGTAAAGAAGAAGGATGGTAGTCTCCGCCTCTGCATCGACTACAGAGAGCTGAATGCAGTGACAGTGAAGAATAAGTACCCACTACCCCGCATTGACGATCTGTTCGATTAGTTGAAGGGAGCATCTGTGTTCTCCAAGATCGATCTCAGATCGGGGTATCATCAGATAACCATTAAGGAGGGAGACATTGAGAAGACGGCATTCTGGACACGATATGGCCACTATGAGTTTACAGTGATGCCGTTCGGTTTGTCGAACGTACGTGAAATGATTTATATTTGGATTATATTCCAATAAATAATGATTAAATAATATTATTTAGATTTGGGGTATTTCAATTGATGACATTTTGATATACTCGAAATCTAAGGTTGAACATGAGGAACATCTGAGGAGAGTATTAGAAATATTGAGGGAGAACCAGCTATATGCTAAGTTCTCCAAGTGTGAGTTTTGGCTTGACCAGGTCTCCTTCCTAGGTCATGTCATCTCAGATGCTGGGATCTCAGTGGATCCAGCAAAGATTGATGCCGTACGTACTTGGCCAAGACCGAAGACTGTTACCGACATCCGGAGCTTTCTCGGTCTGGCAGGTTACTACAGGAGGTTTGTTAGGGATTTCAGCAAGGTCACGAAGCCGATGACCAGTCTGATGAAGAAAGATGAACCGTTCTTATGGACGACTGACTGTGAGAAATCATTTCAGAGCTTGAAGGACTCACTGACCACTGCACCGGTTCTGACCATTCCAGATGGTACAGAGGGCTTTGAGGTTTATTGTGATGCATCCGGCAGAGGGCTGGGTTGCGTGCTCATGCAACATGGCAAGGTGGTGGCATATGCCTCACGCCAGTTGAAGAAACATGAGGAGAACTACCCCACACATGATTTAGAGTTGGGAGCTGTAGTCTTCGCTTTGAAGATATGGCTCCACTACTTATACGGGGTTAGTGTGATGATCTACACCGATCACAAGAGTTTGAGATACATATTCACTCAGAAGGAGTTAAATCTTCGACAGAGGAGATGGTTAGAGTTTCTGAAAGACTATGACATTGACCTCCAATACAAAGAGGGGAAGGCCAATGTTGTAGCAGACGCCCTGAGCCGTCGAGCACACTCACTCCATTCGCTAGTTTCTTTCTCCAGCTTGGTTGATGAGGTGCGAGAGGCTCAGAGGACAGATAAGTACATGGGAGACGTCAGACAGAAGCTGACAGAGGGTACCTTTGAGAGTCAGAAATACGACTTCAGACTTCATGATGATGATCTGATCAGACTTAAGGGCCGGTTATGCATACCACGGGGCAACACGGATCTGAAAGACCGTATACTTAGAGAATCACACTGTTCTTCAGTTTCCATCCATCCGGGAGCCTCTAAAATGTATAAAGACATGAAGAGATACTTCTGGTGGTCAGGGATGAAGACAGATGTTACCGAGTTCGTCTCGAGGTGTCACACATGCCAGAAGGTGAAATTTGAGCACCGACGACCGGGCGGAATGGTACAGTCGATGCCAGTTCCGGAGTGGAAATTCCATGATATCTCCATGGACTTTTTAGTTGGGCTTCCACCTCCTAGGGGAGGTCTCAACATGATATGGGTGGTGGTGGATCGCCTTACCAAAGTAGCCCGATTCATACCGATGAAGGATACTTGGAAGGTGACCAAATTAGCTGAGTTATTTGAGAAAGAAATAATGAGACATCACGGGATACCAAAGACCATAGTGTCAGACAGAGATACCAGATTCCTTTCGAGGTACTGGAGAGCTACTAGAGAAGCGTTGGATACAGAACTCAAGCTGAGTACCGCGTTCCATCCTCAGACAGATGGTCAGACTGAGCGTACTATTCAGACACTCGAGGACATGCTGAGGGCATGTGCCTTAGACTTCCAGGGCAGTTGGATTGACAGACTACATCTGATCGAGTTTTCATACAACAACAGCTATCACGCTTCGATCAAGATGGCACCTTTTCAAGCGCTGTACGGTTAGACCATGTCGTACACCGCTCTGCTGGGATGAGTCGAGTGAGACGGTCATTATAGGACCAGAGTACTTAGAGCAAGTTAAGGCTGAAGTTCAGCAAATCAGGGAGAACATGAAAGCTGCTCAAGATAGGCAGAAGTCGTATGCTGATGTTCGACGACGGGACCTGGAGTTCGCAGTGGGCGACCAGGTATTTCTGCGAGTTTCACCAATGAAGGGTGTATTCAGGTTTGGACAGAAGGGCAAATTAAGCCCGAAATTTGTTGGTCCTTATGAGACTACGGAGCGGGTGGGCCCGGTTGCTTACAGGTTGAATTTACCTGCTGAGCTGGGTAAAGTGCATGATGTTTTTCATGTTTTACAGCTAAAGAAATACATGCACCACCCCTCCCATGTGTTAGAACCTGAGGGTTGAATTTAGAACCAAATATGAGATCAGTGGAGACTCCTCAGAGAATCTTGGACAGTAAGACTAGGGACACTCGCCACAAGTCAGTGCGACTGGTGAAGGTTCTCTGGTCTAACCAGGATGTCGAAGAGGCCACGTGGGAATTAGAGGATAAGATGAGGGCGAAGTACCCTTCTTTGTTTACGGACTAGATCGTCTGTATAGGGTACGGGGCGTACCCCTTTTTAAGGGGGGTAGAGCTTCCTCGCTTTTGAGTTAGGAAACGATCATGTTTGTCGGTTGTTTGGTTGTTTAAGATGTGAATTTGTGTAAGTTGCTACACTTTGGTGTTAAGTTTGAGTTATGTATAATACTTATGTATTGTATTTGAGATTGACCTTTGAGTCTTGAGATGTGTCAATGTGAATATAAGATGTGGTGTTAAGATTAAGAGAATTGAGTACCGTGAATGGTTAAGCACATATGAGAACTTTGAGGACAAAGTTCTTTTAAGGGGGGTAGATTGAAATACCTCAAACTTAGATATGGTGTTTAAATGTTAAACTAAGATATATGGAGGCTAAATAATGCCTTAGAAACATTTCTAATCAAAGAAAATATAAGGAAACACCAAAAGAGCAGTTTAAGCAAAAACGTGCTCTAAGCTTGGAGAGACTTGAGTGAGTACCCAAATATTGTTCTAAGACCTTAGTAATATCCTAATGGTCGTTTTAAATCAATTACCAAAGAAAACCAAGCTTGAAAACAAGTTAAAACACAAAATGTGCTTTAAGGAGTCTTAAAGCACATTTTTGAAAAATTGTCTTGTAAATGAATTTTGAATGGCTAAATGTCCATCATTACTATTTAGTTAACATGTGTACTATATAGTATCACATTTGGAAGTCTATATCAATGGGAAATAAAAATTTTCACAACAATGTGCCTTGTTTTGTGAATAGTAACGTAATTAAGCTAGTTTATAACATAAGTCAATATAAGTGTGAGATTTGGTCAACAAAGACTTAAGTACCCTTATTATTAAATGGGGGCCGGTTTCTTATAAGGTGAGTCACCACCATTATGAGTCATTAAGCAAATAAAGAGTTATAAAGCAAAAGTACTATTCACCCTTTTAACATAAATATCTCATTTTAACTCACCTCTCTCCTCACCTCTTCATTCTCTCTTGTTTCCCACGGTTTGAGCTGCTCTCTCTCCCTTCTCCATTAACGTGAAGCTCATCTCCTTGCTAGCTCCACCTTCTCTTGCACACAACTCACTCATTTTAGCTCCAAAACCAAAACAAATTACATATTCTCCTTAGTTAGCTCAAGCTCTCTCTTTCTATCCTTTCAAAACTCCAAGAGCTTTGATTTGGTGCCAAGCCAAACCACCATTAGAGGAGGAAATTCAAGTTTGGAGACTCCATTGGCTTCTCCATTCTCTTAAGGTAAAGAAAGTGTAAGAAAATCTAGGTTTCCATCATATCTTTCCTTGTCCGAAAATTTGCACTCATGGGACTCCATGTTTATGCCTTGTTCTAGCTTGTTCCTACTCTTCAAAGGATTGAGGAGGTCCTTCTTGCTTCATATCCAAGCTTGTCTTGAGAAACCAAGGTAAAACAATCACCTTAATACCTTAAAGCACATTTTTTAACCTAGGGTTTGTTCCTTAGGGTTAATGTATTATCTAGTACTCATTGGAGTCATTGGATATTGGTTAGAACATTGGGAAGGAGATATATATTGGTGACCGAGATTGAGGAAGGAAAAACCTAAGGAAGAAAGTTTTTAAAGCTTGTAAAAGAACAAGGTAAATTATTTACCTTAAGGTGTTTTATTGTTTAAGGGAATGGGATTTAGATATGTGATGAGTTTAGTGGAGAGTTTACTTTAAAAAAAGGGTTATATATGACCTAGGAAAAACAATGATCATGATTGTGAACTTGTGACTAAGGAGCAAATGAGAAAAAGAGATAGTTTAAGAATATCAAGGTGAATTATAAGAAGCATTTTATTTCAATGGGAGCCTTGTTGTGTGTATTCGCAGGTTGAAGGCAAATATATGTGGAAATTCAGTGGTTAAGATTATTGTCATTTAAGGGCCTAAGTGCCAAGCATTTAAGTTTATGCACTATATAATGATGTGGTGTAGTTTGGTGTAAGTTGTGTGTTAAGGTGTTGTGATGAGAATTTGAGTGATATTGGTTGTTTGATGGAGAAAAACCAAGTGTTAGGATGTGCTATATACTAGAGAACCCATGGCAAAATTTAAAGGAGAACTTAAGTGTTTAAGATGTTCTAAGGGGAATTTAATGACTAAGGAAGTACTAGGAAGTTTTAGAGGTTGTCTTGATGAAAAAGGGGTGAGATAAAGTGTTATAATGAGTTATAATGACTTAGGCATTACTATGAAGGATTTAGGAATCAAGAGGATGTATTTGAGTATTTAGGACTTAGGCAAATGTTGGTAAACAACTAGGAAGGAAATAAGGTGTTGATGGATGGAAGCTTAAGCTTGTGAAGGAACTTTAAGTAAATGCATAAAAGAGTTTTAGATGGTGAAAGATGCTTGGGAGATGATGTTATAGTGGTGGGGAAACATTTTGCATAGTGGTTACATTAGGTATGAACCACCACCTAGAAACCTAGTGGAAAATGTTACAAGTGTTGGCATGGTTACAAGGAAAAATGCATAATGATTAAAGTGGATGTTGGTGAGTGATTTAAGTGTTTAGTGGTTGGCTTAAGGTGTACTTGAGGTGCCCAAATGAGGTTATAACCTATTAGGATATATGAGGAGAAGTTTGGAGTTGAAAGAGAATTTAGAAACAAGGTACTGGAGCCGACCGACCTTAGGGACCGGACCTGCAAGGTCGGTCGAGCTCAGTTTACACTACCGGAGAAAGTCTCTGGAACCGACCGAACTTGGGGACCGGACTTGCAAGTTTGGTCGGGCTTATATTTTGTGAAGGAATTAAGTCTCTGGAATCGACCGAACATGGGACCGGACTTGGCAAGTTCGGTCGAGCTTAAATTTTCCTTGGGGAACTCTCGGGAATGGACCGACCTTGAGGACCGGACTTGCAAGGTCGGTCGGGGTAGAATTTTCAAGCGGAAATATGTTCTGGAACGGACCGACCTTGGGTAAGGTCGGTCGGAAGTTCGGTCGAGCCTAAAAAAAATAATAAAAAAAAGAAAGAAATTTTGAATTCTAAGGATGGTAATAGGTAATAAGGTATACCTTTGGTAGGGTGGTAATGATAAGGACCCTAAGAACTTAAGGGATTAAGTTAAGTTAAGTATAAATTTTAATGTTTAAAGTTAAGTTTGTAAGTTAAGTGGCAAAGACTTAAGAAGGTATTCAAAGGGGATCTTTAGGAATTAAGTGAGATAAGTAAGGTGCAAATAACTAATGGTCTAAAAATGAACCAATGTTTTAGGTTTGTGAATTGGGACCCCGGAGGAGGTTAAACAAACGACGATCGATGGTGAACGGTACAATCTTTCTTGTGACCTGCTTGCTAACGAGGTGTCCCTCGGCTTGTGTGCTATCTGTTTAATTGCTATGACTAAAACAAGATAAAGCATGCAACCGGTTATATTTGTTCTCGTTGTGTATGTGTTATATTTACACTAACCCGCGAGACTTGAGATTGTTACTAACCAAGTTTAGTACTTACTGAGTTAAGAATAAGAGTTAAGTTTGGTGGTTGTTGGTTAATGCCCATTAAGGCTTAGCTAGCACATGGTGATTAAGACTTCTACTAACTGGAACTTGAGTGAGGAAACCCGGGACCGATCTCCGGTCATGCATGCTAAGGAAAAAGGGGGACGGTGTCTGAATCAGATCCGCCCTCCGCTTAAGGACTTGTCTTCGGACTTGTAGCCTAGGGCCGGTTGCCGGCTCAGCTACAATGGACTCCCGTCCAGAGTAGGTGGCATTAAGATGGTGCGGTGGGATCACCTAAATCCCAGGTTTGAATTAAGCTACAACCATTCCTGTAACACCCCTCTCCATAATCACGATATAATCTCTCACGTAGCAATAAATAAAACGTCTCGCAGCGGAAAAATAAATAACAATTACAAAACTCACTCGGGTGTCACCGGCCGTTACTCGCCCATGCGATCAACGCAGCCAAACTACATCCAACTTCTAATACAAATAAACTGCTAACCGCAGTGATAACGAGAAATTCCTATACATCATACTAAATCCATAATCCATAAACTTCGACCTGTGAGCGTCTACCCAATCCTGAAAAATACATAACCTTACCATAAGACCATACACCATCTTCATTACTATACAACATCTCCAATTACCCTGTTCCTGATCTTCAGCTCTGACAATGATCAACAACCTGAAATGGTGTAGTATCAGCGATAGACGCTGAGTATGCCGGGCCTGGACCCTAATGGTCACTTGTCATTTTAACCATCTTACTATTAGATTGGTTTCATGCTTTTCCTTTTTACAGTTATAATCAAAACTGAAGCATAAATGTATAATATACATAATCAACCATCCAAATATCCATAAACATTTAACCATCCATCCAATCCAAACATTCATTTATTATTCCATACAACATTTATATATCGGACGTATCGAGTAGTAACAATATAATGTACAATGTACATTCGCCGTAGCGTACAGTTTTCATATTTAATTTACCTTAGCCTTGTAGGCTCCATCCAACCATCAACACATAATAAAATAACCACAAGTATAACCAATGAACAAGAAAGCGAAACAACGAGAATAATAAACAAGTATTAAGTCTCGTCCACGGTATTGTTCGCCACTGTATAAACCTCAATTGTTTTAGTTGTTCAGTTATACCTAGTGACAATGTCTCGTTAAACGACATGTCTCTAGTTACCCATATATTATGGCGGGTCACCCACGACAGTAGCCACTCCAACGGTAGAGTCTCGGACCAACGAACCATTCTAGCTCACGGGAAATTTTCTTGATACTTACGGACCCGTACGCGGACATCCTGGTATCGTTTTTGTGATCACAGCGAGCGCACCAAGAGCCACATCCTCTTGGCTTTACTTCCATTCCATTAATTAATTATTATACCATCGCATCGCATTACCAAATTTTCTAACACAGCAGACTAAGGTCATTAGTCCAATCCGGAGTCTGTAAACTCGGGATCCAGTGCTAGATACAAGAGCGGCGTATAGAAAGGCCAATGCTCCGTATAAAAGTCTCAGATTAATTATATGTTATTATCATAGTGCTACAACGTTTTACTTACGTTCCTTATATTTCATATAAGATAGCACCATAGCCGCTAGTTCGTTTTATATATATAGGTTCATATATACGAACCAATACTGTTAACTCAACAACAGTAAATAATAAGCAGCTATAAATATACAGTTCATGCATATTAATTATCACATTCAGACAAACAATCTTATCACAGATCACATAGATGTCTGAACTGAGGAAGCCCTCAGGGACAATCAGAGACACATAACAACATACAAGTTATATCAACCAAATCCGAGCCCAAGGAGCAACCTTAGGACAACTCGGATCAAACCCCTTTACATACCGTTCACCCTGATTGTATTACGTGGAGTATGAATCAGCAAGATCCTACGCTCCGTGTAGTCCGTTAGCTCGTCAAGCGTCCTTGTCAGAAGTATACTCTAAACGGTAATAAAACTATAAGTCAGTCTCCATGACTAACTACATCCGGTATTTCTGAATTATAAGTAACCCCGACAGTTCACCCCTGTTTTCTACAGTTGTTTGTTACAGGTTTTTCTAAAACAGCCAGCTTTGTACTTAAACGCGTACGTCAAAACTATATTTCAACTGTTAAGTTTAATTCCTTATATTTCTTTTAATCTTATCCACATCTAGTTTAGGTACGTAACCTATAGTTGCATGTATGCATGCATTCTTATATTATATTTTTTTCCATCATCCATTATAATTCTTTGTATTTCATTACCCATTATCTTAGCAAAATTCATAGCTTATAGTTTGTAACTATATTTTCTTCCAAATAACCACCACCATTAAATCATAAGGTTTTCAACCAAAATATATTTATCCACCTTATATACATTATTCTTGTGTATGTATATTTTTACCACGTAGGTAATTCTCATGAGTTTTCATAAACTCTTGTATTTTATGTTACATTTTATCATCTTTTATTGGATGATTATTCCCATTAGTTGTATTATATTGTACAACTTATATTAAGATTTATCCTAATATCATGTAACATCTTATGTTGTATACAACTCCTAAGGTTTATTCATAAACCTTAGTTTATAAATCTCATTTATTTATAGTTTGTCACATTATTTTATGTGAGTACCCTTCCTTATCTTAATTCCATCTAAACCATATCATTGTCATAACTTTATAACATTATAGACCTTAGTCTAAAATTCATTTTCCAACTCATGTTAACTCGGTATAGCCCTTAACTCAATTTAAATTCCGTTTGACCACATAACATTTTGTAATGCTATACCATACACTAATATCAGTTGATATGATATTTTTATTTCCCTTAACTTATAACCTATAGTTTTTATACAAAACTATTTATTATTGCCTCTTAGGCACCATAAGAAAATCTTATTCTTTTCTATAAACCATAGTTTCTTAATTTACAAAATCACCCCGTAAATCATACCATGTTATATATTCCATTCAATATAACATTTCTAACTTATAAAAGAGTATAACCTATGGTTATTTTTTGTAAATTCCGAACAGCCCTTGTGCTATTCTATAATTGCCATTTGGCCCTATTCATAACATATAGTTTACCATATCCTTAAAACTATATTTTATACACACAACTTATTAAATTCTCTTAATAATTCTAAAAATCACCAAATTCCACCAAAGGGTTATAAATATCCTTATTAACCCATATACTTTCGACATTTACCATTCCAACATCTATTTTTCTCCAAAGTGCCATAATGACATAATAACTATATATTATACATATATAGTTCATTTTAATTCCAAAATCCACCAAATAAATTCCTAATAGCCCATGGTGTTTAAAATACCATTTTACACCCTTTATTTTCGGTAATAACATATTTACCACATATGTTATGAAAATATTACCATAAAATACTTATCTTATTGTAAGACCTTAAATAAGTCGTCTAACTTATCTAATTTGGTCAAAACCTAGCATATGGTCAATGTTGACCACCTTAATATTTCCTTGACCATTAATTTCCTTTATTCACGGTTTGTACCCATACTTTTCAAAAATTACCATTTAACCCCAAAACTTTATAAAATCTTATAAACTTTATTTTAACTCCTTTTAACTCTAATTTTCGGCCTTATTATTCTAAAGCCCCCAAATTTAATTTAATTACACCTAATACCCCATTTATTTTCGGTAATGCATTTATACTACTTAAACTTAATTAAAAGCTTGTAAATGCATAAATAAAATGGCCTAAAATACATGGCCTTATTACAAACATTGGCTTGCAAAATAAATTACACATAAATGTCCCAAAATACATATAAATTTTCAGCCTCACCACACAACTTTCATTTAATTACCAAACTTCCACATAATGTCTTAAATTTGACAATTATGTTAATTAAATCTCTTAAATGACTAGCTTAATTTATCTTAGTCATTTTTTTTCCATTTCTAGGTCAATTAACCCATATTTATCATTTCACTCTCGGCCATGTTTATATATAAGCTTAGAAATTATAAAAATCATAGATTTAAGGTGTTTATACCGTGATTTAGCTTGAATAATTCTTGTTTGAATTCGGCCAGCCTTAGATAAAATTTCCAAAGCTTCTCTTGCATGTTTCAAACAACAAACAAGGCCTATTTAGTCTCCAAAAGATCTAACCATAAGAAGTAATTTAATGTAAGATTTAAGGCAAAAATCACCTTAAGAATGCAAGGAGAGTTCAAGATGGTTTCGACCTGAATCAAGCACACCAAAAGGTGTTAGATCCACCATATTGACATAGGAAATAGCTAGATCTCAACAAGCTACCTTGTTATTAGGTTTTACCTTGGAAAAAATGCCTTAAAAGAGGTATTTCCTTTGGATCTCGGCCATCCTTGCTCCAAATGGCTAACCAACAGATTCCACATGAAAAGGAAAGAAGATGAGGCTATGACCAAGTTTCACAGCCGAACTTGAAGGGAATCAAAAGTTATGAGCTCAAAGCACATTTTTACCTTAAATGGTCAAGACTTGAACTTTCCTCCTTAGATCTTGTTATGAACGAGATTGAACCTTCCTTTAACCTCCAAACACTCTACATAGATGTATAGAAAAGGTTGGAGTGTAGATCAATCGAAAAAGGAAAGAAAGATGAAGAAAATGGGCATTTTTATGCCTTAAGAGCTTACCTAGAGCTTAAGCTCTCTCCAATGGAGTTTGGAAACTTACCTACGGTGGAAGAGGAGCCAAAGGGAGAGTTTTGGCAGTGAGCTCCACGTTTGGAATGGAGCTAATGAGAGAAATGACCTAGTTTTTCCCTTAAAACACATTTTTTTGCATTTTTTTTATGTTTTAAGTGACTTGGTGACTCATCACCAATTGATTGGAGTTGAATAATTGAAGAAGAATCGGTGGAGACAAGAAGAGGGGGCAGCCGTCCTTGATTGAGAGAGTAGGGCATGATTGATTCAAATTTGAATCAAAAATGAGATAATAATGTGACTTTTAGCAAAAGTGAAAGGTGACTCATCTTGCCTTGTCTTGTACTGCTTGGGAGCCACGAAATACAAGGGGGAAAAGGCTCCAAAAATCACTGGCTCACATGGGTAAGGTGAGTGTAGACAATTTGTTTTTGTTTTATTAGGTAAAGTATTCTTTTCTTATTTTATGCAAAAGTAAGGTGGAATAATAATTGTCACATGGGACTTGTCTCTTGGTCTGGTAGGAGACTTAATTATCTGATTTCATGTAGTCCATTTCGTGGTCAATGGTCAACATTGACCAACTTAGTCAATGTTGACCCAAACGGGCCCCACTTTAGGGTTTTATTAATATTTTAATATTAAATTTGTAAAAATTCGTAAATTTCTGGAATTAAATTCCTAATATCATATAATATTATATTTTATCATATTTAAGGTATTTATAACCTTTTAGCCCATTTAAAACCAATTTAAAAGGCGATTACACAAAAACGTGCTTTAAGGAGTTTTAGTGCACATTTTGTGTCGCAAGGTGTTTCTGGGCTCTGTTTCCTTTGACAACGGTTTTGTTGTGTTCCTTACATGATACTTGATCATGGTATTCAATTTTATATCATTTAGAGGTCATTAGATTTTTAAGGTTTCTTAGAGCACCTTTTTGCTCTATTTGACCTTGAAGCATGTAAGTGCTTGTTCTTTGTGTTGAGGTGTTGTCCAACGGTTATAATATGTTTAATATTATGTTAATAGACTTAGGACAATTTTTTTAGGTCCTAAGAAGTTTATTTGGGTATTTATTTACCCTTAACAGTCAAAGGGTGCAACATCTTGTTTTATGTTGACCACTGTTTTTCTCAGTTGACTTATAAGGCATGTTCAGGCCTTAATTAATGTGATTAAATATTTAATCCATGTTTAATAAGTTTGGGGTATTTCAGTCTACCTGTAACACCCCATCCAACATTAACATACCTACAACAAACTGCAGCGAAGAACAACCTCATCACATTACTTAACTTGTTGGTGTTACACGCCGTTAGCCACCCACGTGGCTAACAAGGCTAATACATACACAATGTACCGGTCTGGTGGGCTAAATTCCCGAGCAACTATACATTAGTATCCCTTTTCATTAACAACAACAACAACATACACCTTATCAACTATACCGAGTATTTTAAACTGTTGCCGACAACAATTTCGGTCTTACTACACCTACTGTATACATACACTTAAAAGTTTACCCATGTACAACGACTACCCGTCCTACTCTCGAACGGCTTCCAGCACTTCGTACCTGAAATAGGAAAAGAAGAGAAAGGGGTGGCCCCAAGGGGCTCAGCACCTTTGCTGGTATGGTAATCCCGCAGCCCACATGCTACCGGGCCACGCACAACTAATTGTCGTCTTAACATGCGGTTGATTATTTTTAAATCTTACATGCGACTGTAAACACACAACACCAATCATTTCGCCTCAACGGGCTCAACAAACGGATAATATATCCTTACTTAATAAGTCACTCAAGGTATTCAATATCCCTAGAGTGTTCCTCCTCTAATGGAGCTACTTCCTTAACAGACGACACTTACCCTTAAATCGGGTTAACCTTAAACACCTCTTTTCTCAACTGGGATTCATATCCATGATCCACATACTCCACATTTACAACATATAACATACACTACTTACAACACCTAACAACACTTTGCACGTTTCCACGTACACAACATAATACCGCAATGGATATTGCATCACAACAAAACACATAACACAACGGGAATGGTTCGCTTAGGAACCGACCCAAACATCACTAACACACTGGTGAGCCTAGAGATTGTTGCCAGTCTCATGATAAGCTCGTTACATAACTCGTTACCGTCTCGTTAAATGGACGGTTAACTTAACACAAGGTGTCTCGGATATAGTGATCCAAGCACACCGAAACAAACATAACAATAGTATGCCCCTGTGGCCCGACGTGAGTCAGTAATAGCCTTGGTTAAGCTAAAGGGAAGGTTGGGAACCAAATTGGAAAACACCAATACATACAGAGAGGATCGAACCTGCTATGACAACGACCCCCATACTCACACGCGTGGCCGGAACAGACCGGACTCCTCACTCCCCCGTTAGCACTTATTAGAAGTTCAACTTTGAACTTTATTAAACAATCACAAACATTGATTAATCTTGTCAGACATACACAAGGGAAGAGAGAGTCATACATTCACATACAAACATCACACACAAACATCACATAACCAACTCACGCATAGCCGTGGTTAGAACGTTCCTTAAGTCGGAAACGTTATTACCGGATACCGTTCTCTTACGTTTACCTAATAGTGGTTAACTAAGCCCTTCAAGCGCATTAGAGGTTACCGGTATCGGCACGTAAACATACAATAACATACTGACTGTAAACTCGTTTTCATGATTTATATCATAACGTGGCAAACATACAGAAAAACACATTGGCATACAAGCCGGTGTAATCCGGTAGGACGCAGGTTGCAAGAAAACCATACCTGTCACCGGAGTCCACTTATCCTTTCCTGTCCATTTATGTTCCTCGAGCAATTTCTCGAACAACTGTTAACATCACACGTGTTTTTCATTAACATCGGGGTTTGCTTGATCATTATTCAATGCTTAATTTTCCCCGTTAACTTAGTTACATAACTTAACATTTTTAACTTGTTTTACCTCATATTTTAATACAACTTTTAAAACCCACTTAGTGTCATTAAAAACTCACCTAACATGTCCTCAACATCCTTATAACATCATTACCTACCAATCCCCATCATCACATATCATTTCATAACCTTAAACCATGTTTTTTGGTCCGACCGACCCACCGACCGACCCACAGCTGGGTCGGTCCATTACAGAACCCTTTTACTCTCCTTATAAACATGCCCTCCGACCCACGTCCGACCCACCCATTCTGGGTCGGTCCATGTGCGAACATTTTCCTTCCTTTGAAACTTGACCGACCGCCCATGTCCGACCCCACCTTTTGGGTCGGACCATTACCGAACACATTCCTAACATCTAACAGAGGCTCGACCGACCCAAAACTGGGTCAGCCCCTGGTCGGTCGCCTTCTATACTTACCCAAACTTTGCCAATCTTCACCAAACTTCTCCTAGGCCCTCTTAATGTGTTCTAACATCATTTGGCACACTTCAACACACCCTTAAGATATTCTTAAACACTCACAAACTATTTTTCCTAATTCCTTAAACCTTTACTTATATCTCCACAAAATTCCCAACACTTACAATGTTTTCTCCTTATGATTTTCTAGTTGGCATTTCACCTATAATACCATAATACCAAGGTGTTTCCTCTACACCATATCATCACCTCTCAACTTCTTTTCTTACTAACTAAATCTCCTTTTCACATCATACCTAACATCACTTATTCCTTGACCAACCAACCTTACCTAAACCTTAAACAACTTCTCCAAGACTTTAATACATTCACAAAACACCCATTGAATTCCTAGAACTTCCAAGACAACAACTAAATCCTTGCATCACTCTAAATCACCTTAATACTTGTTTCTTCTCAAGTAAACATTTATTCACCTTTAACACTTCCTAGTTCACCAAAACCACTTAAAACACTTAGAACTTCTCACACATTTTTCCCAATTTGGCCATAGCTTCTCTAGTATATACCACATCCAAACACTTAGGTTTTACCTTATTCACTCAAGAACACCCTAAAATCCATCAAACACATCTTTATACACAAACTTCTCACATTAAGCACTACATCACAATATGCATAACTTAAATTGCTTGGCACTTAGGCCCTTAAATAACATGGCTCTTAGGCCCTTAAATTGCATAACCTTAAACACTGAATTTCCCACATAAATAATGCCTTTGACCTGCAAATACATACACCAAAACAAAATATGTTCTTTTACTAGTCTCCTTGAGAACACTTTACTAGGTCACTCACCATTGGCTCCTTAGGTATTTTATCAAGCAAATCAAGCTCATTTTCCTAAGGCATTTAAACTACATTGAGATAGCTTGTTTACCACCTCTTTTCCTCTCACAATTTCTTTCTTGTTTCCTGTGTAAACCGGTAGGGCATTTGGTCCCTTTTCAACTATTAAACATTATACAAACAATAGTGAGTATCAAGCATATGCTTCACCTCATTGTAAACCCTAGTTACACATATTGTTTTAACACATTAAGGTAATTGTTTTAACCTTGGAATTGGAAGAGAACTTGAATAAGTATCAAGAGGACTCCTCCTAGCCCTTGGAAGATTCCAAATGAAGCTAAAACAAGCAAGATAAATACACCATTGTGAGGTTGATTTTCGGACAACACAAAACATGAAGGAACTTGATTTTCTTTGAGTTTCCTTACCTTGAAGCAAAGGAGAACAAGAATAATGTGAAAGATGGGCTCAAGCTCCTTCAATGGTGAATCTCCATGGCACCAAAATTAGTTCTTGAAGATTTAAAAGGAGGGAAGTGTAGAGCTTGACCTAACTAAGACAAATATGGTCTTGGAATTTGATTTGGCCAAGGAATCACAAGTTACAAGTGAAAGAAGATGAAGAAATGAGTGTGGGCTGTTGGAACCGATGGAGAGAGGAGGGAGAAGAAGACCACCGTGGGAAATGAAGGAAGGAATGAGAGAATGAAGATAACACTTGCTTTTTGGAGATATTTAAGCTAAAAGCAAATAGTACCTTTGCTTTGTCATTACTTAACTCACTTATTTGTTCAAATGTGGTGAGTCCACCTTGGAAAACCGGCCCCCATTTTATAGAAGGGTAATATAGTCTTTATTGACTCATTTAATTTACTTATAACATTATATTTACAAACTAGCTTATCAATTACTATTCACAAAACTAAGGCACATAGAAGTGAAATTTTTTGATTTCCCACTAATATGGCCACCCAAATGTTGATACTTATATACACATGTTAATAAAAGTAATGATGGACATTTAGCCATTCCAAACTCATTTACAAGACAATTTTTCAAAAAACGTGCTGTTAAGACTCCTTAAAGCACATTTTGTGTTTTAACTTGTTTTCAAGCTTGGTTTTCTTTAGTAATTGATTTATATGTTCATTAACATATAAATAAGGTATAGGTAACCATTAGGTCTTATACAATTCAATCCCAAGCTTAGAGCACATTTTTGCTCATATTGACTTTAAGGTATTTTCTTATGGTTTTTATTTGGTTTAAACTGTCCACCAAAGTTTCTTAAGGACTTATTTAGCCTTATTAATCATAATTAATGTTATCAAGTCTTGGTAGGCTCTTTGGGTCCTAACCAAGTTCACTCATAGCTTAGAGCATTTTTTGCTCAAACTGTGTCTTAATGCTTTATTGCATTTATTATGGTTTAATTTGTTCACTGATGTTACTAAGGCACTTGTTTAGCCTTTCATACCAATTTTGATATTTAAAAAACACCACATATCAAAGGTTTGGGGTATTTCAATCTACCCCCCTTAAAAAGAACTTCGTCCTCGAAGTTCACACTTTTCACATATCATTAGATTAGAACACAGTAATCACTTGGAAAAACTTCCTTAACCAAACACACTTTACATCACAACCTCGGACCTTGATGTCCGGGCAACACATTCACATCCACACATAACATACATATCCACATGATAACCTCGGACTCTAGGGTCCGGGTATCTTAACAACACTTTACACATACATAACAACCCCTTTGACTCACTGGTCTTGGGTACCATAACAATCTTTAGACACATAGGTCTATGTAACACCACACATTTAGACTCATAGGCCTTGATAGTATACACTTTAGGAAACCAAGTCAAAACACATTCATTACACATACCACACACACATGTCAGAGCATGTATAGCAATCAAAAATATCCTTGATATACACTGTGATCCCGCAGAACCCGGTCGCGATGGACACCTTCCCCTCCCCCGTGCCTTTGGGGAGTTTAAAACAATCACTTAAATTTAAAATTTCCTTGTGAGGTTAAGTAAGAGAACTTTAATTAATAGAGTATCCAATCAAACGTTTTTATAATACCAATTGAAAATCCTTTTGAAAACACACACACTCCAAGTCCACAACTTAAGCCTTGCTTCTTTTATTAGCGTGGTTATTCGTGACCACTTATAGGGAGTTTCAAGAGTCATCCAACCCTGATGTGATCACATCAGTGTTTAACTATCCTTCCACCCCATTTGTGTTTCGGCTTCCCTTGATCACATGCAAATCAAGTTCCACCTCCCACTTCATTTCAAGCATCAAGTAAGTCACTCATTTCCAATTTTCTATCTTTTGAATCATTCTAGTCATGATCACACATCTCCAAAGGATAGATCCGTCTATCAGTTACCTCCATCACTTTTAATCCTGTTGCCCCTAGGGAATCTATTCTCACTAGGTTCTATGTCGTATCATGCCCTTTCATGCATCACTATTAAGTATACATTATATATAATACACATATTTTATCAAAATACAACACACCTGATTTTACATTTTATACACTGTGTCGGGGCTCTTATTCCCCCGGGAGGTTTCTCTATCTCCTCCCACACTTGTACAATCACACACACAACTGTTAACAAACACACACACTTATCACAATGGTATTCGCATCTTCTGTGCGCAATTACCACAATTAAACCATGAATGAATGTGTATGTTTACTACACACACACCAATCATCAAAACAAACATAATATAATTTTGTGCTATGCACAATATAAATCACATACACTACGTACTTGTACGGTAATATACACTAAGTGGTTTTTGCGCTCTACACCCCCCTTAAAAGGGATTACGCCATGTAATCATCATTAAACATTAGCTTAAATGTTCTGCCGTCGTGAAGTGTTTTAACTTCCACGCGGTCTATTACACAATGGATTCTGATTAGAGGATCTTAACCATATTGGCGGTTTAGTTCCTAAACCAAGAATTCTCATTGGAGTTTGTTTAAACTCTTAATTGGTTTCGATTCTGGCCTGCTAGGCTTCTAGGCGTTAATAATTTGCCATCCACTCATATTCGTTATTCACGTTGTACATTTGAATCACTGGTTCACTATGCTGCGAAACACTAATAACTGTAGAGCTTAATTGCTCCCTTTTGTTATTCTTACTGTATTGTACATCCCCAATTGTCACCTTCATCTTGGTAACAATGGTTTCTCAACCGACGCGTGGTATCTTTACCATTAGCGAATTCGGTGAGTTACAAACTTTCCATCCACTTCCATGATAATTTACTGTGTATACAGCTATGTATTTCACAATGATTGACTTGTTCCCTTCCGACTTACTGTCGGTTGAGATTGAGCTACTACCTAGTGTGTAGCTCTCTCAGTTGTTGTTTATAACATTTGGGGTATATTCATACCGATATTTGACAGTTAGTGCTACTGTAGTCGCTTACTGTTAATCATATCTACATTTGGTTTTGTACAAGTACTTTTTTTTATTGGTGCGGCCTTGCATTTCCTATGCATCGGCCTTTATAACATTATTCCTCTATAATTAACATGTCTCCAATTCCTAGCTATCCCACTCGATCATTACTGCGCAAGTGCAATACCAAAACACTCAGTCATACAGAGTGCAGAGGCGTAAACTCTCGACAGTAAATCCCTTATGCGACTCGCCATGGAATTCACACTGTCCTTCACTGAGACTCTTATCTCGTAACTGGTTCGACCTACCATATTATCATTCAACAACACTATACAACGGTCGCTTACTGCGCACCGTGCTCTCACTTATTGTATCACACTAACTCGCATAGTATTTACTGTCACATTAACTTCCACTCATAAATTTACATTATTCACATTATGGTTCATCCCTCATTTGGATGACCACTGAATGCTCCTTGAGCATCGATCATTCGAGTCACAAGCCGGCGTTATTCAGCCAGGTGCTTCATTTATACACATACTACTAAGCTAATTTCTCTTTCAATAACAATATGGTCAATCCTTAACATATTCTTGAACTTGATTCACATAACTACCGCTCCTGCGGTGTCACAATGTCGAGAGGTATCCCCACTCTTAATGCAGTGGTTCGTTTACCACTCTATTCGCTTATACAACCTAAACTTCTACCATCAATCGAATTTATATGATATATCCTGCTTTTGGATTATAAGCCTTATTTGCCTTGAGCTGGGCTCATTATAGGCTGTCCACACACATGTACTTCTCTGTACAATATTACAAGGTCGTTGCATCACGTTTCCTTTCATGGGATGCCCCTTAGGTTTGTCAGTCCGTCTCCTGACAACTTATGTCTAAACTGTGTGTTAGTTTCAACCCTTGTGCTTCTGTCATGCATTTCATTCAACCATTGTTGATGTGAACACCCTTCAAGGATTACTCCTGGGTGTTGCTACGTTATGCTTTTACATTTAGCTCACACTTATTGGTACATTCCGTTAGTCACGCCGTTTGCGTTCTTAAATGGCTTATTATCTCCTTCTGTGAAGATCAACATTTCCTGGTAGTGTAGGTACTCATTCTGGGAGTTTCATCCCGTTCTTTGCACATTAATGTGTCCACATTGGGCATCTGCTTGCCATGTACAGGCTGGGTCACCATTCCAGCTATAATGTTTATCCCTAAGGATCCTTAAGACATATGTGGTGTCTTTACATAACAGTTTGTGCCCATCGCACTTCCTAACTCTTAAACATTTCCTTGAAAGGAGTTCACTAATCCTTTTAGTCTTGCTAACTTAACTGAATTCCTTAACTTCAACTATTCCTTGTAATCCTTAGCTCTCGTTTGATTTATACTGCTAACCGTAGACGGAGTCGACTACTTCCCGTGTTTCGGACTCTACTCGTATACATATATGGGGTATCATACTGATACATTGCTACTTACCCAACTAACCCATAAGTAGGTCTGTCAGGCCCACATGCTCCTATCGGAGTGCGGTCGTCCCACAACACAGTTGGTACACTTGTAGTGTCCGTCACACGCCTAGGTGAAGTATTCTGTTGTCAACTCCCTTATATTGTCCCGTGACAATATTCATTCCCTGCTTCCCGAACTTAATCGAGGGAAAGTTTATCCATTGTTGTATCCTTGTCAACTGTCCTTGGTTTTACTGGTTTGGTTTAAAAGAAGGTTGGAAAGAAGTGTTGGTTTGAAAGAAAATCTGGTTTTGAAGGAAAAAGGGTTTGAATAAATCTGGGTTTGAAAGAAAAATTTTCATGGTTTCACAACATCTTCTTACTTTAGCCAAGTCTAGCTTCTTGCTGACTGGCGTACTTACAATTACAAAGGTCAGGCTGTTAAGCCCTTCCATGGTTATAATGTTCACACTTAACTTCGTGGTACTTTACTAAGTACTTGTAGTGGTTATAAATTTCCCGAACAGCCCTATTATAGCAGCACTTGCTATGGCAAGTGCGCCATGCTAACTGGCTATCAGTTTAACACATACCGGTTGTGGTATTGTTTTTACCCGCACTGTCATCAGTGGCCTTGTTGGCCCTCACTGATCTTACTGTCTTGATAATAACTTGTCTAGGTGACTTCTCACTGTATTCACATAATAATCATTAACTAGGGTATTTCCCATTCTGGGAGACCCCCTTTTTTTTGTGTCGTATTCTCTTTATAGCCCGTTCCACGCACTTGTCGTGGTTACTGAGACTTGTCTCTTGTTTGGGCACTACGTTGTAGTTCCTTTGTCGGTTGGTATACCGTTGGTGTATTATTTATCAACTGTGGTCCCGTAGACACTCGTCTCGGGTTTACTAATCCACTTCTTGCCTGTTGCACGATTGGTGCGTTGCAAACTGGTTATTCTCGACTGCTCTGCATGTCGACCCAGGTTGCCGGAAATTCTATTCTCCAATACACAAGATCCTTCATTCATTGCTATGAAATGCGGTTAACATTATTCAGATGGAGACCGTCTCCGGGATTCCCAGTTTTCGGGATCTACCGTATGACAGGTTCTCCGTACCCTAAAGGTATTTAATAACAGCCAGATCGGGTATTCCCGAGTAAGAGAGGACTTCCATCTCCCTGGCGTTGTTTCCCAAGTTATCAAACAGGGATTGTGGAGGGTGGGATGGATATTATAGGTTTCCAGTAGTCACTGGTAGTTCCTAACTAGCGTATCTCTCACGCTATCACTCAACCCTTAACCCAAAGTACTTAAATCCTAACTCGGTACTTCCTAAGCTCGGTAACTCAGTCATCAGAGCGATACTTCGCTCTGATACCACTTTTTGTAACACCCCATCCAACACTAACATACCTACAACAAACTGCAAGCAACAGAACCTCATCACATTACTTAACTTGTTGGTGTTACACGCCGTTAGCCACCCACGTGGCTAACAAGGCTAATACATACACAATGTACCGGTCTGATGGGCTAAATTCCCGAGCAACTATACATTAGTATCCCTTTTCATTAACAACAACAACAACATACACCTTATCAACTATACCGAGTATTTATAAACTGTTGCCGACAACAATTTCGGTCTTACTACACCTACTGTATACATACACTTAAAAGTTTACCCATGTACAACGACTACCCGTCCTACTCTCGAACGGCTTCCAGCACTTCGTACCTGAAATAGGAAAGAAGAGAAAGGGGTGGCCCCAAGGGGCTCAGCACCTTTGCTGGTATGGTAATCCCGCAGCCCACATGCTACCGGGCCACGCACAACTAATTGTCGTCTTAACATGCGGTTGATTATTTTTAAATCTTACATGCGACTGTAAACACACAAACACAATCATTTCGCCTCAACGGGCTCAACAAACGGATAATATATCCTTACTTAATAAGTCACTCAAGGTATTCAATATCCCTAGAGTGTTCCTCCTCTAATGGAGCTACTTCCTTAACAGACGACACTTACCCTTAAATCGGGTTAACCTTAAACACCTCTTTTCTCAACTGGGATTCATATCCATGATCCACATACTCCACATTTACAACATATAACATACACTACTTACAACACCTAACAACACTTTGCACGTTTCCACGTACACAACATAATACCGCAATGGATATTGCATCACAACAAAACATATAACACAACGGGAATGGTTCGCTTAGGAACCGACCCAAACATCACTAACACACTGGTGAGCCTAGAGATTGTTGCCAGTCTCATGATAAGCTCGTTACATAACTCGTTACCGTCTCGTTAAATGGACGGTTAACTTAACACAAGGTGTCTCGGATATAGTGATCCAAGCACACCGAAACAAACATAACAATAGTATGCCCCTGTGGCCCGACGTGAGTCAGTAATAGCCTTGGTTAAGCTAAAGGGAAGGTTGGGAACCAAATTGGAAAACAACCAATACATACAGAGAGGATCGAACCTGCTATGACAACGACCCCCATACTCACACGCGTGGCCGGAACAGACCGGACTCCTCACTCCCCCGTTAGCACTTATTAGAAGTTCAACTTTGAACTTTATTAAACAATCACAAACATTGAGTTAAGTCTTGTCAGACATACACAAGGGAAGAGAGAGTCATACATTCACATACAAACATCACACACAAACATCACATAACCAACTCACGCATAGCCGTGGTTAGAACGTTCCTTAAGTCGGAAACGTTATTACCGGATACCGTTCTCTTACGTTTACCTAATAGTGGTTAACTAGCCCTTCAAGCGCATTAGAGGTTACCGGTATCGGCACGTAAACATACAATAACAATACTGACTGTAAACTCGTTTCATGATTTATATCATAACGTGGCAAACATACAGAAAAACACATTGGCATACAAGCCGGTGTAATCCGGTAGGACGCAGGTTGCAAGAAAACCATACCTGTCACCGGAGTCCACTTATCCTGTCCATTTATGTTCCTCGAGCAATTCTCGAACAACTGTTAACATCACACGTGTTTTCATTAACATCGGGGTTTGCTTGATCATTTAATGTCAATGCTTAATTTTTCCCCGTTAACTTAGTTACATAACTTAACATTTTTAACTTGTTTTACTCTCATATTTTAATACAACTTTTAACCCACTTAGTGTCATTAAAACTCACCTAACATGTCCTCAACATCCTTATAACATCATTACCTACCAATCCCCATCATCACATATCATTTCATAACCTTAAACCATGTTTTTGGTCCGACCGACCCACCGACCGACCCACAGCTGGGTCGGTCCATTACAGAACCCTTTTACTTCCTTATAAACATGCCCGTCCGACCCACGTCCGACCCACCATTCTGGGTCGGTCCATGTGCGAACATTTTCCTTCCTTTGAAACTTGACCGACCGACCCATGTCCGACCCACCCTTTTGGGTCGGACCATTACCGAACACATTCCTAACATCTAACAGAGGCTCGACCGACCCAAAAACTGGGTCGGCCCCTGGGTCGGTCGCCTTCTATACTTACCCAAACTTTGCCAATCTTCACCAAACTTCTCCTAAGGCCTCTTAATGTGTTCTAACATCATTTGGCACTTCAAACACACCCTTAAGATATTCTTAAACACTCACAAAACTATTTTTCCTAATTCCTTAAACCTTTACTTATATCTCCACAAAATTCCCAACACTTACAATGTTTTCTCCTTATGATTTCTAGGTGGCATTTCACCTATAATGACCATAATACCAAGGTGTTTCCTCTACACCATATCATCACCTCTCAACTTCTTTTCTTACTAACTAAATCTCCTTTTTCACATCATACCTAAACATCACTTATTCCTTGACACCAACCTTACCTAAACCTTAAACAACTTCTCCAAGACTTTAATACATTCACAAAACACCCATTGAATTCCTAGAACTTCCAAGACAACAACTAAATCCTTGCATCACTCTAAATCACCTTAATACTTGTTTTCTTCTCAAGTAAACATTTATTCACCTTTAACACTTCCTAGTTCACCAAAACCACTTAAAACACTTAGAACTTCTCACACATTTTTCCCAAATTTGGCCATAGCTTCTCTAGTATATACCCACATCCAAACACTTAGGTTTTTACCTTATTTCACTCAAGAACACCTAAAATCCATCAAACACATCTTTATACACAAACTTCTCACATTAAGCACTACATCACAATATAGTGCATAACTTAAATTGCTTGGCACTTAGGCCCTTAAATAACATGGCTCTTAGGCCCTTAAATTGCATAACCTTAAACACTGAATTTCCCACATAAATAATGCCTTTGACCTGCAAATACATACACCAAAACATATGTTCTTTTACTAGTCTCCTTGAGAACACTTTACTAGGTCACTCACCATTGGCTCCTTAGGTATTTTATCAAGCAAATCAAGCTCATTTTCCTAAGGCATTTAAACTACATTGAGATAGCTTGTTTACCTCTTTTCCTCACAAATTTCTTTCTTGTTTCCTTGTAAAACCGGTAGGGCATTTGGTCCCTTTTCAACTATTAAACATTATACAAACAATAGAATGAGTATTCAAGCATTATGCTTCACCTCATTGTAAACCCTAGTTACACATATTGTTTTAACACATTAAGGTAATTGTTTTACCTTGGAATTGGAAGAGAACTTGAATAAGTATCAAGAGAGGACTCCTCCTAGCCCTTGGAAGATTCAAATGAAGCTAAAACAAGCAAGATAAATACACCATGGTGAGGTGGATTTTCGGACAACACAAAACATGAAGGAAACTTGATTTTTCTTTGAGTTTCCTTACCTTGAAGCAAAGGAGAACAAGAATATGTGAAAAGATGGGCTCAAGCTCCTTCAATGGTGAATCTCCATGGCACCAAAATTGAGTTCTTGAAGATTTAAAAGGAGGGAAGTGTAGAGCTTGACCTAACTAAGACAAATATGGTCTTGGAATTTGATTTGGCCAAGGGAATCACAAGTTACAAGTGAAAGAAGATGAAGAATGAGTGTGGGCTGTTGGAAACCGATGGAGAGAGGAGGGAGAAGAAGACCACCGTGGGAAATGAAGGAAGGAATGAGAGAATGAAGATAACACTTGCTTTTGGAGATATTTAAGCTAAAAGCAAATAGTACCTTTGCTTTGTCATTACTTAACTCACTTATTTGTTCAAATGTGGTGAGTCACACCTTGGAAAACCGGCCCCCATTTTAATAGAAGGGTAATATAGTCTTTATTGACTCATTTAATTACTTATAACATTATATGTTACAAACTAGCTTATAAAAGTTACTATTCACAAACTAAGGCACATAGAAGTGAAATTTTTGATTTCCCACTAATATGGCCACCCAAATGTGATACTATATAGTACACATGTTAATTAAAGAGTAATGATGGACATTTAGCCATTCCAAACTCATTTACAAGACAATTTTCAAAAACGTGCTTTAAGACTCCTTAAAGCACATTTTGTGTTTTAACTTGTTTTCAAGCTTGGTTTCTTTAGTAATTGATTTAATATGTTCATTAACATATAAATAAGGTATAGGTATGACCATTAGGTCTTATACACATTCATCCCAAGCTTAGAGCACATTTTTGCTCATATTGACTTTAAGGTATTTTCTTATGTTTTATTTGGTTTAACTGTCCACCAAAGTTTCTTAAGGACTTATTTAGCCTTATTAAATCATAATTAAATGTTATCAAGTCTTGGTAGGCTCTTTGGGTCCTAACCAAGTTCACTCATAGCTTAGAGCATGTTTTGCTCAAACTGTGTCTTAATGCTTTATTGCATTTATTATGGTTTAAATTGTTCACTGATGTTACTAAGGCACTTTTTAGCCTTTACATACCATATTTTGATATTTAAACCACATATCAAGGTTTGGGGTATTTCAATCTACCCCCCTTAAAAAGACTTCGTCCCGAAGTCTCTTAATCAAATAGGTATGTATATAAATGTATAACTACCCATTGTTCCCATAATGTATATCTATATGATATATCATTTACACACATCGTATTGTGCTTATACAGCACATAGCCATCACGTTGTGGCGTTAGTTCAATCATATATGGATATAGGTGATCCATCAGCACCATCATTTCCTATCAGTTCTACCAACCCTGACAACCTCCCTGGGGTGTCCATAACATTCCATTGTTCCACATTCCATTTCTAATGATTCATTTCGTATCTAGGCGATACCATATGTAATCATTCTATAAAGCAATATGAATACATATCACAAATAGCATAAGAAAATTGTTACACACATGGTGTAGACACAACATTCATACAGGTATCTCGTAAGATACGTACATACAAGTGTACATTCACACACAAACAAACCAAACAATGCATGCCCCGCGTACCAACCATAACCAACAAAACCAATTCACTGTATGCCATGCATACGAAACAAACAAACTACGTATGCCCCGCACACCACCAATTCTCTTTTTTTTATGCATTGTATATGAAAACAAACAAAGTTTAGTGCACACATGTGCACAGCCAAGAGGCTCTACCCCCCTTAAAAAGGGGCTACGCCCCCGTACCCCACAAGTATACAACAACCGCTCAACAAGGAGCGCTGGATACTTGGCTCTCAAAGAGTTTACCAACTCGTGGATTATCCTCATATCAGAGAGACGGGTATGACTCTAGCCCTTCAGGGCTCGACAATGCATAAAGGGTGAGGCACTGATCTATTTGTGCTCTCTCTCCCAAGTTTATTCTTATGGGCCCACTCGCTCCGTATGAGGTGCAGACTCATGAACAAAGGCTCAATTTGCCTCTTTTTTTTTTCATTGCTGTGAATCCACTGGTTGGATCACTAGCATACCTACGTGTGTCTTCTCTCACTGATATTCAGCTTGAAATGTAATATGACATTGGCTACTGTTAGTACTTAGTGCTCTTTGCACTTGTCTTTGTAATATTAAGACGTACCAGCCCATATGTCCACAAAGATGATGTTTGTCATCCATGTCTCCTGGTGGTTTTGTTCCGGAGTAACACACTGTTGTAGTTCTCTTTTTTTTAACACACTCGTGTTGATATCCACTTTATCTTTCTGCATTCCCACTAGATTAATAACTGCACGAGTGCAATACCAAAACACTCAGTCATACAGAGTGCAAAGGCGTAAATGCTCAACAGCTAATATCCAATGAGACAAACATAAAAGATGCGCGAATTATCCTGTGAGTGGTACATTCCAAATCCATTGTTCCTTAAGCAAGATATCTGCTATCATATAGCTTTATCTTTTCTCTTTGCATAGTCACGCGTTTATATCCATATCATCTGGTAGATTTCCTCTGGATTGTAAGAATTTACTCGATCCTTATGAGGATTCTACATATTATTCGTCCATAACGGGTTTTCCTGTTTTTTTTTTGGGTTTCTGTCCTTGAACTGTTTCCCTGTCTTCAATGTATATTGTCTACTGTTCTCTATTGAAAATTCTTGATTTCCTTAGCCCGTTGGTTTAACTGCGGCTCTTCTCGTCCATCTTCGAGGTAATCCGTCTTACTGTCCGTAGAATGGAGTTGACTACTTCTCGTGTTCCTAACACTACTTGTCTACTTGCATGGGGTACCGTACTGATACATTACTACTTACCCGACTAACTCATAAATAAGTCTGTCAGGCCCACATGCTCCTAACGGAGTGCGGTCGTCCCATGTCTCGTTTAGTAAACTGGTAATGTCTGTCACACGTTTGTTGTGAAGTATTCTTTTGTCAATCTCCCTTTGATGGATATCTCCTTTCTTTTTTTTTTCTCATTCTTCTTCTTCTTCTTCTTCTTTCTTCTTCTTTTTTTCTTATTTTTGCTTGCTTCCTTTTTTTTTGTGTAATAGTTCATGTTATCAGTTATCCTGTAATAAGTGTTATTGCCTTTGTGGCATCCGTGGTAATTTGTACCATAGGCTGGTATTATTCAACTCGGTGTGAGTAAAATCCATGCTATATTAGCAAACTTGTTTCCTTTTTTTTTTTGATCTCGTTGAGTACAACACATTTTCCTTTTTCTCCCTGTTTTTTTTTTCTAATCATATCTCATCCATAATTCTTATATGTCCCCTCATCCATGTAATTGGATGTGTTGCAGATTGCATATTAGCTTGAGCAACTTGGCTCTTCACTTCCCAACCATCCTCATTGACGGTGGTGCATCTACGAAGGGTATGCTTGTCCATGAGGACTAAACATTCATCACTAGTAGTGATTAGCATCAAATGCGGTTATACACTGTTGGTATTTGGTTAATAAGCACTGTCTGAAAATTCCTTGAACGTTTAACTGGTGTGTTTTACAGTCACAGTGGCTGTATAATTTGTCCAGTTGTAGTGGTTGGACTAACGGTCCTTCCATAGTTGCATAGGTTTCTAATCTCAGGGTTTGTGTGAAAACGTTTGTAAAAAAAAAAAACATTTTTTTTGTACATATAATAAAAGACTGAAAAGTAGTGGTTGTTGCAGTTGCATTTGCAGTTGCTGTTACTGTTGCCGTTGCTGTTGCTGCACTTGCTCTAGCAAGTGCGCAAGGCAGATGGAAATTTCAGTGGTTTACTGGTCATAGCGCTTGCATTAGCAAGTGCGCCATGCAGGTGGAAATTCTGGTTCAGTAATTCCCAGACTCATTGACTCTACGTCATTTGAGTATTGCTACATGATAATGTAAGCATAAACATCCTGTTCATATATATAATCGGTCAAGGTTCAAAGCTTATTGGTACTGAGTACACACAACTAATCCCAAAGTCTTACACAAAAGGCGAGTGGTCAATGACACACTCCCACATACTTATAACATAGCTCCTTCTAACATCCAAAGTAAGCACACAACGTAGTAAGTAAACCAAGTCTTCCACCAGCGGTCTCATGGAGTCAGGGTACTCATGCCCTATCTACTCCTTTGCCTTTATAGGCTCCAGCATCAGTAGATGTCTGGCCATCATGACCGCCTCGTGGTACTTCAGATCCTCCAGCTGAGGTCTTCTGAGTATTCTTTGGTGGCCTGTAATTACGGCTCTCAGGGTTCATCCAACACTCGAATTCCCTATGGCTCTCTTTCTTGCAGCACCGACAGACAACTTTGCGGCCTTCGCAATTGACCCCAGGATGGTCTTTCCTACAACTCTTACAGTACAAATGGTGCGGGGGCTGTCTGGTGCCTAATGGTAGTAATTAAGTTTAAGTTACAATCTGATGATTTAAAGGTTAAGGTCACAATTCAATTTAAGAGGTAGGTGTTCTCACCCTTAGAAGGTGCGGATCTCAGAGGCTTAGCATCTATAGCTGGGCCGGTCAACCGAAGGACGGGCTCTTTTCCCTTTGTTCCCTGGTGACCCCGCTGCCCTTTCTTTGGAAAGAATTTTCTATTTAAGGTTTCGGGTCAGCATTCCTAAGGTATTTAATATGATAATTAATCTGAAATGGAATAAGTCCTTACTTTCCCTTCTTTTGGCTTTCGCCTGGAGATGCTCCTTCACCCTCAGACTCTCCCTCAGGGTTCTTCCTTTTCTTGGCCCCGAGAGTCTCTTCCCGAGTCTGGAGCATTAGCTCCATCCTCGAGGCAGCCTCATAACACTCCTGGAATGTCCTTGGTAAGTTCTCACAAGGTTAATTGGTAATGTAGTCAGTTACGAATTTTATGGCTTTCATGTTAGTACTTGGATGGTAGTGTAGAGGGTAGCACCCATCGCCATCTGAATGCGAAATAATAGTCCTCCCCGGAACTTCTCGACCTTCACGGTCTCTGAGTAATCCACACCGGGAATGAAGTCCAGCTGACCAATGAATCGAGCGTAATACTCATCCACGGTCAGACCTTCTTGGGTCAGTGTCTCTGACTCCTGGCGCTTCTTCTGTTTGAGATGCGCTGGGTAGTACTTCCCTCTCAGCAACTCGACAAAGGCAGCCCACGAAAAGTCGGGCGTAGCCAGGTGATGGTCCTTGACCAACATCCACCAAGTGCTGGCTGCATCCTTCAGATGGAAAGAAGCAGTGACGACCTTCTTGTCGTCAGGTACCTGTAAAGCTTCATAGGCCTTCTCATGTTCAACAATGTAACGCTCCAAAGCTACGAGGTCTGGTTCCCCAGAATATGTAGGTGGTCGGGTCTCGCTAACTGACTTCAGCCAGTTTGTTTCCCTGGGCTGTGGCGGGTGGGCTGGTGCTCCTCCTATCTGAGTACCCAGCTGTGCAAGAACGGCTGCAACCGTCTCAGCAACTCCTGGAATGCTGGGGTCACCGCCTCCACCTCTTCCAGTACCACGCCCTCTAGTTACTCCAGACATCTGTAGTACAGTATGTCACGTAAATACTCGGTAAATTACCGTACACAACCAATAGATATCAAGTTGCCTTAAGGCTAACCTGTCACGCAATTTGCGTTTACTAGACACAATATCTTTCTAAGACGAATCGTCTCGTACTTCTCAAATGTTTCCCATAATTTCCCAAGTCCTAAGCTCACTGTCTCAACCTATTATCTCGTCATCAGAGCGGTACTCCGCTTTGATACCACTTTTGTAACACCCCTCTCCATAATCACGATATAATCTCTCACGTAGCAATAAATAAAACGTCTCACAGCGGAAAAATAAATAACAATTACAAAACTCACTCGGGTGTCACCGGCCGTTACTCGCCCATGCGAGCAACGCAGCCAAACTACATCCAACTTCCAATACAAATAAACTGCTAACCGCAGTGATAACGAGAAATTCCTATACATCATACTAAATCCATAATCCATAAACTTCGACCAGTGAGCGTCTACCCAATCCTGAAAAATACATAACCTTACCATAAGACCATACACCATCTTCATTACTATACAACATCTCCAATTACCCTGTTCCTGCTCTTCAGCTCCGACAATGATCAACAACCTGAAATGGTGTAGTATCAGCGATAGACGCTGAGTATGCCGGGCCTGGACCCTAATGGTCACTTGTCATTTTAACCATCTTACTATTAGATTGGTTTCATGCTTTTCCTTTTTACAGTTATAATCAAAACTGAAGCATAAATGTATAATATACATAATCAACCATCCAAATATCCATAAACATTTAACCATCCATCCAATCCAAACATTCATTTATTATTCCATACAACATTTATATATCGGACGTATCGAGTAGTAACAATATAATGTACAATGTACATTCGCCGTAGCGTACAGTTTTCATATTTAATTTACCTTAGCCTTGTAGGCTCCATCCAACCATCAGCACACAATAAAAAAACCACAAGTATAACCAATGAACAACAAAGCGAAACAACGAGAATAATAAACAAGTATTAAGTCTCGTCCATGGTATTGTTCGCCACTGTATAAACCTCAATTGTTTTAGTTGTTCAGTTATACCTAGTGACAATGTCTCGTTAAAACGACATGTCTCTAGTTACCCATATATTATGGCGGGTCACCCACGGCAGTAGCCACTCCAACGATAGAGTCTCCGACCAACGAGCCATTCTAGCTCACGGGAAATTTTCTTGATACTTAAGGACCCGTACGCGGACATCCTGGTATCGTTTTTGTGATCACAGCGCGCACCAAGAGCCACATCCTCTTGGCTTTACTTCCATTCCATTAATTAATTAATTATACCATCGCATCGCATTACCAAATTTTCTAACACAGCAGACTAAGGTCATTAGTCCAATCCGGAGTCTGTAAACTCGGGATCCAGTGCTAGATACAAGAGCGGCGTATAGAAAGGCCAATGCTCCATATAAAAGTCTCAGATTATATGTATATGTTATTATCATAGTGCTACAACGTTTTACTTACGTTCCTTATATTTCATATAAGATAGCACCATAGCCGCTAGTTCGTTTTATATATATAGGTTCATATATACGAACCAATACTGTTAACTCAACAACAGTAAATAATAAGCAGCTATAAATATACAACTCATGCATATTAATTATCACATTCAGACAAACAATCTTATCACAGATCACATAGATGTCTGAACTGAGGAAGCCCTCAGGGACAATCAGAGACACATAACAACATACAAGTTATATCAACCAAATCCGAGCCCAAGGAGCAACCTTAGGACAACTCGGATCAAACCCCTTTACATACCGTTCACCCTGACTGTATTACGGTGGAGTATGAATCAGCAAGATCCTACGCTCCGTGTAGTCCGTTAGCTCGTCAAGCGTCCTTGTCAGAAGTATACTCTAAACGGTAATAAAACTATAAGTCAGTCTCCATGACTAACTACATTCGGTATTTCTGAATTATAAGTAACCCCGACAGTTCACCCCTGTTTTCTACAGCTGTTTGTTACAGGTTTTTCTAAAACAGCCGGCTTTGTTACTTAAAACGCGTACGTCAAAACTATTTAAAACTATTTCAACTGTTAAGTTTAATTCCTTATATTTCTTTTAATCTTATCCACATCTAGTTTAGGTACATAACCTATAGTTGCATGTATGCATGCATTCTTATATTATATTTTTTTTCCATCATCCATTATAATTCTTTGTATTTCATTACCCATTATCTTAGCAAAATTCATAGCTTATAGTTTGTAACTATTTTCTTCCAAATAACCACCACCATTAAATAATAAGGTTTTCAACCAAATATATTTATCCACCTTATATACATTATTCTTGTGTATGTATATATTTTTACCACGTAGGTAATTCTCATGAGTTTCATAAACTCTTGTATTTTATGTTACATTTTATCATCTTTTATTGGATGATTATTCCCATTAGTTGTATTATATTATACAACTTATATTAAGATTATTATCCTAATATCATGTAACATCTTATGTTGTAATTACTACTCCTAAGGTTTATTCCATAAACACCTTAGTTTATAAATCTCATTTATTTATAGTTTGTCACATTATTTTATGTGAGTACCCTTCCTTATCTTAATTCCATCTAAACCATATCATTGTCATAACATTTATAACATTATAGACCTTAGTCTAAAATTCATTTTCCAACTCTTGTTAACTCGGTATAGCCCTTAACTCAATTTAAATTCCGTTTGACCACATAACATTTTGTAATGTTATACCATACACTAATATCATTTGATATGATATTTTTATTTCCCTTAACTTATAACCTATAGTTTTTATACAAAACTATTTATTATTGCCTCTTAGGCACCATAAGAAAATCTTATTCTTTTCTATAAACCATAGTTTCTTAATTTACAAAATCACCCCGTAAATCATACCATGTTATATATTCCATTCAATATAACATTTCTAACTTATAAAAGAGTATAACCTATGGTTATTTTTTGTAAATTCCGAACAGCCCTTGTGCTATTCTATAATTGCCATTTGGCCCTATTCATAACATATAGTTTACCATATCCTTAAAATATTTTTATACACACAACTTAAATTCTCTTAATAATTCTAAAAATCACCAAATTCCACCAAAGGGTTATAAATATCCTTATTAACCCATATACTTTCGACATTTACCATTCCAACATCTATTTTTCTCCAAAGTGCCATAATGACATAATAACTATATATTATACATATATAGTTCATTTTAATTCCAAAATCCACCAAATAAATTCCTAAAAATTCCTAATAGCCCATGGGTGTTTAAAATACCATTTTACACCCTTTATTTTCGGTAATAACATATTTACCACATATGTTATGAAAATATTACCATAAAATACTTATCTTATTGTAAGACCTTAAATAAGTCGTCTAACTTATCTAATTTGGTCAAAACCTAGCATATGGTCACTGTTGACCACCTTAATATTTCCTTGACCATTAATTTCCTTTATTCACGGTTTGTACCCATACTTTTCAAAAATTACCATTTAACCCCAAAACTTTATAAAATCTTATAAACTTTATTTTAACTCCTTTTTAACTCTAATTTTCGGCCTTATTATTCTAAAGCCCCCAAATTTAATTTAATTACACCTAATACCCCATTTATTTTCGGTAATGCATTTATACTACTTAAACTTAATTAAAAGCTTGTAAATGCATAAATAAAATGGCCTAAAATACATGGCCTTATTACAAACATTGGCTTGCAAAATAAATTACACATAAATGTCCCAAAATACATATAAATTTTCGGCCTCACCACACAACTTTCATTTAATTACCAAACTTCCACATAATGTCTTAAATTTGACAATTATGTTAATTAAATCTCTTAAATGACTAGCTTAATTTATCTTAGTCATTTTTTTTCCATTTCTAGGTCAATATAACCCATATTTATCATTTCACTCTCGGCCATGTTTATACATAAGCTTAGAAATTATAAAAATCATAGATTTAAGGTGTTTATACCTTGATTTAGCTTGAATAATTCTTGTTTGAATTCGGCCAGCCTTAGAAAATTTCCAAAGCAAACAAGGCCTAGTTAGTCTCCAAGAAAGATCTAACCATAAGAAGTAATTTAATGTAAGATTTGAGGCAAAAATCACCTTAAGAATGCAAGGAGAGTTCAAGATGGTTTCGACCTGAATCAAGCACACCACAAGGTGTTAGATCCACCATATTGACATAGGAAATAGCTAGATCTCAACAAGCTACCTTGTTATTAGGTTTTACCTTGGAAAAAATGCCTTAAAAGAGGGTATTTCCTTTGGATCTCGGCCATCCTTGCTCCAAATGGCTAACCAACAGATTCCACATGAAAAGGAGAAGAAGATGAGGCTATGACCAAAGTTTCACAGCCAAACTTGAAGGGAATCAAAAGTTATGAGCTTAAAGCACATTTTTACCTTAAATGGTCAAGACTTGAACTTTCCTCCTTAGATCTTGTTATGAACGAGATTGAACCTTCCTTTAACCTCAAAAACACTCTACATAGATGTATAGAAAAGTTTGGAGTGTAGATCAATCGAAAAAGGAAAGAAAGATGAAGAAAATGGGCATTTTTATGCCTTAAGAGCTTACCTAGAGCTTAAGCTCTCTCCAATGGAGTTTGGAAACTTACCTACGGTGGAAGAGGAGCCAAAGGGAGAGTTTGGCAGTGAGCTCCACGTTTGGAATGGAGCTAATGAGAGAAATGACCTAGTTTTTCCTTAAAACACATTTTTTGCATTTTTTTATGTTTTAAGTGACTTGGTGACTCATCACCAATTGATTGGTGTTGAATAATTGAAGAAGAATCGGTGGAGACAAGAAGAGGGGGCAGCCGTCCTTGATTGAGAGAGGTAGGGCATGATTGATTCAAATTTGAATAAAAAATGAGATAATAATGTGACTTTTAGCAAAAGTGAAAGGTGACTCATCTTGCCTTGTCTTGTACTGCTTGGGAGCCACGAAATACAAGGGGGAAAAGGCTCCAAAAATCGCTGGCTCACATGGGTAAGGTGAGTGTAGACAATTTGTTTTTGTTTTATTAGGTAAAGTATTCTTTTTCTTATTTTATGCAAAAGTAAGGTGGAATAAATAATTGTCACATGGGACTTGTCTCTTGGTCTGGTAGGAGACTTAATTATCTGATTTCATGTAGTCCATTTCGTGGTCAATGGTCAACATTGACCAACTTAGTCAATGTTGACCCAAACGGGCCCCACTTTAGGGTTTTATTAATATTTTAATATTAAATTTGTAAAAATTCGTAAATTTCTGGAATTAAATTCCTAATATCATATTATATGATATTTTATCATATTTAAGGTATTTATAACCTTTTAGCCCATTTAAAACCAATTTAAAAGGCGATTACACAAAAACGTGCTTTAAGGAGTTTTAGTGCACATTTTGTGTCGCAAGGTGTTTCTGGGCTCTGTTTCCTTTGACAACGGTTATGTTGTGTTCCTTACATGATACTTGATCATGGTATTCAATTTTATATCATTTAGAGGTCATTAGATTTTTAAGGTTTCTTAGAGCACCTTTTTGCTCTATTTGACCTTGAAGCATGTAAGTGCTTGTTCTTTGTGTTGGGGTGTTGTCCAACGGTTATAATATGTTTAATATTATGTTAATAGACTTAGGACAATTTTTTTAGGTCCTAAGAAGTTTATTTGGGTATTTATTTACCCTTAACAGTCAAAGGGTGCAACATCTTGTTTTATGTTGACCACTGTTGTTCTCAGTTGACTTATAAGGCATGTTCAGGCCTTAATTAATGTGATTAAATATTTAATCCATGTTTAATAAGTTTGGGGTATTTCAATTCCCTTCCAAGAACGGTTTGTATACTGAGATTAAGTTGATATTAAGTTTAAGGTAAGGTAAGGAACTGAGATTAAGGAAATGAGGACTAAGGAGGGGGTTACTAACCCACTTGTTAAGGGAACGCTTGAGTCGTTCATTGTTTGTGAACTATATATGTTCATCTGTGATTATTGTTATTGCACTTCATATCATGCTTGTGTATGTAATCAATTTCCATGCTATCGACAATTAGTCGTCGTAGCCCCGTTAGCTTGGGGGCCATGAGAGGGTGTACCAGCATTCGTGCTGACCCCCATTTGGGGGCTGTTTTTACACTTGCAGGTAAGAGACCCATGAGGACGCACTACGAGAGTAGGAGCGGTTAGACTTAGGATGGGATGTTTATTTTGAGTTCGGGTTGCGCCTGTGCACCCGTCTGTCTATATTTAAACTGATGTAAGGTTGTGATTATGACTTAGTTACGTGTACTCGTTTGGTTGTCGGTATTATTGATGGTGATGTTTTGGGTTGGTTATGTATTTTGGATAAGTGTTGTAATTGTTAAGGCCGGTATATTCTAACGATCAGACCGTGGCAAGGTCCAGGTGATTATGATTTCCGCTGCGACGTATTTGATTAAGTGTTCAGTTTGCGATAACCACGATTGGCTTTGGATGGGGTGTTACACTTCCCTTTACTCCCAAGTACACATAGGTTCACCAACCTCTCAAAATCCCTTAACACTCGGTTTTCTACCAAAAATTCGCCATAACCCGGCTACTTTCCTAGCATTGCCCAAAAGCTCATACCATCATTTAATTCAGCCTAAAACTAACCAAACCCACAAGGGTTCTAACAACACACATAATGAAATACCCCAAACCCTGGTATGTTGGTTAAACATTAAAACATGATTTATTAAGACTAAAAAAGAGTCTTAGAAACATTAGTAAACAAATTTAAACAAAAGAAAAAACAAAATGTGCTTTAAAGTCAATAAGAGCTAAAATGTGCTCTAATCTTGGAATAAGCTTGGGTAAGACCTAATGAACTTACCAAGACCTTATATATATATATATATATATATATATATAATATATATATATATTAATGACATATTAATCAATTACCAAAGAAAACCAAGCTAGAAAACAAGTTAAAACACAAAATGTGCTTTAAGAAGTCTTAAAGCACATTTTTGAAAAATTGTCTTGTAAATGAGTTTTGAGTGGCTAAATGTCCATCATTACTCTTAAATATATATGTGTACTATATAGTATCACATTTGGGTGGCTATATTAATGGGAAATCAAAAAATTTCACTTCTAAGTGCCTTGTTTTGGTGAATAGTGCTTTTTATAAGCTAGTTTATAACATATGTTGTATTAAGTAATTAAATTGACAAACAAAGACTAAAGTACCCTCATATTAATAAAGGGGGCCGGTTTCTTAAGTGTGGTGACTCACCACTCACTTGTTACTTTGTTAAACAAATAAAGATGACTAATATAACTACTTTTACTTTATAAGCATAAATATCTTCTTAAAGAAAATTCTATCTTCATTCTCATCTCCCTTCTTCATTTCACACGGTTCTAACTTCTCCTTCCTCCCTTGTTGCTGTTCTCTCACGGTAATACCACCACCACCATTAAAACCCTAGCTTTGATCACTTGTAAAATCTAGCTCACTTGTCCAAATCAAAAACAAACACCACCAATCTCTTCCTCTCATCAAGCTCTTCATTCCTATCTTCTCAAAACTTCAAGAGCCCCATTTCGGTGCCATGGAGTTCCACCATTGAAGGAGCTTGAGCTTGTATTTTGACATATTATTACTCTCCTTTGCTTCTAGGTAAGGAATCTCAAAGAAAAATCATGTTTCCTCCATGTTTTTACCTTGACCGAAAATACACATTGATGTAGCTCTTTGTGTGACTTTGTTTTAGCTTCATTCCAACTCTTCATGGACTAGGTGGAGCCCTCTCTTGCTATATATTCAAACTCTCTTCAAAGATCAAGGTAAAACAACTACATTAATGTTTTTGAAACAATGTAAAATTAGGGTTTGCAATGAGATGAAGCTTATAGCTTGAATACTCATTATAATGTTTGTATATTGTTTAGAACTTGACAAGGAATCAAATACCTTGCCGGTTTTATAAAGGAAACAAGAAGGAAGTTGTTTGGAAAAAGAGGTAAATCTACTAACTTAATGTTGTTTAATGCCTTAGGAGAAATGAGCTTATAATGCTTATTAAAACTACCTAAAGAGCAAATGGTGAATGACTTAGTAAAGTGTTCTCAAGAGACTAGTAAAAGGCATATGTGTTGAGTGTATTTGCAGGTTAAAGGCATATTATTGTGGAAATTCAGTGTTTATGATTTAAGCACTTAAGGGCCTAAGAGCCATGCATTTTAAGGGCCTAAGTGCCATGCAATTTAAGTTATGCACTATATTGTGATGTAGTGTGAATTTGGTGAAGTTGTGTAAGAAAGTGTTCTAGATGTTCTTGTGTGTTTAATGGAGAAAACAAAGTGTTTAGGTTTAGTAATGTTCTAGGGGAATCCATGTCAAAATTTAGGTAAGAAGCAAGAAGTTCTAAGTGTTTACATAAGGTTTGGTGAGTTAGAAAACTTAGGAAATGAAAAAGGAGTTCATGATGTTTTAAAGGAATTTTGATGAACTAGGAAGTACTCTAGAGTGTAATAAGGACTTAGGCATGAGCTTGAGGTTTTAGTATGTACCAAAGTCATTTTGGACTTAGGTAAATACCTAGGCAAACTTTGGTAAAATAAGGAGAAGTGTACACTAGGAAAAGAGTTTCAAGAAGGATATAAGGAGTTAGTTGTGAGAGATGATACTTGGGAGATGATGTTAAAATAAGGAGGAAGCTTTGGGATAGTAGTCATCATAGGTATGAAACACCACTTGAAAAACTAAGAGAAAACATTGTAAGTGTTAAGGAATTTTACAAGGAAATAATAAAGGCTTAAGGAATTAGAAAATGAGTTTCATAGGTGTTGTAGGTGGATATAAGGTTACCAAATGTTGTTAGGAAGCATTAAGAGGCTTTGGGAGAAGTTTGGTGAAGATTTGACAAAATTTGGGTAAGTTTAGAAGGCGTCCGACCCAGGGGTCCGACCCAGTTTTGGGTCGGACAGCCTCTGTTAGACGTTAGGAAAATGTTCTGTAATGGTCCGACCAAAAGGGTGGGTCGGACATGGGTCGGACGGCCATATTTCAAAGGAGGAAATGTTTTCTGGAATGGTCCGACCCAGTCGAATGAGTCGGACGTGGGTCGGACGGGCATGTTTGTAAGGCGGTGAAATGTTCTGTATGGTCGACCCAGAAGGGTGGGTCGGACATGGGTCGGACATAGATGTTCTGAGGTCGATGGAATTCTCTGTAATGGTCCGACCCAGTCGAGTGAGTCGGACTTGGGTCGGACATGTCTTGGAATGGTCCGACCCAGAAGGTTGGGTCGGACATGGGTCGGACATGGTAAGGTTCTTCAGACCCGAAAACCACTGGAAGGGTCCGACCCAGTTGTGGGTCGGACATACCAAAACTTAAAAAAAACAGAAAGAATGTGACTTATGTAGTTAACCCTAGGGTGTATAATGAAGGTAAACTAGGGTAAGTTAGACATCACATGTCATACAATTCATGTTAAATTAGTAAGTGTGAAGTTAAATAAATAATTAACCGACGCTACTAATGTGTATAGGATTCTCTCAAGGTGGAAATCAATCGAGGCAAGGACCAAGGTATGGTTTTCTTGCAGTCTGTTGCCTACCGGTTTACACCGGCTTGGATGTTGTTTGCTTTTCTGGTTGTTACGACCTTATAAGATTAAGGCATGAAAAGAGTTTACAGTTGTTATACATTAAGATGTTGTAAAGTTGTGACTCCTTCCCTTGGTTGTCTAACAAGACCTAAATATTGCTTGTTTGTGACTTAACAAAATATTGTGTGATCACTAACAAGTGCTAATCGGGGGAGTGAGGAGTCCGGTTGTTCCGGCCACGCGTGTGATGGACGGGAGTCGATATCATATCCGGTTCGGCTCTCTTGGTGTATGTATAGGTGGTATTCCAATTTGGTTTCTACCTTCCCTTAGCTTATCCAAAGCTAGTTACTGACTCACGTCGGGCCACAGGGGCATACGTATGTTATTTCGGTGTGCTTGGGATTACTATATCCGACACACCTTGGGTATAAGTTAACCGTTCTATATAACTGGACGGTAACGAGGTTGGTAACGAGCTTAACATGGGATTGGCAATAATCTCTAGGCTCACTATGTATACTAACTATGGTGGAAGGTTCCTTGTGAGAACCGATTTTATGGTGTTACGTATTGATGTTGTGCTATGCAAATTCCCTTGCTATGCTATGGTATATATATTATATATATATATATATGTTGGATGTTTAAAAATGAATGCCATGTTATCATGACAATTGGTTGCGCGTATCCCGGTAGCCGATGGGCTGCGCGTTAACCATACCAGCAAAGGTTGCTGACCCCCTCGGGGGCTCCATATTTTATTGCAGGATGAGGATCGAAGAAGCGGAGTGGCTCTAGATCCTAGGTCGATGATGTACTTTTGGTTGTGTTGGTTGTTGAGCCCGGGAAGCGTTTGTGCTCCCGAGGCATTACATTTTGGTACGTTCGTTAACATGTGGGGGTGTTACAGTTGGAAGTTGTGATGTAAATTAAATACTCGGTATGGTTGGTTATGTTTATATATGGATGTTAGATACTATGCTCGGGAGTCTGATCATCAGACCGATACACTTGTATTATTCTGCTAGTTCCCACGTGGGTGGTTAACGGCGTTGTAACACCAAAGCGTTTAGTTATGTTTGGTTGGTTATTTCCGCTGCGATTTCGGTAGTTGATAGGGGCGTTGTAGGGGGTGTTACAAAAAGTGGTATCAGAGCGAAGTATCGCTCTGATGACTAGAATACCGAGCTTAGGGATATACCGAGTTAGGAAACCTAGCTACAGATACCTAAGTGAACAGATTGGGAAAGGTAACCACTAACTAAGTGTGTGGAATTACCTGGTTGTCGGGAAGATGTTATAACCATTGGACCGATAAGTGTTGCAAGCATAATGCTAATGAGATGTTCATATGAATTCAGATGGCAGGTAGACCACGAGGGAGAGGCAGCGGGCGCGGTACTGGAGGTTTTGGGTGACCAGGGCGATGATACTACGGCACAGACTATGGCTGAGGCAGTTGCAACGCCGTAGCCAGTTGGTACCCGATCTGGTTGCTGCTATACAGCAAGGGCAACAGCCCGGGGTTCAGCCCCACCACCACCGCCACGAGAGACAATTGGGTCAAGGGTTGGCTGATCTTAGACCGCCATCATTCAATGGGGAGACTGATCCTCGAAAGCTGAGGCGACTACATCTCCGAACTGGAGACCGCTACGAGAACCTTGGCAGTACCTGCTGAAGCTAGGTCCGTCTTGCGCCTACTACTTGAAGGGTACGGCACAGAGTGGTAGAAGTTGGTGTGAAGGAGGACAGGATGGCGATCCTGAATTTGGTTGGAGGGAGTACACGGCTCTGCTGCGAGCCATTACTACCCGGTACACGTGCAGGAGGCCAAAGCGCCTCGAGCTGGATAGTCTGAGGCAGGGAAGATGCGGTGATGACTACTACACGCATTCACCGGCCTTATCACCCTGTTACCAGGACCTTGGGTATTCGAACCGAGTGTGTGGTTGAACCGGTTCTACAATGGACCTAAGCCACCGTCTCCGCGATGGGATGGGGCCAGCTGAGTATACTACCTTGCAGGAGTGCTATCATGCCGCTTGCTAAGGTTGAAATTACGTCCGTCTGAGGGACGAGGAGAATGCGCAAGCGCAAGGCCACCAACGAGGGCCAGAGTCAGCAAGGGTATGGGGGAGAGGAAAGAAAAAAAAAAAAAAAAACCCTACCCTCAGCCCAGAAGGGTAGTACCAGGGGGACAAGGGCCAAGCCCAGACCACCACAGCTGAGAGCCACTGAAGCTCACGTACGCGTATGGGCGAACCTCACGCCCTACCGCCTAAGGGTAATTACTTAACCAGTGTATCTATGTGAGGTGTGTGTTGTTAAGATGGGAAGGAGTATTGATTGTGTGTTGTTATAGCAGCTAGCGCGGGTTTTTGGACCGGAGCGCCACTTTTACTGTAAGTGTTGCAATGGAGAGACCACCCGGCAAAGACTGCAAGGGGAATGATGTGAGGTGTCGTCACTGCCAGAAGATGGCCAGGCACGGAGTTGAGTGTTGGACGAACCCCAACAACAGGAACTATAAGCCAAAGGGGCAGTGGAAAGGGTAATACTACACGACCACTGAAGGCCGAAGGCGATTACTCAGCAGACTTCTGACAAGAAGTACACTGAATCCCAGAAGGGGAGGCTACGGGGTCCGGCAACGCCGCCCTGAATGTGGTGGACCGGTCAGAGGCACCAGGATCCTCTTCAAGACCAGGTACCGCCTAAACTGTTAAATGAAAAAGTGATTGTTACCGCATTTCATGCATGAGTGTTAGCAGTTAAGGGTATAAACATATAAGTAAAGAGTTAGAATATAATGTGGAAAACACCTAAAGTTAGGCAATTTGAAACTAGGAACCTTCAATATCTGTTATCCAATCCCGCCCACACCAAACCCTGAAGAGACCACCATCAGCATCACCGAATTCCCACTGGAGCAATGTCAGGTTATCCAACCAGGTATGATACTCTTAAATGGATACCTGACACCGGAAGCACAAATCCACATCATCAGACGTTGCAACGAACTTGGAGCAGCACCAGGAGGTTTCTACACACCCGAATACCCGAGCGGTTCGAAGATGAAGCTGAAGATGATGTGCATGGGTAAGGACTGGAATCCCTACACCAAGTCATATCAGGATGTACGAGCTGAAGACGGAGCAACTGTACCAGGCATACCTGAGGAGTTCCTTGCGGTTGTTAACCACACCGTGGGAATTGCTCAGCAACTTGAATCGGAACCGATTCCGAACGTGGAAGCAGACTTATGCATTGTGAACTTCTACCAGAAAGGTGGACGGTTAGGGTTACACCAAGATAAGGACGAGTCACCCGAGTCTCTAAGTAAGGGAGTACCCGTGGTGTCTTGGTCCATTGGTGATACCGCTGTGTTTATGTACGGCGAGCAGAAGCGTGGTGATCTCGCAAAGAAGCTAGTGTTGAATCAGGTGATGTATTAATCATGGGAGGACAATCAAGGATGTTATACCACGGTATCAAGAGATAAATTGAATACCGCACCATCGACAGTGGTAAATGCCACACATCTGAAACCCGGACGTTTGAATTTGACTTTCAGGCAGTTTTGAGCCTTGTGTAATCATGTAATGTATTAAGCCAGTGGTTTGATAAAGGAGCTATATCTAGCCATGTCTACAATGTAACCAACTTATGGTGTAAAGACTGTGTTAATGAATAAAGGATGTTGTTTTGGAGTGTATCAACGTGTTACTACCGTATACTTATGAGTTTGCCAATGAATTAGGCTGTGCACTCGGAACGGGAGGTATACTGAGTGTCTGCAATAAGGCAGAAGCCGGCAAGAGCGGCACAATCCTCACCGGTACCTTTCCAGTGAATGGCGTGGATGCATCGATCTGTTCGACTCTGGAGCCTCACACACATTCATTTCGCTATCATTTGCGAAGAGGCTGGGGTTAGACGGTGAAGAGATGCCAGACTTCGTGGTCACTCTCCCGTCGAAAGAGCGGATCAGGTGTACCCGCTACTACCGAGATGCTGTTGTTCGAATCATGGATGAGGAGTTTCCGATCGACTTGATAGAGTTCGACGGACTAGGTTTTGATGTGATTGTCGGGATGAACTGGTTGGAGCGGTACAAGGGTAGAATCCTATGTGCCGAGCATCGACTGCTTCTTAGGAGTCCATCTGGGGTTACTATATCATACCGCCAGAGGCCCAGGGAGCCTTCGACACAGATCATCACCGCCATGGCCATGTATCGTGAGTTGCGACGAGGAAATGATGTATACCTCTGCTATGTCCAGGACATAGAGAGAGACCCTGAGTTTAGCCCAGATGTGCCGGTAGTGTCGGAGTTTCCTGACGTATTTCCTAAGGAACTGCCGGGCATGGCCAGCACGAGAGGTTGAGTTTGAGATTGATCTAGTTCCGGGCACCGGACCCATTGCGAAAGCACCTTACCGTATGGCTCCAGCAGAGATGACAGAGCTCAAGGAGCAGCTGAGAGACCTACTCGACAAGGGCTTTATCCGCCCTAGTGTTTCACCATGGGGAGCGCCGGTCCTCTTCGTGAAGAAGAAGGACGGTAGCCTCCGCCTATGTATTGATTATCGGGAGCTGAATGCTGTTACGGTGAAGAACCGTTACCCCTTACCACGCATCGACGATCTATTTGATCAGCTGAGGGGAGCATCAGTATTCTCCAAGATAGACCTACGTTCCGGATACCACCAGATTGCCATCCGTGACAGTGATATCGAAAAGACAGCATTCAGAACTAGGTATGGGCATTATGAGTTCACAGTTATGCCGTTTGGCTTGTCAAATGCACCAGCAAAGTTCATGGACTTAATGAACCGTTTGTTCCAAGATCAGTTGGACAAATCAGTGGTAGTCTTCATCGATGACATACTTGTGTATTCGAAATCGAGAGGTGAGCATGAAAGCCACCTGAGAGATGTATTGCAGACATTGAGAAAGAATCAGCTGTATGCTAAATTTTCTAAGTGTGAATTTTGGTTGAACCAAGTATCATTCCTTGGACATGTGATTTCTGAGGCCGGGATCGCTGTTGATCCGGCAAAGATAGATGCAGTGCGCACCTGGCCTAGGCCGAAGACAGTTACCGACATCAGGAGCTTCCTCGGTCTGGCAGGTTATTATAGGAGGTTTGTGAAGGACTTCTCCAGTGTCTCGAAGCCGATGACTTCCTTGATGAAAAAGGATGCACCATTCGAGTGGACAGTCGACTGTGAGAGCTTTCACGAGTCTCAAGGATGCTCTGACATCTGCACCGGTTCTGACATTACCAGACGGTCCAGATGGTTTTGAGGTCTATTGCGACGCATCAGGCAGGGGTATGGGTTGTGTGTTGATGCAACACGGGAAGGTCGTGGCTTACGCCTCCCGACAGCTGAAGAAGCATGAGGAGAACTACCCTACCCACGATTTAGAATTGGGGGCCATTGTCTTCGCACTGAAGATATGGCGACATCATTTGTATGGGGTAAGCGTGACAATCTATTCCGACCACAAGAGTTTGAAATACTTGTTCACTCAGAAAGAGTTGAACATGAGGCAGAGAAGGTGGGTTGAATTCTTAAATGATTATGACATCAATTTACAGTACAAGGAGGGTAAGGCAAACGTGGTAGCTGACGCATTGAGTCGCCGAGCACACTCTCTCCATTCGCTAGTCTCTCATACTGGCTTGGTTGAAGAGGTGCGGAGTGCTCAGATGACGGATCAGTATATGGTGGAGATTAGACAGAAGCTTATTGATGGCACATTCGAGGGTCAGAAGTACGACTTCAGACTCCACGATGATGACCTGATTAGGCTTAATGGCCGGTTGTGTATACCGAGGAGTAGCGCTGAGCTGAAGGAGCGCATACTGAGTGAATCCCATTGTTCTACGACATCGATTCACCCCGGAGCTTCAAAGATGTATAAAGGTATGAAAAGATATTTTGGTGGACTGGAATGAAAAAGGATGTGAATGACTATGTGTTGAGGTGTCTCACTTGTCAGAAGGTCAAGTTTGAGCACCGACGGCCTGGTGGTATGGTGCAGCCAATGCCAGTGCCGGAGTGGAAGTTCCATGACATATCTATGGACTTCGTGGTAGGGCTTCCGCCTACAAGGGGAGGTCTGAATATGATTTGGGTTGTGGTAGACCGACTGACCAAGGTGGCTCGATTCATACCGATGAAGGACACCTGGAAAGTGGCTAAGCTTGCAGAGCTCTTCGACAAGAGATTGTAAGACATCATGGGGTTCCGAAAACGATTGTATCTGACAGAGATACCAGATTCCTATCCAGATATTGGAAGTACACGAGAGGCACTGGTACTGAACTGAAATTGAGCACAGCGTTTCACCCACAGACAGATGGTCAGAGTGAGCGCACCATCCAGACACTTGAGGATATGTTACGTGCATGTGCACTTGACTTTCAGACCAGCTGGATTGATAAGTTACATCTGATCGAGTTTAGTTACAACAACAGTTACCATGCTTCGATCAAGATGTCTCCCTTCCAGGCATTGTACGGTAGACCATGCCGCACGCCTTTATGCTGGGATGAGTCGAGTGAGACGGTCATTATAGGACCAGAGTATCTGGAACAGGTTCAGGCAGAAGTTCGCCAGATCCGGGCTAACATGAAAGCAGCTCAGGATAGACAGAAGTCGTACGCTGATGTGCGCAGACGTGACCTGGAGTTCGCCGTAGGCGATCAGGTATTTCTTAGGGTATCCCCCATGAAGGGAGTATTTCGTTTTGGCCAGAAGGGCAAGTTGAGCCCGAAATATGTGGGTCCTTATGTTGTGACGGAGCGGATCGGCCCGGTAGCTTATAGACTTGATTACCCGCCGAACTGGGCAAGGTACATGATGTATTTCATGTGTCCCAGTTGAAGAAGTATATGTCTCATCCGTCTCATGTGCTTCAGCCGGAAAGGCTAACCTTAGAGCCGACCATGCGATCAGTGGAGACTCCGGTACGGATTCTGGATACTAAGACTCGAGACACTCGCCATAAGTCCGTGAGACTGGTGAAGGTCCTCTGGTCTAACCAGGACGTTGAGGAGGCCACTTGGGAGCTGGAAGAAAAGATGAAGGCGAAGCACCCGTCATTGTTTGCTTCTTAGTGTTTATATGTATAGGGTACGGGGCGTACCCCTTTTAAGGGGGGTAGAGCCGTTTCGGTTATGGTTGTGTACGACATGTATATGTATACATTGTCTATGTTATGTTACAGACCGTTGTGTCTGAATGGTATTATGTGGTTTGGACCGAGTCCGTTGTGGTGTAAGAATGATGGTGTGTTGGTAATGATGTTTTGGAAGTGTGTTTTATAAGTTTCCCGTGTTCTAATTAAGATATGTGGGAAGTATGAACTTTGGGGACAAAGTTCTTTTAAGGGGGGTAGATTGAAATACCCCAAACCTTGGTATGTTGGTTAAACATTAAAACATGATTATTAAGACTAAAAAGAGTCTTAGAAACATTAGTAAACAATTTAAACAAAAAAAACACAAAATGTGCTTTAAAGTCAATAAGAGCTAAAATGTGCTCTAAGCTTGGAATAAGCTTGGGTAAGACCTAATGAACTTACCAAGACCTTATATATATATTAATGAACATATTAAATCAATTACCAAAGAAAACCAAGCTTGAAAACAAGTTAAAAACAAAATGTGCTTTAAGAAGTCTTAAAGCACATTTTTGAAAAATTGTCTTGTAAATGAGTTTTGAGTGGCTAAATGTCCATCATTACTCTTAAATATAATGTGTACTATATAGTATCACATTTGGGTGGCTATATTAATGGGAAATCAAAAATTTCACTTCTAAGTGCCTTGTTTGGTGAATAGTGTTTTTATAAGCTAGTTTATAACATATGTTGTATTAAGTAATTAAATTGACAAACAAAGACTAAAATACCCTTATAATAAAGGGGGCCGGTTTCTAAGTGTGGTGACTCACCACTCACTTGTTATTTTGTTAAACAAATAAAGATGACTAATATAACTACTTTTTACATTCATTCTCATTTCCTTCTTCATTTCACACGGTTCTAACTTCTCCTTCCTCCTTGTTGCTGTTCTCTCACGGTAATACCACCACCACCATTAAAACCCTAGCTTTGATCACTTGTAAAATCTAGCTCACTTGTCCAAATCAAAAACAAACACCACCAATCTCTTCCTCTCATCAAGCTCTCTTCTATCTTCTCAAGACTTCAAGAGCCCCATTTGATGCCATGGAGTTCCACATTGAAGGAGCTTGAGCTTGTATTTTGACATATATTTACTCTCCTTTGCTTCTAGGTAAGGAATCTCAAAGAAAAATCATGTTTCCTCCATGTTTTTACCTTGACCGAAAATACACATTGATGTAGCTCTTTGTGTGACTTTGTTTAGCTTCATTCAACTCTTCATGGACTAGGTGGAGCCCTCTCTTGCTATATATTCAAACTCTCTTCAAAGATCAAGGTAAAACAACTACATTAATGTTTTTGAAACAATGTAAAATTAGGGTTTGCAATGAGATGAAGCTTATAGCTTGAATACTCATTATAATGTTTGTATATTGTTTAGAACTTGACAAGGAATCAAATACCTTGCCGGTTTTATAAAGGAAACAAGAAGGAAGTTGTTTGGAAAAAGAGGTAAATCTACTAACTTAATGTTGTTTAATGCCTTAGGAGAAATGAGCTTATAATGCTTATTAAAACTACCTAAAGAGCAATTGGTGAATGACTTAGTAAAGTGTTCTCAAGAGACTAGTAAAAGGCATATGTGTGTTGAGTGTATTTGCAGGTTAAAGGCATATATATTGTGGAAATTCAGTGTTTATGATTTAAGCACTTTAAGGGCCTAAGAGCCATGCATTTTAAGGGCCTAAGTGCCATGCAATTTAAGTTATGCACTATATTGTGATGTAGTGTGAATTTGGTGAAGTTGTGTAAGAAAGTGTTCTAGATGTTCTTGTGTGTTTAATGGAGAAAACAAAGTGTTTAGGTTTAGTAATGTTCTAGGGGAATCCATGTCAAAATTTAGGTAAGAAGCAAGAAGTTCTAAGTGTTTACATAAGGTTTGGTGAGTTAGAAAACTTAGGAAATGAAAAAGGAGTTCATGATGTTTTAAAGGAATTTTGATGAACTAGGAAGTACTCTAGAGTGTAATAAGGACTTAGGCATGAGCTTGAGGTTTTAGTATGTACCAAAGTCATTTTGGACTTAGGTAAATACCTAGGCAAACTTTGGTAAAATAAGGAGAAGTGTACACTAGGAAAAGAGTTTCAAGAAGGATATAAGGAGTTAGTTGTGAGAGATGATACTTGGGAGATGATGTTAAAATAAGGAGGAAGCTTTGGGATAGTAGTCATCATAGGTATGAAACACCACTTGAAAAACTAAGAGAAAACATTGTAAGTGTTAAGGAATTTTACAAGGAAATAAGTAAAGGCTTAAGGAATTAGAAAATGAGTTTCATAGGTGTTGTAGGTGGATATAAGGTTACCAAATGTTGTTAGGAAGCATTAAGAGGCTTTGGGAGAAGTTTGGTGAAGATTTGACAAAATTTGGGTAAGTTTAGAAGGCGTCCGACCCAGGGTCCGACCCAGTTTTGGGTCGGACAGCCTCTGTTAGACGTTAGGAAAATGTTCTGTAATGGTCCGACCCAAAAGGGTGGGTCGGACATGGGTCGGACGGCCATATTTCAAAGGAGGAAAATGTTTCTGGAATGGTCCGACCCAGTCGAATGAGTCGGACGTGGGTCGGACGGGCATGTTTGTAAGGCGGTGAAATGTTCTGTAATGGTCCGACCCAGAAGGGTGGGTCGGACATGGGTCGGACATAGATGTTCTGAGGTCGATGGAATTCTCTGTAATGGTCCGACCCAGTCGAGTGAGTCGGACTTAGGTCGGACATGTCTCTGGAATGGTCCGACCTAGAAGGTTGGGTCGGACATGGGTCGGACATGGTAAGGTTCTTCAGACCCGAAAACCACTGGAAGGGTCCGACCCAGTTGTGGGTCGGACGGTGGGTCGGACATACCAAAACTTAAAAAAAAAAACAGAAAAGAATGTGACTTATGTAGTTAACCCTAGGGTGTATAATGAAGGTAAACTAGGGTAAGTTAGACATCAAAACATGTCATACAATCATGTTAAATACTTAGTAAGTGTGAAATTAAATAAATAATTAACCGACGCTACTAATGTGTATAGGATTCTCTCAAGGTGGAAATCAATCGAGGCAAGGACCAAGGTATGGTTTTCTTGCAGTCTGTTGCCTACCGGTTTACACCGGCTTGGATGTTGTTTGCTTTTCTGGTTGTTACGACCTTATAAGATTAAGGCATGAAAATAGTTTACAGTTGTTATACATTAAGATGTTGTAAAGTTGTGACTCCTTCCCTTGGTTGTCAACAAGACCTAATATTGCTTGTTTGTGACTTAAAAAATATTGTGTGATCACTAACAAGTGCTAATCGGGGGAGTGAGGAGTCCGGTTGTTCCAGCCACGCGTGTGATGGACGGGAGTCGATATCATATCCGGTTCGGCTCTTGGTGTATGTATAGGTGGTATTCCAATTTGGTTTCTACCTTCCCTTAGCTTATCCAAAGCTAGTTACTGACTCACGTCGGGCCACAGGGGCATACGTATGTTATTTCGGTGTGCTTGGGATTACTATATCCGACAACCTTGGGTATAAGTTAACCGTTCTCTATAACTGGACGGTAACGAGGTTGGTAACGAGCTTAACATGGGATTGGCAATAATCTCTAGGCTCACTATGTATACTAACTATGGTGGAAGGTTCCTTGTGAGAACCGATTTTATGGTGTTACGTATTGATGTTGTGCTATGCAAATTCCCTTGCTATGCTATGGTATATATATATATTTGGATGTTTTAAAATGAATGCCATGTTATCATGACAATTGGTTGCGCGTATCCCGGTAGCCGATGGGCTGCGCGTTAACCATACTAGCAAAGGTTGCTGACCCCCTTGGGGGCTCCATATTTTATTGCAGGATGAGGATCGAAGAAGCGGAGTGGCTCTAGATCCTAGGTCGATGATGTACTTTTGGTTGTTTTGGTTGTTGAGCCCGAGAAGCGTTTGTGCTCCCGAGGCATTACATTTTGGTACCGTTCGTTAAACTGTGGTGGGTGTTACAGTTGGAAGTTGTGATGTAAATTAAATACTCGGTATGGTTGGTTATGTTTATATATGGATGTTAGATACTATGCTCGGGAGTCTGATCATCAGACCGATACACTTGTATTTATTCTGCCTAGTTAACCACGTGGGTGGTTAACGGCGTTGTAACACCAAAGCGTTTAGTTATTGTTTGGTTGGTTATTTCCGCTGCGATTTCGGTAGTTGATAGGGGCGTTGTAGGGGTGTTACACATAATCCATCAAAACTCACCAAGTTCTCCAAATACAACACAATGCATAATTCACAAAATGCATAGTTGTTAAACCTCTCATTCAAGCATTAAATCACAAATGCATCAAGCAATACCACAACCCTTCCTCATCTTAACAAATCACATACCAACTCATGTGGGAATTCATTCATTTATTTATTTTCCCTTCCCAATTACTAAAAGCATTAAATTAGGCTCCAAGGTAAATTGTTTACCTCTTGTTCACAAGTCTTTCCTCCTTTTCACTCCTTCACTTCCTCTTCTTCTTTCTCTTGATTGAAACCGGCCAAGGGCCATGGAGTTGCCCAACTCCAACCCAACATTCAATGCAAGAAATGAGTTTAAGTAAAAACACTTAACCTCATTAATTAGAAATGCTTAAAGCTCTAAAATTGGTGAGTACCTTGAAACCCTAGGATGAGGCTTTGGTCAAAAATCAAAGAGGAACTCCCTCAAAGCTTTTGAGGATTGAAACAATGCTCATACAAGGGAATAAAAAAGGCTCCATTAAAGTCCAAAATCGGCCAAGGAATAAAATGGAGAAAACATGACTTTTCCATGGATATTTTTACCTTAATAGAAAGAGGAGGCTTCAAGCTTCAAAATGGTGTGGTTTTCTCTTCAAATGGGCAAGACCCATGAGAATGAAATTCATCCTTTTCGAATTTTGAAAAGAGGGCATGATAGGGCTTGATGAGAGGAGTTCAAATATGTAGTTATTTTTGAATTCGGAGCATGAATAAAGCTTGGGCAAGATGAAGAAGTTGAAGAATGCATAGGAGAGGGCTCCATTTTCGTACCAGTACAGAGAGGAAGGGGAGAACGGTAGAAAGGAGGGAGGAAGGAGGGAAAGAAAAGAAAGAAGTGAGGGAGGAGAGAGAGTAAAGTCCCCTTTTTCTACTTTTCCACTTTTTTCATTCTTTTCTTTTCTTTCTCTTCTTACTAGATAATAAGAGAGAGGGGGAGACTTATTTAACTAATAAAAACCGGCCCCCACTAAGTACATATCAGCTGGAGCTTTTTTCATCTTTTACAGAAAACGCTCGTTATTTTACCTGGTTGGCACTATTCACTAACCGGGCCTGTTTATTAGATATTTCTTGTTTCTTTATTTTTAATGGTTCTTAAGCTTCCATTAATGTATAATTATAGTTATTTAATCAACTATAATTTTTATGGGTCTGTTCAACCACTTAAAGTCGCGTTTTCGGGTTTTCTCAAAAAACGCGCTTTAAAGCTTTGTTAACGTTTTAATCCATTATTTGGATCCATCTTCTTCAAGAATTATTCCCACATACTAATTAGGAATAATTAATCCTTAGGAATCCATCTTGGACCCTAACGAGGTCATATACCTCCCAAACTTATTTATGCACGTTTTAGTGTTTTTCGCGTTTTACGCACTTTCTCTTTTCTTTTGGTTTTGTTCTCTTTACCGATACTCTCTAGGCACTATTAGGCCTTTAATATTCATATTAGAATAATTTAATCACTATTTTTAAGTCCGGGGTATTAAAATCTACCCCCCTTAAAGAACTTTGCCCTTAAAGTTGGTGAATCTCATATTGTTACTCACATAGGTACTCTATGTCACTATCGTAATCTCTATACGACCTTACAGACTCACAGGTCTGTCTCTGTACACACTACACATACCACACACATATCACAACATGTATAGCAATCAAAAATACTCTTTTGTATTCTCTTTATGGAATCGGTCCGAAGACAAGAAGGCACTACAGTCCTTGAATCCATATTGAGTAATACACTGCCGATCCCTGAGGTACCGGTCACGTTGGACACTTACGCTCTTTGGTCCATGGCCGTCTCATGACAAATGGGCACTTACTCTCTCTGGCCCACGGTCCACTAGTAGAAAAAAGGCCTATTTCGGCGGTTCCAATAGGCCTATTTCGGCGGTTGTGAACCGCCGAAATGAGCACCGCCGAAATAGGTGTGAGCACCTATTTCGGCGGTTGTAAACCGCCGAACTAGATGTACCTATCTCGGCGGTTCTTAGAGAACAACCCCGAGATAGGCCCCTGGGATTGACCGTGTGTGAGATTGACCATGGGTCTATCTCGGCGGTTCTTAGAGAACAACCGCCGAGATAGACCCATGGTCAATCTCACACACGGTCAATCCCAGGGGCCTATCTCGGCGGTTGTTCTCTAAGAACCGCCGAGATAGGTATATTTTTTTTTTGTTTTTTCCATCCCAGCTTATATATATATATATTCACCACATTTCATTCAATCAGACCTGTAATAATGCTTCATCCATACAGGGAGCTCCAGCACACATTTAAAAAGTTATAAAAGCTCCCAATTAATACCAACGACGCACCACAATTTGAGAGTTAACAAAACCAATGCAATTACACTTACTTTCACACTTTCAATACAAATAAAAAACACCATTACAATTCAAATCTACCATTACACCATCCACAAGTGTACAGAGTTATATTTACATATTCGAAAAAGTTAGCAAAACTCTTCAGATCATCAATTCATTAAACTTGTGCAGACGAACTCCGACCATTCCTCAAGCATCTCACAATTGAGCAGCATCATACTGACCATCTTTGAACACTTGTTCGTAAGCCTGGAAAAAAATGAACATTAATCTAAAACGTACAAGTCTAACAACATGTAAAGAGCATAACTGAAACTTTCAAAGAATGTTACCATGTCTAACGAGTGCTCTGGTAAAAGGTTCGCCGCTCCTACTATGTCACTCATGAATCTCATGACATAGTATCCACATTCTGACCCCCCAGGCTGCACCGGACACTATACAAACACACATATTGACAGTTATAAACAAGTTTAAACATTATCACACAAATTTATCAATTAATAGAGTACCTTGACAGTGTTCCAAGGGATGCTATTCTTCATTGTTATACCCAGGCATCTTAATGCAGCTTTCATGGAACTATATACATCAGCAATATATAGTTTTAAGCATCAGTAGCAAATGAAACAGTTAATGTTATGTAAATAATTGTTGTTTACGATAACAAAATAATTACCCCTGTATTGCGGTGGAGATCTTCGGTCTCTTGGCACCCGCACCAAGTGAGTCAAATTGCAAGATTCGTGGGTGCTTCCCCATCACCAGCACAAGCAATGACCAATGTCGACTGTCCACAAATTACACAATGTGTTGAAATCATTAAGCAACTAACACAAACTATATGTTTTAGATAATACCAATAGAAATAGTCAAATATCATACCCTGAATGATATGGCAGCATAACAAATGACTTTTTCGAACATTCATAGAGGGCATTCGTCATATATGCATAAGGCCTTGCGGATCACTTGTCATCTGGACTTCATTGCACATAGCAGGACAGGAATCCAAATCTTTGATCTTGATAGAGATGATCGCCTTATCATGCACCCACCTATGAGGCAATATCATTAGTAATTAACTTTATATTCAAACATCTAATTCATCACCAATTAATGAATTCAAAATATAAAAGGTAGAAGTCACTCACATGGCGGCCGACTTGATAATCGACACATTCAACCAATCCCTCCTGAAGCACTCCTCGAAGTCGGACATATACATCCCAAATCGATGTATATCTTCTCCTTGAACTATATAGTGAAATATCCGCTCGGGATCTTCCACAATGAGGGAATCACTATCCGGTGGTAGCACCACAACGAGGAATGCAGAATCTGCATATTGGTCGACAAGCCGGCCAATATCTCTTCTCCACCAAAGCAGGTCTAAGCACAAAATTTGTGGAGCCTTTGATTGCACAGGTGTGGCAATTCTTTTTCCTTTGCCCTTATCAGTCTTCGGTGGGGTCATATCCTATGATATTAGTCTAATTAAGTATATGGATGCAAGGTGGTACACCAATAGTTTTATAGCAACGGTAAGAGTAATACCTGCCCAGGGAGTCTGACCAATCGTGCAGGCCACTGCACTGTCGCAGTCTGTGCAGAACCACGGTAGGTCTTGTGTGGGACCGGCACCGGTAAACCGACGTCAGCATGCTCTGCAACAAATTCGTCTACAAGCACTCGTGCATGGTAATGTCGGAGTGGTTCACCGTGCACAATATCACTTGGACGAGAGGGGAAAAGTTTTCCCCATGCAACCATGACCTCTTCTACTCCAATTTGTAAAAACAGATGGCACTCAGTGGGTGCCTGAGTGTTATGTGGAACTTGTTTAGATAAAAAATTGAGAATTCTTCTATGATGATATTAGTGATCAAGTTAAAAATCATAATCGTCATGTACTCAATTGAAATGTAAGTCTAACCTGTAGAGATGCATAGGGAAACGGATCAGCCGAGTGGACACTACTTCTCACTACCGGTGGTCGAGAAACCTCTTGGCTTTCATGCTGCTGTGGCTGAATCCTTGATATAGCCTGAGCGATCCTCTCGTCGACGTTCTGAGTAATCCTCTGCTCCATCTCAGACATCGCTCTCAGGTGCTCCTCGTAGCTAATCGACTGTCCCCGGCTGATTCTGGACCCGGGTGCGCCAAATGCCTGGCGGATACCAACGTGCCCACCAAACCCAATGGCACGACCTGGATGATCCTTCTTACCAAGAGCGCGTGTAAGAGGATCATTTCCCCATGCAACCATGACCTCTTCTCAAGATGTTGTAAGACAAACAAATGTGCTTGATGAATAAGTAGACGCGAAACTTGCACGATTTTCTACCAATAACACCTTTACCCTTAAACCTGCCATAGTGTCGTGGTTTGGGATACCAATAGACTCTGCCTCACTCAAATAATCGGTCACAACTCCGTGACTTCCTCAGTCACTGTTGCTTTAACCAATGCTCCCTCTGGTCGATACCTATTCTTCATTCTACTTTTCAGAATACCCATGTACCGTTCAAAAGGGTACATGTACCGTAAGTATACCGGACCGCAGAACTGTATCTCTCGAACGATGTGCACAATTAGATGTACCATTATATCAAAGAAAGATGGTGGGAAATACATCTCAAGTTGACATAAAGTGATAACAATTTCACGTTGTAGATCATCTAGAGAGGTTACGTCAATTGCCTTGGAGCACACAGCGTTGAAAAAGAAACATAACCGAGTTAAAGCATTTCTGACATCAGATGGCAATATCCCTCGAATTGCGACCGGAAGAAGATGTAACATCAGTACATGATAATCGTGAGATTTCATGCCTAAAAGTTTTAAATCCTTCATCGATACAATGTTCTTCCAGTTTGAAGAGTATCCAGACGGTACTTTTACCGAGTACAGACATTTGCAGAAACTAATCTTTTCAGCCTTTGAGAGCGTGTAGCATGCAGGAGGTAGGTAGATTCGTTTCCCATTCTCTTGTGGGTGTAACTCCTTTCGTATACCCATGGTTTGCATGTCCTTTCTGATTTTCAATCCGTCTTTTGTTTTGCCGGGTATATTGAGTAAAGTCCCACTCACTGCCTCACCAACGTTCTTCACAATGTGCATGATGTCTAAGCAGTGCCTCACAGAAAGATGACGCCAATAAGGTAGTTCCCAAAAGATAGAACACTTTTTCCAAATGTTTTTCGTCGGTTTTGATGTGTTTCCAAATACATTTACAATGTCCTTAACCTTTTCATACACTTCCTCAGAGGTCAGAGGTAGACGGGCCACACGAGTTTCGGCTTGACCATTGAACAACTTTCTCTTCGTTACTCGATAAGGGTGATCTTCGGGGAGAAGACGTCGATGACACATATAAACATTCTTCCCACAATGTTTTAAACGGTCCGAACAAGTGTCTTCCTCGCATATGGGACATGCAAATGTTCCTTTAACCGTGTAACCGGACAAGTTCCCATACGCAGGGAAGTCATTGACGGTACAGAACAACAAAGCCTTGAGCGTGAAATTCTCTCTTGCATAAGCATCATATACCACGGTCCCCTCATTCCACAATAGCTTCAGATCGTCGATCAGAGGGGCAAGGTACACATCAATGCTATTACCTGGCTGCTTGGGACCAGATATCAGGAGCGATAACATGATGTACTTTCGTTTCATACACAACCATGAGGGCAAATTGTAGATCACTAGCAGAACAGGCCATGTACTGTGTTGACTACTCAATGTGCCGTACGGGTTCATTCCATCAGTACATAACCCAAGCCTCAGATTCCTATCTTCATGTCCGAAATGTTCTTTGAACCGTCTATTGATGTTTCTCCACTGAGGCCCATCTGCTGGATGTCTTAGTTTCTCATCACTCTTTCTACCCTCGGCATGCCATCGTAAGTTCTTTGCATCTTTCGGATTCGCAAACAACCGTTTGAATCTGGGTATAATCGGCAAATACCAAACAAGTTTTGCTGGAGGGCTTTTTTTCTGAACGGAGGAGTACTCACCATCTTTATGCTTATACCGGGACAACGAACATTTCGGGCAATTGTCCAGATTTTCGTATTCACCCCTGTACAACACACAGTTGTTTGGACACGCGTGAATTTTTTTGTACTCTACTCCCATTGGACACACCCATTTCTTTGCCTCATACGTGGTCGTAGGGAGACCGTTCTCATCCGGTAGCATATCATGAATCAGCTCGAGGAATGCCGTGAAACCTTTGTCACTCAATCCATATCTTCCCTTCAGGTTGAACAAATTCAATATAGCTGTCAATTTCGTGTACTTAGTGCAAGTAGGATACAACGCCGTTTTGGATGCGTCCAACAACCTTTGATACTCATCCGGCCGGTCGACAAAGTTATCCTCAACGTTACCAAGCATCTCGTCAATTTGTTCATCATGATAAGTCGACTCACTGTCAACATTGACTCCGGAAGCGCTTGGGAGTTCTGACTCGTTAGTAGTATCGAATGTCTGCTCGGTTCTTGAGTTACACCGATCGTGACTGTAGGAAGATGAAGCATTATCTTCAACACGTTCTCCATGAAAAATCCATTTTGTATAATGTGGCATGAAACCACGGGTCTTCACATGGAGTTGTACGAGGTTGATGCTTGAATAATGTTTAACCACACCACAATCAACACAAGGACATGGAATTTTCTCCGCCTTTGTCCTGTCCTTGTGTTGCACTGCAGCTTTGCAAAACTCTTTCAGCATTTTGTCAAAATGTTCGCCTCTATCACCATACATCCAGTCACGCTCCATACTACATGTGCAACAGATCACAGGTGTGAGTTAGATCCTTTGTAGAATATGGCCTGTATTAAGTTGCACATGTTTATTTCCTAATGGAGCATGACTGGGATGATTGTCAATTAGTCTAGCCTAACTCTAAGGTTGCAAACACAAAATAAACTACCATTTTCAATTTAAGAAATTGTTGCACTTCTAAAACAGAAACCGGTGTTTAAAACAATATTACGAATACTTTTTCTACAAAAAATTTGGCATGACCTTTGCGTAATTGTACACATCCCGTGCTTATTATTAGCACTCACCAAAGTCATCACAACCACAAACATTCCAACAATGGCAGCAACCAACAATTAAAATAAATCAATTCTTTACTAGCTAGCTGAAAACCAATTGCAAATTCAGATCATCAAATCAACGCTTTCAATTCTCCACTGTATAAGTTCAAACCGGTTTACAGACTAACAAAGAATCGAGAGTTAGAATACGTACTTGTTTTTTAAGGATTTATGGACAGGGGAGACTGGTGCCTGAGAGGTAGGCTTCTGTTCGAGATGCAGCAATACCACTTCTGATATGTCTCTGCAAGGGAGCAACAAAAAATAAATTAAAAAAGAAATGCATCAACAAATAGGGAATGAAGCTAAATTATGTACTACCACTTATATTTAAATACATAATTGCATTTATTAAACAAAAAATAAGGTTTAGTTACTTACTTGTGCACAGAGGAGGAAAGAGGAACAGTAATGGAAGAAGGCGGGAAACAAGAGAGGTGATTCACGGACCTGATAAAAAAAATTAGATATTGTTAGACATATACACATACATCAAACAATATTAATTACGAAGAGATTTAAAAAAAAAACGGCATGACTTTTGCATAATTTTACCTATCCCATGCTTATTATTAAGCATTCACCAACCATTCATCAACACAAATTTCCATCACAAATCAAACTAATACCAACTTTATCCATCAAACCAAATTTTAATAATTTGTGGAAATCAAATACAAAGTAAAATAAAGACACAACTATGCCTATTATTAAGCATTCACCAATTATTCAACAACACAAATTTCAATCATAAACCAAACTAATATATACCAAATTCATTCATCAAACGAAATTCCAATAATTTGTGGAAATCAAATACAAAGTACAAAAGAGAAAAATGATACGTTAGATTATATTACCGGTTCGAAAATGAATTGTTCTCCGCTCCGCTTTCAATCTACCATCAAATGGTAAAGAAGCTCCTTAAGTATTTATCTGTAGAGACACAAAAGAGAAAAATGATAAGTTAGATTATATTACAGTGAGTGAAGAGAATGAAGAGTTAAATTTAAAAAAAATACCGGTTCATAAATGAATTGTTTTCAGCCCCTCTTCTCAATCGGGCGTGCGAGACTTGTGTAGCAACACCAATCTCTACAGAGGCAACGCATAAAGATTGAACAACATTCAGATCAATTAGAATAATTTTATATTAAACTTAACGACTATACAATACTCATATATATATATATATAAATACATTCTCACACCTCTACTTCAAACCGCTACTAAAACGGCTAATACCTCACCTACTACAATATTTTTCTACTATGACTGCTTGTTCACGCTCTTACTCAATTATACACTACGAAACGTTCTACTCTTTTTCTACACTTACATTACATCTTTCATGTGCTGCACATCCTTTAAATGTTTTTCGTATTACTATAAAGATTTGGAAAGATGATTACTTTGACATTTTGTGAGGTTGTATCGGCTGTCGGAGCTGACGTTATTATTATGAATTGTTTTAGTGAACATATCTATATATATCAAACTTAAATATTAATAGGGACTTCGAGCCGTGGGAGCGAAACATAAATTCACGTGTTAAGAGAATCTCTAGGGTTACCCACTTCTTGTATATTAATTAGTTATCGGGTGTGACTTGTTATTTGGGGTTTAAATTTCATTACCTCTCGCCCAAAAAAATAATAAGGAAAAAATAGGCCTATTTATAAATTCAAATTCACCAGCTACATTTTGCACTGGGTCTGGATTTTCTCTGCCGTAGCCAAATAATTAACTTGGATTGGCTATTCTAATTTTAAGAAAGCATTGTACATTGAGCAGGGTCACGTTTAGTCCTATAATTAATCGTCTTTAAACTAAATTAGATTTGCTTTTAATTTTAATAAAAAGCAGGAGTAGCAATCTGAAGAAAGGAAGTTTGGAAAACCAAATCGAATACTTTTACTTTTCTTCTTCTATCTTACAAAAATAGACGAAAAATCTATTTTATGTCATTGGTCTATTTAACGTTCTTACAATTTTGATAGTAGAATATAGTCTAGTACAATCGAGTGATAGTTTATAAAGATTCTGTGTATAGTTTGATAATTTTTTATTTGGTCTGGATAAACATCTATGTACTTAATCTACTATCAAAAAACTTTTATGTTTTAATAAAGTAGTACTAGGTGTAATAATGTCTACCAATCCAACATGAAATCTTTATTAGATCTCGTAAAATGTTTATTAAACTTTATAATAATACCTAGTAACACTCTATGATCTAAATCTCAAAAGTTGGTCAACACATGTTGATGATGCACATTAATAACACTCATTCATACGTTTATAAGCTTAATAAATCTAGCCCAAATAAGCTAACCTAACTATACTTAAAAGAAGGGCAAAAAACAGCACAAAAATTCACTCGGACATTTCGTCGAACACCTTGTGTGCATACATAAATTTAATAGTTTAACAACCAAATCTTGCAAAGATTTCACACACAATAAATATCATCATCCACAATCACAATGTGACAACAATCTATCAATTTTAACAACAAATTAACAATTTACTAAACAAAGTCGAACCCAAATTTTAGGGTTGCACTCACCTCTGTTCGACCTCTGTTAGTGGCGGATGAGGCTGGCGACACCAACCGACGACCACACCGACGGCGCGACACCGGCGACAGCAAGGGGAGGAGGAGGGCGGCGGTCGACGGCTGTGGTGGCGGTGGTTTGCTCGAAATCGCCGCGGAACAGAGAGGAGAAGAGGGGTAATTAGGCGCGCTAATGAAATGTCGTAATGTCGTAATTGTTTCGAAACGGGGTTGGGGGGTTAATTAAAAGGACCTATTTCGGCGGTTCCTTGTTAGGAACCGCCGAAATAGGCCCTTTTTAATTATTAAATAAATTAAATAGACCTATTTCGGCGGTTCCTAACAAAGAACCGCCGAAATAGGTGATTAAATTTTAAAAAAAAAAGAAAATAGAAAAACCTATTTCGGCGGTTTCGTGTAAGGAACCGCCGAAATAGGTCTATTTAATTTTTTTATTATTAAAAAGGGCCTATTTCGGCGGTTCATATCTAGGAACCGCCGAAATAGACCCCTTCTTTACATACTGTTAACATCTCGGGCCTCTATGTCGGCGGTTTTATCTACAACCGCCGAAATAGGGGCGCCGAAATAGACGTTTTTTGTACTAGTGGTCCCTTCGGTTCTGATCAAAACGTTACACATATACATATCCCCAGGCACTCTGCTCAGGGTACTCTCCCCGTCCCGTAGCCTTTGGAAAAATTCACACACTGCCACCGCCCCAACCGGTCACTTAGGACCGCCGCACGTACGGTGCAATGGTTACAAAACTACTTTTCGCCTTAATGCTAGAAGGAAAATCCTTTTTCAAATTCTGTTTGAAAATTCTTTTTAAAACATAACACAACTCCAAATCCGGTTTATGGTAGTTGTATCTTTTCTTAGCATGATTACTAGTGATCACTTATAGGGAGCTTCAACAATCATCCAACCCTGATGTGATCAGCATCAGTGTTGAACTATCCTTCCACCCTAATTTGTGTTCGGTTTCCCTTGATCGCTAGCAGATCAAGTTCCACCTCCCATGTCAGATTCAAACAATCAGATAGTCAAACATTTTCGTTTTCTATCTTTTACTCTATCTAGTCATATTCACAACACAATCCATTTCAAGTTATGTCTAAACCTTAGAACTTAGGTCATCCGTCATTCTCAATTTACTTTGCTTACTTTACCTAAGCAACTCATGGGCTTATTTTCTCAAATTGTTACTCACTTTAAAACATACAACATACAACTCCAAAGGATGGAACTCACTCCATCAATCATTCTCAAATAAAATTACCTAGGGAAACTCACTTCCTACTAGGTTACACATCGGTTTCATACCGATTCATACTCATCACATCTCATGTCTAATCTCAATAGACATATACTATAGGGATTCTCATTCCCTAGGAGTTTATCTACTCCTCTTTTCATAAATATTATATACACATTACTCGCATCTCTCATACACAATAACCATAATTACACAATGAATGGGTACATATGTTTATGTAACATAAGTTCCAATCATTAAAACAATTTCTTTGTGCTATGCACATAGTAGTTTACGCACCTATACGTAAAACATACTCTAAGCGGTTTCTCGCCCTACCCCCCTTAAAAGGGGTTACGCCCGCATAATCGACCATATGTTATCACTGAACATTGGTTCACTAATTCGGGCATCATGAAGTGTTTTAACTTCGATACGGTTAATTAACTCATAACCGGGTTCGGTTCTAGCATCTAAGGCTTCAAGGCCTTTATGATTAGCCATTTACTCACATTTGCCAGGCATACTTAACCTTTGAATTACGGCCCACTAGCTTCTGCTGCGTGACCTGATAACTAGAGCTTAATTCGCCCTTTTTGGTATTCTCAATGTATTTTCCACTCCTTTTTTATCCCTTTTTGTGTTGGAAATAAAGGTTTCTCAATCGTCACGTGGTATCTCTTATCGTATGTGAATTCGACGAGTTATAGGCTTTCTCTCCAGTTCTCTGGAAATCTATTTTGTATAGCACTGTATGCTTTCGTGATTATTCACTTACTTTTTCCGACTTATTGTCGGTTGAGTTCAAGCTACTACTTAGTATGTAGTGCTTCCTCGTTTAATATTGGCTTCTGAATTATGCTTGTTTACTTGTTTCTGTACCAGAATTATTTCATTCGTACTATCTTGCATTTATTTTGCATCGGTCCTGGGGCCTGTGGGTTATGGCCCACGTTCTTTGTGCATCTTTGGCCAACGGCCGCACAGTTATTTCTCTAGGTTTTCGCTCAATAGGCTTGCGCCATGTTCGTTGGCGAAAGGAAGGATTTACCACGATTGACATTTCCCAAATTCCTAGCTATCCCACTAGATCATTACTGCACAAGTGCAATACTAAAACACTCAGTCTTACAGAGTGCAGAGGCGTAAACCCTTGGCAGTAAATCTCTTATGTGATCGCAATAGGAATGATCATTGTTTCCTTGTTGCCCAGTCTGTCTACCATCCTTATTCATCAACTTCATATCATTATCTGCTATACTCTTACAATGGTTGCTTGTTGCATACCATGTTCTTACTCATTAAACAACATTTGTTTACATGGCATCCGCTACTACTTTAGCTTTCGCTCATGTATTCCCACCATTTACACTATGGCTTGCCTTTCACTTGGCTCAATAAAATACACTACTCTTTTAGGTTTCTCTGCGCTTTCTCGCACACTGTTCATTCTACAATTTACCTTGTACACATACTGTGTTTATTACTCAACTGATTACTTTTCGGTTTCCGATCATTGCTATCAAGCCTTTGTACATACTATTTCTGTTCAAATTACTCCTTGGCAATATACACATGCTCAAGTTTGAGTACACCGCTCTAGCGGTTTCATAAAATTTCCTTAGGCGTAGCCTTTCTCTGGAGGGTCCTGATAAGCCGCATACTTATCATATTTTATGTACTAGATTTAGGATTATATTTGTGTAAATAAGGTTAAATATATGTTATTTATGTTATATTATGTATTAAAGTATGTTATTGGTTCAGTCTTATGTTTTTATATGTTTTTCTGTGCAATAAATGATTTTCTAGGCAAAAGTTCAAGTGATGCCGGACTCAATGCCGGATTAATCCTGCACGGCACGAGCATAGATCAGAAAAGAGGCTTTGCCAGATACGATGCCGGGTAGATCCCATCGGGCATAAGTGAAGAGTCGCCACAGTTGATTAAACGATGGCAGTTATTGACTGTTGGTAATTTGGCTAGTGCCGGGTATATCTTACCTGGTATATACATTGTTTCGCGCGGAATTCACTAGTACAAAAATGGCCTGTTTCGGCGCCCCTATTTCGGCGGTTGTTAAGAAACCACCGAAATAGGTTGGTTTCTGAAAAGGTCGGGAACCTATTTCGGCGGTTCCTAGTAAGGAACCGCCGAAATAGGCCCACTTTAATTATAAAAAAATAAAATAGACCTATTCCGGCGGTTCCTCACTAGAAACCGCCGAAATAGGTGTTTTTATTTTTTTTCTTTTTTTTATTTTATCACCTATTTCGGCGGTTCCTAACTAAGAACCGCCGAAATAGGTCCTTTTAAAACCCCCCCGAACCCAATTCATCGTATTTTCTCACCGATAACACTACTGCTCCCTCCTCTCTGTTGCGAACGGCGACCGGCGAAACCAACCTCGCAACCGTCGACCTCGCCGGCCGTGGGTGCCGCCGTCCTCGCCGCTTCGTCGCCTCGCCGCCTGTGGGTGCTGCCGTGCTGTTCGCCATCGCCGCCCCCCAGTTCGACTCCAACAACAGCAGCAACATGAGTGGCGAATCATAGAGGAAGGTAACTCGATTTTTAGGGTTCCAATCTTGTATCTGTTGTGGTGTATGTTAATATTAAGATTGTAAATGTGTATGTGGATGTCTAAGTTTGTGGTGTGTATAAGATTTATGTATATATTCAGTTTAAAATAAGTGAAAATACATGTGCTCATAAGGTGTTCGATGAAATGTTTAAATGAAAATTTTGATTTTTTTTACTCATTTTGTGTGTTTGGGCCTTTGTAGGGAGTAATTACTAAGCTGCTGTTGTTGATTGAACTCGTACGGGGCTGAAAACAGTTCACTTGTGAACATGTAATATAGTCAACTTATGTCTTCATTTTTCAGTCCATTATAATTACAATCCTATATTTACGAACAAGGAACGTACACAACTACTGAGTTTCTCTTGTATCTATATGTATTTGTGTCTCTACAGATAAATACTTAAGAAGCTTCTTAGCCATTTCATGGTAGATTGAAAGCGGAGCGGAGAACAATACAATTACGAACCAGTAATATAATCTAACTTATCATTTTTCTCTTTTTTACTTTGTATTTGATTTCAACAAATTATTGGAATTTGGTTTGATGAATAAATTTTGTATATATTAGTTTGGTTTATGATAGAAATTTGTGTTGTTGAATGATTGGTGAATGCTTAATAATAAGCATGGTTGTGTCCTTGTAGACTTATTTTTATTACATTTATACATCTATGTGTATATGTCTAACAATATCTATTTTTTTTTCAGGTCTCACTACATTCAAGTCCGTGAATCACCTCTCTTGTTTCCCGCATTCTTCCATTACTGTTGCACTTTCCTCCTCTGTGCACAAGTAAGTAACTAAACCTTATTTTTTGTTTAATAAATGCAATTATGTATTTAAATATAAGTGCTAGTACATAATTTAGCTTCATTCCATATTTGTTGATGCATTTCGTTTGTAATTTATTTTTTGTTGCTCCCTTGTAGAGACATATCAGAAGTGGTATTGCTGCATCTCTCGCACAGTAGTCTACCTCTCAGGCACCAGTCTCCCCTCTCCATAAATCCTTAAAAAACAAGTACGTATTTTAACTCTGGATTCTGTTTTAGTCTCTAAACCGGTTTGAACTTATACAGTGGAGAATTGAAAATGTTGGTTTGATGATCTGAATTTGCAATTGGTTTTCAGTTAGCTAGTAAAGAGTTGATTTATTTTAATTGTTGGTTGCTGCCATTGTTGGTGAAATACCCCAAACCTAGTTATGTTGTTTAAACACTAAAATAAGGTGTGGTAAGACTAAAAAGAGTCTTAGAAACATTAGTAAACAATTTAAACCATAGAAAACACAAATAAATGCCTTAAGGTCAATAAAGGCCAAAATGTGCTCTAAGCTTGGGATAAGCTTGGTTAAGACCTAATGAACTTACCAAGACCTTATTTATATACCAATGAACATATTAAACCAATTATCAAAGAAAACCAAGCTTGAAAACAAGTTAAAACACAAATGTGCTTTAAGGAGTCTTAAAGCACATTTCTGAAAAATTGTCTTGTAAATGAGTTTTGAATGGCTAAATGTCCATCATTACTCTTTAATTAAATGTGTAATATATAGTATCACATTGGGAAATCAAAAAATTTCAATCTATGTGCCTTGTTTTAGTGAATATAACTAAAATAAGCTTAGTTGTAACATATGTTTGTATAAGTAATTAAATTAGTCAACAAAGACTAAAATACCCCTAAGAATATTAAGGGGGCCGGTTTTCTTAGTGGTGAGTCACCACTCTTGTTAGTTTGTTAAGTAATTAAAATATGACTCTTAGGTCACTATTTACTTTACATATAAATATCTTCCATAAAGTAGAACTTATCTTCATTCTCTTCATTTCCTCATGCTCCCACCGTCTCCAACACTTCACCTTCTCCCTTCTTGCTCTCTTTCACGGTAATGCTACACCACCACCATCAAACTCCATCTTTGCCCATCTATAATTCATAGCTCACTTTGCCAAATCAAATTCTAAGACCACTACTCTCTTCCTCTCATCAAGCTCTTCATTCCTATCTTCTCAAAGTCCCAAGAGCTCCATTTCGGTGCCAAGAGGAATCTCCATGGGAGGAGCTTGAGCTCATCTTTTCACAGATTGTTGTTCTCCTTTGCTTCTAGGTAAGGAAACTCAAAGAAAAATAACACCTTCTTCATTCTTTTTATGTTGTCCGAAAATTACCCTTAATGGTGCCCTTATATTGCTTTGTTCTAGCTTCATTCTAATCATTCAAGGACTAGGTGGAGTCCTCTATTGACACATATCCAAACTCTCTTCAAGTTTTAAGGTAAAACAATCATCTAAATGTTCTAAGACAATATGTGTATTTATGGTTTAAAATGAGATGAAGCACAAAGCTTGTATACTTATTTCATTACTTGTACATTGTTTAGAAGTTGACAAACAACCAAACATCCTTACCGGTTTTATAAGGAAACAAGAAAGAAGTTGTGAGGAAAAGAGGTAAATATGCTAACTTAATGTAGTTTAATGTCTTAGGAGAAATGAGCTTATATGCTTGTTAAAACTACTTAAATAGCCAATGGTAAATGACTTAGTTAAATGCTCTCAAGGAGATTACTAAGGGCGTATTGTTATGTTGAGTGTACTTGCAGGGCAAGGCATATATATTGTGGAAATTCAGTGTTTAAGGTTTAAGCATTTTAAGGGCCTAAGAGCCATGCATTTAAGGGCCTAAGTGCCATGCAATTTAAATTACGCACTATATTATGATGTAGTGTAAATTTGGTGAAGTTTGTGTATAAGAATGTGCTTGATGGATTTTGGATGCTCTTGAATGTTAATGGAGAAAACTATGTGTGTTTTGGTGTAACAAGATGTTAGTAGAACCCATGTCAAAAATTAGGTAATGTATAGGAAGTTATAAGTGTTTAAAGGAGTTTTGGTGAACTAGGAAGTCTTAGAATGGCTAGGTATCTTATTAGGGAAGAAGATATATGTTAAGGTGTTTTTAGAATGCAAATGAGTGTTTTGGGACAAACCAAAGTCATTTCGGAGTTGTTCTCGGACTTAGGCAAACTTTGGTAAACAAGGAGAAGGAATAAACTTGTAAAAGGACTACAAGGATGACATAAGGAATTTAGTTGTAAGAAAAGATGCTTAAGAGTGGATGTTTAAATGGAGATGAAATATTATGGTATAATGGTTACAATAGGCATAAAACACCACTTAGAAACCTAAGGAGAAAATACTATAAGTGTTAGAGGTTTTGGTGAAAATTGGTTAAGTGTTTAAAGGCTTAGAAAATGAGTGTTTTGGCTTGTCCGAACATCCGTCTGCACATGGACGTTCGGACAGGCCCTGTTGCGTAAAAATCCTCAGAGTCTCGAACTGTGTCCGAACTTCGGAAGTCCGGACACAGGTTCGGACACATGAGATTTTACATTGAATTTTCCTCGACCCATGTCCGAACTTCCGAAGTCTGGACACATGTTCGGACATGCGTCTGTTTCCAGTTCTAAGTCACGGCTTGCGTCCGAACTTGGGAAGTCCGGACACAAGTTCGGATATGCCACTGTTTTGGCCAAAAATGTTGTTTAAGGTTAGGAAAAGTTGTCTAAAAATGGTGATTACTTAGTAATGATGATATGAGGTTATTTAAGACATGTTAGGGGAGTTATAATGACAATTAAAATGGTGAAAAGTTATAACGAGTGTGAAAATAAAATAACTACTTGTGTGAAGTAATAAGTTAACAATGAACTGGTACATTAATTAACCGACGTTACTAAATGTGTATAGGATTCTTCAAAGGTGGAAACCAGTCGAAGCAAGGACCAAGGTATGGTTTTCTTGCAGTCTGTTGCCTACCGGTTTACACCGGCTTGTGTGTTGTTTGTTTTTCTGTGTGTTTATGACCTTGTAAGATTTAAGTCATGTAACGAGTTTACAGTTGTTAAATATTATTATCTTGCTAAGTATGACTCTCTCTTCCCTTGTGTGTGTCTAACAAGACTTGACCAATTATTGTGATTTGTTTATTGAGTTCAATGTTGAACGACTAACAAGTGCTAACGGGGGAAGTGAGGAGTCCGGTCTGTTCCGGCCACACGTGTGAGTATGGGAGTCGATGTCATAACCGGTTCGATTCTCTGTGTATGTTAGGGTTGTTTTCCAATTTGGTTTCCAACCTTCCCTTTAGCTTAACCAAGGCTATTTTACTGACTCACGTCGGGCCATAGGGGCATACTATGTTTTGTTTCGGTGTGCTTAGATCACTATATCCGAGGCACCTTGTGTTAAGTTATTCGTTCAATCTAACAGGATGGTAACGAGATATGTAACGAGCTTAGCATGAGCATGGCAACATTCTCTAGGCTCTCCATGGGAATTAATTGTGTTGGTTCATTTCCAAAAGGAATTGTTCTTGTATGTTATGTGTGATGTTGTTGTGATATATATGTTGTATGTTCAAATGAATGCCATGTCATCATGACAATTAGTTGCGCGTATCCCGGTAGCCGATGGGCTGCGTGTTAACCATAACAGCCAAGGGTTGCTAACCCCCTCGGGGGCTTCATATTTCTTTTACTGCAGGATGAGGATCGAAGAAGCAGAATGGCTTTCGATTCTAGATGCAGGATCACTTTTGATTATTTTTGGATGTTAAGCCCGGGATGCGCCTGTGCTCCCGTGGCCATATATTTTGGTACCGTTGTAGTACAGTGACGGCCGTTGACAGTTTGTGATGTACAGATATGTTTATGGATGTAGTAACAAACTCGGTATTTGTTAATGTATTAAAAGTTATTAGTTCTATGCTCGGGAGTCTGATCATCAGACCGATACACTTGTATTTATTCTGCCTTGTTAACCACGTGGGTGGTTAACGGCATTGTAGCACCGAATCGTTTAGTTATTGTTTAGTTGTTTGATTCCGCTGCGTTTTCAAGTATTGTTAGGTACGTAGTAGGGGTGTTACAGTTGGATTGTTTGTGGTTGTGATGACTTTGGTGAGTGCTGAATAATAAGCACAGGATGTGTATAATTATGCAAAGGTCATGCCGAATTTTTTGTAGAAAAAGTATTCGTAATATTGTTTTAGACACCGGTTTCTGTTTTAGAAGTGCGACAATTTGTTAAATTTAAAATGCTAGTTTATTTTGTGTTTGCAACCTTAGAGTTAGGCTAGACTACTTGACAATCATCCCAGTCATGCTCCATTAAGAAATAAACATGTGCAACTTAATACAGACCATATTCTATAAAGATTTTAGTTTCACAAAGGCTATAACTCACACCTGTGATCTGTTGCACATATAGTATGGAGCGTGACTGGATGTATGGTGATAGAGAGGAACATTTTGACAAGATGCTGAAAGAGTTTTGCAAAGCTGCAGTGCAACACAAGGACAGGACAAAGGCGGAGAAAATTCCATGTCCTTGTGTTGATTGTGGTGTGGTGAGACAATATGAAAGCATCAACGTCGTACAATTCCATCTGAAGACCCGTGGTTTCATGCCACATTATAAAAGATGGACTTTTCATGGAGAACCTGTTGAAGATAATGCTTCAGCTTCCTACAGTCACGATCGGTGTAACTCTAGAACCGAGCAGACATTCAATACTATTAACGAGTCAGAACTCCCAAGCGCTTCCTGAGTCAATGTTGACAGTGAGTCAACTTATCGTGATGATCAAATGGACGAGATGCTTGATAACGTTGAGGATAATTTTGTCGACCGACCGGATGAGTATTAAAGGTTGTTGGACGCATCCAAGACGGCGTTGTATCCTACGTGCACTAAGTACACGAAATTGACAGCTATATTGAATTTGTTCAACCTGAATGGAAGATATGGATTGAGTGACAAAGGTTTCACGGCATTCCTCGAGCTGATTCATGATATGCTACCGGATGAGAACGGTCTCCCTACCACCACCTATGAGGCAAAGAAATGGGTTCGTTGTCCCGGTATAAGCATAAAAATGGTGATTACTCCTATGTTCAGAAAAAAAACCCTCCAGCAAAATTACTTTGGTATTTGCCGATTATACCCAGATTCAAACGGTTGTTTGTGAATCCGAAAGATGCAAAGAACTTACGATGGCATGCGGAGGGTAGAAAGAATAATGAGAAATTAAGACATCCAGCAGATGGACCTCAGTGGAGAAACATCAACAGACGGTACAAAGAACATTTCGGGCATGAAGATAGGAATCTGAGGCTTGGGTTTTGTACTGATGGAATGAACCCGTATGGCACGTTGAGTAGTCAACACAGTACATGGCCTGTTCTGCTAGTGATCTACAATTTTCCCTCATGGTTGTGTATGAAACGAAAGTACATCATATTATCTCTCCTGATATCTGGTCCCAAGCAGCCAGGTAATAGCATTGATGTGTATCTTGCCCCTCTAATAGATGATCTGAAGCTATTGTGGAATGAGGGGACCGTGGTATATGATGCTTATGCAAGAGAGAATTTCACGCTCAAGGCTTTGTTGACCTGTACCGTCAATGACTTCCCTGCGTATGGCAACTTGTCCGGTTACACGGTTAAAGGAACATTTGCATGTCCCATATACGAGGGAAGAATGTTTATATGTGTCATCGACGTCTTCTCCCCGAAGATCACCCTTATCGAGTAACGAAGAGAAAGTTGTTCAATGGTCAAGCCGAAACTCGTGTGGCCCGTTTACCCCTGAGCTCTGAGGAAGTTTACTAAAAGGATATGGACATTGCAAATGTATTTGGAAACACATCAAAACCGGCGAAAAACATTTGGAAAAAGTGTTCTATCTTTTGGGATCTACCTTATTGGCGTCATCTTCCTGTGAGACACTACTTAGACATCATGCACATTGTGAAGAACGTTGGTGAGGCAGTGAGTGGGCTTTACTCAATATACCCGGCAAAACCAAAGACGGATTGAAAGTCAGAAAGGACATGCAAACCATGGGTATACGAAAGGAGTTACACCCATAAGAGAATGGGAAACGAATATACCTACCTCCTGCATGCTACATGCTCTCAAAGGCTGAAAAGATTAGTTTCTGCAAATGTCTGCACTCGGTAAAAGTATCGTCTGGGTACTCTTCAAACTGGAAGAACATTGTATCGATGAAGGATTTAAAACTTTTAGGCATGAAATCTCACGATTATCATGTACTGATGTTACATCTTCTTCCGGTCGCAATTCGAGGGATATTGCCATCTGATGTCAGAAATGCTTTAACTCGGTTATGTTTCTTTTTCAACACTGTTTGCTCCAAGGCAATTGACGTAACCTCTCTAGATGATCTACAATGTGAAATTGTTGTCATATTATGTCAACTTGAGATGTATTTCCCACCATCTTTCTTTGACATAATGGTGCATCTAATTGTGCACATCGTTCGAGAGATACAGTTCTATGGTCCGGTATACTTACGGTACATGTACCCTTTTGAACGGTACATGGGTATTCTGAAAAGTAGAATGAAGAATAGGTATCGACCAGAGGGGAGCATTGTTGAAGCAACAGTGACTGAGGAAGTCACGGAATTTGTGACCGATTATTGAGTGAGAGTGGTCACTAAATGAGCGGAGGGAGAAGAAAAGGGGTTCTTGGTAAGGAGGGTCTCCAAGATCAAAACCACGACACTATGGCAGGTTTAAGGGTAAAGGTGTCATTGGTAGAAAGATCGTGCAAGTTTCGCGTCAACTTTATTCATCAAGCACATTTGTTTGTCTTACAACATCTTGAGGTTGTTGAACCTTATTTCGAAACCCATATGGTTGAGTTAAGGCATCAAAATCCTTTGAAAGCCACATTTGGCTGACAAAGGAACAAAACCGAGTTTTTATCCAATGGTTCAAAGATCATGTGTTGACATTAGCATCATCAGATCCAGAAGCTGTAAGTGAAGAGATCAGATGTTTGGCAATCGGACCTGAAACTAATATTACATCATTTGAGGGGTATGATATTAGTGGGTATACATACTACACTGCACGCCAAGATGCCAAATCGATAAACCAGAATAGTGGGGTAAAAATTGAAGCTGCTGCCACTGAGTACCACAGCGGTAACCGATCTCAACCAGTTAGTAACTCTAGTTGGTATTATGGTGTCATCGAGGACATCTGGGAACTAGACTACGACATTGATTCCTTTCTGTTGTTCCGATGCAAGTGGGTGGACAACCGACGCGGGTACCAAAATGATGGAGGGCTTACCTTGGTTGATCTTTCACGTGCCGGTTATACGGATGATCAATTTGTTCTGGGAAAGGATTGCGAACAAGTGTGGTATGTTGAGGATCCGAAAGACTGCAGATGGTCTGTTGTTCTTCCAGGAAGAAGGCCGGTTGTAATCGAAAATGAGAATGAGGATAACGATGATAATGAAACGGTAGAGGAAACATCCTTGTTTCCTACTGGATTACCGGATTCGATTGATGTTACCGAAAATGATTTGCTCTACACACGATCAGACCATGATGAGGGTGTTTGGGTAGACAATATGAAATGATTTATGTTTTCGTGTCAGGTAATGTTGTTAGTAGAATGTAGACTGTAATGTCATCTTAACTGTTATTGTTATGCTTCATAGTATTTATGTTAATTTATATAATGACTTTATCTGATGAAAATGCTTTATTGTTTTTTTAGTGGATGATCACCCTATGGATGACCCCGTTGGACAGCTTCTCTTGACTGGAGAAGCTGAGCCACAGCAGGGTAGACCAAATAAGCGGGTCACAAGAGGAGGAAAGAAAAAGAAAGACCAGGTAGCTGTACGCGATGAGACTGAGGCTGGCCCTTCACAGCAGACCGAAGAGCCGTCAGTTGTCCCACCAGAGGCCAAAAAGCAAAAGAAGAGAGGTGCCACACGTGGGCTGAAGGCTTTAAAGGGCCCTTCTACAAAACCGGTGGAATTCAATCAGTTCAACCAACCTCATGGAAATTGGAAGAATGACTTCACCGCTTACGGTAGCCATTTGGTGAAGACATTTTGTAACATAAACCACACCTGGAAGCAAGTGCCTCAATCGTTGAAGGATACTATGTTTGAGCGTCTCCAGGTAAATCTCTACATTATTACTATGATCTATTGTGAAATAATAGAAATTTATGTTTACTTTACTAACTGAATGATCATGTATGTAGTCTCGTTTCTCCGTGGATCCCGCACTTAAAAAGGATGTGCTATCATCGATGTCGAAACAGTTCCGGGACCACAAGAATAAGTTGGCTGACAAGTTCATCTACAAGATGCCTGATCCAGAAGATCCAGATGATCCAGATCATGGTTTCGGCGGTGAGAGACCACCATGGGAGGTTTGAGGGAATCACCGAAGAGCAATGGGTACAATTTGTTGAGTCACGTCACACACCGGAGTTCCAGGTGCACTTTATTGTCATACATACATAAATCTCTTAATTTCTTATGTCTTTTGTGTTCAATTTCACTAAACATGATCATATTAATTTATGCAGGCTCTCCGTGCAAAACAACAAGCAAATGCTAAGAAGAATCTGTACCCTCACCACTTAGGTGGAAAAAGTATTGCTCAAAGGGTACCAGAATGGGAGCAAAAGGGATATCTGCCCACGGATGGCTCATTGGATGCCAGTGGCAGAAGAATGAAAGTGTGGGAGTTAAGCCACATTCCGAAGAACTCTACTCCCGAAAATCCTCAATACGATGATGCCACGAGAGCAGTTATTGCTCAAATGGTAAGTGATATCATTTCATTTTTAGTCAACTGTTCATTTCATTTGTATATGAACTTATGTTAAATAATAACTGTATTTGTGTGTTGTATTAGGGTGAATTAAGCTCTCATCTCACCCAGGGCACCTGGACCTCACAGAGGAATGATGATCCTCTTACACGCGCTCTTGGTAAGAAGGATCATCCAGGTCGTGCCATTGGGTTTGGTGGGCACGTTGGTATCCGCCGGCATTTGGCGTACCCGGGTCCAGAAGTGCACAGGGAAGGATGATTAGCTACGAGGAGCACCTAGAGAGATGGCTGAGATGGAGCAGAGGATTAATCAGAGCGTCGACGAGAGGATCGCTCAGCTATGTCAAGGCTTGAGACACAGAAGCATAGCAGCCAAGAGGTTTCTCGACCACCAGTTGAGTCACCCATTCATCATCAGAGTTCACCGGTAGTGGGAAGTAGTGTCCAGTCGGCTGAGCCGTTTCCCTATGCATCTCTAAAGGTTAGACTAACATTTCAATTGAGTACATGACGATTAAGATTTTTCACTTGATCACTAATATCATCATAGAGGAATTCACAATTTTTATCTAAACAAGTTCCACATAACACTCAGGCACCCACTGAGTGCCATCTGTTTTTACAAATTGGAGTAGAAGAGGTCATGGTGGCATGGGGAAAACTTTTCCCTTCAGTTCCAAGTGATATTGTGCACGGTGAACCACTCCGACATTACCATGCACGAGTGCTTCTGGACGAATTTGTTGCAGAGCATGGTGACGTCTGTTTACCGGTGCCGATCCCACAAAGACGTACCTTGTGTTCCGCACAAACTGCGACAGTGCAGTGGCCAGCACGATTGGTCAAACTCCCTGGGCAGGTATTTACTCTTAACCGTTGCTATAAAACTATTGATGTACCACCTTGCATCCATATACTTAATTAGTTAATATCATAGGATATGAGCCGACCAAAGACTGATAAGGGAAAAGGAAAAAGAATTGCTGCACCTGTGCAATCAAAGGCATCCACAAATTTCGTGCTTAGACCTAATTTGGTGGAGAAAAGAATATTGGCCGGCTTGTCGACTAATATGCAGATTCTGCACTCATCGTTGTTGCTGCTACCACCTCATTGTGATTCCCTCACTGTGGAAGATCACAAGCGGATATTTCACTATCAAGTTCAAGGACAAGATATACATCGATTTGGGATGTATATGTCTGACTTCGAGGAGTGTTTCAGGGGGGATTGGTTGAATGTGTCGATTATCAAGTCAGCCGCCATGTGAGTGACTTCTACCTTTTATATTTTGAATTCATTGATCGGTGATGAATTAGATGTTTGAATAAATAGTTAATGACTAATGATATTGCCTCATAGGTGGGTGCATAATAAGGCGATCAATGTCTATGAAGATCACAGATTCAAATTCCTGTGTCCTGCTATGTGCAGTGAAGTCCAGATGACAAGTGATATGGAAGGCCTTATGCAATATATGACGAATGCCACCTTTGAATGTTCTAACAAGTCATTTATTATGCTGCCATATCATTCAGGGTATGATATTTGACTATTTCTCTTAGTATTATCTAAAACATATAGTTTGTGTTAGTTGTTTAATGATTTCAACACATTGTGTAATTTGTGGACAGTCGACATTGGTCATTGCTTGTGCTGGTGATGTTGAAGCACCCACGAATCTTGCAATTTGACTCACTTGGTAAGGGTGCCAAGAGACCGAAGATCTCCACCGCAATACTGAGGTAATTAGTTTGTTATCGTAAACAAAAATTATTATTACTTAACATTAACTGTTTCATAACTTGCTACTGATGCTTAAAACTATATATATTGCTGATGTATATAGTTCCATGAGAGCTGCATTATCTCTCCAGAATAAAACAATGAAGAGTAACATCCCTTGGAACACTGTCAAGGTACTCTATTAATTGATAAATTTGTGTGATAATGTTTAAACTTGTTTATAACTGTCAATATGTGTGTTTGTATAGTGTCCGGTGCAGCCTGGGGTTCAGAATGTGGATACTATGTCATGAGATTCATGAGTGACATAGTAGGAGCGTCGAACCTTTTACCAGAGCACTCGTTAGACAAGGTAACATTCTTTGAAAGTTTCAGTTATGCTCTTTACATGTTGTTAGACTTGTACGTTTTAGATTAATGTTCATTTTTTTTCAAGGCTTACGAAGAAGTGTTCAAAGGTGGTCAGTATGATGATGCTCAAATTGTTGAGATGCTTGAGGAATGGTCGGAGTTCGTCTGCACAAGTTTAATGAATTGATGATCATGAAGATGTTTTGTGAACTTTTTCGAGTATGTAATTGTAACTCTGTACACTTGTGGATGGTGTAATGGTAGATTTGAATTGTAATGTGGTTTTTTATTTGTAATGAAAGTGTGTAATTAAGTGTAATTGCATTGGTTTTGTTAACTCTCAAATTGTGGCGCGTCGTTGATATTAATTGGGAGCTTTTATAACTTTTTAAATGTGTGCTGGAGCTCCCGGTGTGGATGAAGCTTTATTACAGGCCATTGAACCAAATGCGGTGAATATATCTATATATATGCTGGGATGGAAAAAAACAAAAAAAAGGGGGGGCTATTTCGGCGGTTCTTAGCTTAGAACCGCCGAAATAGATACAAAAATAGGCCTATCTCGGCGGTTCTTAGCTAAGAACCGCCGAGATAGACTCATGGTGCCTTCTGGAATTGACCGATGCTGAGATTGACCATGAGTCTATCTCGGCGGTTGTGAGCTAAGAACCGCCGAGATAGACGTGTCGGAATTTGATTTTGGCGCCCACCTATTTCGGCGGTTTTATTTACAACCGCCGAGATAGGTATACCTATTTCGGTGGTGCTCATTTCGGCGGTTTACAACCGCCGAACTAGGCCCTTTAGAACCGCCGAAATGTGCCTTTTTTCTACTAGTGATTGGCAGTTTTGACCGTTAACAGTTGGGCACATTTTTCACATGTGCCGGCTACTGATGATCCTGCACGACGCCTGCCAAGAGACATATTGAAGCCCTATAAATAGGCCGAGAGTCTACATCATTTGTTACACTTCAACATACCAAATACACTCCATTCACACTCCATTTCCCCCATTCCATTATTGGTGTCCAAGGAATTTCTACGGATCCATCCACGAAGAAGAAGAGAAGATTTCCTTTTCGGGTTAAGGCTATGATCAATCTCCATCTCCCTTATGTACTTCTTCTTTATTTGAGTGGATGGTGAAGTAGGAATCCTTGTTAGGTCTTTGGTTAGGATTGGTTTTCCTTGTAAGACTCTCTTATGATTATTAATAAAATTGCAAGTTTCAAAACTACGATTCTGGTTTGAAGTAGAATAAGTTCGCTACTTATTCTTCTTTCTTCTAAATCCTATTTGAGGTTTAAAAGACAAAAATAGGATTGGTTGAGGAATCTAGTTGGTCTTTAACGTTGTCTTCTACGCCTCAGCGGGAGCAAGACTTAAGATTTGAATTGGTCTATCTTTCTTCCATTGTCCTGTTCGTTTCACACATAAAATATTTGTGATTTGGTGATAGATAATGAGTTCATGTTGTCAAACCCGAAACATGGAAGCGTCCTTCACAATTTGACTGCGTCGGGTGTACTGTCGGATGGGAGATGTCCGGCACGTTCAAAGTTCTTGAATCTGCCGGGAATCCGAGATCCGGCATGACAGCCGGCACGTTCATTTTTGGCAAGATTAAATTCGAGACTTTGTAGTTTGACTTATGACTATACTTGCTCTTACTTCGATAATCATTTCGAGCCAGAGTTAGTTTATTTTATTTAGTTTAGAATCAACATTTACATTTCCCCTTTTATTATAGAATAGGCATTTGCCCGGATTAGGACTAGTTTTCTATAAGTCCCTTGGGTTCCATACTCTCAGTTGTAATATATTTACACTATACTCCGACCGGGTTTTATTTGCTACCCGTAGTAGAGTTGTAGGTTTAGTTTATTATTTTATTCTTTTTATGTATATAGTTTTTCCTACAATTTTCCTATTAGCAAATTGGCGCCGTTGCCGGGGACTTGGAATTAGTCCAAGTCCTAAATTCGGTAAAACACCCTATTCTTTATTTTTTATTCTTTGATTCATTTATTCTTTGTTTCATTTGTTCATTTTGTTTTTCGGTTGAATATGCCGGGTGCACGGCTGGGTATCCGGTGCCCCGCACATTCAACATTTGTTATTTTCTAATTCTTTTATTCTTTATTCTTTGAATCGATTGTTTTCATTTCTGTTAAGTTGAATATGCCAGATATGATGTCGGATACAATATATCCGGCGCTACGGAGGAAGTCCAATGCCGGACAAGAAATAGTCGGCATGCTATCCGGCATATTCAATCGCATTACCGTTTTCATTTTTTTTCCGTTAAGAGTTAGAGTTATATATAATTGGTTTTTTTGGTTGCATGCCATTGCTTTATTTTCTCCCTTCTCTGATACTTTATTCAACTATTTTTTTCTCTCGAGTTTGAACTTACCGTGCATTGTGCCGGGTTTCTTACACCCGGCATATCAGAGGAAGTCTGACGCCGGACAGGATTTATCCGGCACATCGCCCGACTTGTTCAATTTTACTCTCCAATTTTTTTCGTAAATAGTAGAGACACATATAAATGATCTCTCACGTTTTAGGTCATTCGCTTTAATTTTTCCCCACCCTCTTGTTGTATTTCTTTAATTTTACAATTTTGAACAAGCCGGGCAATATGCAGGGTATATTAAACCCGGCATTAGTGGAAGAAGTCCACTGCCGGATACGAGACGCCCGGCACACGGTCCGGCATGTTCAATAGGATTTATTTTTCTTTTAGTTTTGTAACATTTCTATATTATTGTTTTTTTATACTATTTTGTTAAATTAATATTTTGTGTTGCTCCTCCTAAGAAAATAGGGTGAATTCATCTCCGATCGCAGAATCTTCATAAAGATTTATCTAACCGCGATCATGAGACAAAGAAGACATTTCTTTGTTCCTTAAGGCAACGATGAAACCAACAAACGCACTCCCTGCACAAATGGAATAAAAAAAAAGACCGGCGAATGGCAAGAACTCTCCTTCTCAGCAGGCAAATGTGGTTAGTGCACGACCACACACCTAGAGCACCGAATTTCAAGATTTTACAACGCCTGAGAGATTGGAAATGCAAAAGATCTGGACCATTTGCATGGAGCATAAGTCGATGCAGTTGCAAATGCAACAACCTTTTGCTCACCTATGACCGCCTGGTCAACTCCAGTCTCCAACGCCAACATGATCAAAGGGAGTATGCGATATCGGTCATAATCTCTTCCTAGATGTTTTCATTCGCCAAATAGCCAAAAGGCTAAGTGTAGGGCAGCCCCACGCGTCTGGTCTTCTTTCACCACAGGGGAGTCATTTTCTTCTTAATTCCTTTTATTTTCTTTTTTAAAGTCTTTCTTTATTTATTTTCTTTTTCTCTCGAACACTGAGGACAGTGTTCCTACCAAGTGTAGGGCAGGGATCCCCCTTAAAAAATAATAATTTTTTTATAATAATATGCATAAGTTGTGAGTTTTATCAATGTTTTACTAAACCATTTTGCATGTTTTTGATTGAGATAAAATTAGGAATGAATAAATGCTTGTTCTCTCAAGAGGTAAGCTTTCTAATGATTTGTAGATTCCTGTTTTTGACTTTTTGATTCTCTTTATTTAACATGAGTATATGATCTTTCTCCTAATTCTTTCCTTTATGTACTTCTGGGTATTATTTTCTTCTCTTTTCAAATTGTGAAAAATCTTTTTGGGTGAAAATCTTAAAAAGGGGTTTTTGTGAAAAAAAGAAAAGAAGAAGAGGAAAAAAAGAAAAGAAAACAAAAAAAGTCTTCTTCCAAAGGAAAAGCATTATATTCCTTGAGGTTGCAAAAAGGTGCCTCAGAATAAAAGCAAGAAACGAGAGTTTTTCCTTTTTTTTTTTTCTCCTAAATTCCCTGTTCTTCTAATGCAAAAAAATCATGGTAGATTCGGAAACCCTTGCAAAATAGGGCTGAACATAAAAACCATCGATGAGTGTCTTGGCCACATGCAGAAACTCTTGAAAAATAGAGCAGAATGATGGAAACCGGAAAAAAGGAGAGATTACAAATTCCCTCATGCAAAATAGCCCAAAAGTTTTTGATCGGTTTTGAAAATTCTTTTTTTACCCATTAGTATGTTTGATGGATAAGGATGATTAAGTGATACTTGTGAAATAGAGTCAGAGATTGAGAATATTTATCTTATTGTCATTCTAAAGTCTATCTGTTTTGTGCATAAGTAATTACTCCTTTCTAATCTAATTTTGCTCGAGGACTTGCAAAAGGTAAGTGTAGGGCCTTGATAAGCCGCAGACTTATCATATTTTATGTACAAGATTTAGGATTATATTTGTGTAAATAAGGTTAAATATATATTATTTATGATATATTATGTATTAAAGTATGTTATTGGTTCAGTCTTATGTTTTTATATGTTTTTCTGTGCAAGGAATGATTTTCTAGGCAATAGTTAAAGTGATGCTGGACTCAATGCCGGATTAATCCTGCAAGGCACGAGCATAGATCAGAAAAGAGCCTTTGCCGGATATGATGCCCGGTAGATCCCATCCGGTATAAGTGAAGAGTCGCCACGGTTGACCAAACGATGACAGTTATTGACCGTTGGTGATTTGGCTAGTGCCGGGTATGATGCCGGGTATATCTTACCCGGTATATACACTATTTCGCGTGGAATTAGCGGTTTCGACCGTTAACAGTTGGGCACATTTTTCACATGTGTCGGCTACTGATGATCCAGCACGATGCCCGACAAGAGACATATTGAAGCCCTATAAATAGGCCGAGAGTGTAACACCCCTCTCCTTAAACACGTAATAATCTCTCTCGTAGCAATAAATAAAACGTCTTACAGCGGAAGAATAAATAATAACAACAATACTTACTCGGGTGTCACCGGCCATTACTCGCCCATGTGAGTAACAAAGCCAAACTATATCCAACAACCAACATAAACAAATTGCTAACCGCTGTGATAACGAGATAACTCCTATACATCATACTAAGTCCATAAACCATAAACGTCGACAAGTGAGCGTCTACCCAAATCCCGAATATACATAACCGTATCATAGTACAATCCACAATCTAACATCGTTATACAAACAAACTCTATGTGCGGTAATTAAAGTAATCCCTAACTACCCTGTTCCCGCACTTCGGTTTCGACAATGATCATCAACCTGCAATGAGTGTAGTCTCAGCGATAAACGCTGAGTATGCCGGGCCTGGACCCTATTGGTCACTTAGTCATTTTAACCATCTTATTATTAGATTGGTTTCATGCTTTACCATTTTACAGTTATAATTACTGTAGATACATGCTTAAATGCATAACCATCCATCCAATCCAAACATTCATTTCATATCACAAACAAAAGTTATATAATCGAACATATCGAAATAATTGCATTATAATGTACAATGTACAATCGCCATAGCGAACGATTTCCATATTTAATTTACCTTGGCCTTCAAGGCCCCATCCATCCAAACCATGTTTATTTAATTATTTACCCGTTGGGCATCAAGTTAGGACAACCCAATAACCTCACCATGGACAGTAGTCCTCCCGTACACACAAAGGTGCTCATTTCACCAGAGGTCCGGAGGCCCCTGACTATTCTCTTTGCCTCGTAAGGCGTCCATATAAAGGCCGTAGCCACCTGACCCACGATCAAAATAGGGCTCGTTGGGTATAAACCTGGAGCGGAACCCGATCGGGAACCCCTCAGTGATCACAAATGCGCAACCAGGTAGTTCGTAAACTACACTGGATTCCTCACCTTAACTCACACCATCTCTCTCTCACATAATGTTTAAGATATGCTCTTAGTCTTATGGAGAATATAATTATTAATTAGCTGCCCAATGGGTCTCACGCATACCTAGAAGTAATCTACGTGTTTTACTTAGGTTGCCATATACTTAATAATAATACTATGGTATTATATCAAGTAACCGTCTTGTCATCACAATAACGTATATGTATGTTTATATAAATTGATCTATAGTCGACATAGTGTTAGTCCCGTAGGACGCTCGTGCATAAATAATTAATGCAGTAACACAGAATCACATACACATATCCACACACATAACACACAAGTTATATCAACCAAATCCGAGCCCAAGGAATTCCTTAGGACAACCCGGATCAAACCCCTTTACATACTGTACACCTTAGACCAAGGACGCGCAGTGTAGACCACTAGCCCGTCAAGCGCCTTCGTCTGAAGTATGATCTAAACGGTAATAAACTATAAGTCAGTCTCCATGACTAACTACATCCGGTATTTCTGAATAACAAGTAACCCCGACAGTTCATCCCCGGATTTCTACAGTTAATTGTTACGGGTTTCTCTAAACCGGTTGGCTTTGTTACTAAAACTCATATGTCAAAATGTTTCGACTGTTAAGTTTAATTCGTTATATTCCTTTAATCTTATCCATCATTTAATTTAGGTATATAACCTATAGTTGCATGAATACATGCATTACTTATTATATTGTACTATTTTTCCACCATCCATTATAATACATTGTATTAATAATCCATTATCTTTAGTAAACTATATTTCCATTCAAAAACTTATAACTTATACTTTGTAACTATTATTATGTAATAATGTAACACCCCAACTCAATCCAAATGTGGTCTCGCAACTTAACAGCATATATATACATGTCACAGCGGAATTCTTTACACTCCAGGACCTTGCCACGGTCTGACTACAGAATATACCGAACATTAGTACATAACAACCTTAACCAAATACATAATCTTCTTACAATCCTCTCACATCCTATACATCTTACTAACTCAATTGCCATACGAGTGTACATGCACAACTCGTAGGCCACTCTTAGTCCTTAACACTTGTACTCCTTCTTACTCTCGCGACAGCCGCCTCCTGATGTTCACCTGTGTAGTAAAAAAAAGCCCCCGAGGGGGTCAGCACGAATGCTGGTACGATCCTCTCATGGCCCCCAAGATAACGTGGCTACGACGACTAATTGTCGATAGCATGGAGGTTGATTAGATGCACAACATAATAGAAAGTGCAGTAAACAACAACTCAGATATGAACAATCAAAGTTCACACACAATGAACGACTTAAACGCGTCCCTTAATTGGAGAGTTAGTTATTTAACTCCTTAAGTAATGTTCCCTCTTAACCTTAGTCCAACCTTATCTCACCTCAATCTTAGTCTTATCTTAATCTTAGAAACAACCATCCTTTAATAAGGAGTGGATGTCACTTATCTTAATCTTAATTATACAAACCATCCTTTAAAAAGGAATGGTTGCAACTTATCTTAACCTCACCTTAATCTTAATCTTAACTTAATCTTAATCTTAACGATACAAATCATCCTTTAAAAAGGAATAATTGTAACTTATCTTAATCTTAACTTAATCTTAGTCTTAACAATACAAATCATCCTTTAAAAAGGAATGATTGTAACTTATCTTAATCTTAACTTAATCTTAGTCTTAACAATACAAATCATCCTTTAAAAAGGAATGATTGTAACTTATCTTAATCTTAACTTAATCTTAGTCTTAACAATACAAATCATCCTTTAAAAAGGAATGATTGTAACTTATCTTAATCTTAACTTAATCTTAGTCTTAACAATACAAATCATCCTTTAAAAAGGAATGATTGTAACTTATCTTAATCTTAACTTATTCTCAGAATACAAACCGTTCCTGGAGGGGAATGGTTGTAACCTAAGTCCAAACCTGGGATTTAGGTGATCCCACCACCCATCTTAATGCCACCTACCCTGGACAGGAATCCAGCGTAGCTGAGCCGGCAACTGGCCCTAGGCTACAAGTCCGAAGACAAGTCCTTAAGAGGAGGGCGATCTGATTCAGATACCGTCCCCCTTTTTCCTTAGCATGCATGACCGGAGATCGGTCCCGGGTTTCCTCACTCAAGTTCCAGTTAGTAATAGTCTCAAGACCATGTTTGTTGGTTAACCTCTTTCGGTTTATATCAGACCCATATTAGGGTGTGTTCCTTAGCCTCACTCAATTCCTTACTAAACGTTAGTTAGTAAGTTCTCACGGTATGTTGTGTTAGTTTTCAAACATCACACAACAATACAAGAAATATAATATATTCCGGTTGCATGCTTTATCTTGTTTAGTGAGCACACAAAAACAAATAGCACACAAGCCGAGGGACACCTCGTTAGCAAGCAGGTCACAAGAGAACTGTACCGTTCACCGTTGGTCGTTTGGTTGCTTACTCTCTTCCGGAGTCCAAATTCGAAGTCCTAAAACATTCATTCAGTTTTAGGTTATTAATCACTTAGCTTAATTCAACTTACTTAACCTACTTAACTTACTTAACGATTCCCACTATCACCTCTTAAGTCTTACCACTTAATCTTACAACTTAACCTTACACTTTTAAGTTTATACTTAACTTAACTTAATCCCTTAAGTTCTTAGGGTCCTAATCATCATTGCCCCCTTAATGGGGTACCATTAATGCCACTAAACTCTCTTAGGGTTTCTTTCTTTTTTTTTTTTTTTTTTTTTTTTTATGGTCCGACCGACCCACCGACCGACCCACCCCTGGGTAGGTCGGCTGCAGAGAACATCCAACTTCACAGTTTCAGCCCGACCGACCCAGACTGGGGTCGGTCCCCTGGGTAGGTCGGCTGCAGAAACTTCTCATACATTGTCAAATTTTCACCAAATTTTTCCTCAAGCCTCCTAATGTGTTCTAACATCATTTGGCACATCAAACACACCTTATAACCTCCACCAAACTCATTAAAACAACTTCCAAATCTTCTCAAACATTTGCTCAATTCTTACAAACACTCCTAACACTTATCATATAATTCCTTACATTACCAACTTGTATCTTTACCAAAACATCAACCAACCCAAGTGTTCCCTCCTTAACAGTTTGGGCACTTCATAAACATTATTTTCCATCTTCAGTTCATTTACCAAAACTTCCTCAAGTCATCTTACATAACCATGCACAAATTCCTCTCTTTTCCATTTATTACTCATCACTCCTAAACTCTTGGGCATACCTAAACATTTCTTGTCATCCTCTTAGCACCTTAACCTTGTTCTTCTTTACCTTAACTATACTACCCCCCCTTGGACATTTCCACCTCCTTTTACTCACTTACTCACCATTATCACGATCACACGCTCTTTTACATTCCTAGTCATTTTCCTTGATGACTTACAACATCCTCCTACCTTTTTCACTTCCATCACCCAAGTCCACACATTACCATTCAACTAAACCTTACTAGTCCACCACTAACATCATCACACTTACACAAGGTTCTCAAAACTCTCATTGTCTTACTCTCTAGTTCATACCTAAATCTCCTTAAGGCATTATACACCTTTTCCTTAAAACTTATGCACAAGTCTTACATTCCTCATATCATGATTTGGTGTGTTTAGTACACTCGCCAATCCTCTAATTCCTCCTAGACATCTCTAGGTCACTCTAAACCTCAAGAATTCCTTAGTTAACTCATTTCCATCCAATTTTTCTTTTCATGCTCCCTAGTAAACCCTAGGGCATATTAGCTCACCACCATCACCTAAACACTTATTTTCTACTCAAATTTCGCCATAGCTCCTCTAGTATATTATCATGCCCAAACACATTATTTTTCCTCATTCAACCATCTCACACACATCAAGTTCTTCTCATCATATCTCATCACCCCAACCAACTCATTCACAACAACTCATATATTGCAATAATCTTAAATTGCATAGCAGTAAGGCTCTTAATGACATGGCTCTTAGGCCCTTAAATGACTTAAACTTAAACACTGAATTTCCCACATATAAAAGCTTTCAACCTGCAAATACACCCATCAATCTCATAGTAGTTATAATGTTCTTAAAACTCATCTTAAACTTATATTACTAACTCATTTCCTTTGGCTCCTTAGTCACAAGTTCTCAAGCTTATTTAAGTTCTTTTTCTTAGGTTACATAACCCATTACCTAATGTAAGCCCTAGGCCACATTGGTATCCACCTAAACTCATCCCTTAAAACTTAAACCACCATTAGGTAAGCATTTTACCTTGTTTTCTCAAGCTTATCTTAACTTCCTCCTTAGACCTTCTTCTTGCATGAATCTCGGCCACCACTTAAATTCCCCTTGCCAATGTTCTAATCAATATCAATGACTCATATGAGTACTAAACAATACACTAACCCTCAAGGAATGAAAACGTAGGTTAGAAATGTGTTTCTAAGGCATAAAATGGATGATTACCTTTGAAGTCTCAAGGAAGACTTTGGCATTGAATGAAATAGGACCTCCACTAGTCCTGGTGAATAAATCAAGCTAGAACAAGGCATAAAAACATCCCCCATGAGAAGGAATTTTCGGCCATATAAGGAAGATGATGGAAACTTGGTTTTTCTTACATTTTTCTTTACCTTAAGAGAATGAAGAAGCTAATGAGCTCTTCAAACTTGATTTTCCTCCATCAATGGAGTTTCCTCTTGGCACCAAAATGGAGCTTTGAAGATTTGAAAAGATAGAAAGATAGGTCTTGGCCTAACTAAGAAAAATGTGCTTAGTTTTGATTTGGAGCTAAAATGAGCAAGTTATGGACATTTGAAGATGAAGCAAGATGGAGCTGCTTGGAACGGTTTGAGAGGATGAAGAAGGTGAAAAACCGTGGGATAAGAAGAGAAATGAAGAAGAGAGGAGAGAGGTAGGCTAATATAAGGTATTTTGCTTTTATAAAGCAAATAGTACTATTCTCTCTTTTTCTTCTTCTTTCCTTTAATTGCTTTGTTATGTGGTGACTCCCCACATCATAAACCGGCCCCCCTCTTATAATGGAGATATTTATGGTCTTGGTTGACCATCTATTGACTTATGTTGACTTAAGCTTAATTTGGGCACTATTTGACACTATTCACTAATTAGTGCACATATTCGTGAAATTTTTGGTTTCCCATTGATTTAGGCTTCCTAATGTGATACTAATTAGTACACATGTTGATTAAAGAGTAATGATGGACATTAAGCCACTCAAAACTCAAATATAAGACAATTTCGCAAAAATGTGCTTTAAGACTTCTTAAAGCACATTTTGTGTTTTAACTTGTTTTCAAGCTTGGTTTTCTTTGCTAATTGATTTAAAATGTCCATTAGCATGTTACTAAAGTCTTATAATGGTATTTGGGTGCTAATCAAAGTCACTCCAAGCTTAGAGCATGTTTTTGCCCTGATTGCCTTTAAGGCACTTTCTTGTGTTTTCCTTGGTTTAAATTGTCTACCAATCTTTCTAAGTCATATTCTAGCCTTACTACATCATAATTTGATGTTTACTTAGCATACTTAGGTTTGGGGTATTTCAATCTACCCCCTTAAAAGAACTTTGTCCTCAAAGTTCCCATGCATCTTATCTCATTAGAATACATGTCTTACCTCATTCCTTAGATCATATAGATCCTACTTATGTATACTTAATCTCATTGGATCATTAGATCCGCCATATCCTTATACTTAAATATCACACAACATGCTTAAGCATGTGTAGCACTCTAAAATTCCTTTTGTTCCTTTTGATGATTAAAACATTCACATAACTTCCAACGTATTCTCCCATGTCACCGGTCCGTAGACAATGGCTCATTCGTCCTGTCACCATGGGCTAGAATACAAAACACTCTGCTCTCCCCATGTCACCGGTCCGAAGACAAAGGCTCGTGCGTCCTCGACTTCATGGGCGAGACTCAGTAAAAAGGTAATCCTTTTCACGAGGTCATGTGAGGAATAATTCCTCTAATTAAAAATACAATCAACTCCAATTTCATTTTATCCTAAGGCCTCTATCCTTAGTGTGATTTAATTGTGACCACTGGTAGGGAGTTTCAGGAATAATCCTACCCTGATGTGATCAGCATCAGTGTAGAACCATCCTTCCACTCCAATTTGTGTTCGGTTTCCCTTGATCCCTAGAAAATCAAGTTCCACCTCCCACGTCATTTTCAAACATCAGATAATTCACTCATGTCCAATTCTATCTTTTTAGTTCTTCTAATCATAATCAATACATCTCCAAAGTGTGGACTCAGTCCATCAAACATTCCCGATTCATCTCTTAGTAATTACCTCAAGACTTAAATTCCTACTAAGTTTTATAACTGTCCCATACCAATTCTCACCATCTTATATCTCATAGCATTACAATTTCCTTCGTATTCATATCAAATTGTATCTCATAATGTTATCTTATTCTTATCTCACACATAGTCTCATATCGACTTATACCTCATATATTCCTTATTCCTTAAGTCTCCTTAATCCTCTTCCTTAATTCTCTTAACTTGTACTCACACCGGAGTTAACAAGATAGGTACTTAATATGTATGGTATTCACATCTTCTGTGTGCAATAACCATGATTTACCTCAAAATGTTTATGTAAAACATATTCTCAAATTATTTTGTGCTATGCACACCGTAGTTTATGTACTCAGTACACAAACATACGCTTAGCGGTTTTCGCTCTACCCCCCTTAAAATGGATTACGCCCACGTAATCAGCGTCACATCATCTTTGAACATAAGTTCAAGATGTCTAATTCTCACCAAGCATTCTAGCTTCCATGTCATCTATCTTACTTATAATTCGATCAGAAATGACTTAGTCTCTGTATCGAGGATTCTTAACGGTACTTATACCGTATTCTTAACTTAGTTTGGTCTAATCTCAAAGTAGTGGTCTGCTAGCTTCCGCTGCGTTACTCTGATAATCTTAGGCTTAATTGTCTCAATGGACACGTGTTATCTTTATATAAACACGGCCTTAATGAGTTGTAACTCGTCTATCCATTCTCCTTGAAGATCTTACGCTCATACTCTTAGTATTTTCTCGAATGTCTAAATTGTTCTCCCCAACTGACCTTTGGTCTGAGGATGATTCTTAGCCTGAAACTACTGTTTAGTGCATAATGCGCTTTACAGTCTTAATCCCTTACATCTTAAGACATATCCAATGTCTGTACTTAATAATCCGTGCTTTTCGCACTTTATAATCCTTAATTATTTGTTCTCTGATTCCCCTGTGTTGCTGGTTCAATTGAATTCTTCTTCTCGACTGTTTGTGGTAGTAGCTGTTCTTGTCTGATCTTGCGTCGTTGTCTGTGGTACGGAGTCGACTACCTCCCGTGTTCCTTACACTACTCGTCTACATGCATGGGGTACCTTACTGGTACATTGCTACTTACCCAACTAACTCATAAATGAGCGTGTCAGGCCTGCAAGCCTCTGTGGGGTGCAGTCGTCCCATGTCTCGTTTTAGTAAACTCATAGTGTCCGTCACACGTTTAGCTATTGCTAATTATGAAGTATTCTGTTGTCGATCTCCTCTTTCATCGTTCCATAATAACATTTATTGTTCTTCTTGAAGTTAATCAAGGGAAGTCCATTTACTGTGTTCTTGGTTATGGTATGCTCCAGCTCCTTTCTGTATTCCGTACTGATTTGGTCTCTTAAAAATTGAGGTCTCTTTCCGTAGAGCCTCTTATCTTGTTTCTCATATTTGTTCTACTAGGAATGCACTTGTAGTTCCATGAGGAATGGGTAGTGTGCTTCCTACGAAATCTTACCTAACCAGGTCCAGACTACTGGCACCAATGCTCAGTTTGTCTACCATCTTATTTTCTTACTTATACTGGTCTTAACTCATAAATCTAATTGCCTCAGTGTCAATATTTGACGGCTCATACATAATGGTCGCCTTACCGCGTACCATGACTTAATCCACTTATCTAACTATTGTACTCACGACCACTACTATCGTTGTAGTTTGCCCATTAATGGTGCCCCTTATTCACTTATTCTCATGTCTTACCTTATACTCAATCATTCTTGGCGTGAACACACTGGGAGTTCTCTCATTCCGGTCGTACCGTGTTGTAAAATAGTTGACTCTAGATATGAAGATGTTCTGCTCTAATCTCAGATTTGTAAGTAGGCTAATTTCTTTCGCTTTCTTTCATCCTTAGTGATGTTATCTACCATGTAGTTTTAACTGGTTACTGAAGAAGTCATCCACTGAATCACAAGCTCTTCTGACGTTGATTAATTGACATGCCATAATGTGCAGTCACCATGTTTATCTCTGACCATTACTAATTCTTACATCCTGGGTGTTGGATATGGGGTCTATCTGTGCCACCTTCCTTATTACTCAAGTGTATCCGGTATGTTCTAAGGTAATCTCTAGGTTCATAGTTTCCATTTCCTAAATAAAGTGTATTTTATCTCTAATATGTGAAAGCCCTTTTGTGGGGTTCGTTCCCACTCATGGCCTCACAACAAGGAGAGGTATCCCCACCCTAAAAGGCATGGTTCGTTCTCCGCTCCTGTCCTTAACATTATCTCAATATTCTCATTGGTACCTTTTCTTGGTAATATTTTCCCCAAACTAAGTTATAGGTTTGGTAACCGTTCATATCTACAAATTGTAGTTCCTTCGTGGCTTAAACAAGCTCTCTTATAACTTACTGCGCCTCGAGCTCTGATGTGGTTAACACCCTTGGCTCGTAGGCTCTTAATGCTTAATGTCTCAGTTCATTATTTGTACTCTTACTCATCTGCAGGTCATCCCTACAAGATTCTGGTTCTTTGAGCACTATCCACCGTTAGGTTACATACTAAACGTAGTATCGGGTTTCATGATAAGTTGCTGCATCCTGCTTCCTGCTAGGGAAGTTGTTCAGGTGATCTGAGGTTACTTAATGTCTTTGACAATGCTGTCATTTTACTAGACTTATGTCCTTTAATAGTCAAGGTTAGGTTCGTATTAGGCGTTTTCCTTACGGTGTCCAAGTTGGATATCATCCCGTCATCTTATACTCCCATCTCAACGCTTCGTTCAACTTCCGTTGACTACGCCACCCGTTGATGACTAATCATACTTGGGTGTTAATGAGTTAGACGAACAGCATTAACTGTTATTCATCAGTTTGATCGGCTCGACTATGCCCGCTCTGTGGGGGTAGTCCTCCGGGCTTTTCTTTTCCAGGGTTGTACGACTTTAATCCTTAGTAGGTTATAGCTTACGTTTATTTCTTGTATCCTTGTTTTCTGGGTTTTCCAACATCTTCATTGAAGAATGTTGTTATTGGTATCCTTAATGGTCACTCTGGGAGTCTTATCCCGTTTTCGTTGTAAGTCGATACTTCAACAGTCACAGATGGTATCAGAGCCAGACCCAGGTCGGTGTGCCAGTGGGCCCGCGAGGGCGCTGGGCTCCCGTGAGGGGGGGTGGAGTGTAACACCCAGAGAGGGTTACCTCCCACATCGATTGGGGAGGAGAACGAAGTGTGCCTTATAGGTGCATGGATACCTCTCTCTTGTGTGACGCGTTTTGGGGCGAAACCCCAGGAACAAATCCGTGCGGCCTGCGTGCCAAAGCGGACAATATCACACATGTGGGTTGATTGGGCTGGGCTGTCACAAATAACCACCACCATTATATTATATGGTTTCCAACCATAATATATATCCATCCTTATATACATTATTCTTGTATATGTATATATTTACCAATATAGGTAAGTTCCATGAGTTATAAAACTCTATATTATATGTTACATTTTACCACCTTATATGAGATGATAATTCCCATTAGTTGTATTATATTATACAACTTATATTAAGATTATTATCCTAATATTATGTAACAATTTATGTTGTTTATTTACAACTCCTAAGGTTTATTCAATATATACCTTAGTTTATAAATCTCATTTATCTATAGTTTGTCACATTATTTAATTTGAATATCCTTACTTATATTAATTCCATCTAAACCACCTTAATACCATATAATTGTTATAAGCATTTATAACATTGTAGACCATAGTCTAAAATTCATATTTCTAACCTTAATAATTCGGTACAACCCTTTATTTTATTTAAATTTCATTTTGACCACATAACATTATGTAATGTTATACCATATACTAATATCATATAATATGATATTTTTATTTCCTTTACTTTATAACCTATAGTTTTTATACAAAACTATATTATATTGCCGCATAGGCATACACATTTATACCTTATTCTTTTCCATAATCAATAGTTTCCTTTATTTACAAAATCACCCATAATTAATACCATGTTATATATATCATATAATATAACATTTTTAACTTATAAAAGGGTATAACCTATGGTTTTGTTTTTATAAAATACCGAACAGACCTTGGCTGTTTTGAATTTATTACCAACCCCTTTAACTTTCCAAATTTATAATTTGACCACTTATATAATGTTATGTTATATATATATATATATACTAATGAGCTCTTCAAACTTGATTTTCCTCCATCAATGGAGTTTCCTCTTGGCACCAAAATGGAGCTTTGAAAGATTTGAATAGATAGAAAGATAGGTCTTGGCCTAACTAAGAAAAAAATGTGCTTAGTTTTTGATTTGGAGCTAAAATGAGCAAGTTATGGACATTTGAAGATGAAGCAAGAATGGAGCTGCTTGGAACGGTTTGAGAGGATGAAGAAGGTGAAGAAAACCGTGGGATAAGAAGAGAAATGAAGAAGAGAGGAGAGAGGTAGGCTAATATAAGGTATTTTGCTTTTATAAAGCAAATAGTACTATTCTCTCTTTTTCTTCTTCTTTTCCTTTAATTGCTTTGTTATGTGGTGAATCCCCACATCAAAAACCGGCCCCCCTCTTATAATGGAGATATTTATGGTCTTGGTTGACCATCTTATTGACTTATGTTGACTTAAGCTTAATTTGGGCACTATTTGGCACTATTCACTAATTAGTGCACATATTCGTGAAATTTTTGGTTTCCCATTGATTTAGGCTTCCTAATGTGATACTAATTAGTACACATGTTGATTAAAGAGTAATGATGGACATTTAGCCACTCAAAACTCAATTCTAAGACAATTTCTCAAAAATGTGCTTTAAGACTTCTTAAAGCACATTTTGTGTTTTAACTTGTTTTCAAGCTTGGTTTTCTTTGCTAATTGATTTAAAATGTCCATTAGCATGTTACTAAAGTCTTATAATGGTATTTGGGTGCTAATCAAAGTCACTCCAAGCTTAGAGCATGTTTTTGCCCTGATTGCCTTTAAGGCACTTTCTTGTGTTTTCCTTGGTTTAAATTGTCTACCAATCTTTTTAAGGCATATTCTAGCCTTACTACATCATAATTTGATGTTTACTTAGCATACTTAGGTTTGGGGTATTTCAATCTACCCCCCTTAAAAGAACTTTGTCCTCAAAGTTCCCATGCATCTTATCTCATTAGAATACATGTCTTACCTCATTCCTTAGATCATATAGATCCTACTTATGTATACTTAATCTCATTGGATCATTAGATCCGCCATATCCTTATACTTAAATATCACACAACATGCTTAAGCATGTGTAGCACTCTAAAATTCCTTTTGTTCCTTTTGATGATTAAAACATTCACATAACTTCCAACGTATTCTCCCATGTCACCGGTCCGTAGACAATGGCTCATTCGTCCTCGTCACCATGGGCTAGAATACAAAACACTCTGCTCTCCCCATGTCACCGGTCCGAAGACAAAGGCTCGTGCGTCCTCGACTTCATGGGCGAGACTCAGTAAAAAGGTAATCCTTTTCACGAGGTCATGTGAGGAATAATTCCTCTAATTAAAAATACAATCAACTCCAATTTCATTTTATCCTAAGGCCTCTATCCTTAGTGTGATTTAATTGTGACCACTGGTAGGGAGTTTCAGGAATAATCCTACCCTGATGTGATCAGCATCAGTGTAGAACCATCCTTCCACTCCAATTTGTGTTCGGTTTCCCTTGATCCCTAGAAAATCAAGTTCCACCTCCCACGTCATTTTCAAACATCAGATAATTCACTCATGTCCAATAATCTATCTTTTTAGTTCTTCTAATCATAATCAATACATCTCCAAAGTGTGGACTCAGTCCATCAAACATTCCCGATTCATCTCTTAGTAATTACCTCAAGACTTAAATTCCTACTAAGTTTTATAACTGTCCCATACCAATTCTCACCATCTCATATCTCATAGCATTACAATTTCCTTCCTCGTATTCATATCAAATTGTATCTCATAATGTTATCTTATTCTTATCTCACACATAGTCTCATATCGACTTATACCTCATATATTCCTTATTCCTTAAGTCTCCTTAATCCTCTTCCTTAATTCTCTTAACTTGTACTCACACCGGAGTTAACAAGATAGGTACTTAATATGTATGGTATTCACATCTTCTGTGTGCAATAACCATGATTTACCTCAAAATGTTTATGTAAAACATATTCTCAAATTATTTTGTGCTATGCACACCGTAGTTTATGTACTCAGTACACAAACATACGCTTAGCGGTTTTCGCTCTACCCCCCTTAAAATGGATTACGCCCACGTAATCAGCGTCACATCATCTTTGAACATAAGTTCAAGATGTCTAATTCTCACCAAGCATTCTAGCTTCCATGTCATCTATCTTACTTATAATTCGATCAGAAATGACTTAGTCTCTGTATCGAGGATTCTTAACGGTACTTATACCGTATTCTTAACTTAGTTTGGTCTAATCTCAAAGTAGTGGTCTGCTAGCTTCCGCTGCGTTACTCTGATAATCTTAGGCTTAATTGTCTCAATGGACACGTGTTATCTTTATAATACACGGCCTTAATGAGTTGTAACTCGTCTATCCATTCTCCTTGAAGATCTTACGCTCATACTCTTAGTATTTTCTCGAATGTCTAAATTGTTCTCCCCAACTGACCTTTGGTCTGAGGATGATTCTTAGCCTGAAACTACTTTAGTGCATAATGCGCTTTACAGTCTTAATCCCTTACATCTTAAGACATATCCAATGTCTGTACTTAATAATCCGTGCTTTTCGCATTTTATAATCCTTAATTATTTGTTCTCTGATTCCCCTGTGTTGCTGGTTCAACTGAATTCTTCTTCTCGACTGTTTGTGGTAGTAGCTGTTCTTGTCTGATCTTGCGTCGTTGTCTGTGGTACGGAGTCGACTACCTCCTGTGTTCCTTACACTACTCGTCTACATGCATGGGGTACCTTACTGGTACATTGCTACTTACCCAACTAACTCATAAATGAGCGTGTCAGGCCTGCAAGCCCCTGTGGGGTGCAGTCGTCCCACGTCTCGTTTTAGTAAACTCATAGTGTCCGTCACACGTTTAGCTATTGCTAATTATGAAGTATTCTGTTGTCGATCTCCTCTTTCATCGTTCCATAATAACATTTATTGTTCTTCTTGAAGTTAATCAAGGGAAGTCCATTTACTGTGTTCTTGGTTATGGTATGCTCCAGCTCCTTTCTGTATTCCGTACTGATTTGGTCTCTTAAAAATTGAGGTCTCTTTCCGTAGAGCCTCTTATCTTGTTTCTCATATTTGTTCTACTAGGAATGCACTTGTAGTTCCATGAGGAATGGGTAGTGTGCTTCCTACGAAATCTTACCTAACCAGGTCCAGACTACTGGCACCAATGCTCAGTTTGTCTACCATCTTATTTTCTTACTTATACTGGTCTTAACTCATAAATCTAATTGCCTCAGTGTCAATATTTGACGGCTCATACATAATGGTCGCCTTACCGCGTACCATGACTTAATCCACTTATCTAACTATTGTACTCACGACCACTACTATCGTGGTAGTTTGCCCATTAATGGTGTTCCCCTTATTCACTTATTCTCATGTCTTACCTTATACTCAATCCATTCTTGGCGTGAACACACTGGGAGTTCTCTCATTCCGGTCGTACCGTGTTGTAAAATAGTTGACTCTAGATATGAAGATGTTCTGCTCCAATCTCAGATTTGTAAGTAGGCTAATTTCTTTCGCTTTCTTTCATCCTTAGTGATGTTATCTACCATGTAGTTTTAACTGGTTACTGAAGAAGTCATCCACTGAATCACAAGCTCTTCTGAGCGTTGATTAATTGACATGCCATAATGTGCAGTCACCATGTTTATCTCTGACCATTACTAATTCTTACATCCTGGGTGTTGGATATGGGGTCTATCTGTGCCACCTTCCTTATTACTCAAGTGTATCCGGTATGTTCTAAGGTAATCTCTAGGTTCATAGTTTCCATTTCCTAAATAAAGTGTATTTTATCTCTAATATGTGAAAGCCCTTTTGAGGGGTTCGTTCCCACTCATGGCCTCACAACAAGGAGAGGTATCCCCACCCTAAAAGGCATGGTTCGTTCTCCGCTCCTGTCCTTAACATTATCTCAATATTCTCATTGGTACCTTTTCTTGGTAATATTTTCCCCAAACTAAGTTATAGGTTTGGTAACCGTTCATATCTACAAATTGTAGTTCCTTCGTGGCTTAAACAAGCTCTCTTATAACTTACTGCGCCTCGAGCTCTGATGTGGTTAACACCCTTGGCTCGTAGGCTCTTAATGCTTAATGTCTCAGTTCATTATTTGTACTCTTACTCATCTGCAGGTCATCCCTACAAGATTCTGGTTCTTTGAGCACTATCCACCGTTAGGTTACATACTAAACGTAGTATCGGGTTTCATGATAAGTTGTTGCATCCTGCTTCCTGCTAGGGAAGTTGTTCAGGTGATCTGAGGTTACTTAATGTCTTTGACAATGTTGTCATTTTACTAGACTTATGTCCTTTAATAGTCAAGGTTAGGTTCGTATTAGGCGTTTTCCTTACGGTGTCCAAGTTGGATATCATCCCGTCATCTTATACTCCCATCTCAACGCTTCGTTCAACTTCCGTTGACTACGCCACCCGTTGATGACTAATCATACTTGGGTGTTAATGAGTTAGACGAACAGCATTAACTGTTATTCATCAGTTTGATCGGCTCGACTATGCCCGCTCTGTGGGGGTAGTCCTCCGGGCTTTTCTTTTCCAGGGTTGTACGACTTTAATCCTTAGTAGGTTATAGCTTACGTTTATTTCTTATCCTTGTTTTCTGGGTTTTCCAACATCTTCATTGAAGAATGTTGTTATTGGTATCCTTAATGGTCACTCTGGGAGTCTTATCCCGTTTTCGTTGTAAGTCGATACTTCAACAGTCACAGATGGTATCAGAGCCAGACCCAGGTCGGTGTGCCAGTGGGCCCGCGAGGGCGCTGGGCTCCCGTGAGGGGGGGTGGAGTGTAACACCCAGAGAGGGTTACCTCCCACATCGATTGGGGAGGAGAACGAAGTGTGCCTTATAGGTGCATGGATACCTCTCTCTTGTGTGACGCGTTTTGGGGCGAAACCCCAGGAACAAATCCGTGCGGCCTGCGTGCCAAAGCGGACAATATCACACATGTGGGTTGATTGGGCTGGGCTGTCACAAATAACCACCACCATTATATTATATGGTTTCCAACCATAATATATATCCATCCTTATATACATTATTCTTGTATATGTATATATTTACCAATATAGGTAAGTTCCATGAGTTATAAAACTCTTATATTATATGTTACATTTTACCACCTTATATGAGATGATAATTCCCATTAGTTGTATTATATTATACAACTTATATTAAGATTATTATCCTAATATTATGTAACAATTTATGTTGTTTATTTACAACTCCTAAGGTTTATTCAATATATACCTTAGTTTATAAATCTCATTTATCTATAGTTTGTCACATTATTTAATTTGAATATCCTTACTTATATTAATTCCATCTAAACCACCTTAATACCATATAATTGTTATAACATTTATAACATTGTAGACCATAGTCTAAAATTCATATTTCTAACCTTAATAATTCGGTACAGCCCTTTATTTTATTTAAATTTCATTTTGACCACATAACATTATGTAATGTTATACCATATACTAATATCATATAATATGATATTTTTATTTCCTTTACTTTATAACCTATAATTTTTATACAAAACTATATTATATTGCCGCATAGGCATACACATTTATACCTTATTCTTTTCCATAATCAATAGTTTCCTTTATTTACAAAATCACCCCATAATTAATACCATGTTATATATATCATATAATATAACATTTTTAACTTATAAAAGGGTATAACCTATGGTTTTATTTTTATAAAATACCGAACAGACCTTGGCTGTTTTGAATTTATTACCAACCCCTTTAACTTTCCAAATTTATAATTTGACCACTTATATAATGTTATGTTATATATTATTATATATATATATATATATATATCATATATTATAACATTTTAAACCTTAATACAAATATAACCTATGGTTATATATATCATTTTAAATTGCGAACAGACCCATAATCTGTTCTATATTATTTTTCAACCCTTCCACTTTCTATAATTGCCATTTGGCCCAATCTATAACATATAGTTTTATAATATCATTAAAACTATATATTATACACATATCTTATTAAATACTCTTATATTATTCTAAAAATCACCAAATTTTACCCAAGGGTTATAATTTACATTACTAACCCATATATACTCGGTTTTTACATTTCCACCCCATCTACTATTCCAAAGTGTCATAATGACATAATAACTATATATTATACATCTATAGTTTTTTTAATTCCAAAATCAACCAAATAAATTCCTAATAGCCCATGGGTGTTTATAATACCATTTTACACCCTTTATTTTCGGTAATAACATATTTACCACATATGTTATAAAATTGTTACAATTAAATACTTATCTTATTATAAAACCTTAAATAAGTTATTTAACTTATCTAATTTGGTCAAAACCTACCATATGGTCAAGGTTGACCCCCCTTAATATTTCATTGACCATGAATTTCCATATATTACGGTTTGTACCCATATTTCCTAGAAATTACCATTTAACCCCAAAACTTTATAAAATCTTATAATTTTTATTTAAACTCATTTAAACCTATAATTTTCGGCTTTATTAATATATAGCTCCCAAATTTAATTTATTTACACTTTAAACCCCTATACCTTGCGGTAATTTATTTTTACCACCTAAACTTAATTAAAACCTTATAAATACATAAATAAAATGGCCTAAAGTACATGGCCTTATTACAAACATTAGCTAATAAAATAAATTACACATAAATGCCCAAAAATGAATTAAACTCTCGGCCTTACCACATAGTTTTCCATATTTACCAATTTACCACATAATGTCTTAAATTTGACAATTATATTAGTTAATTACTTATATAAATTTACTAAACCATTCCTTAATCACCTAAGGTCAAAATAAGACCTTAATAACCTCATTCACTCACGGCATATATATATACACATATGTATAAACACATATTAAAATACCAAGTGTAGGTTTAAGTGATTTACACCTTATTTTTGCCAAGTTTAGGCCTTGTTTGGCCACGGCTGTTTGGAGATAAATTTTCCACAGCATTATTTACATGTTTTCAAACAGCAATTAAGGCATGATTAGTCTCCAAGCAAGAGCTAACCATAATAAGTGTTTAATGTACATTTTCAAGGTAAATGTTACCTTAGAATACCAAGGCAAGCAAAGGTTATCTTCGGCCTATTTATACAGAAGATAAAGAGCATCAAAAGAGCTACTAAACCAAGCTTTAAAACTGGTATAACTCAGATTAGAAGATGGCTAATTTTTACCTTGATTAAAATGCCTAAAATGGTGTTTTTGGCATGGAATTGGCTATTCCTTGAAGCTCTTGATATACCAACTGAATAAATATGTTAAGAAGATGATAATAAGCCTAGGGAATCAAGCTTTCAAACCGGAATTGAAGGGAATCAAGAGATAAGTGCTTAAAGCACATTTTTATACCTTAAGAACAAGATTAGAATTCTCCACTTCCTTCCCTTGTTACAGCCGAGAATCACCCTCCTTTTAACCTCCAAAACAAGCTAGAAACATGGATGGAAATGGTTGTTGCTTAGCTCCATGGAAAGAGGAAAGAAATGTGAAGAGAATGAACATATAAAGGCTTAATAAGCTTACCTATGTCAATTGTTGTTCTCTTCTGAAATTGGTGTGTTCCCACGGTAATGGAGAAGCAAAAGAGAGGATGGAGGCTGAAGAAATCGGCTGGGAAGAAGATAATGAGAGGAAAGAGAAAGAATTAAGCTTATAATGTAATGTTTACTACTTTATTGAATAGTAATTAGATGACTCATTGTAGATATTTTAGGTTTCTTAATGGGTGGGTATGACAGCCTAAAGAGGTCGGCAATGGCTGGTTTGGTCATTGGATGACATTTGACCATGGTTAAAACTAAGTAATTAATTGTTATTTTAGGTACTATTCACCCAAAATCACCCATTTTGATTTTATTTTTAATCTTTGATTTAGACTTTATAATATAGTCTATCATGTCACATAAATGATATAAAGAATGTAATCTAGTCCTAAAAGTGACAAAAAGTCAATATCTTAGAGCTCATACACAAAAACGTGCTTTAAGGTGTTTTAGCGCACATTTTGTGTCACAAGGTGTTTCTGAGCTTTGTTTTCTTTGAGAACAGTTTTGTTGTGTTCCTTACATGAATATTGATCATATGAATCCAATTTTATATCATTTAGAGGTCATAAGACCTTTAAGGTTTCTTAGAGCACATTTTTGCCCTACTTGACATTGAAGCATGTAAATGCTTGTTCTTTGTGTTGGAGTGTTGTCCAATGATTGTAGTATGTTTAATTATGTGTTAATATGCTTAGGACAAAATTTTAGGTCCTAATAAGTTCATTTGGGTATGTATTTACCCTAAACAGTCAAAGGGTGCAATATCTTGCTTTGTGTTGACCATCGTTGTTCTCAATTGACTTTTAAGGCATGTTTAGGCCTTAATTAATGTGATTAGATGTTTAATCCATTTTTAATTAGTTTGGGGTATTTCAATCGACCCCCCTTAAAAAGACTTCATCCCAAAGTCGCTTAATCAAATAGGTATGTATATAAATATATAACTACCCATTATTCCCATAATGTATATCTATGTGATATATCATCTACACACATCGTATTGTGCTTATACAGCACATAGCCATCACTTTGTGGCGTTAATTAAATCATATATGGATATAGGTGATCCATCAGCACCATTATTTCCTATCAATTCTACAAACCCTGACAACCTCCCCGAGGTGTCCATAACATACCATCCTTCCACATTCCATATCTAATGATTCCTTTCGTATCTAGGCGATACCATATGTAATCGTTCTACAAAGCAATATAAATATATATATATAATCACAAGTAGCATAAGAAAAGTACTACACACATGGGTGTATATACATCATTCAAACAGGTATTTCATAAGATACACAGATACAAGTGCACATCACACACAAACAAACCAACAACATACGCCCCTCGTACCAAACATAACCAACAAAACGTCGTATGCCCCGCATACCACCAATTCACGGTATGCCATGCATACGAAACAAATAAACAAACCTCGTATGCCCCGCATACCACCAATTCACTGTATGCCCCGCATACGAAACAACCAAAAAGACAAATAAACAAACCTCGTATGCCCCGCATACCACCAATTCACTGTATGCCCCACATACAAAACAACAAAACTTAGTGCACACAAGTGCACAGCCAAGAGGCTCTACCCCCTTAAAAAGGGTTACGCCCCCGTACCCCACAAGTATGCAACAACCGCACAACAAGGAGCACTGGATACTTGGCTCTCACAGAGTTCTCCAACTCGTGGAATATCCTCATATCAGAGAGACGGGTATGACTCTAGCCCTTCTGGGCTCCACAATACATAAAGGGTGAGGCACTGATCTGTTTGTGCTCTCTCCCGAGTTCATTCTAATGGGCCCACTTGCTCCATATTGAGGTGCAGACCCATGAACATAGGCTCAGTTTGTCTCCTTTCTTGCTGTGTATCCTCTCGTTCAGATTACTAGCGCACATGCGTGTGTCTTCTCTCACTGATATTCAGCTTGAGGTGCAATATGACATTGGCTATTGTTAGTACTCAGTGCTCTTTGCACTTGTCTTTGTCATACTAAGATGTACCAACCTTCATGTCCACGGAGATGATGATTGTCATCCGTGTCTCCTGGTGGTTTTGTTCCGGAGTAACAAACTGTTGTAGTTCTTTGATACACACTCGTGTTGATATCCATTGCATCTTTCTGTATTCCCACTAGATTAATAACTGCACAAGTGCAATACCAAAACACTCAGTCCTACAGAGTGCAGAGGCGTAAACTCTCAGCAGCTAATATCTAATGAGTCAAACAGATAAGATGAACGAACTATCGTGTGAGTGGTACATTCCAAGTCCATTGTTCCTTGTTTAAGGTATCTGCTAATATATTAGCTTTGTCTCTCATCATTGCGTAATCACGCGTTTAGGTTTACATTATCTGGTAGATTTCCTCTGGATTGCAAGAATTTGCTCGACCCTTATGAGGATTCTACATATTATTCATCCATAATGGGTTTCCATGTTTCTCTTGTAACACCCCTAAAACCGGCCTAAGAGTTAAGGGTATTACACGCCGCATATTACTACCTAATAATGCAAGGCTCTAAAACACTCAAATGCAATAAAGGCCCAAAACAGAGTTTCCAAAAACATTGTAAACCAGAGTACCCAAATATAGCGGAAGTAATACAAAAACCCAATTACATAACCAACAGAAACAGAGGTCTAAACAGAGTAAGGCCCGAAGGCTACAAGTCTGAGTGAGAATATCAAATAACAGATGAGCTGAAACATAAACTAAGCTCCAGAAACTGAATATGTGATCCTTGCTGATCAATCTGCAAAAATGTTAAAAGTAGGGGAGTGAGCACACAACTATGCCCAGTAAGCAGCGACCGTCATCAGTAAGGTCGCTCAAAACAATTGAAATCAGAAGAAGGAGAAGATAAACATTTTATCCACAGTTCCCAAGCAGTCAGAAGCTTTCAGAAACAGAACGGAGACAGAGGGGAACACAAGAGTTCCCAATTCATAAACAATCAGTGTTCTTAAACAGAAAGGGACAAGACTAAATGCACACACTCAGAAGGGTCGAAGACCCATAGACCATAACAGGTCTCTCGGCAACGCAGAAATGACTCAAAAGAGCCAAAGGGTTCGTCAACCCCACAGAATAGAAAGGGAATGACCCACATTCAGAATGACGTCTACATGGTATACCACGAAATAGCTCGACCCAGCCATTCACGGCTCAGAAACAAAGTGTAATGTCCCAAAATAGAAGGATTGCATAAACAGAAGCCTAATTGCATTTAGATATGCCAAAAAACTCAAAAATTAGTAGTACAGAACATAAGGAATCCAACGCTGCAAACGACACTCAAATCGGAGTTCAAACGGAGAAGTTATGCCGAAAACAGAGAGGTGTCCGAACTTGTGTCCGGACGTCAATGTTCGGACACAAGTCGATTTGAAATCAGACAGGAAAGTTCAGAGTGTCCGAACATCCATGTTCGGACTGATGTTCGGACATGCTTTACGGAAAAAGTTATGCGGAGGGTCCGACCTTGTGTCCGGACATCGATGTTCGGACACAGGTCGAACTAAAGTCAGAGGAGAATCTAAGGGGGTCCGAACATCCATGTTCGGACTGATGTTCGGACATACCCCGAACTTGAAATTCAGATTGGCAAAAACGCACTGTCCGAACTTCAAAGCTCGGACGGATGTTCGGACAGTGCGAAAACTGCAAAATTTCATAAGGCGAACAGAGCAGAAAACAACGCCATTCGATACCACGAATCGCCAATTCAGAACACACACCAAAACAGACATTAAATATAGAAGACCATGGGGTTTTAACCATTCTGAAATGCAATCAACAGATAACACAAACAGAATTCACACCCAAAAACACCCAATAACCATTGCAATTCCCATGGCTGAACTTCCAAACCGAATCGAGTAACCACCTACCTCAACAATCAGCAACAATCCGACGATCTGAGCAGTCCACAGCAGTCCCGAATAATCCACCAGCAGACACACGAAACGGCAACACTGAATTTCCAAACCAATAGACAAAAATCAGAAAACTGCAATGTATAACCCTAGATCACCAAACCCCAAATCTGCAATACCAACCTGATCACGGATAACACCCAACAGCAGTGTAGCTTCAACAATCTGAGTCCCTAACGCAGAATCTTCGTCGCTGAATTAATATATTCGGAGTTCCAAAATCAGAAACTGAGAGGAGATGAAACCAATGACGAAATTCGGAATTCTGCAGAACAAACCTGATAACAAGGAGAAGGAGAACCAGCAACGAAGAACTCCAATCCAAACGCAGCAGTAGAATTTCAATTCTCAGCAGAGGAGTTGAGAGAGAGAGAGAGAAGGAATAGACACTCGTTCAAACCACGATGAGAGACGCTCCTCACGACTGAACTGACGTGATTAACAATGATCAGGAAAAGAAAAGAAATAAGGAATTCCTTTCCTTATAAATCAATAATAAATTACCTTAATTAATTAATCGAAAGACTTCCTTGCCCTCTTCTAATAAAACAATACCACCGACGCCCCAACTGACAAAAATAATGTAATCCATCTTAGAATAACATTGTACGGATATAATATAATGTTGCAATTATACGGGTTATAACATCACCTCCCCCTTAAAAGAATTTCGTCCTCGAAATTGACTCACCTCACTGATCGAAAAGGGAGGGAAACTTGGCACGCAGCTCATCCTCGAGCTCCCAAGTCGCTTCACGTTCTGACTGATCTGACCATTGAACCTTAACCATAGGCATGGTCTTACTACGGAGCTGACGAACGTCTCTAGCCAAAATACGGGTAGGCACCGCCTCATAACTGAAGTCCTCTCTCAACTGAAGCTGACTATGATCGATCACATGAGACGGATCATGCAGGTACTTCCTCAACATTGAAACATGGAAAACACTGTGGACAGCAGACAAGGATGGGGGCAAAGCCAGACGATAAGCCACAGGGCCAATCCTCTCTAGAATCTCAAATTGTCCTACAAAACTCGGGCTAAGCTTTCCACGCTTCCCAAACCGGACTACGCCTCTGACCGGCGAAACTCGCAGATAGACGTGATCACCAACATCAAACTCAAGCGGCCTGCACCTCTGGTCTGCATAACACTTCTGTCTACTCTGAGTAACAAGCAAACGCTCTCGAATCACCCTGATCTTCTCTACTGCACCCTGCACCAACTCAGGTCCAACCAAGACCCTCTCCTTCAGGTCATCCCAACAGATGGGAGACCTGCACCTCCTACCGTACAACGCTTCAAACGGAGCCATACCAATGCTCGCCTGAAAGCTATTGTTGTAGGCAAACTCGATTAGAGTCACGTGCTGATCCCAGCTACCTCCAAAATCCAGGACACATGCGCGAAGCATGTCCTCCAGAACCTGATTAGTCCTCTCTGTCTGGCCATCCGACTGAGGATGGTAGGCTGAACTGAAAGCTAAATTCGTACCCAGAGCCTGATGCAAACTGCTCCAAAATCTAGACACGAAACGGGGGTCACGATCAGACACAATAGAAGCATGCACCCCGTGAAGCCTCACTATCTCATCAAGATACAGACGAGCTAAGCGCTCCAGACTGAAAGTCTTCTTCACCGGCAGAAAATGTGCGGACTTCGTCAGACGATCAACTATCACCCATACGGCATCACAATGTTGGAAGAAATAGCAACTACTTCTTACCACTTAGGCAGTGTACCTATCGTTTTGCGGAATAGTGGAAATGTGGGTTGTCGTACTCTTGGGGACCTCGCTGTGGATAACTGATAGTATAATAAATTGACTGAGATTTCTATAAACAGAAAAGAAATAGAAATTATAAATCTTTTTGTGTTTTGAATGAAGCATCCCGAGTTGTTCTGCTCACCTATTTTATTTAATCATATTAATATAACTCTCCCATTTTAACAATAAACTCAAGAATCTTAACTAGTTTAATGACCGTTCCCTGCCTAATAAATCCTGATTAATTTAAACAACAAGCGCAATTCCTTGTTCAAGTTATTAATAAATTAATCGCATTAGTAACAATTCCTATTGGAGAGTGGTAAACCTATACCGCGACAAAGTCGCTTCTAGTCATTAATCCATTTTGACTTCCTGTGTCTAGAACCTTGTCTCAGCACTGCATGTTAACAAAGAACTACAAATATCACTTTAATAATTGTACAAGAGAATTAAAGCGCATTAAGGACAAGAATCAAAATACTGTTTAGATAAATTATAATGGAAAGCTTATATAACACAATTATATAAAATAGGCTTGCTTCTAACCCGGGAAGCTAGATTTATTAATCACACATAATTATAAAATAAAACAAGCGTAAGAAATAACATAGTCGGAACCAACGAAGAAGAACGAACAGACAATCGATTCCTTCGTTGGTTCTCTGGAAACTAACAGCATAAGGCTGATGAAGAAAGAAAATAAAATGGAGAAGTGGGGGATAAGAAGATGGAATGGATCGTAGGTGTGAGCGATGGGTTATGGAAGAGATTGAATGATTATTTGAGCAGAAGGCTCATGGGTTTTTATAGGAGAAGGAGAAGAAGAGGAAGGAAGGAGAAGGAAGAGACAGGCTGGATCACGCGTGCTAGTGGGTGAACAAGATAAGGGAGGTGCCAGTTGATGGAGTAGATGGATAAGTTGCAGAACGCGTGAGGATTTTCAGGACTGTCGGCCGCTGACTGATATTGCTGTCTGTAGGCGCCGAAGGAAGAAGATAAACTGTCGCGTCTGGATCTGGGAATTTACTTGCGTCCGCCTTGTTGTCCGCCCCTGGTTATGCGGACGTCTCTATGCTTGTCCGTCACTTGTCCGCCCTTTGTTAGGCGGACGTCTCTATCACGTTCGCGCCTATGTCTTCTGTCCGCCCTTGTGTCCGCCTTGTTTTGGGCAGTGGTCTCTATGAATCTTTCTGTCCGCCACTTGTCCGCCTCCGTGTCCTCCTTTCTTTGGGCGGGCGTCACACGTCCACGTTTCTGTCCACGCTTGTGTCCACCTTTCTTTAGGCGGACGTCTCACGTCCCTGTCCTCCTTTGTGTCCGCCTTGTTTTGGGCGGACATCTCACGTCTCTGTCCTCCTTTGTTTGGGCGGAAAAATACGTGATTAATATTGATTGTTCTGCGATATTATATATATTATATATATTATATATATATATACCGGTGTATTGTAATTTTTCCTGCAATCTTCAACCGGCTCCAGATTCTTCGTTATAAGTCCTTTTTCCGAGCCGTTTGCGTCTATGCGTTCGTCTCTTTGTCTACTTTGCTTCCAGCTTGGTTTTCCTCATGTTTAACCAATAAATTTGTGAGATAACCAATAAAACATAAACTAGAGGAAAAACATACGATAAGTGAGAAATGAGCAGAAAAAGTGCTGATATATATATGAAATACACCCATAAAACTTGCTCATTTAGACACTTATCACACCCCCACACTTACCTTTTGCTTGTCCTCAAGCAAAACCATGTACCCAAGCAAGTAGGAAATGCTCAATATTAACAAATATTATTATGAAGGGTAGGATAAAGAAGTCAATAGTACAGGATCTTAAACTTTTTAGAGGAGTGTGATCCATCAACTGCTGGTGGCATAGGTGTACTCAGGGTAGAAATAAAATTTAGAGTTTCGGGGTATGATCCGGAGTACTTCAATGCTTCTTAGCTAAGGTGACTTTGAGAACTTTTACCATGGCCAACTTCTCTCAAGAATGGGCATTGAGGAGAAAACAAAAGGAAAAATAGATTGTACATTTGTTTCACTTTTGCATAGATGAGAAGATAATATGTAAGCATCAACCTTTTGTATTTTAAGAACACTCAACTCTCTTTGTTGGTTACCAATGGTGTCTCGCAAGTCCCTTATTTATTTTATTTTTTCTTTTTTTTTGACAGAGAAGCACCCCTCAGCAATCCCTAAGAGAAAAGACAGAAAGAACCCCTGAGTAATAAAAATCCAACCATTGCAGATCATTTGGTCACACCGCATAAAAAATGCTCCTCAAAAGTAATCAAAATTTTAAAATTTTGAATTTGTACCATTTATCCCACAATTCATAACAGTATTTATCTTTAAAGAGAACAACCCACATATAAAGGGTCCACGATATTGAATTTGCGAAAACGCAAGATAAGCAGAGAGATTAAGCATTTTAAGCAATGTGTCAATTTAAGAGAGACTTAAGACGAGCGATAGAGAAGTGAGTCCTCCCCCACACTTAGATTGGAGCAATGTCCTCATTTCGTAGGAAGAATTAAATTGACGAGGACATGCAATCTATCAGAGTACCTCACACAATTCAAAGCAGTAGGGAGTATGTAAAATTTGAAGTGCAAAGCAAAGAGAATGTACTCCCCAGAGTTCGCAGAATGTTTAGACAGAGCTCCCCCACACTTGAGTTCAGCTGTAGAAATGTGCAAGATGTTCCTGTAATAAATATTCTAAACAGCCAGAAGAACTCAAGTTAATTCTCCTCGTTCTCTTTCCTCTCTTTTTTATTTATAAAAGCATATATAGGAATAATAAAACATAAAACAAAATAGTAGGGAAATAATATTTAACCACTGGGTTGCCTCCCAGTAAGTTGCCCGTATTTATAGTCTTTGGCTAGACTCCCGCTTCGTTATCCTGGATCAAAAATAAAAGTAGACAATAGCTTCGCCAGGAAAATGAAGTTAGCAGTAATTAAAAGCAAACCACCTGGATCAAAACAAAACGTTAACTCGGCAAATAAAATAGGAAAATAAATACTCCACAAAACCTGGTGTTTGAGGAGGTACTGCAGGTAACGTAGTTCTAACAGGAGACCAGGTGGTGATGACTTTTCTTCCTCAAATTGGAGGATGTAAACATCCTCCTCTTGTTGTTGAGGCTTATGGAGGCAGGGTGAGAGTTTATGAGAGACTGGTGGTAGCGCTTTCTCCTCAGATTCGAGAATATAAATATTCTCTTCCGGTTGGTGAGGCTCAATAGGATAATCATCCTCTAGTTCGCAAACCGGCTCATACAAAATATCTTTAAATTTAAATTGCTCCTCTTATGCTGGAGATCGAGATGGAGGAGAATTGTAACTTTCAGACATTTGCTCCAACTCGGCGTCGGAGAAAAATGTTATGAAAAGTTCTTTTATCTCCTCATCAGAACTTGTAGCTTCAATAATATCTGGCTTGAAACGATCTTCATTCCTTGGAGTCACCACTAGAATTTCTTCTAGCGGCTTGGTTTGACTTGGGAGAAATTCGTCTAGCGCTTGTGTAGATTGCTGTTCATTCTGATTGAAGTAGCAGTATCCCAACTGAGCTTCTTGGTACTGTGTATTAGCCTGGTCGACTTCCCACCAATACGGCTCTCAATTTGACTGTTGAGGTGATTGATAATCCTTGACCAACCTTTGATATGAGGACATCTCCTCCTGCATGTGAGTCCATTCCAAATTGATCAACAATCTCTTCACCTCATCGTCGCCGCTCTCCATAATCAGTAACTATCCTAAAAAACAAAAATAAAAATACCAATTAGAATAGAACTAAAAATAGAAAATAACCATATAAACAAAATTAACTATATAGATAAACAAATAAGAAATAAAACAGAGATAAAAGAAAATTGGTAAAATAGTAAGTAAAATTAAATAAAGCGAAAATAAAATAAAACAGAAACAAAAAAGAAAATTAAACAGATATCTCAATCAAATTACAAACAATCAATTAACCGTGCCGGAGGTCCCCGGCAACGGCGCCAAAATCTTATTGGAGAAATATGTGACTACTTCTTACCACTTAGGCAGTGTACCAATCGTTTTGCAGAATAGTGGAAATGTGGGTTGTCGTACTCTTGGGGACATCGCTGTGGATAACTGATAGTATAATAAATTGGCTGAGATTTCTATAAACATAAAAGAAATAGAAATTATAAATCTTTTTGTGTTTTTAAAGAAGCATCCCGGGTTGTTCTGCTCACCTATTTTATTTAATCATATTAATATAACTCTCCCATTTTAACAATAAACTCAAGAATCTTAATTAGTTTAAATACCGTTCCCTGCCTAATAAACCCTGATTAATTTAAACAACAAGCGCAATTCCTTGTTCAAGTTATTAATAAATTAATCGCATTAGTAACAATTCCTATTGGAGAGTGGTAAACCTATACGGCGACAAAGTCACTTCTAGTCGTTAATCCATTTTGACTTCCTGTGTCTAGAACCTTGTCTCAGCACTGCATATTAACAAAGAACTACAAATATCACTTTAATAATTGTACAAGAGAATTAAAGTGCATTAAGGACAAGAATCAAAATACTGTTTAGATAAATTATACTGGAAAGCTTATATAACAAAATTATATAAAATAGGCTTGCTTCTAACCCGGGAAGCTAGATTTATTAATCACACATAATTATAAAATAAAACAAGCGTAAGAAATAACATAGTCGGAACCAACGATGAAGAACGAACAGACAATCGATTCCTTCGTTGGTTCTCTGGAAACTAACAGCATAAGGCTGATGAAGAAAGAAAATAAAATGGAGAAGTGGGGGATAAGAAGATGGAATGGATCGTAGGTGTGAGCGATGGGTTGTGGAAGAGATTGAATGATTATTTGAGCAGAAGGCTCGTGGGTTTTTATAGGAGAAGGAGAAGAAGAGGAAGGAAGGAGAAGGAAGAGACAGGCTGGATCACGCGTGCTAGTGGGTGAACAAGATAAGGGAGGTGCCAGTTGATGGAGTAGATGGATAAGTTGCAGAACGCGTTGTAATACCCCGAATTTTTGTAACCCTAATGGAAACCATATTTCCTTAGGAATTATTAGAGAACACGAGGAAACCATAGTGGTCGGGAATCAACCAAGAAACCTTGGAGAAACCCTAATTCAGAAAGTTCCGAAAAACACTGAAATTTCAAGGAGTTACTTAGAGTTCAATAAGCCTCGGTCAACTGTGGTCAAACCTTGGTCAACCTTGGTCTAACCTCGGTTAAACATTGGAAAATGGTCAAACCTTGGTCAATGGTCAACTTTGACCATGATGATGTAGTGGTGATGCAGTGGTGATGTAGTGATGATGCAGTGATGATGCAGCGATGATGTCGGCATGACATAATGATATGTAAGCGTCGAGGTGTCACGAGATGATTAGTTACACATGGTCCAATCAAGAGAAGCCTTGTGTCATCTTCATTAATGACTAAACTCCCTTAGGTGTCACTTGATCATTCGACAACAGTTGGAACCAATGAGGGTGAAACACGTGTCCTAACCTTATTAATTATTATTGTCCTTATATAATCATGAAGATGATAAGGCTTATCATCTTAATAATGAGGGGCGGCCACACATGGAGGGTGGAGATTAATCCAAGCAAAATAACTATGATCCAAGGGCTGTAAGTGAAGACATCTTTCTCGACCTCATCACTATTCACTATTCTTGTCTTCTTCTCATTATTAGCCATGCCACTTGTCTCCTTCATTTAATATGGCTGGTTACACATGGATGGATGGGATTAGAGCTTGGCTAGGTGTCTCTCATCTAAGGGCTCCTTAAGGATAAGGCTTATCTCTTTAATCATTACACTTAGTTAATGAAGTAAAATGAACTCTTTTTGGAGTCCACTCACGCCATCTATAAGAGGGAGCTGGGTTCTGATTTCCTTGCCTTCTTCACACACCCTCACGCCATTAGAGTACCATAGAAGCTCATAGGACACAACACCCACCATTAGAGAAGAGAATTCAAGCTAGAAATCAAGGAAAAACAAGATTTCAAGGAGGGAGAAGAAGCTGGTGACCTTGGGCGAATTGGTTGGTGGAAGAAATTGATTCAATTAGCTAAGGAACTTGTAAGGTCGTGGCTAGAATGGCAAGGAGATCCAGGTAACACTTCTGCTCACCATTTCTTTCTTTAAACCCTGATTTTGAGCTTTAACTCTTGTTGATGGTAACTTCCGAACCCTAGCTTCTATTGAGCTTAAGTTTTGAAAATGTTCTTAGATAGTTATTACTAGACTAAGATCAAAAATTCAGGCGAAAATAACTTTGGGAAGTAGGATAATTTCTAGGAAACTTTTAGGAAGGAAAAATGTGTTTTAAGCCTCCATGAGTGATTTCGATGGGATTTTGTTGAGTTTGGTGTGTTATTATATATTAACTCATAATAATTGATTATAGGTGGTGGGAACTCGTGTTTAGACATAAAAATGCTAGGTTAAGGTGGGAGGGCTTAAATGGTGCTTTAAGCCTTGAGACTTAGTTAAATAGGTTTCCGAATTCATCTTGCCTTGAAATTTTTAGGGTATTCTTAATTGCTAATTTAGATCCATGGTCGAAAATTCAGGTCGAAACTCATTTGGGAAGTCATTCGAATTATTATGAAGTGATTTGGGTTAGAGGTGTGCTTTAAGCTTGTATAAGTGTAATTGTGTGTTGGTAATTGGATTTAATGGTTTATCAGGTCATTATAGTCCTAATATGACTTGTGGTTCAATTTTTAAGAGATGGTGAAGTGTAAAATATATAAGGGAGCCCTGTACGGTTATATGTATGCTAAAACTTGGAAAGAAGGAAAATTGTGTTTAAGTATGGGTTGTGGTGTTTTGTTGCTTGGTTTAGCCTTGAAAGGTTTGGAATGATATTGGTTTGAACTATTTATCAGAAATATGGTGTGGATGTCTTAACCCCTTTCTAAGGATGATTGTGTTGTAATATTCTTCTTGGAAGGTTTTGGGAATGATTTTTGAGTTATCCTTGTTTGAATGTTGATTTATGACTGATAAGAGATTGAGCTGGTTTCTGGTTGAGTGAATGGTATATTCATGGAAGGAGCTTATTATTACACGAATTGTGAAGAATCTATTCGAGAGTTTTACTACTTATTTGATCATGATTATGAATGTTGGATTGGAAATTGTATTGTGTGTGATACTATGTGATGGTGGACTTGTTGGTTGGTTGGATGGTGATATTGATAAAGGCTATGGTTAGCCTCATTGAGAAAAGCTATTTAAGCAACTGAATATTAAGTCATTTTATGGCTTGCCGTATTGGCGACTGATTATTAGACTCCTACCAATGAATTGGGGTCGTCCTATGATCTACTCTTTGAGCTATGGTTAGCCTTAGGGGGTGTGCACACTTAAGGACATAGGGCCAGAGAATTGAGATTTGTGGATTTCACTTTGTGATTCCAGTGGGGTGTTGAGATTTAACCGATTCACGAGGTACGAATGTGATGGTATTCCAAGGGCAGGTAAACTCTTCTGTGTGATATACTCTTATTGCATTCCTCTGCTTGTGTGATGATGTTGGATGCTTATTTGTTATGCAAAGAGTTTTAAAGAGAAAATGAATTTTACAGGGTGAGGTAATTGTTACTCAGTTTCGCTGATTTTGTGCAACCCCTTTGTGTGTTTGTTTGGATTTATGGTTGCAGGTGAAGTTAATTCTTTGTGTGATATTGCTCTTGAGCTTGGGACAAGGGAACTCGCCGACATAGCTAGAAATTTCATTTATTTGTAAGTGGCAAACTCCTTGGAGCATGTTCCGGGAGTTAGATTGTAGGTGGATTAGCCTTAGCATCCACACTAGTTGGTGTGGGTGTGGCGGTAGCACTCCGGTTTGGCTTAGGTGTTATTTAGTCTTCCGCTGTAAAATATTGTAGGAAGTTGTACAAATAAATAAATAAATCAGGGTGTAAAAACCGGGGTGTTACACGCGTGAGGATTTTCAGGACTGTCGGCCGCTGACTGATATTGCTGTCTATAGGCGCCGAAGGAAGAAGATAAACTGTCGCGTCTGGATCTGGGAATTTACATGCGTCCGCCTTGTTGTCCGCCCCTGGTTATGCGGACGTCTCTATGCTTGTCCGACACTTGTCCGCCCTTTGTTAGCCGGACGTCTCTATCACGTTCGCGCCTATGTCTTCTGTCCGCCCTTGTGTCCGCCTTGTTTTAGGCGGACGTCTCTATGAATCTTTCTGTCCGCCACTTGTCCGCCTCCGTGTCCTCCTTTCTTTGGGCGAACGTCTCACGTCCACGTTTCTGTCCACGCTTGTGTCCACCTTTCTTTAGGCGGACGTCTCACGTCCCTGTCCTCCTTTGTGTCCGCCTTGTTTTGGGCGGACATCTCACGTCTCTGTCCTCCTTTGTTTGGGCGGACAAGTACGTGATTAATATTGATTGTTCTGCGATATTATATATATATGATATTATATATATATACTGGTGTGTTTAATTTTTCCTGCAATCTTCAACTGGCTCCAGATTCTCGTTATAAGTCCGTTTTCCGAGCCGTTTGCGTCTATGCGTTCGTCTCTTTGTCTACTTTGCTTCCAGCTTGGTGTTCCTCATGTTTAACCAATAAATTTGTGAGATAACCAATAAAACATAAACTAGAGGAAAAATACGATAAGTGAGAAATGAGCAGAAAAAGTGCTGATATAATATATGAAATACACCCATAAAACATGCTCATTTAGACACTTATCACACAGCCCGAAGAAGTCTTGGGCAAACCCATGACAAATTCCATCCCCACACTCTCCCACTTCCACTCAGGAATGGGAAGGGGCTGAAGCAAACCCGCTGGCCTCTGGTGCTCAGCCTTCACTTGCTGACAGGTCTGGCACTTCGAAACAAACTCAGAGATGTCACGCTTCATCCCAGACCACCAGAACGACTCTCTGAGATCTCGATACATCTTCACCCCTCCTGGGTGAACTGAATATGGCGCTCCGTGAGCCTCCTGAAGGATCTCCCTACGCAGAACTGCATCGTCAGGCACACACACTCGGCCTCTGAAACGCAGACAACCATCACTGGACACACTGAAGTCTGAATTCTGCTCTGAAGGCAGCCCCTCTCTGATTCGACACAAAGCTACATCTGCCTCCTGACTAACCGGGATCCTGTCGACCAACGAAGACTGAACCTGAAATGCTGCTATCACACTGGCACTGACTGGTCTGACTACCCAGACGCCCATACGCTAAAGCTCTCTAAGGCGGACCTCTGAACTCCTGTCAAAGCACAAGCTACGCCCGGAGCGCCTCTCCGACTAAAAGCGTCTGCCACAACATTTGCCCTACCCGGGTGGTAGAGGATCTTCAAATCGTAGTAATGAAGTAGCTCCAACCATCTCCTCTGTCTCAAGTTCAGCTCCTTCTGAGTGAACAAATACTTGAGACTCTTGTGGTCCGTGTAGACCTTACACGACGCCCCATACAGATAATGTCTCCAAATCTTTAGCACGAAAACCACAGCTGCCAACTCCAGGTCATGGGTAGGATAGTTCTTCTCATAAGGCTTAAGCTGCCGAGAGCCATAAGCCACTACCTTACCCTGCTGCATCAAAACACAACCTAGTCCCTTATGGGACGCATCACAGAAGACCTTGAAGCCCTCGGTCCCAGATGGCAAAGTCAGAATCGGTGCGGTCGTCAGCCTCTTCTTAATCTCCTGAAAGCTCTGCTCGTAAGCCTCACTCCTCACTCATACTTGATCTCCTTCCTCAACAAACGGGTCAGCGGGGATACAATCTTAGAAAAACCCTCTACAGACATCCTGTAATACCCAGCTAACCCAAGGAAACTACGGATCTCTGCAACATTCGTGGGCCTCGCCCATTCCATAACTGCTCTAATCTTCTCTGGATCCACTGAGATACCGTCCTTCGAGACGACATGTCCCAAGAACACCACACGATCGAGCCAGAAGTCACACTTCTTCAGCTTAGCATACAACTCACGATCCTTCAACGTCTGCAAAACAATCCTCAGATGCTCCTCATGCTCCTCTGCGCTCTTGGAGTACACCTAGATGTCATCTATGAAGACCACTACAAACTGATCCAGATAGGGTTTGAAAACCCGGTTCATCATATCCATGAAGACTGAGGGAGCATTAGTCAAACCAAATGGCATAACTAGGAACTCGTAATGACCATAACGAGTCCTAAAGGCGGACTTAGGCACATCTTCGGCCTTAATCCTCAACTGATGGTAGCCTGAACGAAGATCTATCTTCGAGAACACTGTGGCGCCCGCCAACTGGTCAAACAAATCATCGATGCACGGAAGGGGATAGCGGTTCTTGATGGTCACCTTGTTCAGCTCTCTATAATCGATGCACAATCTGAAGGTCCCATCCTTCTTCTTCACAAATAACACCGGCGCTCCCCAAGGTGAGACGCTAAGGTGAATGAAGCCCTTATCCAGTAACTCCTAAAGCTGAACCTTCAGCTCCGCTGGACTCATACGGTATGGGGCCCTACAGATGGGCTGAGTCTCTGGCGCTAAGTCAATCGTGAACTCCACCTCCCTCACTGGTGGAAGTCCGGGCACGTCATCCTGGAAGACCTTAGGAAACTCTCTGACGATCGGGATGCTCTCCAAGCTAGATCCCTCACGCACCTATGGCAGATAACACAAGAACCCCTGGTAGCCCTTCCTTAAGTAGCTGGCTGCCTGCATCGCAGACACAATCATAGGCGCACACGGGATTGCATTCCCAGCAAAGACAAAACGGCTCCCGCCTGGCAATTCAAACACTAATCTCCTCGCTGCACAGTCTATATAGGCTTGGTGCTCTGCCAGCCAATCCATGCCCAAGATCACATCAAAACAGGTCATCCGCATCGGGATGAGGTCAGCACAAAAGGTCTTATCCCGAACTACTATGGGACAGGCCTTACACACAGAATCAAGAATGCAAGGAGCAATCCCACCCAAAGGACTACTCACACATAAATCTACTTCACTAGGCACAGCAGTTAATTCAAGTCTACCCAACAAATCACAGCAGATAAAGGAGTGCGTAGCTCCAGATTCAAACAGACAAAATACATCCTAAGAATGGATCTGGAGGATACCTGAGACGACGTGATCACCAGCACGATCACGCTCTCCCGCCATAGCATACACTCGGGCCTGAGTCTGAGGCTTCTTCTGGTCGGACCTCGCCCCTGAATCTGAACCGGTGCCTCTATCTCCTGAGCCTCTACCAGATGCCTGAGGGCACTGAGCGATCCGGTGCTCCATCGACCCGCACTTAAAGCAGGCACCAGTCTTCTTGTAGCACTCCCTACCAGGATGGGAGTGACCACAAGATCCACACTTCGCCCCAGCTGACGAAGATGAAGAAGCTCCCCGGCGGTGTCCATATGACTGCTTCTTTTGAGGAGGATCTTCCTTCTTCTGAGGCTCTTCAGCACGCCTCTTCCCCTTGTGGTCCTTGCCAGCCTGTCGGCCTCCACCATCAGAGCGACATCCGCCACATCTCTGAAGGTCCGATGACGAAGAGGTGTCACAGCGGACCTGATATCCGGTCTGAGCCCACTCTCAAACTTACGGGCCTTCCTATGCTCATCTGGCTTCGGAGCATACTTTGAGAGAGTCACGAACTTCCTCACGTACTCCTCGACTAACATGTCTCTCCCTTGACACAGTCGATTGTACTCATTGATTTTCTGATCCTTGTAGACATCCGGATAGAACTGCTTGTTGAACTCCAAGCAGAACTGGTCCCAGGTCCAAGGCTGGGGATGCCTACCCATCACCATGCGCCACCACTCCTTCGCCTCCCCCTTAAAGAGGAACGTGGCGAAGTCGACCTTCTGGCCATCCTCTGAGCCCATCACTCTCAGTAGATCCTCCACCTCTGTAATCCAGTGGCTCGCCTCCTGAGGGTCGCCACAGCCGTCGAAGGAAGGCGGCTTCAGCTTCATAAACTCTTGGAGGGCTCTGACTCGGCCTCCCACAACATTCGCCCCTGCTGGGCCTGCTCCTCCAGCTCCTCTACCAGCTCCCCCAACAGCTGCAGCCATAGTCTACATCAGCTGTGTAACACCCCAACTACAACCATACATTTAACAACACATTGCAGCAGAAACTCAACTCATCACAATACTTATCTGAATGGTGTTACACGCCGTTAACCACCCACGTGGCTAACAAGGCTAATACATGTACTTTGTATCGGTCTGATGGACTAGACTCCCGAGCAACTACACGCTACATTTGCTTCCCTTAACAACAACCCATATACTTTATACATTCCAACCGTACCAAGTATTTACAAACTAATGCCGATAACAATTTCGGTCTTACTACGCCTACAATGCTTTCGCCATTTAAATGGCTACCCATGTATAAACATCTACCCCGTCCTACTCTCGAACGGCTTCCAGCTCCTTATACCTGAAATAGAAAAGGAGAGAAAGGGTGGCCCCCAAGGGGCTCAGCACCTTTGCTGGTATGGTAATCCCGCAGCCCACATGCTACCGGGCCACGCACAACTAATTGTCGTCTTAGCATGTAGTTGATTATATTTAAATCATGCATACAAACCATAAACACACAACACTTTGCAAACACCCAACAATAGGGCTCAACATATATCCAACACATCCACACTTAACAAATCATCCAATGATTCCTTTAACCCTAGAGTGGCTCTCCTCTAAAACGGAGCTACTTCTTAATGAACGACACGTACCCATTAATCGGGTTATCCTGAAACGCCTCTTGTCACAAACTGGGATTCATTTCCATGATCCACTCACTCCATATCCTACAACATGTCTCATTCCTCACATAACAAAACATAACAAAACCTTTCTTGTTTCGGCGTACACATGATAACATCGCATTCATTTTAAACACCTAACGTATACATATCATAGCATAGCAAGGGAAATTGCCTAGCACAATAACAACACAAAACACCATAAGGTCGGTTCACACAAGGAACCTTCCACCATAGTTAGTATACATAGTGAGCCTAGAGATTATTGCCAATCTCATGCTAAGCTCGTTACCAACCTCGTTACCGTCCAGTTATATCGAACGATTAACTTAAACCCAAGGTGTGTCGGATATAGTAATCCCAAGCACACCGAAATAACATACGTATGCCCCTGTGGCCCGACGTGAGTCAGTAACTAGCTTTGGATAAGCTAAGGGAAGGTAGAAACCAAATTGGAATACCACCTATACATACACCAAGAGAGCCGAACCGGATATGATATCGACTCCCGTCCTCACACGCGTGGCAGGAACAACCGGACTCCTCACCCCCCATTAGTACATATATACTTATAAATAAGTAGTTAGAGATCCATTATGGAGCCTACCACATCCACACACCATACGGTATCATAACCGAGTTAAGCACACAAGGGAGGTTCACACACTTGCATACAACAACAATATCCAACTAACTCACACATAGCCGTGGTTAGCACGTTCCCAAGGTTTGGGTCGTTAACTCCGAATACCGATCTCTCACGTGTTCCTAGTTCTAGTTAGCTAAGACTCAACACTTATTTGAGGTTAAACGGTATCGGAGACCAGATGCGCCACATAAATGAATTACTATAAACTCATTACATGTTTTAATCTTACAAGGTGGCAAACACTCAGAAAACACATTGGCATACAAGCCGGTGTAATCCGGTAGGACAGGTTGCAAGAAAACCATACCTGTCACCGGAGTCCACTTTACCACGTCCACTTATGTTCCTCGAGCAATTCTCGAACAACTGTTAACATTACATGTGTTTTTATTAACATCGGGGTTGCATGATTATTTAATGTCTAATGCTTATAATTTTTCCCCGTTAACTTAGTTACATAACTTTACATTTTAACTTGCTTTACTTTTACATTTTAATATAACTTTTCCCTCACCAAATCGTCATTATAACTCACCTAACATGTCTTAAACAACCTTATAACACCATTAACCATCAATCCCCAACATTACACATCATTTCCATACCTTAAACCATGTTTTTGGTCCGACCGAACTTACCGACCGACCTTGCACAAGGTCGGTCCATTCCAGAACACTTTACCGTCAAAATTTTCTACTCCGACCGACCTTGTAAGTTCGGTCGCATGTTCGGTCCATTCCCGAGAGTTTCTTCCCTTTGAAAATTCTAGCCCGACCGAACTTGCCAAGTCCGGTCCCATGTTCGGTCGGTTCCAGAAACTTAATCCGTACACAAAATACAAGCCCGACCGACCTTGCAAGTCCGGTCCCCAAGGTCGGTCCATTCCAGAAGCCAGTTCTCGCAAGGTAAACTGGGCTCGACCGAACTTGCAAGTTCGGTCTGCCCCAGTCCCTTGTTTTCCTTTTCTCATTCAACTCCAAAATTAACCCCATATATCCTAGTACACCCTAACCTCATTTGGGCACTTCAAACACACCTTTAGCCATGTACTAAACTCTCTAAATCACACACCAAAACCATCTTATCATTCAAAAATTCCTTACAAAATTCTTAGCACTTGGAATGTTTCCACCTTAAGATTCCTAAGTGGTATTTCACCAATAATGACCACTTACCAAGGTGTTTCCCACCTAGCATCATCTCTCAAACTTCTTTTCTTACTAACTAAACCTCCTTTTTCACACCTTACCTAAACATCACTTATTCCTTGGATATCAACATTCCTAAACCTTAAACAAACTTCTCCAAGACTTTAATACATTCTCAAAAACACATTGAATTCCTAGAACTTCCAAGATAACACCTAAATCCTTGCATCACTCTAAATCACCTTAATACATGTTTTCTTCCCAAGTAAAACATTTGTTCACCTTTAACACTTCCTAGTTCACCAAAACTTACTTAAACACTTAGAACTTCTTACACATTTTCCAAATTTTGCCATAGCTTCTCTGTATATACTCACATCCAAACACTTAGGTTTTTACCTTATTTCATTCAAGAACACCTAAAATCCATCAAACACATTTTTATACACAAACTTCACACATTTAGCACTACATCACAATATAGTGCATAACTTAAATTGCTTGGCACTTAGGCCCTTAAATAACATGGCTCTTAGGCCCTTAAATAACATAAATCTTAAACACTGAATTTCCCACATAAATAATGCCTTTGACCTGCAAATACACCAACAATACATATGCCCTTAATAAACTCCTTGAGAGCATTTTACTAGCTCATTTGCCATTGGCTCCTTAGATTTTATAAGCAAATCAAGCTCATTTTCCTAAGGCATTTAAACTACATTGAGATAGTTTGTTTACTCTTTTTCCTCACAACTTCTTTCTTGTTTCCTTGTAAAAACCGGTGGGATTTGGTTGTTTGTCAACTTCTAAACAATGTACACATAATAGAATGAGGATTCAAGCATCATGCTTCATCTCATTGTAAACCCTAGGTTTACATCATTTCAAAAACACTAATGTAGTTGTTTTACCTTGATCTTTGAGGGGAGTTTGAATATCTATGAAGAGAGGACTCCACCTAGTCCTTGAAAGATTCAAATGGAGCTAGAACAAAGTAACACAATGAGCACCATTAATGGTGATTTTCGACACAACAAACATGGAGGAAACTTGATTTTTCTTTGAGTTTCCTTACCTTGGAGCAAAGGAGAACAATAATATGTGAAAAGGTGAGCTCAAGCTCCTCCCATGGAGATTCCTCTTGGCACCGAAATGGAGCTCTTGGGATTTTGAAAGGATATAATTGAAGTGCTTGATGAGAGGAAGAGATTGGTGGTGTTTGTTTTTGACTTGGATAAGTGAGCTAGATTTTATAAAGGGTCAAAGATGGAGTTACATGGTGGTGGTGCTGTATTACCGTGAGAGAACAGCAAGAAGGGAGGAAGAAGAAGGTTGGAACCGTGTGAAATGAAAAGGAAGTGAGAATGAAGATAGACTTGCTTTTTAGAAGATATTTGTAACTTATAAAGCAAATAGTACCTTAACTAGTCATTCTTTACTTATTTAATATGTTAACAAAAGTGGTGAGTCACCACACTTAAAAACCGGCCCCCTTTATTACATAAGGGGTATTTTAGTCTTTACTTGTCAATTTAACTACTTATGATAACATAGGTTACAAACTAGTTATAAAATCACTATTCACAAAACAAGGCACATTGTTGTGAAATTTTTGATTTCCCATTGATATAGACTTCCAAATGTGATACTATATAGTACACATGTTAATTAAAGAGTAATGATGGACATTTAGCCATTCAAAACTCATTTACAAGACAATTTTTCAAAAACGTGCTTTAAGACTCCTTAAAGCACATTTTATGTTTTAACTTGTTTTCAAGCTTGGTTTTGTTTGGTAACTGACTTAATATGTTCATTAACATATTTATAAGGTATAGGTATGACCATTAGGTCTTATACAAATTTATCCCAAGCTTAGAGCACATTTTGCTCTTATTGACTTTAAGGATATTCTTGTGTTTGTTTGGTTTCATTGTCTACCAAAGTTTCCTAAGGACTTAATTAGCCTTATTAAGTCATAATTAAATATTATCAAGTCTTGGTAGGCTCTTTGGGTCCTAACCAAGTTCACTCCAAGCTTAGAGCATGTTTTTGCTCACACCGTGTCTTAGTGTTTTATTGTTTTAACAATGGTTTAAACTATACACTAATGTTCCTAAGGCACTTTTTAGCCTTTAGGTAACATATTTAAACATTTAAACAACATACCAAGGTTTGGGGTATTTCAATCAACCCCCCTTAAAAGAACTTTGTCCTCGAAGTTCACATTTCCCACGCATCATTGGACTAGCATACAGGAATTACTTCTAAAACAAACTTCCATAACCAAACACACCTTACACCAAAACCTCAGACTTAACGGTCCGGTACATATCCACATCCATACATAAAATATCATACTCACATGGTAACCTCAGACTTAATGGTCCGGGTACCTTCACCACACTTGCACTTACATAATATCCCTCAGACTCTTAGGTCTGGGTGACATAACCACATTTGGACTCGTAGGCCCGGGTAACACAATCAATTCAGAACCCATCCACATTAGAACTCAAGGTCTAAAATAATATTTATTACTTATACCACACACATGTCTTAGCATGTATATCAAACAGAAATACCTTTTCCATCTTCATGGGCTCAAGTCCCATGTCGAGTACATATACACTGTGATCCCGCAGAACCCGGTCGCGATGGACACCTTCTGGTCCCCGTTCCTTTGGGAGGTCAAAATAATCACATACATTTTTAACATATATACTTCTCATGTCACCGGTCCGAAGACAAAGGCTCATGCGTCCTCAGCTCGTGAGCAAGTACTACAAAAATATTCTTTACTAGGTTAAGTATAAGAGGATCCTTTATTTAAAATATTAATCGTTTGTTTGAAAACACCAATTGAAAATCCTTTTGAAAACACAACACAACTCCAAGTCCAATTATGCTCTTTGTATCTTTCTTAACATGGTTGTTTGTGACCACTTACAGGGAGCTTCAAGAGTCATCCAACCCTGATGTGATCAGCATCATTGTTGAACTATCTTTCCACCCCAATTTGTGTTTGGCTTCCCTTGATCTCATGATAATCAAGTTTCACCTCCCACCTCATTTTCAACCAACAACTAATTCAAGCATGTCCCATTTTCTATCTTTAAATCCTTCTAGTCACAATCGTTACATCTCCAAGGGATAGAACTCCGTCTATCAATCATCATCCAATCCAACTTAATTCAAGTTACCTAGGGAAGTCAATTCTCACTAGGTTCTATGTCGCTCTCTCACACCCCTTCATAAATCACAACACTGTTATATATACATATTATTTTTATCAAAATACAATACATGGTTTACATTTATGCACCGTCGGGTTTTAGTTCCCCGGGAGTTTCTTTACTCCCATCCACTTGTACTTCACACACACTGTTAACCAAAATAAACACACTTTCCACAATGGTATTCGCATCTTCTGTGCGCAATTACCACAATTTGACCATAAATGAGTGCGTATGTTTGTATAACACACGCGCCAACCATCATAACAAATTATTTGTGCTATGCACAACACAAATCACGTACACTTGTACGGTAATACACACTAAGCGGCTTTGCGCTCTACCCCCCTTAAGAGGGATTACGCCGACGTAATCAGTCACTGAACATTGGCTTTAAATGTTCTGCCGTAATGAAGTGTTTTAACTTCCACGCGGTCTGCTATACAATGCGTTCTGGTTAGAGGATCTTAACCATATCAGCGGTTTAGTCCCTAAGCCAAGAATTCGCATTGGAGTTCTAACTTTTAACCGGTTTCGGTCCTGGCCTGTGAGGCTTCTAGGCATTGATGACTAACCATTAATTCATATTCACAATGTATATTCGGTATCTGATGCATGGGCTCACTGGCCTCTGTTGCGCAACTCTGATAATTATAGGGCTAGTTTGCCCCATTCGTTAATGTTACTGTATTGTACATCTCCAATGTATTACCCTTATCTTGGTCATAATGGTTTCTCAACCGACGCATGGTATCTCTTACCCTGAGCGAATTCGGTGAGTTTCGACACTTCCCATCCACTTCTCCAATAGCTTAGAGCGTAAACTACTATGTAATTCACAATGATTGACTTGCTTCTACCGACTTACTGTCGGTTGAGATTGAGCTACTACCTAATGTGTAGTGCTCTCTCAGTTATTTCCCACACCTGGGGTATATCTCATACCGACATTTGGTATTTAGTGTTACTGTAGTCACTTACTGTTAATCATGTCTCCACCTTTGGTTTTGTACATGTATTCTTTCATTCCTGCGACCTTGCATTACCTATGCATCGGCCATTATAACATTATTCCTCCATAATTACCATGCTTCTGATTCCTAGCTATCCCACTTGATCATTACCGCGCAAGTGCAATACCAAAACACTCAGTCATACAGAGTGCAGAGGCGTAAATTCTTGACAGTAAATCTCTCATGCGATTACGATAGGAATTTACACTGTGTTTTACTGAAATTCTTATCACATAATACTTGTCACCAGCTTACTGCTCGGTTCGTTTGCTATCATTTACTGTTGTGCCTCCACTGGGTTTAACTCACAACTCTGCTCACTCCCCATTTTATCATCTAACAATACTCACACAACGGTCGCTTATTGCGCACCGTATCCTTACTCATTATACAACATCAACTTATACTGCATCCGCTATTATATTAGCTTCCGCTATTACGCTGGGTTTATCTGGCCACTTATTTGGCTGATTTCTGAATATACTACTATTTTTCTTGAGCCTTTACGTTTCTTGAGCGTTGTTCGCTACACATTTAGCTTCACACACCTATGGTGATAGCTATCAGACTTATTACTCTTCCTGTGTACACAACTGGTACGAGCACTTCTTTTCGTATTATTTTATTCAAATCATCCTGGGGTAATAACAACGTGGTCCATCCTCCACATATTTCTTGAACTTGGTCCACACAACTACCGCTCTCGCGGTTTCACACTATCGAGAGGTATCCCCACTCTTAAAGCAGTGGTTCGTTCTCCGCTCTATTTCCTTGTGTAACATATACCTCTGCAACCGATCCATACATTAACACAGTTGTTGTGGCTTATAAGCCTTACCGTCACGATTCCTTCCAAGTTGTCTCTTTGGCAACTTAGGGTCTTATGTTGAGTAGGTTATCTTCAGCGTTTAATCCGAGTATTGTTCAACTCTTGCGTTTCAATTATATGGCTTCATCCAACAATGTCTAATCCAAATACCCTTAAGGACTGCTCCTGGGTGTTATTAAAATATGCCATTACATTTGGTTTGCACTTATGGGTACTTTCAGTAAACTACGCCTTCTCCAATGTCTTTATATAACAGTCGGTGCACTCCGACCTCCTGAATCTTAAATATTTCCTTGGACACATTCACTGATTCCTTCAGTCTCTTTAATTTAGCTGTGTTCCTTTACTTCAACCATTCATGGTAATCCTTAGCTCTTGTTTGACTTACACTGCTGACCGTAGAACGGAGTCGACTACTTCCCGTGTTCTGGACTTTATAGATACATATATGGGTATCATACTGATACATTACTACTACCCAATAACCTATAATTAGGTCTGTCAGGCCCACATGCTCCTATCGGAGTGCGGTCGTCCCACAACACAGTGGTACACTCGTAGTGTCCGTCACACGCTAGGTGAAGTATTCTGTTGTTAACTCCCTATATTGTCCCGTGACAATATTCATTCCTTGTTCCCGAACTTAATCGAGGGAAAGTTTACCACTGTTGTATCCTTGTCAACTGCCCCTGGTTTCACTGGTTTGGTTTAAAAGAAGGTTGGAAAGAAGTGTTGATTTGAAAGAAAATCTGGTTATGAAAAGAAAAAAGGTTTGAGTAAATCTGAGTTTTGAAAGAAAATTTTCATGGTTTCTCAACATCTTCTTACCCTAACCAAGTCTAGCTTCTTGCTGACTGGTTGTATTTACAATACAGAGGTTAGGCTAGCGGGCCCTTCCATGTTATAACGATCACATTTAACTTTATGGTACTTTTCCAAGTATTTGGTAGTGGTTATAAATTTCCCGAACACCTGTTATAGCAGCATTGCTATGGCAAGTGCGTCATGTTAACTGGCTATCGGTTTAACACATACGATTGTGGTATTGTTTTTACCCATATTGTCATCAGTGGCCTTGTTGGCCCTCACTGATCTTACTGCCTTGATAAATACTCTTCTAGGTGATTCTCACTGTCTTCACATGATAATCATTAACTAGGGTGTTTCCCATTCTGGGAGACCCCTTTTTCTTAGTATTGTATTCTCTTGTAGCCCGTTCCACGTATTTGGGCACTACGTTGTAGTTCCCTTGTCGGTTGGTATACCGTTGGTGTATTATTTATCAACTGTGGTCCCGTAGACACCGTCTCGGGTTTATTATCCATTTCTTGCCCGTTGCACGGTTGGTGCGTTGCAAGCTGGTTGTCTCGATGCTCAGCATGTCGACCCAGGTTGCCGAAAATTCTATTCTCCTGTACACAAGATTCTTCATTCTTCGCTATGAAATGCGGTTAACATTGTTTAGATGGAGACCGTCTCCGGGATTCCCAGTTTTTGGGATCAACCGTATGACCGGTTCTCCGTACTCACAGAAGTACTAATTAACATCCAGATCGGGTTTTCCCGAGTAAGAGAGGACCTTCATCTCTCTGGTGTTCTTTCCCAAGTTATAAAATAGGGATTGTGGAGGGCGGGAAGGATACTGTAGGTTTCCAGTATTCACTGGTTGTTCCTATCTAGCGTATCTCTCACGCTATCACTCAACCCTTAACCCAAAGTACTTAAATCCTAACTCGGTACTTCCTAAGCTCGGTAATTCAGTCATCAGAGCGATACTTCGCTCTGATACCACTTTTTGTAACACCCCAACTACAACCATACATTTAACAACACATTGCAGCGGAAACTCAACTCATCACAATACTTATCTCAATGGTGTTACACGCCGTTAACCACCCACGTGGCTAACAAGGCTAATACATGTACTTTGTATCGGTCTGATGGACTAGACTCCCGAGCAACTACACGCTACATTTGCTTCCCTTAACAACAACCCAAATACTTTATACATTCCAACCGTACCAAGTATTTACAAACTAATGCCGATAACAATTTCGGTCTTACTACGCCTACAATGTTTTCGCCATTTAAATGGCTACCCATGTATAAACATCTACCCCGTCCTACTCTTGAACGGCTTCCAGCTCCTTATACCTGAAATAGAAAAGGAGAGAAAGGGTGGCCCCCAAGGGGCTCAGCACCTTTGCGGGTATGGTAATCCCGCAGCCCACATGCTACCGGGCCACGCACAACTAATTGTCGTCTTAGCATGCAGTTGATTATGTTTAAATCATGCATACAAACCATAAACACACAACACTTTGCAAGCACCCAACAATAGGGCTCAACATATATCCAACACATCCACACTTAACAAATCATCCAATGATTCCTTTAACCCTAGAGTGGCTCTCCTCTAAAACGGAGCTACTTCTTAATGAACGACACGTACCCATTAATCGGGTTATCCTGAAACGCCTCTTGTCACAAACTGGGATTCATTTCCATGATCCACTCACTCCATATCCTACAACATGTCTCATTCCTCACATAACAAAACATAACAAAACCTTTCTTGTTTCGGCGTACACATGATAACATCGCATTCATTTTAAACACCTAACGTATACATATCATAGCATAGCAAGGGAAATTGCCTAGCACAATAACAACACAAAACACCATCAGGTCGGTTCACACAAGGAACCTTCCACCATAGTTAGTATACATAGTGAGCCTAGAGATTATTGCCAATCTCATGCTAAGCTCGTTACCAACCTCGTTACCGTCCAGTTATATCGAACGATTAACTTAAAACCCAAGGTGTGTCGGATATAGTAATCCCAAGCACACCGAAATAACAATACGTATGCCCCTGTGGCCCGACGTGAGTCAGTAACTAGCTTTGGATAAGCTAAGGGAAGGTAGAAACCAAATTGGAATACCACCTATACATACACCAAGAGAGCCGAACCGGATATGATATCGACTCCCGTCCTCACACGCGTGGCCGGAACAACCGGACTCCTCACCCCCATTAGTACATATATACTTATAAATAAGTAGTTAGAGATCCATTATGGAGCCTACCACATCCACACACCATCAGTATCATAACCGAGTTAAGCACACAAGGGAGGTTCACACACTTGCATACAACAACAATATCCAACTAACTCACACATAGCCGTGGTTAGCACGTTCCCAAGGTTTGGGTCGTTAACTCCGAATACCGATCTCTCACGTGTTCCTAGTTCTAGTTAGCTAAGGCTCAACACTTATTTGAGGTTAAACGGTATCGGAGACCAGATGCGCCACATAAATGAATTACTATAAACTCATTACATGTTTTAATCTTACAAGGTGGCAAACACTCAAAAAACACATTGGCATACAAGCCGGTGTAATCCGGTAGGACACAGGTTGCAAGAAAACCATACCTGTCACCGGAGTCCACTTTACCACGTCCACTTATGTTCCTCGAGCAATTCTCGAACAACTGTTAACATTACATGTGTTTTTATTAACATCGGGGTTGCATGATTATTAATGTCTAATGCTTATAATTTTTCCCCGTTAACTTAGTTACATAACTTTACATTTTAACTTGCTTTACTTTACATTTTAATTTTAATATAATTTTCCCTCACCAAATCGTCATTATAACTCACCTAACATGTCTTAAACAACCTTATAACACCATTAACCATCAATCCCCAACATTACACATCATTTCCATACCTTAAACCATGTTTTTGGTCGACCGACCTTGCACAAGGTCGGTCCATTCCAGAACACTTTACCGTCAAAATTTTCTACTCCGACCGACCTTGTAAGTTCGGTCGCATGTTCGGTCCATTCCCGAGAGTTTTCCCTTTGAAAATTCTAGCCCGACCGAACTTGCCAAGTCCGGTCCCATGTTCGGTCGGTTCCAGAAACTTAATCCGTACACAAAATACAAGCCCGACCGACCTTGCAAGTCCGGTCCCCAAGGTCGGTCCATTCCAGAAGCCAGTTCTCGCAAGGTAAACTGGGCTCGACCGAACTTGCAAGTTCGGTCGCAAGTTCGGTCTGCCCAGACCCTTGTTTCCTTTTCTCATTCAACTCCAAACTTCACCCCATATATCCTAGTACACCCTAACCTCATTTGGGCACTTCAAGCACACCTTTAGCCATGTACTAAACTCTCTAAATCACACACCAAAACCATCTTATCATTCGCAAATTCCTTACAAAATTCTTAGCACTTGGAATGTTTCCACCTTAAGATTCCTAAGTGGTATTTCACCAATAATGACCACTATACCAAGGTGTTTCCTCTACACCTTAGCATCATCTCTCAAACTTCTTTTCTTACTAACTAAACCTCCTTTTCACACCTTACCTAAACATCACTTATTCCTTGGATATCAACATTCCTAAACCTTAAACAAACTTCTCCAAGACTTTAATACATTCTCAAAAACACATTGAATTCCTAGAACTTCCAAGATAACACCTAAATCCTTGCATCACTCTAAATCACCTTAATACATGTTTTCTTCCCAAGTAAAACATTTGTTCACCTTTAACACTTCCTAGTTCACCAAAACTTACTTAAAACACTTAGAACTTCTTACACATTTCCAAATTTTGCCATAGCTTCTTGTATATACTCACATCCAAACATTTAGGTTTTTACCTTATTTCATTCAAGAACACCTAAAATCCATCAAACACATTTTTATACACAAACTTCTCACATTTAGCACTACATCACAATATAATGCATAACTTAAATTGCTTGGCACTTAGGCCCTTAAATAACATGGCTCTTAGGCCCTTAAATAACATAAATCTTAAACATGAATTTCCCACATAAATAATGCCTTTGACCTGCAAATACACCCAACAATACATATGCCCTTAATAAACTCCTTGAGAGCATTTTACTAGCTCATTTGCCATTGGCTCCTTAGGTATTTTATTAAGCAAATCAAGCTCATTTCCTAAGGCATTTAAACTACATTGAGATAGTTTGTTTACCTCTTTTTCCTCACAACTTCTTTCTTGTTTCCTTGTAAAACCGGTGGGATGTGGTTGTTTGTCAACTTCTAACAATGTACACATAATAGAATGAGTATTCAAGCATCATGCTTCATCTCATTGTAAACCCTAGGTTTACATCATTTCAAAAACACTAATGTAGTTGTTTTACCTTGATCTTTGAGGGGAGTTTGAATATCTATGAAGAGAGGACTCCACCTAGTCCTTGAAAGATTCAAATGGAGCTAGAACAAAGCAACACAATGACACCATTAATGGTGATTTTCGGACAACAACAAAACATGGAGGAAACTTGATTTTTCTTTGAGTTTCCTTACCTTGGAGCAAAGGAGAACAATAATATGTGAAAAGGTGAGCTCAAGCTCCTCCCATGGAGATTCCTCTTGGCACCGAAATGGAGCTCTTGGGATTTTGAAAGGATATAATTGAAGAGCTTGATGAGAGGAAGAGATTGGTGGTGTTTGTTTTTGATTTGGATAAGTGAGCTAGATTTTATAAAGGGTCAAAGATGGAGTTCCATGGTGGTGGTGCTGTATTACCGTGAGAGAACAGCAAGAAGGGAGGAAGAAGAAGGTTGGAACCGTGTGAAATGAGAAAGGAAGTGAGAATGAAGATAGACTTGCTTTTTAGAAGATATTTGTAACTTATAAAGCAAATAGTACCTTAACTAGTCATTCTTTACTTATTTAATATGTTAACAAAAGTGGTGAGTCACCACACTTAAAAACCGGCCCCCTTTATTACATAAGGGGTATTTTAGTCTTTACTTGTCAATTTAACTATTTATGATAACATATGTTACAAACTAGCTTATAAAAATCACTATTCACAAAAACAAGGCACATTGTTGTGAAATTTTTTATTTCCCATTGATATAGACTTCCAAATGTGATACTATATAGTACACGTGTTAATTAAAGAGTAATGATGGACATTTAGCCATTCAAAACTCATTTACAAGACAATTTTTCAAAAACGTGCTTTAAGACTCCTTAAAGCACATTTTGTGTTTTAACTTGTTTTCAAGCTTGATTTTCTTTGGTAACTGACTTAATATGTTCATTAACATATTTATAAGGTATAGGTATGACCATTAGGTCTTATACAAATTTATCCCAAGCTTAGAGCACATTTTGCTCTTATTGACTTTAAGGTATATTCTTGTGTTTTGTTTGGTTTCATTGTCTACCAAAGTTTCCTAAGGACTTAATTAGCCTTATTAAGTCATAATTAAATATTATCAAGTCTTGGTAGGATCTTTGGGTCCTAACCAAGTTCACTCCAAGCTTAGAGCATGTTTTTGCTCACATCGTGTCTTAGTGTTTTATTGTGTTTTAACAATGGTTTAAACTATACACTAATGTTCCTAAGGCACTTTTTAGCCTTTAGGTAACATATTTAAACATTTAAACAACATACCAAGGTTTGGGGTATTTCAAGCTGAGTCACAAACTGCTGCACTGCCTCTGCAGCCTCTCCTTGAGGGGCCACTGGTGTCCTACGAGGAGGCATTCTGAGATACACAAATCCAAAACTCGTCAGAACTGACTCAGACTTCAAACAACTGCCACAACTGAACCTCACACAAGCAAACACAACCACAGACCCTAAAGAAAGCCAAACCTGGCTCTGATACCACTAAATGTAACACCCCTAAAACCGGCCTAAGAGTTAAGGGTATTACACGTCGCGTATTACTACCTAATAACACAAGGCTCTAAAAAACTCAAACGCAATAAAGGCCCAAAACAGAGTTTCCAAAAAACATTGTAAACCAGAGTACCCAAATATAGTGGAAGTAATACAAAAACCCAATTACATAACCAACAGAAACAGAGGTCTAAACAGAGTAAGGCCCGAAGGCTACAAGTCTGAGTGAGAATATCAAATAACAGATGAGCTGAAACATAAACTAAGCTCCAGAAACTGAATATGTGATCCTTGCTGATCAATCTGCAAAAATGTTAAAAGTAGGGGAGTGAGCACACAACTATGCCCAGTAAGCAGTGACCGTCATCAGTAAGGTCGCTCAAAACAATTGAAATCAGAAGAAGGAGAAGATAAACATTTTATCCACAGTTCCCAAGCAGTCAGAAGCTTTCAGAAACAGAACGAGACAGAGGGGAACACAAGAGTTCCCAATTCATAAACAATCAGCGTTCTTAAACGGAAAGGGACAAGACACAATGCACACACACAGAAGGGTCGAAGACCCATAGACCATAACAGGTCTCTCGGCAACGCAGAAATGACTCGAAAGAGCCAAAGGGTTTGTCAACCCCACAGAACAGAAAGGGAATGACCCACACTCAGAATGACGTCTACATGGTATACCACGGAATAGCTCGACCCAGCCATTCACGGCTCAGAAACAAAGTGTAATGTCCCAAAACAGAAGGATTGCATAAACAGAAGCCGAATTGCATTTAGATATGCCAAAACACTCATAAATCAGTAGTACAGAACATAAGGAATCCAACACCGCAGACGGCACTCAAATAGGAGTTCAAACGGAGAAGTTATGCCGAAAACAGAGAGGTGTCCGAACTTGTGTCCGGACGTCAATGTTCGGACACAAGTCGATTTGAAATCAGACAGAAAAGTTCAGAGTGTCCGAACATCCATGTTCGGACTAATTTTCGGACAGGCTTTACGGAAAAGTTACGCGGAGGGTCCGACCTTGTGTCCGGACATCGATGTTCGGACACAGATCGAACTAAAGTCAGAGGAGAATCTAAGGCGGTGTCCGAACATACATGTTCGGACTGACGTTCGGACATACCCCGAACTTGAAAATCAGATTGGCAAAATCACACTGTCCGAACTTCAAAGCTCGGACGGAAGTTCGGACAGTGCGAAAACTGCAAAATTTCAGAAGGTGAACAAAGCAGAAAACAACGCCATTCGATACCACGAATCGCCAATTCAGAACACACACCAAAACAGACATTAAATACAGAAGACCATGGGGTTTTAACCATTCTAAAATGCAATCAACAGATGACACAAACAGAATTCACACCCAAAAACAGCCAATAACCGTTGCAATCCCCATGGCTGAACTTCCAAACCGAATCGAGTAACCACCTACCTCAACAATCAGCAACAATCCGATGATCTGAGCAGTCCACAGCAGTCCTGAATAATCCACCAGCAGACACACGCAACGGCAACACTGAATTTCCAAACCAATAGACAAAAATCAGAAAACTGCAATGTAGAACCCTAGATCACCAAACCCCAAATCTGCAATACCAACCTGATCACGGATAACACCCAACAGCAGTGTAGCTTCAACAATCTGAGTCCCTAACGCAGAATCTTCGTCGCTGAATTAATATATTCGGAGTTCCAAAATCAGAAACTGAGAGGAGATGAAACCAATGACGAAATTCGGAATTCTGCAGAACAAACCTGATAACAAGGAGAAGGAGAACCAGCAACGAAGAACTCCAATCCAAACGCAGCAGCAGAATTTCAATTCTCAGCAGAGGAGTTAAGAGAGAGAGAGAAGGAATAGACACTCGTTCAAACCACGATGAGAGACGCTCCTCACGACTGAACTGACGTGATTAACAATGATCAGGAAAAGAAAAGAAATAAGGAATTCCTTTCCTTATAAATCAATAATTAATTACCTTAATTAATTAATCGAAAGACTTCCTTGCCCTCTTCTAATAAAACAATACCGCCGACGCCCCAACTGACAAAAATAATGTAATCCATCTTAGAATAACGTTGTACGGATATAATATAACGTTGCAATTATACGGGTTATAACATCTCTCCTTCGGTTTCACGTCCTTGAAAGGTTTCCTTGTCATTACTGTATACTGTCTATTGCTCTGCGTTGAAGGTTCTTGACTTCTCCAGCCCGTTGGTTTAACTGCGTCTTCTCGTCCATCTTCGAGGTAATCTGTATCACTGTCCTTAGCATGGAGTTGACTACTTCTCGTGTTCCTAACACTACTTGTCTACATACATGGGGTACCGTACTGATACATTACTACTTACCCGACTAACTCATAAATAAGTATGTCAGGCCCACATGCTCCTATCGGAGTGCGGTCGTCCCATGTCTCGTTTAGTAAACTGGTAATGTCTGTCACACGGGTATTGTGAAGTATTCTGTTGTCAATCTCCCTTTTGACGGATGTCCTTTTTGTTGTTTATTAGTTCCTGTTATCGGTTATCTTGTTATAAGTGCTATTGCCCTAGTGGCATCGGTGGTAATTCGTGCCATAAGCCGGTGTTATTCAGCTCGGTGTAAGTAAAATTCATGCTATATTCAGCAAAATTAGTTCTCCTATCTCGATCTCAATGAGTGCACACATATTCCTTTCCTCCCTATTTATCATGATCACCTCTGGTCTATAATTCATATTTGTTCCCTCATCCGTTTAATTGGATATATTGCAGATTGCATAATAGCTTGAGAAACTTGGCTCTCCACTTCCCAACCATCCTCACTAACGGTGGTGCATCTACAAAGGGTATGCTTGTCCATAAGGACAAAACATTCTTCACTAGTAGTGATTAGCATTAAATGCGGGTATACTCTGATGGTATTTGGCTAGTAAGCCATGTCTGAAAATTCTCGAACAATTAAATTGGTGTGGTTTACATTACAGTGGCTGTGTAATTTCTTCAGTAGCAGTGGTTGGACTAACGGTCTTCCCGAAGTTTCATAGGTTTCTAATCTTAAGTTTTGTATGAAAAGTTGATTTGAAAATTTGGTATAAAATAAGAGATTTAAAATTTAGTAGTAGTTGTAGTTGTAGCACTTGCTCTGTCAAGTGTGCAAGGCAGATGGAAATTTCAGTGGTTTAATTGTCATAGCGCTTGCAATAGCAAGTGCGCCATACAGGTGGAAATTTTGGTTCAGTAATTACCGGTCTCATTGACTCTGCGTCGTTGAGTATGGGCTACATGATAATGTAAGCATTAACATCCTGTTCTTATACATAATCCGTCAAGGTTCCAAGGTTACTCGTATCGAGTCCACACAACTAGTCTCAAAAGTCATACACAAAAGGGCGAGTGGTCAATGACACACTCCCACATATTTACAACATATCTCTGTCTAACATCTAAGGTAAGTGCATAATAAGGTAAGCAAAAGTCTTCCACCAGCGGTCTCATGGAGTTCAAGGTACTCATGCCCTATCTACTCCCTTGCCCCTCTAGGCTCCAGCATCAGTAGATGTCTGGCCATCCTGACCGCCTCGTGGTACTCCAGATCCTCCAACTGAGGTCTTCTGAGTATTCCTTGGTGGCTTGTAGTTACGGCTCTCAGGGTTCATCCAGCACTCGAACTCCCAGTGGCCCTCTTTCTTGCAGCACCAACACTCAACTTTGCGGCCGCTGCAGTCGACCCCAGGATGGTCCTTCCCACAACGCTTGCAATAGAAATGGCGCTGGGGCTGTCCGGTGCCTAATGGTAGTATTTAGTTTAAGTTAAAATCTGATGATATAAAGGTTAAGGTTACAATTGAATTTAAGAGGTACGTGTTCTCACCCTTAGGAGGCGCAGATCTCAGAGGCTGAGCATCTATAGCTGGGCCGGTCAACCGAAGGACGGACTCTTTCCCCTTCACTCCCTGGTGACCCTGCTGCCCTTTCTCCTGAAAGAATTTCCTGTTTAAGGTTTCGGGTCAGCATTCATAAGGTATTTAATATGATAAGTAGTTTAGAATGGGATAAGTCCTTACTTTCCCTTCTTCCGGCTATCGCCTGGAGATGCTCCTCCACCCTCATACTCTCCCTCAGGGTTCTTTCTCTTCTTGGTCCCAAGTCTCTTCCCGAGTCTGGAGCATTAGCTCCGTCCTCGAGGCAGCATCGTAACACTCCTGGAATCTCATTGGTAAGTTCTCACAAAGTTAATTGGTAATGTAGTAAGTAAAAGAATTTATGGCTTTCATGTTTATACCTGGATCGTAGAATAGAGGATAGCACCCATCGTCATCTGGATGCGAAACAACAACCCCCCCGGACCTTCTCGACCTTCACGGTCTCTGAGTAATCAACTCCGGGGATGAAGTCCAGTAGACCAATGAATCGAGCGTAGTACTCATCCACGGTCAGACCTCCCTGGGATAATGTCTCGAACTCTCGGCGCTTCTTCTGTTTGAGATGAGCTAGATAGTACTTCCCCCTCAGTAACTCCACAAAGGCAGCCCACGAAAAGTCGGGCGTAGCTAGATGATGGTCCTTGACCAACCTCCACCAAGTGCTGGCTGCATCCTTCAGATGGAAAGCAGCAATGACGACCTTCTTGTCGGCAGGTACTTGCAAAGCTTCGTAGGCCTTCTCATGTTCAACTATGAAATGCTCTAAGGCTACGGGGTCTGGCTCCCCAGAATATGTAGGTGGTCGGGTCTCGGTAACTGATTTCAGCCAGTTCGTTTCCCTGGGCTGTGGCGGGTGGGCTGGTGTTCCTCCAATCTGAGTACCAGGCTGTGCGAGAACGACAACAATTGTCTCTGCAACTCCTGGAATCACGGGGTCACTGCCTCCACCTCTACCAGTACCACGCCCTCTAGTTCCCCCAGACATCTGTAGTACAGTATGTCACATAAATACTCGGTAATTTACCGTACACAACTAGTAGATATTGAATTGCCTTAAAGGCTAATATATCACCCAATTTGCGTTACTAAACACAATATCTTTTAAGACGAGTCGTCTCGTACCTCACAAACGTTTCCCGTAATTTCCCAAGTCCTAAGCTCACTGTCTTAACCTATTTTCTCGTCATTAGAGCGGTACTCCGCTCTGATACCACTTTTGTAACACCCCTCTCCTTAAACACGTAATAATCTTTCTCGTAGCAATAAATAAAACGTCTTACAGCGGAACAATAAATAATAACAACAATACTCACTCGGGTGTCACCGGCCATTACTCGCCCATGCGAGTAACGAAGCCAAACTATATTCAACAACCAACATAAACAAACTGCTAACCGCTGTGATAACGAGATAACTCCTATACATCATACTAAGTCCATACACCATAAACGTCGACAAGTGAGCGTCTACCCAAATCCCGAATATATATAACCGTATCATAATACAATCCACAATCTAACATCGTTATACAAACAAACTCTATGTGCGGTAATTAAAGTAATCCCTAACTACCCTGTTCCCGCACTTTGGCTTCGACAATGATCATAAACTTGCAATGAGTGTAGTATCAGCGATAAACGCTGAGTATGCCGGGCCTGGACCCTATTGGTCACTTAGTCATTTTAACCATCTTATTATTAGATTGGTTTCATGCTTTACCATTTTACAGTTATAATTAATACTGTAGATACATGCTTAAATGCATAACCATCCATCCAATCCAAACATTCATTTCATATCACAAACAACAGTTATATAATCGAACATATCAAAATAATTGCATTATAATGTACAATGTACAATCGCCGTAGCGAACGATTTCCATATTTAATTTACCTTGGCCTTCAAGGCCCCATCCATCCAAACCATGTTTAATTAATTATTTACCAGTTGGGCGTCAAGTTAGGACACCTAATAACCCCACCATGGACAGTAGTCCTCCCGTACACACAAAGGTGCTCATTTCGCCAGAGGTCCGGAGGCCCCTGACTATTCTCTTTGCCTCATAAGGCGTCCATATAAAGGTCGTAGCCACCTGACCCATGATCCAAATAGGGCTCGTTGGGTATAAACCTGGAGCGGAACCCGAACGGGAACCCCTCAGTGATCACAAATGCACAACCAGGTAGTTCGTAAACTACACTGGATTCCTCACCTCAACTCACACCATCTCTCTCTCATAATGTTTAAGATATGCTCTTAGTCTTATGGAGAATATAATTATTAATTAGCTGCCCAATGGGTCTCACGCATACCTAGAAGTAATCTAGGTTATATTCATGTTCGAGATCCATGTTCTAGAGACCGACAATGTCATGACTCGTTCCTACGTGTTTTACTTAGGTTGCCATATACTTAATAATAATACTATGGTATTATATCAAGTAACCGTCTTGTCATCATAATAACGTATATGTATGTTTATATAAATCGATCTATAGTCGACATAGTGTTAGTCCCGTAGGACGCTCGTGCATAAATAATTAATGCAGTAACACATAATCACATACACATATCCACACACATAACACACAAGTTATATCAACCAAATCCGACCAAGGAATTCCTTAGGACAACCCGGATCAAACCCCTTTACATACCGTACACCATAGACCAAGGATTCCAGTGTAAACCCCTTTACTAGTACACCATAGTCAAGAGGCGCCTTCGTCTGAAGTATGATCTAAACGGAAAAACTATAAGTCAGTCTCCATGACTAACTACTCCGGTATTTCTCAATAACAGTAACCCCGACAGTTCATCCCCGGATTTCTACATTAATTGTTACGGTTTCTCTAAACTGGTCGGCTTTGTTTAAAAAACTCGTATGTCAAATGTTTCGACGTTAAGTTTAATTCGTTATATCCTTTCATCTTATCCATCATTTAATTTAGGTATATAACCTATAGTTGCATGAATACATGCATTACTTATTATATTGTACTATTTTTCCACCATCCATTATCAATAGACTTGTATTATATAATCCATTATCTTTAGTAAACTATATTTCCATTCAAACTTATAACTTATAGTTTGTAACTATTTTTATGTAATAACCACCACCATTATATTATATGGTTTCCAACCATACTATATATCCACCTTATATACCTTATTCTTGTATATGTATATGTTTACCAATATAGGTAAGTTCCATGAGTTATAAACTCTTATATTATTGTTACATTTTACCACCTATATGAGATGATAATTCCCATTAGTTGTATTATATTATACAACTTATATTAAGATATTATCCTAATATTATGTAACCATTTATTGTTTATTTACAACTCCTAAGGTTATTCATATATACCTTAGTTTATAAATCTCATTTATCTATAGTTTGTCACATATTTAATGTGAATATCCTTACTTATATTAATTCCATCTAAACCACCTTAATACCATATAATTGTTATAACATTTATAACATTGTAGACCATAGTCTAAAATTCATATTTCTAACCTTAATAATCGACGACCCTTTTTTTATTTAAATTTCATTTTGACCACATAACATTATGTAATGTTATACCATATACTAATATCATATAATATGATATGTTTATTTCCTTTACTTTATAACCTATAGTTTTTATACCAAACTATATTATATTGCCGCATAGGCATACACATTTATCCTTATTCTTTCATAATCCATAGTTTCCTTTATTTACAAAATCACCCCGTAATTAATACCATGTTATATATCATATAATATAACATTTTTAACTTATAAAAGGGTATAACCTATGGTTTGTTTTTATAAAACCGAACAGACCTTGGCTGTTTTGAATTTATTACCAACCCCTTTAACTTCCAAATTTATAATTTGACCACTTATATAATGTTATGTTATATATATATATATATATTATCATATATTATAACATTTTAACCTTAATAAAATATAACCTATGGTTATATATATCATTTTTAAATTGCGAACAGACCCTAATCTGTTCTATATTTTTCAACCCTTCCACTTTCTATAATTGCCATTTGGCCTAATCTATAACATATAGTTTTATAATATCATTAAAACTATATATCACATATCTTATTAAATACTCTTATATTATTCTAAAAATCACCAAATTTTACCCAAGGGTTATAATTTACTTACTAACCCATATATACTCGGTTTTCAATTTCCACCCATCTACTATTCCAAAGTGTCATAATGACATAATAACTCTATATTATCATCTATAGTTTATTTTAATTCCAAAATCAACCAAATAAATTCCTAAAATTCCTAATAGCCCATGGGTGTTATAATACCATTTTACACCCTTTATTTTCGGTAATAACATATTTACCACATATTCATAAATTGTTACAATTAATACTTATCTTTATAAAACCTTAAATAAGTTATTTAACTTATCTATTTGGTCAAAACCTACCATATGGTCAGGTTGACCCCCCTTATATTTCCTTGACCATGAATTTCCATATATTACGGCTTATACCCATATTTCCTAGAAATACCACTTAACCCCAAAACTTTATAAAACTTATAATTTTTTTTAAACTCATTTAAACCTATAATTTTCGGCTTTATTAATATATAGCCCCCAAATTTAATTTATTTACACTTTAAAAACGCCTATACTTGCGGTAATTTATTTTTACCACCTAAACTTAATTAAAACCTTATAAATACATAAATAAAATGGCCTAAAGTACATGGCCTTATTACAAACATTAGCTTATAAAATAATTACACATAAATGCCCAAAAATGCATTAAACTCTCGGCCTTACCACATAGTTTTCCATATTTACCAATTTACCACATAATGTCTTAAATTTGACAATTATGTTTGTTAATTACTTATATAAATTTACTAAACGATTCCTTAATCACCTAAGGTCAAAATAAACCTTAATAACCTCATTCATCTCACGCATATATATAAAACATATATAACACATATTAATATACCAAGTGTAGTTTAAGTGATTTACACACCTTATTTTTGCCAAGTTTAGGCCTTGTTTGGCCACGGTTGTTTGGAGATCAATTTTCCACAGCATTATTTACATGTTTTCAAAAAGCAATTAAGGCATGATTAGTCTCCAAGCAAGAGCTAACCATAATAAGTGTTTAATGTACATTTTCAAGGTAAATGTTACCTTAGAATACCAAGGCAAGCAAAGTTATCTTCGGCCTATTTATACAGAAGATAAAGAGCATCAAAAGAGCTACCAAACCAAGCTTTAAAACTAGTATAACTCAGATTAGAAGATGGCTAATTTTTACCTTGATTAAAATGCCTAAAATGGTGTTTTTGGCATGGAATTGGCTATTCCTTGAAGCCTTGATATACCAACTGAATAAATATGTTAAGAAGATGATAATAAGCCTAGGGAATCAAGCTTTCAAACCGGAATTGAAGGGAATCAAGAGATAAGTGCTTAAAGCATATTTTTATACCTTAAGAACAAGATTAGAATTCTCCACTTCCTTCCCTTGTTACATCCGAGAATCACCCTCCTTTTAACCTCCAAAACAAGCTAGAAACATGGATGGAAATGGTTGTTGCTAAACTCCATGGAAAGAGGAAAGAAATGTGAAGAGAATGAACATATAAAGGCTTAATAAGCTTACCTATGTCAATTGTTGTTCTCTTCTGAAATTGGTGTGTTCCCACCGTAATGTAGAAGCAAAAGAGAGGATGGAGGCTAAAGAAATCGGCTGGGAAGATGAAATACCCCAAATCTAAGTATTCTAAGTAAACATCAATTTATGATGTAGAAAGGCTAAAGTATGCCTTAGAAAGATTGGTAGACAATTTAAACCAAGGAAAACACAAGAAAATGCCTTAAGGGCAATTAGGGCAAAAATGTGCTCTAAGCTTGGAGATAATTGGGTGAGTACCCAAATATCATGCTAAGACCTTAGTAATATCCTAATGGTCATTTTAAACCAATTACCAAAGAAAACTAGGCTTGAGAACAAGTTAAAACACAAAATGTGCTTTAAGAAGTCTTAAAGCACGTTTTAGAAAAATTGTCTTGTAAATGGGTTTTGAGTGGCTAAATGTCCATAATTACTCTTTAATTGACATGTGTACTACTTAGTATCACATTAGGAAGTCTAAATCAATGGGAAATCAAAAATTTCACAATTATGTGCAGTAGTTTGTGAATAGATTTCAAATAGTGCATAGTTTAGTCTTTAATCAACTAAATCTAATTAGTTGGTCAAACAAGACCATGACCAGCCGAAATCAATGAGGGGCCAGTTTCTAAGAAGATGAGTCACATATACTTCATCAAATAAGAAAGGAAAAGAAGAGTAAAGTAAAAGAAGTTACTATTTGCTTTTAAAAGCAAAATATCTATACTAGCCTACCTTCTCTCCTCTCTTCTTCATTTCCCACCTTCACCCACGGTTTCTTCTTCTCCTCTCCTGCTCCAAGACCGAGAGGGCTGCCTCCATGGGTGCTCCATCTTCAAATGCTCACCAAACCTTCATTCAAGCACCAAATCCAAAAATAAGCATAGATTAGTCTTAGTTATGTCAAGGCCTTCCTTTCTATCTTTTCAAATCCTTCAAAGCTCCATTTCAGTGCCAAGGGAAAACTCCATTGATGGAGGAAGATCAAGTTTGAAGAGCCCATTTGGTTCTCCATTCTCTTAAGGTAAAGAATATGTAAGAAAAACCATTTTTCCATCACTTCTTCACATGTCCGAAAATTACACTCATGGGGATTCATTTTTATTCCTTGTTCTAGCTTGATTCTATTCTCCAATGGCTAGAGGAGGTCCTTCTTGATTCATATCCAAGCTTGTTTCGAGAATCCAAGGTAAAGTATTCAATTTAATACCTTAAAACACATTTTTAACCTAGGAATAATTCCTTAAGGTTAGTGCATTATCTAGCACTCATGAGAGTCATTGTATATTGATTAGAACATTGGAAAAGGAAATTAGAATGGTGGCCGAGATTCCCAAGGAAGTAGCCTAAGGAGAACTTGAGAGAAACTTGAGAAAAAAAGGTAATTGCTTACCTAATGGTGGTTTAAGTTTTAAGGGATGAGTTTTAGGTGAGTACTAATGTAGCTTAAAGCTTACATTATGTAATGGGTTATATAACCTAGGAAAAAGGAATTTAAACAAGCTTATGAACTTGTGATTAAGGAGCCAATGGAAATAAGTTAGTAAGAAAGTATAAGGTGAATTAAGAACACTATATTGCTATGGGAGCATTGTTCTGTGTATTCGCAGGTTGAAAGTTTTTATATGTGGGAAATTCAGTGTTTAAGTTTAAGTCATTTAAGGGCCTAAGAGCCATGTTATTTAAAGAGCCTTAGTGCTATGCAATTTAAGATTATTGCATCATATTGAGTTTGTTGTGAATGAGTTGATTTGAGTGAGAAAATAAGATGAGAAAGGACTTGATGTGTGTGAGATGGTTGAATGAGGAAAAGAATGCATTTGGGCATGATAAATACTAGGGAAGCTATGGCGAAATTTGAGTAGAAAACAAAGTGTTTAAGTGGTGGTGGTGAGTTAATATGCCCTAGGATTTACTTGGGATCATTAAGAGGAATTTGAGTGGAAATGAGTTAACTAAGTAGTTCTTGAGGTTTAGAATGACCTAGAGTTGTCTATGAGGAAATTAGAGTTTAAAAGGGTGTATTGAACACACCAAAGTCATGGTAAGAGGAATGGTAAGACTTGTGCATAAATTTGAAGGAGAAGGTGTATAACGCTTAAGATGATTTAGGTATGAACTAGGGAATATAACAATGAGAATTTTGGGAAGCTTGTGTAAGTGAAGAGGATACTAGTGGTGGAACAATAAGGTTTTAGTTTAGATGGTAATGAGTGGACTTAGGTGATGGGAGTGAAGATTGAAGGAGAATGTTGTCGATTGTCGAGGAAATTGACTAGGAATGTCTAAGAGTGTAAGATCATGAGAATGGTGAGTAAATTGGGTAAAAGAGATGCAAATGTCTAAGGAGGGTATAGCATGGACTAGGTTAATGAAGAACAATGTTAAGGTGCTAAGAAGATGGGAGGAAATGTATAGGTAAGTTCATGAGTTTAGCTTGATGAGTAACAAATGGAAAGAGAGGAATTTGTGCATGGGTTGTGCATGTTGATGTTTGAGGAGTAGTTATATTGGTGGAAAGGAAACACTTTGGTTAGTTGAAGTTTTAGACAAAGTTTACATGTTGGAAGTGTAAGGAAAATATTACAAGTGTTAAGAGATTATGTGAGAAATTGGGTTATAAGGTTAGAGAAGGAATTGGACAAGTTTAAGAGGTTATTTTGGTATTAGAACATGCCTAAGATCATGTATAAAGTTTTGGGTGATTTATGGATGAAGAGAACAAGTGCAAATGCACTTAGGAAAATAAAAAGGGCAAAGATCTGTAGCTGGTCCGGGACATAAGTCCAGGGTAAAGTCCCGGACCACCCTAAAAATAAGGCCGAGAGTTGCTAAAACCTTATGGTCCGGTACTTAAGTTTGGTATGAAGTTCCGGAGCACCCCCTGATTTACCCCCGAGGATTTTAGCTTGCATTGGTCCGGGACTTAAGTCCCATACAAAGTCCCGGACCACCACATTAAAACAGCCGAGAGTTTGAACCAGGTATATGTCCGGGACTTAGGTTGAGGACAAGGTCCCGGACCACTCTAAAAATAGTGTATAAGCTTGGAAAATGTTAGGTAATGATGGGGATTGATAAGTAGTGATATTATAAAGTTATTAAGGACTTGTTTGGCGGGAATTAATGACAATTAAGTGGGCGAATAAGTATAAGAGACAATGAGAAATGATGCACTTAAAAGTCTAAGTTAAAACTGTAAGGACATAGTGAACATTAAATGGTGAACAATGGTGGGTAAGTAGGTTAAGTAAGTTGGGATGAGTTAAGTAACTAATAACCTAAAACTGAATGAATGTTTTAGGACTTGTGAATTGGGACCTGGGAGGAGATTAAACAAGCAACCACCGACGGTGAACGGTACAGTTCTTCTTGTGACCTGCTTGCTAGCGAGGTGTCCCTCGGCTTGTGTGCTATTTGTTTTTGTGTGCTCACTAAACAAGATAAAGCATGCAACCGGAACATTATGTTTATTGTATTGTTGTGTGATGTTTCAAAACTAACACAACTTACCGTGAGAACCTACTAACTAACGTTTAGTAAGGAATCGTGTGAGACTAAGGAACACTCCCTAATATTAGTTGTTATAAACCGAAAGAGGTTAACCAACAAACATTGTCTTGAGACTTCTACTAACTGGTACTTGGGGGGAGTGAGGAACCCGGGACTAACTCCGGTCATGCATGCTAAGGAAAAGGGGGTCGGTATCTAAAGCAGATCCGACTTCCACTTAAGGACTTATCTTCGGACTTGTTGCCTAGGGCCGGTTGCCGGCTTAGCTACACAGGACTTCCCATCCAAGGTAGGAGGCATTAAGATGGTGCGGTAGGATCACCTAAATCCTAAACTATAAGATAAGTTGTTTATTCAACCAATGGAGTTAATAGCTCGTTGGCTAGGGCTGCTTTTGACCCGACAAAAATAAACATTGAGGTAAGATACAATCATTTCTATTTAAAGAGTGGTTTGTATTCTAAGATTAAGATAAGGTTTGAGATAAGTTGCAACCATTCCTATTTAAAGGACGGTTTGTATTATAAGACTAAGATAAACTACATCCATTCCTTTTAAAAGGATGGTTGTTTTCTAAGACTAAGATAAGACTAAGATTGAGGTAAGATAAGGTTGGACTGAGATTAAGAGGAAACATAACCTAAGGAGTTAAATAATTAACTCTCTAATTAAGGGAACGCATTTAAGTCAGTCATTGTGTTTGAACTGGATTGATCATATTTGGATTGTTGTTTATTGCATTTTCTATTATGTTGTGCATCTAATCAACCTCCATGCTATCGACAATTAGTCGTCGTAGCCACGTTAGCTTGGGGGCCATGAGAGGATCGTACCAGCATTCGTGCTGACCCCCTTTGGGGGCTGTTTTTACTACACAGGTGAACGACAGGAGGCGGCCGTCACGAAGTAATGGGGTACAAGCGTTAGGGTTAAGTGTGGCCTACGAGTTGTGCATGTACACTCGCATGGCAATTTGAGTTAGTAAGATGTATAGGATGTGAGGGGATAGTAAGAAGGATATGTATTTGGTTAAGATTTGTATGTACTAATGTTCGGTATATTCTGTAGTCATACCGTGGCAAGGTCCTGGAATGTATTTGAATCCGCTGCATAGTTTGTATATATGGTGATAAGTTTGTGATAACCACGATTGGATCGAGATGGGGTGTTACAAAAGTGGTATCAGAGCGTAGTTACGCTCTGAAGACAAGAATTACCGAACTTAGGAGAATACTGAGGTTGAGTTTGAGTTATGGGTTAAGGGTTGAGAGATAGAGTGAGAGGTGCATTAGTTAGGACTTCCCGGTGTTTACCGGATATCTATAGTACCTAAACCCGCCCTCCACATCCCTTGCTTGATGTACGGGGAACAAATGCCAAAGAGAAGAAAGCCTTCTCTTACTCGGGAAACCCAATCTGGTAGTTAGTTAACAGTAAGCAATACAGGAAATGTCTTGTCGTACGACGGTTTACAAGAATTTGGAGGTTTTAATGGAGCGCAACAATGAAGCAGGCGTTATCAATGGAATTATATCAATAAGGGACGGTAATTACCGGCAACATGGGTCGACATGCTACGCATTCGAAATAGCCCGCCATACCAATGGTAAGAAAAGCACTATAAGTGCAATGGTTAAGAAAAGATAAGTGACATGAGTACTGGACAGTGGTCCGAATAACATAGCAGTGGGATAATATAAAGCTTAAGGGATAAGATTACTGGAAAGTCCCGTTAAGAACGGGAACTCCAAACCCCATACGATGAAGAAGGTTGCAAACCTGGCCGACATAACGCAGACGACGGTAGAAACTCATACAACTGTACACCATAATAGGACTACGATGTAGTGCCTAAAGGAGGATCATTACTTAGTAACCACGACAAAATGTGTGGGAACGGGAGCGAGAATTAAGACATAAGAAAATAATAAGGGGTTCCCTCAGAAAGAGGAACGCCCTGGTAAATGACAGTACTGTCAAAACAACCAGGAAACTGCCGGATGGCTAGTTATCTTAAATAAGAGAACGTCGAAGGAGTCCCGAGGACTGCCAAAGATATGGAAACTAGGCGAAAGTACCACTACCGACGCACACGGTACCGGTAGCTCATCTTGCATGGCGCACTTGCCATATCAAGTGCTACCACGGTTAAGCTACACGAAAAGCCATCATGGCGAGATAGGAGAACGCTACAGTTGTAGTACATTTTAATACTAGATTATAAATCCATAAGAACGGGAAAATAAGACTTTGGAAAGGCCCGACGGCCTGACCATGAAGAGATGAGGTGACACACCAGTCAGCCGGGAGCTGAACTTGGACGAAATCCTAAACAACATAAATGTTCGCAATGGTACCACCTACGACAACAACAACAACCGACAGTACGGTAAGAACACCAATCCCGAACCCCAAAGAGGAAAACCTAAGAGATCTCTCCGTAATGCGAGCAAAACACAACATAAGTGATAACATACAAAGAATGCATTACGTGATACAGTGGAGACTGTTGACAGAATGACTTCCAGCAGGAACGGGATAGAACTCCCGAGGTGACCATTACGAAAACCAATAACAGCAATTTTCAATAAGGATGTTGGAAAGCCCAGAAAACAAGGATAAAAGAAATGAACATAAGATATAACCTACTAAGGATTAAGACATACAACCCCGAAAGAGGATAGCTCAGAGGACTACCCCCACGGAGCAGGCACAGTCGAGCCAAACAAACTGATGAACGATGATTAGTATTGATTGCCTACCTCATTAACACCCAAGTATGATTAATCATCGATGGGTGGCGTAGTCAACAAATGTTGAACGAAGCGTTGAGATGGAAGCAAAAGATGACAGGATGATTTCCGACTTAGACACCGTAAGGCAGATGCCTAATACGAACTAATCCGTAATTGTTAAAGGGCGCAAGTCTATGGAAACAATAGTATTTTCGAGGACACTAAGTAACCTCAGATCACCTGAATAAACTTCCATAGCAGGAAGCAGGATGCAGCAACTTACCATGAAATCCGATACTACATTTAATATGTAACCTAACTGTGGATAGTGTTCAAAGAACCAGAAACTTAGGAGGATAACCTATAGTTGAGTAAGATTACTAGCAGTGAACCGAGCACCAGCTCTCACTTTGTGACACTAAGCACTAAGAGCCTACGAGCCAAGGATGTTAACCACATCAGAGCCCGAGGCGCAGTAAGATGTAAGAAAGCTTATTTAAGCCACGAAGGGACTACAATTCGTAGGTATGAACAGTTACCAAACCTATAACTTAGATTGTGGAAAATATTGCCAGGAAAAAGGCACCAATTAGAATAATGAGATAGTACATGGCAGGGGCGGAGAACGAACCATGCCTTTTAGGGTGGGGATACCTCTCCTTGTTGTGGGGCCATGAGTGGGAATAAACCCCTCAAAAAGGGCTTTCACTTATTAGAGATGTAATACACTTTAGTTAGAGAATGAAAACTATAAACCTTGAGATTACCTTAGAACATACCAGATACACTTGAATAATAAGGAAGGCTGCAGAGACAGACCTCATATCCAACACCCATGATTTAAGAATCAGTAATCGTCAGAGATAAACTTTGTGAGTGCACAGTATGGCACGTCAAGTGACCAACGCTCAAAAGAGCATTTGATTCAACGGATGACTTTGTCAATAACCGATTAAATTACATGGTAAATAACATCATAAAGGATGAAAGAACGTGAGAGAAATTACCCTACTTACAAACCTGAGATTGAAGCAGAACACATTCATATTAAGAGATAACCATTTTATAACACAGTACGGCAACCGCCATACACCAAAATGAGAGAACCCCCTGTGTGTTTACACCAGGAAAGGATTAAGTATAAGATGAGATGTTAGAATAAGTGAGTAAGTAGTTGCACCATCAATGGGCAACATAGTAAAGACCAACTACCACGGTAGCAGAGGTCATGAGGACAATACCTATATGAGGGGATTAAGTCATGCTCCGCGGTAAAGCGACCATTACGTATGAGCCGTCAAGGCAATTAGATTTATGAGTTAAGACCAACATAAGTAAGGAAATAAGATGGTACACGAACTGTGCATTGATGCCAGTAGTCTGGACCTGATTAGGTAAGATTTCACAGGAAGCACACTACCCATCCCTTAAGGAACTGGAAGTGCATTCCTAGTAGAACAAATATGAGAAACAAGATAAAAGGCTCGATGGAAAGAGACCTCAGTTACTAAGAGACTGAATCAGTACGGGATACAGAAAGAACTAGAGCATACAATACCCAAGAACATAGTAAATGGATTTCCCTTGATTAAATTCAAGAAGAACAATAAGTGTTATTATGGAACGATGAAATAGGAGATCGACAACAGAATACTTCATAGTTAGCAATGGTTAAACGTGTGACGGACACTACGAGTTTACTAAACGAGATGTGGGACGACTGCACCCCACAGGGGCTTGCAGGCCTGACGGACTCATTTATGAGTTAGTCGGGTAAGTAGTAATGTACCAGTAAGGTACCCCATGCATGTAGACGAGTGGTGTAATGAACACGGGAAGTAGTCGACTCCATACCACAGACAACGACGCAAGATCAGATAAGAGCAGCTTCTACCACAACAGTTGAAAGGAAAAATTCAGTTGAACCAACAACACAAAGGAATCAGAGAACAAATAATTAAGGACTATGAAGTGCGAAGAGCACAGATTATTAGGTATAGACATATGACAGGTCTTAAGAAGTTAAGGATAAACTGTACAGCGCAATAAGCACTAAACAGTAGTTTCAGATTAAGAATCATCCTCAGACCAAAGGTCAGATGGAAAGAACGATTTAGATACTTGAGGAAACACTAAAAATACAAACATTAGACCTCCACAGAGACTGGATAGACGAGCTACAACTCATCAAGGCCGTGTATATATTAAGATAACACGCGTCCACGGAAAGACCAATATTTCTAAAACTGTAAGGATACAGAAGGATATACAATACTATGAAAGGATAAGAGAGGCAGTTAAGCCTAAGATTATTAGAGTCGCGCAGCGGAAGCTAGCAGATCAGTACCTTTGAGACTAGACCAAACTAAGTTAAGAATATGGTATAAGTACCGTTAAGAATCCTCGATACAGAGACTAAGTCATTAGCATAGTTATGACCCTCTGATCGAATTATAAGGGAGATAAATGACATAGAAGCTATAGTGCTTGGTAAGAATTAGACATCTTGAACCTATGTTCAAGGATGATGTAATGTTGATTACGTGGGCGTAATCCATTTTAAGGGGGGTAGAGCGAAAACCGCTTAGCGTATGTTTACGTACTAAGTACATAAACTACGGTGTGCATAGCACATAATAATTTGAGAATTTGTTTTAAATTTGTTCTACATAAACATTTCGAGATAAATCATGGTTATTGCACACAGAAGATGTGAATACCATACATATTAAGTACCTATCTTGTTAACTCCGGTGTGAGTACAAGTTAAGAGAATTAAGGAAGAGGATTAAGGAGACTTAAGAAATAAGGAATATATGAGGTATGAGTCGATATGAGACTACGTGTGAGGTAGAATAAGATAACACTATGAGATATTGTTCGATATGAATATGAGGAAGAAGATAGTAATGCTATGAGATATAAGATGGTGAGAATTGGTATGAGACGGTTATAGAACTTAGTAGGAATTTAAGTCTTGAGGTAATTGCTAAGAGATGAATCGGGAATGTTTGATGGACTGAGTCCACACTTTGGAGATGTATTGATTATGATTAGAAGAACTAAAAAGATAGAAAATTGGACATGAGTGAATTATTTGGATGTTTGAAAATGACGTGGGAGGTGGAACTTGATTTTCTAGGGATCAAGGGAAACCGAACACAAATTGGGGTGGAAGGATAGTTCTACACTGATGCTGATCACATCAGGGTTGGATGATTCCTGAAACTCCCTACCAGTGGTCACAATTAAATCACGCTAAGGATAGAGGCATTAGGATAAAATGAAATTGGAGTTGATTGTATTTTTAATTAGAGGAATTATTCCTCACATGACCTCGTAAAAAGGATTACCTTTTTACTGAGTCTCGCCCATGAAGTCGAGGACGCATGAGCCTTTGTCTTCGGACCGGTGACATGGGGAGAGCAGAGTTGTTTAGTATTCTGGCCCATGGTGACGAGGACGAACGAGCCATTGTCTACGGACCGGTGACATGGGAATACGTTGGAGATTATGTGAATGTTTTAATCATCAAAAGGAACAAAGGGAATTTTGAGTGCTATACATGCTTAAGCGTGTTGTGTGATATTTAAGTATAAGCATATGGTGGATCTAATGATTAAATGAGTTAAAGTATATATAAGTATGATCTATATGATCTAGGGAATGAGGTAAGACATGTATTCTAATAAGATAAGATGCATGAGAACTTTGGGGACAAAGTTCTTTTAAGGGGGGTAGATTGAAATACCCCAAACCTAAGTATTCTAAGTAAACATCAGTTTATGATGTAGAATGGCTAAAGTATTCCTTAGAAAGATTGGTAGACAATTTAAACCAAGGAAAACATAAGAAAATGCCTTGAGGGCAATTAGGGCAAAAATGTGCTCTAAGCTTGGAGAGAATTGGGTGAGTACCCGAATATCATGCTAAGACCTTAGTAATATCCTAATGGTCATTTTAAACCAATTACCAAAGAAAACTAGGCTTGAAAACAAGTTAAAACACAAAATGTGCTTTAAGAAGTCTTAAAGCACATTTTTGAAAAATTGTCTTATAAATGGGTTTTGAGTGGCTAAATGTCCATCATTACTCTTTAATTAACATGTGTACTACTTAGTATCACATTAGGAAGTCTAAATCAATGGGAAATCAAAAATTTCACAATTATGTGCACTAGTTTGTGAATAGAAATCAAATAGTGCCTAGTTTAGTCTTTAATCAACTAAGTCTAATTAGTTGGTCAAAAAAGACCATGACCAGCCGAAATCAATGAGGGGGCCGGTTTCTAAGAAGATGAGTCACCATAGACTTCATCAAATAAGAAAGGAAAAGAAGAGTAAAGTAAAAGAAGTTACTATTTGCTTTTATAAAGCAAAATATCTATACTAGCCTACTTTCTCTCCTCTCTTCTTCATTTCCCACCTTCACCCACGGTTTATTCTTCTCATCTCCTGCTCCAAGACCGAGAGGGCTGCCTCCATGGGTGCTCCATCTTCAAATGCTCACCAAACCTTCATTCTAGCTCCAAATCCAAAAATAAGCATAGATTTGTCTTAGTTATGTCAAGGTCTTCGTTTCTATCTTTTCAAATCCTTCAAAGCTCCATTTCGGTGCCAAGGGAAAACTCCATTGATGGAGGAAGATCAAGTTTGAAGAGCCCATTTGGTTCTCCATTCTCTTAAGGTAAAAATATGTAAGAAAAACCATTTTCCATCACTTCTTCACATGTCCGAAAATTACACTCATGGGGTTCATTTTTATTCCTTGTTCTAGCTTGATTCTATTCTCCAAGGCTAGAGGAGGTCCTTCTTGATTCATATCCAAGCTTGTTTTGAGAATCCAAGGTAAAGTATTCAATTTAATACCAAAAACCATTTTTAACCTAGGAATAATTCCTTAAGGTTAGTGCATTATCTAGCACTCATGAGAGTCATTGTATATTGATTAGAACATTGGCAAAGGAAATTAGAATGGTGGCCGAGATTCCCAAGGGAAGAAGCCTAAGGAGAAACTTGAGAGAAACTTGAGAAAAACAAGGTAAATTGCTTACCTAATGGTGGTTTAAGTTTTAAGGGATGAGTTTTAGGTGAGTCCTAATGTAGCTTAAAGCTTACATTATGTAATGGGTTATATAACCTAGGAAAAAGGAATTTAAACAAGCTTATGAACTTGTGATTAAGGAGCCAATGGAAATAAGTTAGTAAGATAAGTATAAGGTGAATTAAGAGAACACTATATTGCTATGGGAGCATTGTTGTGTGTATTTGCAGGTTGAAAGCTTTTATATGTGGGAAATTCAGTGTTTAAGTTTAAGTCATTTAAGGGCCTAAGAGCCTTGTTATTTAAAGAGCCTCAGTACTATGCAATTTAAGATTATTGCATCATATTGAGTTTGTTGTGAATGAGTTGATTTGAGTGAGAAAATAAGATGAGAAAGGACTTGATGTGTGTGAGATGGTTGAATGAGGAAAACAATGCATTTGGGCATGATAAATACTAGGGAAGCTATGGCGAAATTTGAGTAGAAAACAAAGTGTTTAAGTGGTGGTGGTGAGTTAATATGCCCTAGGATTTACTAGGGATCATTAAGAGGAATTTGAGTGGAAATGAGTTAACTAAGTAGTTCTTGAGGTTTAGAATGACCTAGAGTTGTCTATGAGGAAATTAGAATTTAAAAGGGTGTATTGAACACACCAAAGTCATGGTAAGAGGAATGGTGAGACTTGTGCATAAATTTGAAGGAGAAGGTGTATAATGCTTATGATGATTTAGGTATGAACTAGGGAATATAACAATGACAATTTTGGGAAGCTTGTGTAAGTGAAGAGGATACTAGTGGTGGAACAATAAGGTTTTAGTTTAGATGGTAATGAGTGGACTTAGGTGATGGGAGTGAAGATTGAAGGAGAATGTTGTCGATTGTCGAGGAAATTGACTAGGAATGTATAAGAGTGTAAGATCATGAGAATGGTGAGTAAATTGGGTAAAAGAGATGCAAATGTCTAAGGAGGGTATAGCATGGACTAGGTTAATGAAGAACAATGTTAAGGTGCTAAGAAGATGGGAGGAAATGTATAGGTAAGTTCATGAGTTTAGCTTGATGAGTAACAAATGGAAAGAGAGGAATTTGTGCATGGGTTGTGCATGTTGATGCTTGAGGAGTAGTTATATTGGTGGAAAGGAAACACTTTGGTTAGTTGAAGTTTTAGACAAAGTTTACATGTTGGAAGTGTAAGGAAAATATTACAAGTGTTAAGAGATTATGTGAGAAATTGGGTTATAAGGTTAGAGAAGGAATTGGACAAGTTTAAGAGGTTATTTTGGTATTAGAACTTGCCTAAGATCATGTATAAAGTTTTGGGTGATTTATGGATGAAGAGAACAAGTGCAAATGCACTTAGGAAAATAAAAAGGGCAAAGATCTGTAGCTGGTACTTAAGTTTGGTATGAAGTTCCGGACCACCCCCTGATTTACCCCCGAGGATTTTAAGTCCAGGGTAAAATCCCGGACCACCCTAAAAAAGGCCGAGAGTTGCTAAAACCTTATGGTCTGGTACTTAAGTTTGGTATGAAGTTCCGGACCACCCCCTGATTTACCCCCGAGGATTTTAGCTTGCATTGGTCCGGGACTTAAGTCCCATACGAAGTCCCGGACCACCACATTAAAACAGCCGAGAGTTTGAACCAGGTATAGGTCCGGGACTTAGGTTGAGGACAAGGTCCCGGACCACTCTAAAAATAGTGTATAAGCTTAGAAATGTTAGGTAATGATGGGGATTGATAAGGAGTGATATTATAAAGTTATTAAGGACATGTTTGGCGGGAAATAATGACAATTAAGTGGGCGAATAAGTATAAGAGACAATGAGAAATGATGCACTTAAAAGTCTAAGTTAAAACTGTAAGGACTTAGTGAACATTAAATGGTGAACAATGGTGGGTAAGTAGGTTAAGTAAGTTGGGATGAGTAAGTAACTAATAACCTAAAACTGAATGAATGTTTTAGGACTTGTGAATTGGGACCCGGGAGGAGATTAAACAAGTAACCACCGACGGTGAACGGTACAGTTCTTCTTGTGACCTGCTTGTAACGAGGTGTCCCTCGGCTTGTGTGCTATTTGTTTTTGTGTGCTCACTAAACAAGATAAAGCATGCAACCAGAACATTATGTTTATTGTATTGTTGTGTGATGTTGGAAAACTAACACAACTTATCGTGAGAACCTACTAACTAACGTTTAGTAAGGAATCATGTGAGACTAAGGAACACTCCCTAATATTAGTTGTTATAAACCGAAAGAGGTTAACCAACAAACATTGTCTTGAGACTTCTACTAACTGGTACTTGGGGGGAGTGAGGAACCCGGGACTGACTCCGGTCATGCATGCTAAGGAAAAGGGGGTCGGTATCTAAAGCAGATCCGACTTCCGCTTAAGGACTTGTCTTCGGACTTGATGCCTAGGGCCGGTTGCCGGCTCAGATACACAGGACTTCCCGTCCAATGTAGGAGGCATTAAGATGGTGCGGTAGGATCACCTAAATCCTAAATTATAAGATAAGTTGTTTATTCAACCAATAGAGTTAATAGCTCATTGGCTAGGGCAGCCTTTGACCTGACAAAAATAAACATTTTGGTAAGATACAATCATTTCTATTTAAAGAGTGGTTTGTATTCTAAGATTAAGATAAGGTTTGAGATAAGTTGCAACCATTCCTATTTAAAGGATGGTTTGTATTATAAGAGTGAGATAAGCTACATCCATTCCTTTTAAAAAGATGGTTGTTTTCTAAGACTAAGATAAGACTAAGATTGAGGTAAGATAAGGTTGGACTGAGATTAAGAGGAAACATAACCTAAGGTGTTAAATAATTAACTCTCTAATTAAGGGAACGCATTTAAGTCATTCATTGTGTTTGAACTGGATTGATCATATTTGGATTGTTGTTTATTGCATTTTCTATTATGTTGTGCATCTAATCAACCTCCATGCTATCGACAATTAGTCGTCGTAGCCACGTTAGCTTGGGGGCCATGAGAGGATCGTACCAACATTCGTGCTGACCCCCTTTGGGGGCTGTTTTTACTACACAGGTGAACGACAGGAGGCGGCCGTCACGAGAGTAAGATGGGGTACAAGCGTTACGGGTTAAGTGTGGCCTACGAGTTGTGCATGTACACTCAGCATGGCAATTTGAGTTAGTAAGATGTATAGGATGTGAGTGGATAGTAAGAAGGATATGTATTTGGTTAAGATTTGTATGTACTAATGTTCGGTATATTCTGTAGTCAGACCGTGGAAAGGTCCTGGAATGTATTTGAATCCGCTGCAGAGTTTGTATATATGGTGATAAGTTTGTGATAACCACGATTGGATCGAGATGGGGTGTTACAGAAGAAGATAATGAGAGGAAAGAGAAAGAATTAAGCTTATAAGGTAATGTTTACTACTTTATTGAATAGTAATTAGATGACTCATTGTAGATATTTTAGGTTGCTTAATGGGTGGGTATGACAGCCTAAAGAGGTCGGAAATTGCTGGTTTGGTCAATGGATGACATTTGACCATGGTAAAAAGTAAGTAATTAAATGTTATTTTAGGTACTATTCACCCAAAATCACCCATTTTGATTTTATTTTCAAACTTTGATTTAGACTTTATAATATAGTCTATCATGTCACATATATGATATAAAGAATGTAATCTAGTCCTAAAAGTGACAAAAGTCAATATCTTAGAGCTCATACACAAAAACGTGCTTTAAGGTGTTTTAGCGCACATTTTGTGTCACAAGGTGTTTCTGAGCTTTGTTTTATTTGAGAACAGTGTTGTTGTGTTCCTTACATGATTATTGATCATAGGAATCCAATTTTATATCATTTAGAGGTCATAAGACCTTTAAGGTTTCTTAGAGCACATTTTTGCCTTACTTGTCCTTGAAGCATGTAAATGCTTGTTCTTTGTGTTGGAGTGTTGTCCAATGATTGTAGTATGTTTAGTTATGTGTTAATATGCTTAGGACAAAAGTTTAAGTCCTAAGAAGTTCATTTGGGTATATATTTACCCTAAACAGTCAAAGGGTGCAATATCTTGCTTTTTGTTGACCATCGTTGTTCTCAATTGACTTTTAAGGCATGTTTAGGCCTTAATGAATGTGATTAGATGTTTAATCCATGTTTAATTAGTTTGGGGTATTTCAGAGAGTCTACATCATTTGTTACACTTCAACATACCAAATACACTCCATTAACACTCCATTTCCACCCCATTCCATTGTTGGTGTCCAAGGAATTTCTACGGATCCATCCACGAAGAAGAAGAGAAGATTTCCTTTTCGGGTTAAGGCTATGATCAATCTCCTTCTCCCTTATGTACTTCTTCTTTATTTGAGTGGATGGTGAGGTAGAAATCCTTGTTAGGTCTTTGGTTAGGATTGGTTTTCCTTGTAAGACTCTCTTATGATTATTAATAAAATTGCAAGTTTCAAAACTACAATTCTGGTTTATGAAGTAGAATAAGTTCGCTACTTATTCTTCTTTCTTCTAAATCCTACTTGAGGTTAAAAAGACAAAAATAGGATTGGTTGAGAAATCTAGTTGGTCTTTAACGTTGTCTTCTACGCCTCAGCGGGAGCAAGACTTAAGATTTGAATTGGTCTTTCTTCCATTGTCCTGTTCGTTTCACACATAAAATATTTGTGATTTGGTGATAGATAATGAGTTCCTGTTGTTAGACCCGAAACATGGAAGTGTCCTTCACAATTTGACTGTGCCGGGTGTACTGCCGGATGAGAGATGTCCGACACGTTCAATGTTCTTGAATCTGCCGGGAATCCGAGATCCGGCATGACAGCCGGCACGTTCATTTTTGGCAAGATTAAATTCGAGACTTTGTAGTTTGACTTATGACTATACTTGCTCTTATTTCGGTTATCATTTCGAGCCAGAGTTAGTTTATTTTATTTAGTTTAGAATCAACATTTACATTTCCCCCTTTATTATAGAATAGGCCTTTGCCTGGATTAGGACTAGTTTTCTATAAGTCCCTTCGGATCGATGCTTTCGGTCGTAAAATATTTACACTATACTCCGACTGGGTTTTATTTGCTACCCGTTGTAGAGTTGTAGGTTTAGTTTATTATTTTATTCTTTTTATGTATATAGTTTTTCCTACAATTTTCCTATTAGCAGGTCCACACAGTTGCCACTCCATAGGCCCCATGTAACACCCCTACCACTAATACTGTCATTACCGTCCAATCCCCTTATACAATCCAGACTCATGCAGCGGATACTTACATACTCAACGGTGGGTGATACAATGCCATTAGTCACCCACGTGACTAACAAGGCTACTACCACTACATACAACATCGGTCTGATGGACCGGAATCCCGAGTACTACAGATCTACAATACATACTCCATTTACCAAATAAATACTACAATGCTACATTCATTACAATACTCCACAAGTTCAATACAATATAATACACCGAGTTTTACTAAGATCCTTATACAAATACAACACCTCTTTCAATTTCATAAATACTCATTAAGAGTCTAACCACTACCCATTCCTCACAACTACTTACTTTCTAAGTACAAGGGGTGTACCACTTAGTACGCTTCTACATTCTACTTCTAACTATCCAAGTGTAGCCACCGGTCGCTTACCTTGACCATATCCGCTTCGGGTACCTGCACACTAAAAACGTTCCCCCTAGGGAGTCAGCTTACGCTGAATATGACTTCTGCATACCCCGCGTACTAGTGAGGGTACGCCGACCACTGGGTCGAATACATGCAGTTCATTTTATTCATACATACATGCATACATGCCTTCATGCATAATACTACACTACTTTACGCAACGAATACATACATACACTTCAATCCATACAAGGTAAACCATACAAGCCAACAGATACATACTTACCCTTCCCGAAATCCACAATACACAATACATATACAATACATACGCAATACATACACGATACACCATACATGTTAGCTCCTTTTTGTCCACCCGGGTTAATCGGGTGGAGATTACTCTTTTACTCGTTACACAATACTTACGCATACATACTCATACTTTACTTACTTACTTACTCAATTCAAGTCGTCGGGACCTCCGGCCCGGGGATTACTCCGTCCCACCACCGGGATTTACTTGGTTCACCAATCTAGGATGCTACCCATTTAAGGGGTTTGTGCCGTGGACCAGTTTAAGAACCAGGAATCGGATCCAACCTCTTGTGTCTCCTCATCCTCACGCGTGGCCGAAGCTATATCGGACTTCTACTCATTCCAATTTACTTAATACTTACGTTAGGAGTTAGGTAGTTAGGAATTAGTAGAAGTCACACATCCAAGCCACAGTAATACAATACACATATACTCATACATACAAGGTACAATACATTACACAAGTACAATACAAGGTACATACACACTTCATTCTCATTTAATCATTTCATGAATTATACAAACTATTGGTCAAGACTAATATATCAAGAGCAATATAAACAAGCGCAAGTACGTGCAGTAAAGTCCGATTCATGCATTTATCTTATTTATGTAACACCCCTACAACGAACTTCACAACTAATTGAAATCGCAGCGGAAATAGATAACTAAACAATAACTAACGCTTCGGTGCTACAACGCCGTCAACCACCCACGTGGTAGACAAGGCAGAATAAATACAAGTGTACCGGTCTGATGATCAGAGTCCCGAGCATAGAACCAAAACCATAATTACATCACATACAATACCAAGTATTTAAATACATTCCTTCACTGTAAACTGTCAATATACCGCCATAGTAGTTTCAACGGGATCAAAATATAATGCCACGGGAGCACAGGCGCATCCCGGGCTCAACATCCAAAATAAACCAAAGTACAACTGCAGCCTAGATCCTACAACCACTCTGCTTCCTCGATCCTCATCCTGCAGTAAAAATATGGAGCCCCCGAGGGGGTCACCAACCCTTGGCTGGTATGGTTAACGCGCAGCCCATCGGCTACCGGGATACGTGCAACTAATTGTCATGATAACATGGCATTCATTTTAAACATAACATAACATAACATAACATAACATAATATGTGGCATAGCATCAATAGTGCATAGCACAACATCACATACACAGTGGATACTCTTTCCACAATAACCAACCAAGAAGGTTAAACAACATAAGAGCCTAGAGAATGATTCACCCTCATATTAAGCTCGTTACACACACTCATTACCGTTCTGTTATTCGAACGAGTAACTTAAGTCACAGATGGTTCGGATATAGTGACCCGAACACACCACACAAACACATGTTCCCACTAAACCGATCATAAGTCAGAATAGGTAAGCTTTGGAGAAAGCTAGCGGGAGATCGAACGCCAAATTAAGGAGAACAATCTTAACAACATAAGAGCCGAATCTGATTCAGATATCTACTCTTAACTTACATGCATGACCGGACAACCGGATTCCTCACTTCCCAGTTAGCACTTGTTAGAAGTTCACGGTGGAACTTAACAAACAATTCACAACAAGTGGTAAGTCAAGTTAGACACACACAAGGAGAATGAGTCACATCATAACATCACAATAATATGAACAACGGTAAACTCATTACATGATTAAGTCTTATAACGTCATAAACACACAGAAAAACAAACAACACACAAGCCGGTGTAAACCGGTAGGCAACAGACTGCAAGAAAACCATACCTTGGTCCCTGCCTCGATTTGTTTCCACCGTAGGCCACTCCTATACATAATTAATAACGTCAGTTAATTAATTTACTTAACTTCAAATTTACTAAGTGTTTAACATGATTATTTGACATGTTTTAAATGTCTAACTTACCCTAGGTTACCTTCATTATACCCCCTAGGGTTAACTACATAAGTCACATTCTTTTCTGTTTTTTTTTTACAAGTTTTGGTCTGACCGACTTTACCGACCGACCTTACACAAGGTCGGTCCATTCCAGAACATATTACCGTCAAAATTTTATACTCCGACCGACCTTGTAAGTTCGGTCGCATGTTCGGTCCATTCCCGAGAGTTTCATCCCTTTGAAAATTTATACCCGACCGAACTTGCCAAGTCCGGTCCCATGTTCGGCCGATTCCAGAAACTTAATTCATACACAAAATACAAGCCCGACCGACCTTGCAAGTCCGGTCCCCAAGGTCGGTCCATTCCAGAAACCAATTATCGCAGGGTAAACTTGGCTCGACCGACCTTGGCAAGTTCGGTCGCAAGGTCGGTCTGCTCCAGACCCTTATTTTCCATTGCCCATTTAACTCCAAACTTCTCCTAAGGCCTCCTAATGTTTTCTAACATCATTTGGTACACTTATATCCTCATACAACATCCATGAAACTCCTTAAATCACCCACTAAAATCCTCCTCAAGCATTTACACAAATTCTTATAAAAAGGTTTACACTTATAATGTTTTTCACTAAGTTTCTAAGTGGTGTTTCATACCTATAACTCCCACTATTCCCAAATGTTATCTCACCAATACAACATCATCTCCCAAGCATCTTTTCTTCCTAAACAATTCCTTAAACATCTTTACAAGTTTATAGCTCCTCCATACAACAAACTATTCTTCCTTTTTCATCAACAATACACAAGTCCTAAATACAATCTCACTATGATCTTGTAGTGTCCCAAAACATTCTTTTGCATTCTAAATCCTCTAGAACATTACCTAAGCCCTTTTTACATCGTTAAACACCTTAATGCATGTCTCTTCCACTAGTTGAACACTTAACCATTCTAAACATTTCCTAACTTACCAAACTCATTTTAAACCCTTAAAACTTCTTGTTTATTACCTAAATTTTGACATGACCTCTCCTAAAACATTACTAAACCAAGACACATTGTCTTCACCATCAAACAACCATGAACACTAAAATCCATCAAACACATTTTTATACACAAACTTCACACATTTAGCACTACATCACAATATAGTGCATAATTTAAATTGTATGGCACTTAGACCCTTAAATAACATGGCTCTTAGGCCCTTAAGATGCATAAATCATAAACACTGAATTTCCACAATATATTTGCCTTTGACCTGCAAATACACTCAACAACACATATGCCTTTTACTAAGCCCTTAAGAGCATTCTTCTAAGTCACTTCACCATTGGCTCTTTAAATCATTTTCATAAGCAACACAAGCTCATTTCTCCTAAGACTTTAAACCACATTAGGTTAGCATATTTACCTCTTTTCCTCACAAACTTCTTTCTTGTTTCCTTGTTTAAAATCGGCAAGGCTTTAGATTGTTTGTCAACTTCTAAACATTATACAAACAACATAATGAGTATTCAAGCTTTAAGCTTCATCTCATTATAAACCCTAGATTGTACATTGTTTCAAAAGCATTAAGATAGTTGTTTTACCTTAGAACTTGAAGAGAGTTTGAATATAAATCAAGAAAGGACTCCACCTAGTCCTTGAAAGGTTGGAATGAAGCTAGAACAAAGCAATATAAATGCACCATTAAGAGTGATTTTCGGTCAAGATAAAAACATGGAGGAAACATCATTTTTCTTTGAGATTCCTTACCTAGAAGCAAAGGAGATCAATAATATGTAGAAATATAAGCTCAAGCTCCTTCAATGGTGGAACTCCATGGCACCGAAATGGTGGTCTTGAAGTTTTGAGAAGATAGAAAAGAAGAGCTTGGTGAGACTAAGACAATGGTGGTATTTGTTTTTGATTTGGTTAAGTGAGCTAGAAATAACAAGAGGTCAAAGATGGAGTTTTGATGGTGGTGGTGTGTTACCGTGAGAGAGAGAGCAAGAATGGAGAAGGTGAAGTGTTGGAGATGGTGGGAAATGAAGGAAGGAAAGAGAGAATGAGGTAAGTCTTGCTTTTAGAAGATATTTGTACTTAATAAAGTAAATAGTAACTAAGTAGTCATCTTTTATTTACTTAACATGTTAACAAGGGTGGTGAGTCACCACACCTTAAAAACCGGCCCCTATTATTATAACAAGGGTATTTTAGTCTTTGATGACTCATTTAATTACTTATAACATCATATGTTACAAACTAGCTTATTAAAGTTACTATTCATAAAACAAGGCACATAGAAGTGAAATTTTTGATTTCTCATTGATATAGAATTCCAAATGTGATACTATATAGTACACATGTTAATTAAAGAGTAATGATGGACATTTAGCCATTAAAAACTCATTTACAAGACAATTTTTCAAAAATGTGCTTTAAGACTCCTTAATGCACATTTTGTGTTTTAACTTGTTTTCAAGCTTGGTTTTCTTTGGTAATTGGTTTAATATGTTCATTAGTATAAAAATAGGGTCTTGGTAAGTTCATTAGGTCTTAACCAAGCTTATCCCAAGCTTAGAGCACATTTTGGCCTTTATTGACCTTAAAGCACATTTTGTGTTTTCTATTGTTTAAATTGTTTACTAATGTTCCTAAGACTCTTTTTAGTCTTAATATACCACATTTAGGTGTTTAAACAACATACTAAGATTTGGGGTATTTCAATCTACCCCCCTTAAAAGAACTTTGTCCCCAAAGCTCATACTTCCACATATCCTAAATATTAGAACACAGGAATACATATAAACAATACTTCCATAATAGTATTAATCAACACACTTACATAACATTGGACACAAAGTCCATACAACATAACATCGGATACATAACATTGGACACAAGGTCCATACAACATATACAACATCATCAACATCATTCAGACACAACGGTCTGTAATATGACAACATAACATAGACGATGTATTTAAATACACGTCGTACTCACATAACCGAAACGGCTCTACCCCCCTTAAAAAGGGGGTACGCCCCGTACCCTATACACATAAACACTAAGAAGTAAACAATGACGGGTACTTCGCCTTCATCTTGTCTTCCAGCTCCCAAGTGGCCTCCTCAACGTCCTGGTTAGACCAAAGAACTTTCACCAGTCTCACAGACTTATGGCGAGTGTCTCGAGTCTTAGTATCCAGAATCCGTACCGGAGTCTCCACTGATCGCATGGTCGGCTCTAAGGTTAGCCTTTCAGGCTGAAGCACATGAGACGGATGAGACATATACTTCTTCAACTGGGACACATGAAATACATCATGTACCTTGCCCAGCTCGGCGGGTAGATCAAGTCTGTAAGCTACCGGGCTGATCCGCTCGTCACAACATAAGGCCCCACATATTTTGGGCTCAACTTACCTTTCTGGCCAAAACGAAATACTCCCTTCATGGGGGATACCCTGAGAAATACCTGATCGCCCACGGCGAACTCCAGGTCACGTCTGCGTACATCTGCGTACGACTTCTGTCTAACCTGAGCTGCTTTCATGTTAGTCCGGATCTGGCGAACTTCTGCCTGAACTTGTTCAAGATACTCTAGTCCTATAATGACCGTCTCACTCGACTCATCCCAGCATAACGGCGTGCGGCATGGTCTACCGTACAAAGCGTGGAAGGGAGACATCTTGATCGATGCATGGTAACTGTTGTTGTAACTAAACTCGATCAGATGTAACTTATCAATCCAGCTGGTCTGAAAGTCAAGTGCACATGCACGTAACATATCCTCAAGTGTCTGGATGGTACGCTCACTCTGACCATCTGTCTGCGGGTGGAACGCTGTACTTAGCTTCAGCTCGGTACCAAGCGCTTCCCGTGTGGACTTCCAATACCTCGATAAGAATCTGGTATCTCTGTCAGATACAATCGTTTTCGGCACCCCATGATGTCTTACAATTTCTCTGTCAAAGAGTTCTGCTAGTTTTGCCACTTTTCAGGTGTCCTTCATCGGTATGAATCGAGCCACCTTGGTCAGTCGGTCAACAATAACCCAAATCATATTCAGACCTCCCCTTGTAGGCGGAAGCCCTACTACGAAGTCCATAGAAATGTCATGGAACTTCCACTCAGGCACTAGCATTGGCTGTACCATACCACCAGGCCGTCGGTGCTCAAACTTGACCTTCTGGCAAGTGAGACACCTCAATACATAATCAGTAACATCTTTTTTCATTCTAGTCCACCAAAAATAACGTTTCATACCCTTATACATTTTTGAATCTCCGGGGTGAATCTAAGTAGTAGAACAATGGGATTCACTCAATATGCGCTCCTTCAACTCAGCGCTACTTCTCGGTATACACAGTCGGCCATTAAGCCTAATCAGGTCATCATCGTGGAGTCTGAAGTCATACTTCTGACCCTCGAATGTGCCATCAATAAGCTTCTGTCTAATCTCCATCATGTACTGATCCGTCATCTGAGCACTCCGCACCTCTTCAACCAAGCTAGAATGAGAGACTAGCGAATGGAGAGAGTGTGCTCGGCGACTCAGTGCGTCAGCTACCACATTTGCCTTACCCTCCTTATATTAAATTAATGTCGTAGTCATTTAAAAATTCAACCCACCTTCTTTGTCTCATGTTCAACTCCTTCTGAGTGAACAAGTACTTTAAACTCTTGTGGTCAGAATAAATCGTCACACTTACCCCATACAAGTGATGTCGCCATATTTTTAGTGCGAAGACAATGGCACCCAATTCTAAATTGTGGGTAGGGTAGTTCTCTTCATGCTTCTTCAGCTGTCGGGAGGCGTAAGCTACGACCTTCCCGTGTTGCATCAACACACAACCCATACCTCTGCCTGATGCGTCGCAATTGACCTCAAAACCATCTGGACCGTCTAGTAAAGTCAGGACCGGTGCGGATGTCAGAGCATCCTTGAGACTCTGAAAAGAACTCTCACAGTCGACTGTCCACTCGAATGGTGCATCCTTTTTCATCAAGGAAGTCATCGGCTTCGAGACACTGGAGAAGTCCTTTACAAACCTCCTATAATAACCTGCCAGACCGAGGCAGCTCCTGATATCGGTAACTGTCTTCGGCCTAGGCCAGGTGCGCACTGCATCAATCTTTGCCGGATCAACAGCGATCCCGGCTTCAGAAATCACATGACCAAGAAAGGATACTTGGTTCAGCCAAAACTCACATTTCGAAAATTTAGCATACAACTGATTCTTCCTCAATGTTTGTAACACATTTCTCAGGTGGCTTTCATGCTCACCTCTCGATTTCGAATACACAAGAATATCGTCGATGAAGACTACCACTGACTTGTCCAATTGATCTTGGAACAAGCGGTTCATTAAATCCACGAATTTCGCTGGTGCATTGGATAACCAAAACGGCATAACTGTAAACTCATAGTGTCCATATCTGGTTCTGAATGCTGTCTTCTCAATGTCACTATCACGGATGGCAATCTGATGGTATCCGGATCGTAAATCTATCTTGGAGAATACTGATGCTCCCCTCAACTGATCAAATAAATCATCGATGCGTGGTAAAGGGTAACGGTTCTTCACCGTAACTGCAATCAGTTCTCGATAGTCAATACACAGGCGGAGACTACCGTCCTTCTTCTTCACGAAGAGGACCGGCGCTCCCCATGGTGAAACGCTAGGGCGGATGAACCCCTTGTCGAGTAGGTCTCTCAGCTGCTCCTTGAGCTCAGTCATCTCTGCTGGAGCCATACGATAGGGCGCCTTCGCAATTGGTCCGGTGCCCGGAACCAAGTCGATCTCAAACTCAACTTCCCGTGCTGGCGGCATGCCCGGCAGTTCCTTAGGAAATACATCAGGAAACTCCGACACTACCGGCACATCAGGACTAAACTCTGGGTCTCTCTCTATGTCCTGGACATAGCAGAGGTATACATCACTCCCTCGTCGTAGTTCACGACACATAGCCATGGCGGTGATGATCTGAGTCGAAGGCTCCCTGGGCCTCTGGCGGTAAGATATAGTAACCCCAGATGGACTTCGAAGAAGCAGACGATGCTCGGCACACAAGATTCTGCCCTTGTACCGCTCCAACCAGTTCATCCCGACAATCACATCAAAACCAAGTCCGTCGAACTCTATCAAGTCGATCGGAAACTCTTCACCTCTGATTCGTACAACAACATCTCGGTGATAGCGGGTACACCTGATCCGCTCTTTCGACGGGAGAGTGACTAGGAAGTCTGGCATCTCATCACCGTCTAACCCCAGCCTCTTCGCAAAGGATAGCGAAATAAATGTTGAGAGGCTCCGGAGTCGAACAAGATCGAAGCGTCCACGCCATTGACTGGAAAGGTACCGGTGAGGATTGTGCCGCTCTTGCCGGCTTCTGCCTCATTGTAGACACTCAGTGTACCTCCCGTTCCGAGAGCACAGCCTAATTCATTGGCAAACTAATAAGTATTGGGTAACAACACGGTTGATATACTTCAACAACTTCACTTTATTCATTAGCACACTCTTTTTACATCATACGTTGGTTTACCCTGCTAACATAACTAACACATACATAACATCCTTAACATATACTGGCTTAACACATTACATAATTATACAAGGCTTTAAAACTGTCTGAAGGTCAAATTCAAACGTCCGGGTTTCATGTGTGTGGCATTGATCACTGCCGACGGTGCGGTATTCAGTTTGATCTTTCTGATGCCATGATATAGCATCCTTGACTGCCCACCCATGATTAACACATCTCCTGACTTTAGTACTAACTTCCTTGCGAGATCAGCACGCTTCTGCTCGCCATATATAAATACTACGGTATCACCAATGGACCAAGACACCACGGGTACTCCCTTACTTAGAGACTCGGGTGACTCATCCTTATCTTGGTGTAAACCTAATCGTCCACCTTTCTGGTAGAAGTTCACAATACACAAATCTGCTTTAACACTTGGAATTGAATCCTTTTCAACTTGCTGAGCAATTCCCACGGCGTGGTTAACGACCACAAGGAACTCCTCAGGTATCATCGGTACGTTTTCTCCGTCTTCAGCTCGCACTTCTTGATATGTCTTGGTGTAAGGGTTCCAGTCCTTACCCATGCACATCATCTTCAACTTCATTCTTGATCCGCTCGGGTATTCAGGTGTGTAGAAACCTCTAGGTGTTGCTTCAAGTTCATTGCATCGTCTGATGATATGGACTTGTGCTTCTGGTGTCAGGTATCCATTTAAGAGTATCATACCTGGCTGGATGACCTGACATTGCTCCATTGGAAAGTCGGTGATGTTGATTGTGGTTTCTTTAGGGTTTGGTGTGGGTGGGATTGGATAACATATATTGAAGGTTCCTTTAAGTTCAGAGTTATCTAATTAGGTGACTTTCACACTATACTTTAACTCTTTACTCACATGATAATACACTTGGACTCACTAGTACACACATGCATGAAATGCGGTATACAATCACTTATTTCATTCAACAATATAGGCGGTACCTGGTCTAGAAGAGGGCCCTGGCGCCTCTGACCGGTCCACCACATTCAGGGCGGCCTTGCTAGGTCCCGACCCTTTCCCTTCTAGGAATCAGTGCGCCTTTGATCTGTGTGTGGCTGGTTAGCCGTCTTCGGGCCATCAATAGTCGCTGTGGCCTTACCCTTCCACTGCCCCTTAGGCTTGTTGACTCTGCTGTTGGGGTTCCGGTAACACTCGTAGTCACGGTGACCCCACTTCTCGCAGTAACGACACTGCACGTCGTTTCCTTTGCAGTCCTTGCTGGGGTGGTCTCCGTTACACCACTTACAGTAGTAGTGGCGCTCCGGTCCAGAACCCGTGCTAGCCTTAGGTGGGTAAGAGCGTAGGGGTTTCGCCGCGTAAGCATATGTGAGCTTCAGTGGCTCCTCAGCTGTGGTGGTTTGGGCTTGGCCCTTGTCACCCTGGTGCTGACTCTTCTGGGGCTGGGGATAAGGTTTCTTCTTCTTCTTTCCTCCCCCGAACCCCTGCGTACTCTGGCCCTCGCTCGTGGCCTTGCGCTTGTGCGCATTCTCCTCGTCCCTCAGACGGACGGTAATCTCAACCTTAGCAGCGGCATGGTAGCACTCCTGAATTTAGGACGTCAGTCATGCTCCGCAATACATACTCACAAACTCACATTAATACTCACTTATGGATTACACTTATTCATATCACACTTCATTTAAATTACCTGCAAGGTAGTATACTCAGCTGGCCCCATCCCATAGCGAAGACGGTGGCTGAGACCGTTGTAGAAACGGTTTACCAGCACCCGGTTCGAGTATCCCAGGTCTGGTAACAGGTGGATAAGACCGGTGAATGCAGTGTAGTACTCATCAACCGACATCTTGTCCCCCTGCCTCAGACTATCCAGCTCCAGGCGCTTGGCCTCTTGAACATGCACAGGGTAGTATTTGGCTCGCAGTAGAGCCGTGTACTCCCTCCATCCAAACTGAGGATCCGCCATCCGGTCCTCTCTCACAAGCTTCCACCAACTCTGTGCCGAACCCTTTAGGTAGTAAGCGGCAAGACGGACCTTGGCCCCAGCAGGCACATCCAAGGTCTCGTAGGCGGTCTCCAACTCGGAGATGTATGCCTCCAGCTTACGTGGGTCGGTCTCCCCATGAAACGATGGGGGTCTAAGATCTGCCAATGCCTTGACCCAATTGGTCTCTCGTGGCGGTGGCGGTGGTGGTTGAACTTCGGGCTGTTGCCCCTGTTGAATTGCAGCTACAAGTTGTGGGTCCATTTGGGCTACGGCGGCCGCTACAGCTTCGGCCATAACCTGAGCCGTAGTATTCTCGCCCTGGTCATCCGTATCTCCAGTACCGCTTCCGCGGCCTCTACCTCTCGGTCTACCTGACGTCTGAATTCACATGAACATTTATTAGCACTATGCTTGCACACTTATCGGTTCCAACGGTTGTAACGTTTTCCCGACAACAAGGTATCTCCACACTTAGTTAGTGGTTAACCTTTCCATAACTGCTCACTTAGGTAACTGTAGTTAGGTTTCGTAACTCGGTATATTCCTAAGCTCGGTATTCTAGTCATCAGAGCGATACTTCGCTCTGATACCACTTTTTATAACACCCCTACAACGGACTTCACAAGTAATTGAAATCGCAGCGGAAATAGATAACTAAACAATAACTAACGCTTCGGTGCTACAATGCCGTCAACCACCCACGTGGTTGACAAGGCAGAATAAATACAAGTGTACCGGTCTGATGATCAGACTCCCGAGCAAAGAACCAAAACCATAATTACATCACATACAATACCGAGTATTTAAATACATTCCTTCACTGTAAACTGTCAATATACCGCCATAGTAGTTTCAACGGGATCAAAATATAATGCCACGGGAGCACAGGCGCATCCCGGGCTCAACATCCAAAATAAACCAAAGTACAACTGCAGCCTAGATCCTACAGCCACTCTGCTTCCTCGATCCTCATCCTGCAGTAAAAATATGGAGCCCCCGAGGGGGTCAGCAACCCTTGGCTGGTATGGTTAACGCGCAGCCCATCGGCTACCGGGATACGCGCAACTAATTGTCATGATAACATGGCATTCATTTTAAACATAACATAACATAACATAATATGTGGCATAGCATCAATAGTGCATAGCACAACATCACATACACAGTGGATACTCTTTCCACAATAACAAACCAAGAAGGTTAAACAACATAAGAGCCTAGAGAATGATTCACCCTCATATTAAGCTCGTTACACACACTCATTACCGTTCTATTATTCGAACGAGTAACTTAAGTCACAGATGGTTCGGATATAGTGACCCGAACACACCACACAAACATATGTTCCCACTAAACCGATCATAAGTTAGAATAGGTAAGCTTTGGAGAAAGCTAGCGGGAGATCGAACGCCAAATTAAGGAGAACAATCTTAACAACATAAGAGTCGAATCTGATTCAGATATCTACTCTTAACTTACATGCATGACCGGACAACCGGATTCCTCAATTCCCAGTTAGCACTTGTTAGAAGTTCACGGTGGAACTTAACAAACAATTCACAACAAGTGGTAAAGTCAAGTTAGACACACACAAGGAAAATGAGTCACATCATAACATCACAATAATATGAACAACGGTAAACTCATTACATGATTAAGTCTTATAACGTCATAAACACACAGAATAACAAACAACACACAAGCCGGTGTAAACCGGTAGGCAACAGACTGCAAGAAAACCATACCTTGGTCCCTGCCTCGATTTGTTTCCACCGTAGGCCACTCCTATACATAATTAATAACGTCGGTTAATTAATTTACTTAACTTCAAATTTACTAAGTGTTTAACATGATTATTTGACATGTTTTAAATGTCTAACTTACCCTAGGTTACCTTCATTATACCCCCTAGGGTTAACTACATAAGTCACATTCTTTTCTGTTTTTTTTTACAAGTTTTGGTCCGACCGACCTTACACAAGGTCGGTCCATTCCAGAACATATTACCGTCAAAATTTTCTACTCCGACCGACCTTGTAAGTTCGGTCGCATGTTCGATCAATTCCCGAGAGTTTCTTCCCTTTGAAAATTTAGGCCTGACCGAACTTGCCAAGTCCGGTCCCATGTTCGGTCGATTCCAGAAACTTAATTCGTACACAAAATACTAGCCCGACCGACATTGCAAGTCCGGTCCCCAAGGTCGGTCCATTCCAGAAACCAATTCTCGTAGGGTAAACTGGGCTCGACCGACCTTGGCAAGTTCGGTCGCAAGGTCGGTCTGCTCCAGACCCTTATTTTCCATTGCCCATTTAACTCCAAACTTCACCTAAGGCCTCCTAATGTTTTCTAACATCATTTGGTACACTTATATCCTCATACAACATCCATGAAACTCCTTAAATCACCCACTAAAATCCTCCTCAAGCATTTACACAAATTCTTATAAAAAGGTTTACACTTATAATGTTTTTCACTAAGTTTCTAAGTGGTGTTTCATACCTATAACTCCCACTATTCCCAAATGTTATCTCACCACTACAACATCATCTCCCAAGCATCTTTACTTCCTAAACAATTCCTTAAACATCTTTACAAGTTTATAGCTCCTCCATACAACAAACTATTCTTCCTTTTTCATCAACAATACACAAGTCCTAAATACAATCTCACCATGATCTTGAAGTGTCCCAAAACATTCTTTTGCATTCTAAATCCTCTAGAACATTACCTAAGCCCTTTTTACATCTTTAAACACCTTAATGCATGTCTCTTCCACTAGTTGAACGCTTAACCATTCTAAACATTTCCTAACTTACCAAACTCATTTTAAACCCTTAAAACTTTTTGTTTATTACCTAAATTTTGACATGACCTCTCCTAAAACATTACTAAACCAAGACACATTGTCTTCACCATCAAACAACCATGAACACTAAAATCCATCAAACACATTTTTATACACAAACTTCACACATTTAGCACTACATCACAATATAGTGCATTATTTAAATTGCATGGCACTTAGGCCCTTAAATAACATGGCTCTTAGGCCCTTAAGATGCATAAATCATAAACACTAAATTTCCACAATATATTTGCCTTTGACCTGCAAATACACTCAACAACACATATGCCTTTTACTAAGCCCTTAAGAGCATTCTTCTAAGTCACTTCACCATTGGCTCTTTAAATCATTTTCATAAGCAACACAAGCTCATTTCTCCTAAGACTTTAAACCACATTAGGTTAGCATATTTACCTCTTTTCCTCACAAACTTCTTTCTTGTTTCCTTGTTTAAAATCGGCAAGGTTTTAGATTGTTTGTCAACTTCTAAACATTATACAAACAACATAATGAGTATTCAAGCTTTAAGCTTCATCTCATTATAAATCCTAGATTGTACATTGTTTCAAAAGCATTAAGATAGTTGTTTTACCTTAGAACTTGAAGAGAGTTTGAATATAAATCAAGAGAGGACTCCACCTGGTCCTTGAAAGGTTGGAATGAAGCTAGAACAAAGCAAGATAAATGCACCATTAAGAGTGATTTTTGGTCAAGATAAAATCATGGAGGAAACATCATTTTTCTTTGAGATTCCTTACCTAGTAGCAAAGGGGATCAATAATATATAGAAATATAAGCTCAAGCTCCTTCAATGGTGGAACTCCATGGCACCGAAATGGTGGTCTTGAAGTTTTGAGAAGATAGAAATGAAGAGCTTGGTGAGACTAAGAGAATGGTGATATTTGTTTTTGATTTGGTTAAGTGAGCTAGAAATAACAAGAGGTCAAAGATGGAGTTTTGATGGTGGTGGTGTATTACCGTGAGAGAGAGAGCAAGAATGGAGAAGGTGAAGTGTTGGAGACGGTGGGAAATGAAGGAAGGAAAGAGAGAATGAGGTAAGTCTTGCTTTTAGAAGATATTTGTACTTAATAAAGTAAATAGTAACTAAGTAGTCATCTTTTATTTACTTAACATGTTAACAAGGGTGGTGAGTCACCACACCTTAAAAACTGGCCCCTATTATTATAACAAGGGTATTTTAGTCTTTGATGACTCATTTAATTACTTATAACATTATATGTTACAAACTAGCTTATTAAAGTTACTATTCATAAAACAAGGCACATAGAAGTGAAATTTTTGATTTCTCATTGATATAGACTTCCAAATGTGATACTATATAGTACACATGTTAATTAAAGAGTAATGATGGACATTTAGCCATTCAAAACTCATTTACAAGACAATTTTTCAAAAATGTGCTTTAAGACTCCTTAAAGCACATTTTGTGTTTTAACTTGTTTTCAAGCTTGGTTTTCTTTGGTAATTGGTTTAATATGTTCATTAGTATAAAAATAGGGTCTTGGTAAGTTCATTAGGTCTTAACGAAGCTTATCCCAAGCTTAGAGCACATTTTGGCCTTTATTGACCTTAAAGCACATTTTGTGTTTTCTATTGTTTAAATTGTTTACTAATGTTCCTAAGACTCTTTTTAGTCTTAATATACCAAATTTAGGTGTTTAAACAACATACTAAGGTTTGGGGTATTTCAATTTAGGTGATCAAATAAACACACAAATCGGGGTAACCAGATTAGGATACAGGGCATGAAGAAATCATACCTTTTCCTGAAATTTACTTTACCAGGTGTCTCCTTGTTCCTTAGTCCTTTCTTGTTCCTCGATTCCTATTCTTGAACCTCCGGCTACATGCTAAATGGTTCAATCAATACTACGTATTACAATACATACATAATCACTACATCCCGTACTTACCCCGTTGCCCCGTTGTTCCGGTTTATCTTAAAGTTTATAAACTTCCAACTTCCTTAATTAATCCTCATACTCGTTTATACCCTTATTGACCCTTAAACAAAAAGTAATATATTAATTAAACTTATAAAAAATTAATTTAACAATTTTTGGTTGGTCCGGGACCTTGTCCGGGTCTTAAGTCCCGGACCAACTCATGGTCATAACTCTCGGCCTTATTTCAGTTATGGTCCGGGACCTTATACTTAGGGTAAGTCCCGGACCCAAGCTTTGGAAAACTCTCGGACCGATTTTAACACATGGTCTGGGTCCTTGTCCTTACGTCAAGTCCCGAACCTTACTTCTTGGTTAACTCACGGCCTATTTTGATGGGGTGGTCCGGGTCCTTATACGGGGCCTAAGTCCCGGACCACCACCTGGTCCTTACTCTCGGTATGTTCTTGTACACTGGTCCGGGACTTAGTCCTGGACTAAGGTCCCGGGCCCTGCTAAGTTTTGCAGATTTTTAAGTCTTTCCAAGTATGTTACGTTGCTACCTTTGCCTAATTAATTCCCCATGGTTCCTACACTTAATTCCACATGTTTAAGCACCCAATTAAGCTTCTAAACATGCCCAAATCCTTTACTAACTCATTACTCCTTTTTATACCAATTCACACACATATTTTCTATATTTTCGTTCCAGCACTTACAACTTTTCCTTTGTTGTGTTTTGCTACAGATTTTGATTCCTATTTCCTCCACACATAGTTTCATCTCCTAATGCCATTTCCAAGGCCTACAATGCCTTATCTCACCTCTTCAAGTTCAACACTCATTCACTAGGTCTTGTGCATAAGTTCACCTAGTTTCTCCAATACATTTTAACAACTCTTGCTACAGATTTGACATTCTTATATCCTTATGCCACAACTACCATTCCATAGTTACTAGACTTCTCTACTAATCCCAATACATTCCTTGGTTCTCCCATTCACCAAGTCATTCTTAGATACATAATTCCTACCAAAATTTTGCCATAGTTCACCTACTTTTCTTACTTCTCCACATATACACTTTTTCATCAAATTCATTTCTAATCTAGCCACACCCATACAAGGTTCCTACCAGCAACCAATACAATACCAATTCATCAATACTTCTTCAATCCACAATACTAATACGCATATACAATACACTTGGCTCTAAGGCCTATAATTCACATACTAGTTCACAAATACCCAAAATTCCAATACTACAATACCAATACAATATTTTGGGTTCCTTAAACTGGTTTACCCATTCCCATTACTCTAATGCATTAAATTTACCATTTAAGGAAGAGCTCTTACCTTAAGCTCTTATTTCCTCTTTTCTTTTCCACTTCTTCTCTTCCTCTCTTTATTGCACAAATCGGTTATTGGGGAAATGGAGTTGCCAAACTCCATTCCCCATCACCCAAACACACAAACCAAGTATATTTAATATACTAAACCCTTATTAATGCTAGTTTCATTGAAATGTTTAATGCAAGATTTCTAGGGTTTACCTTTGGAGTGTTTTAGGAGGGGTTTTAGCCCTTGGTTGAAGAAGGAGAATCTACCACCATTTCAAGGTGAAATTGATGCTCAAAGAGAGAGAGAAAAACAGGCATTACAAAGGGTAAAAATCGGTTTGAAAGGAGATGGTGAACATGAGTTTTCATGTAGATTTTTTACTCAATGGAGAGTGGGGACTCGAAGCTACACATTGATGCCATTTTCTTCACCAATGGGGTATACACCCAGACGAAATGAACTCCTCCTCATTTTTGGATTTTGAAAAGAGAGAAGTGTAGAGGATGATGAGGGAGTATGCAATTATTTTTGCATTTGGAGTTCAAATGGAGATGGAGCATGGAGGAGAAGGTGGAGTAGCCATGGAGGTTTTTCTTTAGGAGCTGCAAAATCGCCTAACCGAAAGAGAGAGGAGCAAAATCGGTGGAAGGGGAGGAAGAAGAAAGAGAAAAGAGAAAGGTGAGGTGAGAGAGTGTGGGGCTTACTTTTACTTTATTACCTTTTTGCTTTTTGGTCTCTTATTTAATTAGTTAGTGTGTGTGTGTGAGAGAGAGCCTTTGACTGATTACAAATTGGCCCCCCATATTATTAGCTGGAGCGTTTTTCGTCTTTTACAAGAAACACTCGTTATTTTTCCCCGGTTTTTGGTACTATTCACTAACCGGCCCGTTTTTCCGGAATTTTCTCGTTTATTATTTTTATTGGTTATTAAGCTTCCGTAAATGCTTAATAGTTATTATTTAATGATTCACAATTTTTTTACGGGTCCGTTGACCACTTAAGTCATGTTTTTGGGTTTTCTCGAAAAATGTGCGCTATAGTTTTTTAGCGTTTTAATGTATTATTTGGATCCGTTTTCTTCGGGAGTTGTTCCCATATATTATTTAGGCCTTATTAAGGCTTTAGAATCCATATAATATCTAACCGAGGTCTCATACCTCCTGTGGTTTTTTAACGCTTATTTAGCGTTTTTCACTTTTTAAGCGTCTCTATTTCTTTTGGATCTATTTTTCCTTATCAATATTACTTAGGCACCATTAAGTCCTTAAATACCTATTAGGATAATTTTAATCACTATATTAAAGGTTGGGGTATTTCAATCTACCTCCCTTAAGAACTTTGTCCTCAATGTTGTTCGAAGTTATTGGATTACTATACTTACCTATTTATGCTTTTCTAATACCAAAGCCATTCATTCCTCCTCCATACAATTCCCAAATTCCTTACTTGAGGTTCCTACATTCCATACCATACCAACGTACCATAATATCTCCAATCCGAATCACATCCAACCATCCGGTTTTACTCTACAAGGTTTATACATACATATAGTGCAAAGCTATCCCCAAAGCAATGCAACACACTTTACAATCCTGTAGGCACTCAGGTCATCTCGACCCAGGTCTCCTCTATGTCCCACTGCCCTTGGAATAATACAACATAATATGGTACCTACTGTCATTCTCCGGTACATGCTTCTAACCAAATCTTCATTCTCAATCTAAGGAAAATCCTTCCCAACATCTAATTAGAAATCCTTCTAAAGCATACAATTCCAAATTCCAATTTATATTCATTACATATATCCTATGCGTGATTCTTATGACCACTTGAGGGGAGCTTCAAGAATCATTCGACCCTGATGTGATCAGCATCAGTGTTGAACTATCTTTCCACCCCAATTTGTGTTCGGTTTCCATTGATCTGATCAGGATCAAGTTCGACTTCCCACATCAGTTTCAAACAAACAAATAATTTACTTGTTTTCATTTTCTATCTTTTTACCCTTCCTAGTCGTGATTACAAATTCATACATCTCCAAAGGATGGAATCTGTCCATCAATCATCCTCACTCTACTTCCCAAATACTTTACTCTGTGGTTCAATACCTAAATGCCCATTTCATTAACCTTCACTACTTCCATCCATTACTCTCCATCATTTCAATTATTCTAACTAGGGATTACCATACTTGTAAATTTTAGTTGTCCTCAATTTACTTCCAATGACTTACATAGGTGTACGCTACTCTTAGACTTCACTCATCTACTACTCTCATTCATTTCGTACTACTTCTTCAAAGGCTACAATACTTGTGGAGCCCCGTCCACTACTCATTACTTTTCTTTTACTAATACCCTTACATGATGTTACAAGGTAGGTATATCCATCCTATGGTATTTGCATCTCTCATGTCAAATTACCACAATTTCAATATGAATGAATACGTATGTTTATTTAACATAAGTACCCATCATTAATTCGATTCTCATTTGTGCTATGCACATTATAGTTTATGTGTTTTATTCTTGAAACTTACCTTAAGCGGTTTTAGCTCTACCCCCCTTAAAGGGATTACGCCCATGTAATCTACCATATGTTATTATTATGGAACATCGGTTTACTCAATTTGGGCGATCTGAAGCGTTTTAGCTTCTCTACGGTTTATTACATAATATACCTTTGTCAAAGGTATCTAATCGTAATAATGGTTTATTTAACTCATAATTAATTCTGTTCCAGCCTATTAGGCTTCAAGACATTAATAGCCATTCTACTATACTTACTAGGTATATTATCTCCTAGCTAGGGCCCACTAGCTTCTGCTGCGCGACTCTGATAACTTGGGTTACTCACCCTTCATGTTATCCTTATTGTGCAACACATCACCTTTTTATCCCTCTATTGCGGGAATAAGGTTTACTAAACAAATGTGGTATTCTTTTACCGTGTTTGACTCGATGGGTTTAGATTTATAACCCGCTCTCTGGCAATCTATTATACATACTATTCGTACTCCCACGATTATTCGGTAAGTTCCTCCGACTTATTGTCGGGCGAGGTTAGGTCACTACTTAGTTGTAGTGCTTCCTCTGTTGTCAATAGCCTCTGAATTATACCAGTTTCTCTGGTTCAGTACAAGTGTTCTTTACTTGTATGACCTTGCAGTTTCTATGCGTCGGTCCTATTGACTTTCTTAAGTCTCCTTTCACCTTCTATTCCAATGGAATTCACATCTCATGGTTGTTAGTGTGATTTACCCTCTTTGTGCTTCTTTGGCCTTAGGCCGCACGGTTTGTAGCTAAACTTGCTTAAATGGCTTATGTCATATTCGTTGGTGAAAAGAAGGGTTTACTATGATTTACATTCTCCATATTCTTAGCTATCCCATTAGATCATCATCTACACCATTGCAATACCAAAACACTCAGTCATGCAGAGTGCAAAGGCGTAAACGCTTGGCAGTAAATCACTTATGTGATTGCAGAGTGGATTTATCGTGAGTTATTAGCACTGGTGAAATTGATAAAAGAATGAAATAATACTCAAAATATCCGTCGGGCTGCAAATAAAACCCGGTCGCAGTAGTATAGAAGACAGAAGCGGCCGGGGTCAAACCGTGGGACTTATAGCGAGATAAAATAGTTCCTAAGCTTGTCACAAAAGGGGGGAAGTTAATTGACTTGTTTTAGAGAAAATATTAAGCAGATTAGAAAACTGAGTGCAGATGAATTAAATGGAACTCCGGGTTCAGGTTAATATGATTTAATTAATTGCGCTAACTCTACCGGTTTAATAAAATAGTTTGGCAAGATTCCTGTAATTTTCTTAAGGTCCGATGAAAACTCTTAAGAACTCGTTTACCTGTAATGCAAGGTCCGATGAAAACTCGAGCAAAAGCCTGTAAACGGCAGAGGAGTATGAGGCTTTATTCTTGCAACATGTATTAACTTAAACGATGAAATAAGTTCTTACAGTTTTACGGCTTAATTAACCCGTCTGTTTCTAACCGATGAAATTAAAAACAGACTTAGTAAGGCTTTTTAATAAACCGATGAAATTTATTAAAAAGGGAGAGAAACAAAACTTTAATCGTAACAAACTGAATTTATTTTAACCGGTAGAAATATATTACACAGCTAACAAACCATAATTAAAACCCTTGCCCGGAGCAAATCCTCCTTAGCCAGACATATTAACTGGTAATAAGTCAGACAGAGGTGGGACGTAATAACAGCACGGAGACGTGATTAGTGAATGGAGAAATGAGGAGAAAGAAGAGTGGTACATGTACGTATGTTATTTGTATGTGAAGTGGGTGAATTAGAGAGTTAATGGAGTGAAATGATATACGGGAGTGATTTACTGGAAGAGAATGAGATGAGGTGAGTGTGAGTGATTTTCTGGTTTTCTCCGTGCACTCGTATAAGGTTGCAGTGGATGGTTATTTATAGAAGAAAGGAAAACTACGTAGAGGATTTGCAGTTGATTGCCTCTGTTGATTTCTTCACTGATTGAAGCATTGATTGCTGGGGACAAGCTGATTAATTGCAGGGGACAAGCCGAAACGCGTGAGCAAATTAAGGTAGGCGGAGCAGATACGAGTTGCAGAGTCGGCGCGAAGAAGAAAGGGCGTGTTTTTAGTCTTGACCGCCTGTAGAACCGCCTCTGTTTGGGCGGTTTCACTCACGTCCGCCTGAAGAACCGCCTGATTATGGGCGGTTGTGAATGTGGTGTCCGCCCCCATTTTGGGCGGTTGCCCTATGTCTTGTCCGCCAGTTCTTGGGCGGTTGCCCTATGTCTTGTCCGCCAGTTCTTGGGCGGTTGCAAGGCGTACACGTCCGCGCGGTTGTAGCTTGTGGTCGTCACTTGATTTCTTCAAACTTCGACCGGCTCTAGCTTCTTCGTTTGGACTCCGTTTTCTGAGCCGTTTGCGTCTATGCGTTCGTCTCTTCGTCTACTTTACTCCCAGCTTGGTTTTCCTCATGTTAAACCAATAATTTTGTGAGATAAATAATAAAACATAAACTAGAGGAAAACTAACCGAAGTGGAGAAATGAGCAAGAAAAGTGCTAATATAATATATGAAATACACCTATAAAACATGCTCATTTGGACACTTATCACACCCCCACACTTATCTTTTTGCTTGTCCTCAAGCAAAACCATGTACCTAAGCAAGTAGGAAATGCTCAATACAAACAAATATTATTTTGAAGGGTAGGATAAACATGATCTTCAAACTTTTCGAGGAGTGTGAAAAATCAACTGCTGGTGGCATAGGTGTGCTCAGGGTAAAAATAAAATATAGAGTTTCGGGGTATGATCTAAGGTACTTCAATGTTTCTTTTGTTTAGGTGACTCTGAGAACTTTTACCATGGCCAACTTCTCTCAAGAATGGGCATTGAGGAGAAAACAAAAGGAAAAATAGATTCATGCATTCGTTTCACTTTTGCATAAGAGATGAGAAAATATAGGCATCACGCCTTTGTATTCAAGAACACCAACTCTCTTTTGTGGTTACCATGGTGTCTCGAAAGTCCCTTATTATTTTTTTTATTCTTCTTCTTTTTTTTTACAGAGAAGCACCCCTTAGCAATCCCTAAGAGAGAAGACAGAAAGAAACCCTGAGCAATAAAATCCAACCATTTGCAGATTATTTGTTCACACCGCATATAAAATGCTCCTCAAAAGTAATCAAAATTTTTAAATTTTGTACCATTTATCCCACAATTCATAACAGTATTTATTTTTAAAGAGAACAACCTACATTAGCAAGGTACATAATTTTAATTTTTGAACAATTGCAAGATAAGTAGAGAGATTTAAACATTTTAAGCACAGAACGCCCTGAAAAGGCTCTTCCCCCACACTTAAGCTTAAACAATGCCCTCATTGCGTAGATGGAATTAAATTAATAGGGCATGCAATTAATAAAGGGAAGAGTGTACTCCCCAGATTTCGTAGAGTGTGTAGAGCTCCCCCACACTTGAGTGTTGCTGTGGAATGTCATGAATTAACCTGTAAAGAATATTCTACACAGCGAGAAGAACTCAAGTGAAGCCTGCATTTTATTATAACAAATAAAAGGGAAATATAGTACAAAAAACAAACAACATTAAATTAAAGGAAAGGCAAAAGATAGATAGTGGGTTGCCTCCCACCGAGCTGCCCGGGTTTAACGTCTCTAGCTAGACGCATGTTCGTCATTATCCCGGATCATAAATGAATGTTGACAATGGTAGTACCGGGAACAGGAAATTGGCAATATGTAGGACCGAACCACCTGGATCAAAACAAAGAATTACGGCAACAATTACAGTAGGAAAAGACAAACTCCACAAAACCTGGTTTTGAAGGAGGTGTTGTTGCCATTAATATTGTATTGAAATCCGGTGGTGGTGGTAGTGCTTCCTCAAACTGGAGAATGTAAACATTCTCCCTCTGTTGTTTAGCCGTATGCATGGAAGATGGTAGTGGTGGTGTTTGCTCATAGTCGAGGATGTAAATTTCTCCTCTGGAATGTAAATGAAGGTGGAAGTGGGCTTCAACGGGTGGGTTGGGTGGGCATTATTTTTCTTTGTCGAAGGGCCCAAATTTTCCAATGGTGATCCTTATGTGAGTATCATCCTTTTCAAATTTAAGGATGAAGACATCCTTAACTGCTTTGAGTGGTTCAGGGAGAACTTCTGGGAAATTTGTATCTTCAAGTTCTGACCCTGGATCAAATGGAAAGGTGGCCTTCTCACTCAGCGAGCTGACTTCGAGTTTCCACCCTACTACTTCTTTGTTGCACAAGAGGGGAAGGCTGTGATCCTCCAGATGAAGATCAAAGTTGGATGGCTTTTCCTCTTCAAATTTGAGGATGTAATAATCCTCGTCTTCTTTGAGAGGCTCATAGGAAGAGCCTTGTTTGAATTCAACTTCAGAGGGAGGTGGTTCCTCGAAGGCGATATTGGTATTTTGTTTGGATGTTCTGGCGGGAGCGAGCATTTCCTCCTCTTCATTCTTGAGGATGTAACAATCCTCATTGTCTGGGTATAGCACAGAGAAGGAGGAAAATAACGGTAATTGACTTCAGAGGGAGGAGACTCCATGAAGTTGAGGTAGAAGTTGTCCTCTGATGGCTTGTCTTCAAGCTCAAGCAGAAGTTTGATACCGTTTGCTCATTTTCGAACGGGGGTGGTGATATAGAGTAACTTAAATCCTCAGGTAAATCGTCCACTACATGAACCAGTTTGCTCTCAGGTTGCTGTGATGTAAGGTCTAGTGGACCTTCCATCATTTCGTTTATCCAACTAATTTGGCATAGAGCTTCAGTTGGTTCGTGTCGAGGTACTCTTCCTCGGCCTGCTGCTCCACTTCAGGGACCATTTCACTCTCGGGTTGTTGCTCCCTTTGAGCTAATGTGATGGGCTGGTCCACTACGATACTTTTGCATACTCCTTTGGATTTGGATTGGTTTGTGAGGGGAGTTGGCCAGGAGGTCTTTGTTGAGTTAAGAGTTGTTGAATCTGAGACTACAAGGCTGTTTGGTCTTTGCGCAGAGCTGCGACCTCCTCTTGCGTATCTCTGGACTTACCCATCATTGCCTTAAACATCTCTTGCATTTGAGACATTTCAGACTCAGGATTCGAAGGAGGTTGAGCCGGTCGACTCGAAGAAGCTTCATTGCCATAAGGCTGTTGTTGATATTGCCTTGGGCCTCCTTGGAAATTGGACTGAGGTCTGTAATTTTGGGATGTTTGTAGGGTATGTGGGTTTTGGATATTTCCGGTGTTTGAGTAGCTAAGATTGGATTGCATGTTACGTTGCCAGGGTTGTCTGTATCCTGAATTGTTGGTGATGTAGTTTGCCTCCACCGCTGCTTTTAATTCTTGTAGTTGGGGGCATTGTTCATAGTCATGAGGGCCGCCACATTGTGTACAAGAATTAGTTGGAGATGGTTGGGATAGAGGAGCATAGCCTGGAGGGGTAGTAGGTGTTCGGGAAATCATCGACTTAGCTTGCTGGGGGAAGGAATTCATAGCCATCTGCTCAACCACTTTTTGTAGAGTACTGACTTTTGTTGCCTGCTGAGCATTGCTTTCCATGAGTTACTCATGGCTTCTCATTAATTGGTCGAACTTGTTATCACTTTCCCCAACATGATATAATCCTGGAGTACCGCTCCTTGATCCACCTGAGGCCCAGTCTCTAATTTCCTCACAGAGAGACTCCATGCTGTTCAGAAATTGTGCTCCCGGCTTCTTCAAAATGTCAGCCCCTAACGAAGATAACACCATTGTTCTGCACGGACCGATCAAGCCCTTGTAAAACAATTGTGATACTTGTTCCTTCGTCAGACCGTGGTGAGGACAAGTGAGTAGTAGAACTTTGAAACGGTCCCAAGTTTCACAAATATTCTCCGACCCTGGTTGTTTGAAATTATAAATTTCAGCAATCATCTCCAAAGTTCGGCTCGGAGGTAGGAATTTGTCGTAGAACTTGGTGGCCATGTCATCCCAGGTACCAATGGTACTCGGTGTTAGGCTATGATACCACTTGCTCGCGTTTCCCGTCAGGCTGTGTGGGAATAACGACAATCTTGCATATTGAAGTACTGCGTCGGTTGCAGTAAGACTATTGGCGTGTTGCAAGAATTTTGTAACATGTAACAGGGCTTCGTCCGGACTGGTGCCATCAAACATGCCCAACTCCTTCACACATCGAATCTGATGATATGGCTTCAGCTTCTGCCACTCATCGTATTCAGATGGGCTGAGGTGAGGAAGGATGATAGCAGGCTGTTGTCCTTGGTTAAACGGCCTGTTGATATTTCGAACCGTTGCTGGTGTAGCTGCCATGTTAGCTTCCGGGTCAGAATCTATCACTGTGGTGGTATTTCGTTGAGTTCGTCTCTACCTTAGGGTACGCAGAAAGGTTCTCTCGATCTCTGGATTATAACCAACCGTGTGATTGTTAATATTTTCTGGGAGACTATTTGACCTGGTAAAAGGCATTCACCACTCAAAACAGAGAAAAGAACTGGTTATACATTAGAATAAGAAAATGTTAGGAATTAGTAGACAGAAATTTAAAGTTAGTAGTTAGAGACAATGGAACGAAATGACAATGGAACGAAATGACTGGAAATTTTAAGTTAGTAGTTGAGACAATGAAGAAATGACAATGGAACGAAATGACAATGGAACGAAATGACAGAAATAAATAACAATAATATTAACAAGTTAGTAGTCAGATGTCCAAGTCAAATCAGAAGTTGGATGTCCAATGTCCAAGTCAGATGTCCGAGGTTATATGTCCGAAATTGGATTAACAGTTTTTTTTTATTTTTTTATTAAATTAACAGATTATTATAATATAACAGGTGAGTTAACCGGGGCTTAGGGACTAGATTAAATCAAGTCCCCGGCAACGGCGCCATTTTGCAAAGTGGATTTATCGTGAGTTATTAGCACTGGTGAAATTGATAAAAGAAAGAAATTATTACTCAAAATATCCGTCGGGCTGCAAATAAAACCCGGTCGCAGTAGTGAAACAGAAGCGGCCGGGGTCAAACCGTGGGACTTATAGCGAGATAAAATAGTTCCTAAGCTTGTCACAAAAGGGGGGAAGTTAATTGACTTGTTTTAGAGAAAATATTAAGCAGATTAGAAAATTGAGTGCAGATGAATTAAATGGAACTCCGAGTTCAGGTTAATATGATTTAATTAATTGCGCTAACTCTACCGGTTTAATAAAATAGTTTGGCAAGATTCCTGTAATTTTCTTAAGGTCCGATGAAAACTCTTAAGAACTCGTTTACCTGTAATGCAAGGTCCGATGAAAACTCGAGCAAAAGCCTGTAAATGGCAGAGGAGTATGAGGCTTTATTCTTGCAACATGTATTAACTTAAACGATGAAAATAAGTTCTTACAGTTTTACGGCTTAATTAACCTGTCTATTTCTAACCGATGAAATTAAAAACAGACTTAGTAAGGCTTTTTAATAAACCGATGAAATTTATTAAAAAGGGAGAGAAACAAAACTTTAATCGTAACAAACTGAATTTATTTTAACCGGTAGAAATATATTACACAGCTAACAAACCATAATTAAAACTCTTGCCCGGAGCAAATCCTCCTTAGCCAGACATATTAACTGGTAATAAGTCAGACAGAGGTTGGACGTAATAACAGCACGGAGACGTGATTAGTGAATGGAGAAATGAGGAGAAAGAAGAGTGGTACATGTACGTATGTTATTTGTATGTGAAGTGGGTGAATTAGAGAGTTAATGGAGTGAAATGATATACGGGAGTGATTTACTGGAAGAGAATGAGATGAGGTGAGTGTGAGTGATTTTCTGGTTTTCTCTGTGCACTCGTATAAGGTTGCAGTGGATGGTTATTTATAGAAGAAAGGAGAACTACGTAGAGGATTTGTAGTTGATTGCCTCTGTTGATTTCTTCACTGATTGAAGCATTGATTGCTGGGGACAAGTTGATTAATTGCAGGGGACAAGCCGAAACGCGTGAGCAAATTAAGGTAGGCGGAGCAGATACGAGTTGTAGAGTCGGCGCGAAGAAGAAAACTGTCTCGGGGGTGTTTTTAGTCTTGACCGCCTGTAGAACCGCCTCTGTTTGGGCGGTTTCACTCACGTCCGCCTGAAGAACCGCCTGATTATGGGCGGTTGTGAATGTGGTGTCCACCCCCATTTTGGGCAGTTGCCCTATGTCTTGTCCGCCAGTTCTTGGGCGGTTGCCCTATGTCTTGTCCGCCAGTTCTTGGGCGGTTGCAAGGCGTACACGTCCGCGCGGTTGTAGCTTGTGGTCGTCACTTGATTTCTTCAAACTTCGACCGGCTCTAGCTTCTTCGTTTGGACTCCGTTTTCTGAGCCGTTTGCGTCTATGCGTTCGTCTCTTCGTCTACTTTACTCCCAGCTTGGATTTCCTCATGTTAAACCAATAATTTTGTGAGATAAATAATAAAACATAAACTAGAGGAAAACTAACCGAAGTGGAGAAATGAGCTAGAAAAGTGATAATATAATATATGAAATACACCTATAAAACATGCTCATTTGGACACTTATCAGTGATAGGAATGAATATTTTTGCCTGTCTTCTCATACTTATACTCCGTGTCATTGACTAACTACTTCCTCATAGCGGTCGCTTGTTGTGCACCATACTTTTACTACTTACACAACATTGTTTTTACTGCCCCTATTACTGTGGTAATTCCTCTTTACTCATTGTCATTGTCATTGGCACCATTTCCTTATGGTGTGGATATAACAAGGGTTTCCTATGTTCATGTGTGTGACGGTTGTCGTAGCATACCGCAATATTACTATCTTCCCAATGTGGAGATGTTTTATTTCAATTTGGGGTCCGTGTGTAGGTTAGCTTACCTCACATTTCTTCATCATTTATGATACAATTTACCAAGTGTCTTCGTTGACAATGGATGAAGTAACTTATCGGGTTACAAGCTCTCTTGAGCGTTGGTCATTTGTGGTGTTCAATGTGCATTCACATTGATTGTCTTTGACAATTACTGTCTCCCAGTGCTGTGCATTGGTTATGGCTCTAGCTGTGTGGTTTTACTTTTGTGTGTACATTACCGGGACATCCCAATAACTTCAAGGGTTTTCTGGTCGTTCTATTATTGATAGACGAAGTTCTTGTTGAGAAGCTTGTTTCCACTCTTAGGTCTCATGACAAGGTTTACCATGTTGGTGTTTACACAATGGTTCACCACATGCTTGGGTGCATATGAGTATACTTACTCCTTTAAGTCGTAATGGTTTGAAATCTCATTTCCTTATTCCATCGCCCCTTGGCAATATCCATATGCGTAGGCTTTATTGTTATAGTAGATGGAAGCCTTTCCTAAGGGTTCACATCTTCACCACATTGGTGGTCTTTGGTTAACGAGGGGTACCTTCCCTTTGGGTTCTCGTAGTGTCCAAGTGTGGACTAGGCCATTATTGGCATTTTTACGTTTCTATGCCTCTGTGTTATCATTTCTACAGAAGGCATGAAGGGTAATTAAAAGATTCGTCAACTGTATATAGAGTGATGCTCTAGTGACAGTGACATTGAGGTAGCCATTACTCCAAGTCACTTATGATGTTGAGCTCCAATTGGGTGGTTCAGTTGTCGATTTGTTGACGTATGAAGCAACATCTCTTGTAAGTCTTGTTATTAAATGGTGTGGGTTTTGCAACCGTTTGAGTTTACATAACGTAGTTGGTTTGTGGCTTTTAAGCCTTATTGCTGCAAGTTGTGCCCTTTGCAAGCTGCTTATGCATGTTTCCACTCCTCGTATACCCCATAGGTTGGAGGTATTACTGGGCTCCATGGCAAGTAGTAGCATCATGCTTCCGATCATAGGAGACCCTTTAGGCAATCTGGTGTTAATCAGTGCCTTCTTGCGGTTGAGGGTATTTCCTGTTAAGTGAAATCCCTTCGGTGTCCTAGCCGAGTGTTCTTGCTAGCTTCCGTGCTCTTATCATGACGCTCGTTCGACTGTTGTTAACTTATACACCCTTCAAGGATTGCTCCTGGGTGTTGTTAGTTATGCCGTTACACGCGGCTAATGTTTATGATGTGTTGGTCCACTATACCGGCTTGTGGTATTGTATTTGAGCTATAAGTTTTTGGGTTATAACGTCTCCCTTTCTTGGGTAGTCTGTTTATACTTTCTCTTAGTGTTTTATACTAGGTTTAGTATCCTATCCAATGATGGATTATACATCATGGTATTCTTGTGATCGCTCTAGGGAACTCCATCCCGTTTGTTGAGCATCGTGGTTCTCGTTAGGCATTTGCCTTACTGTGCTGGGCTGGATAATTGCTCCAGTTACCATGCATTTGCTTGAAGTCCTTGAGACATATCCGATGTCTACACTTACTAGTCTGTGCTCTTTGCACTTCCTAGTCCTTATTCATTATCTTCTGATGGATTCTCTAAGTTCTTTTATACTTGATCGTCTTAGGTGTCCAGCCTTTCTCGTTGAACTTAGTGATGGTCCATAGAGCGGAGTTGACTACTTCCCGTGTTTCGTGCGCTACATATATACATACGTGGGGTACCATGTTGATACGTTACCACTTACCTAACCATGTCAGGCCCGCAAGCTCCTTCGGAGTGCGGTTGTCCCACATCCCGTAATTGGGAACACTCGTAGTGCTCGTTACATGCCTAGGTGAAGTATTCTATTGTCAACTCCTCTTGTATCATTCTATGATACTCACTGTAATTATGTTGGTTTGGTTTTAAAACCCAAGGTTTAAAAGAAAGGTTGTGGTTTTGAAAGAAAAATTTTGGGTTTGAAATAATAGTTCGGTGTAAAAAGATGTTCTTCATGGCATAGCCATGTTTGAGGTCTTGACCAAGTCCAGCTTCTTGCTGGCTGGTATGTCCTTAATACAATGGTCAGGCCATTAGGCCTTTCCAAGGTTCCTTTCCTCCTGTTTTCAGGATACGTGATCCGGTAGTCGCTTCTTTGCGGTCTCGGTACATTACTATGTACTTGTGGTGTGTTAGTGTTCCTCTACATGTTCCTGCCCTTACTGCACTTGCCGTGGCAAGTGCGTGGTACTGTTGGTTTTTGGTTAAACCTATACCGGTCTTGGTATGGTTTCCACTTGTACTTAATAGTCTTGTTGACTCTTCCCTTGATCATATCGATCTATGTTTGGGATACTCGATCCTTTTAAGTAGCTTCTCATGGATCTTGACATGGTTGTATTGGTCGGGGTACTTCTCCAATCCTTGGAGATCCCCATTATTTAGTTTGTGTTTTTCCTTGTTGCTCGTTCCCACTGGTTTACCGTGGTGATTGAGCCTTAGCCCGTCTAGGCACTACTCCTGTAGTCCTATCGGTTCATATCCCATGGATATCCTTGTAGCTGTGTAAGCTATGTCGGTCAGGTATTGTAACCTTTTTGGCATTGTATTTTCGGAGTTAGCCACTCCTGACTATGTCCTTAGTCAGTTGGTATACCATTGGTGGTATTATCTAGCTACTGCTGTCCCGCAAACTTGCGTCTCGGGTTCCATTACTGTTCCTTTTCCATTTCGTTGCACGGTTAGCGCTTCTTTTCCTACTGTTGGTTGTCTAGCCAGGTTTCGCGACTGCTAAGCACGTCGCCCCATGCTGTTGTAAGTTGTAGCCTCCTTATGGTTGGAGTGCTCATTCAACCGCTATTGAGTGCGGGTATCGTTGTTCAACCGGAATCCATTTCCGGGACTTCCAATTCTTGGAATCTACTGTGTGTCAAGCTCGTTCCTCTTATAGGATTATCTAACTACTGCCAGATTGGGTTTTCCCGAGTATGAGAGGTCTTTCCTTCACTCTGGCGTACTTCCCCAAGTTATACAATAGGGTTTGTGGAGGGCGGGTCTGGTATTGTAGGTATCCGGTACTCACCGGTAGTTCCTTACTAGCATATCTCTAATGCTAACACTCAGCCCTTAGCCCTAAGCTTCTAATTCCTAACTCGGTATTTCCAGTCATCAGAGCGATACTTCGCTCTGATACCACTTTTAGTAACACCCCTACCGCTAATACTGTCATTACCGTCCAATCTCCTTATACAATCCAGACTCATGCAGCGGATACTTACATACTCAACGGTGGGTGATACAATGCCGTTAGTCACCCATGTGGCTAACAAGGCTACTACCACTACATACAGCATCGGTCTGATGGACCGGAATCCCGAGTACTACACATCTACAATACATACTCCATTTAACAAATAAATACTACAATGCTACATTCATTACAATACTCCATAAGTTCAATACAATATAATACACCGAGTTTTACTAAGATCCTTACACAAATACAACACCTCTTTCAATTTCGTAAATACTCATAAAGAGTCTAACCTCTACCCATTCCTCACAACTACTTACTTTCTAAGTACAAGGGGTGTACCACTTAGTACGCTTCTAGATTCTACTTCTAACTATCCAAGTGTAGCCACCGGTCGCTTACCTTGACCATATCCGCTTCGGGTACCTGCACACTAAAAACGTTCCCCCTAGGGGGTCAGCTTACGCTGAATATGACTTCCGCATACCCCGCGTACTAGTGAGGGTACGCCGACCACTGGGTCGAATACATGTAGTTCATTTTATTCATACATACATGCATACATGCCTTCATGCATAATACTACACTACTTTACGCAAGGAATACATACATACACTTCAATCCATACAAGGTAAACCATACAAGCCAACAGATACATACTTACCCTTCCCGAAATCCACAATACACAATACATATACAATACATACGCAATACATACACGATACACCATACTTGTTAGCTCCTTTTTGTCCACCCGGGTTAATCGGGTGGAGATTACTCTTTTACTCGTTACATAATACTTACGCATACATACTCATACTTTACTTACATACTTACTCAAGTCAAGTCGTCGGGACCTCTGGCCTGGGGACTACTCCGTCCCACCACCGGGATTTACTTGGTTCACCAATCCAGGATGCTACCCATTTAAGGGGTTTGGGCCGTGGACCAGTTTAAGAACCAGGAATCGGATCCAACCTCTTGTGTCTCCTCATCCTCACGCGTACCCGAAGCTATATCGGACTTCAACTCATTCCAATTTACTTAATACTTACGTTAGGAGTTAGGTAGTTAGGAATTAGTAGAAGTCACACATCCAAGCCAAGTAATACAATACACATACACTCATACATACAAGGTACAATACATTACACAAGTACAATACAAGGTACATACACACTTCATTCTCATTTAATCATTTCATAAATTATACAAACTATTGTTCAAGACAAATATATCAAGAGCAATATAAAGAAGCACAAGTACGTGCAATAAAGTCTGATTCATTCATTTATATTATCTAGGTGATCAAATAAACACACAAATCAGGGTAACCAGATTAGGATACAGGGCATGAAGAAATCATACCTTTTCCTGAAATTTACTTTACCGGGTGTCTCCTTGTTCCTTAGTCCTTTCTTGTTCCTCGATTCCTATTCTTCAACCTCCGGCTACATGCCAAATGGTTCAATCAATACTACGTATTACAATACATACATAATCACTTCATCCCGTAATTACCCCGTTGCCCCGTTGTTCCGGTTTATCTTAAAGTTTATAAACTTCCAACTTCCTTAATTACTCCTCATACTCGTTTATACCTTTATTGACCCTTAAACATCCTTAATTAAGTCCTAATTATCTTATATTATCATTACCATTCACTTCCTTACCTTAATACCCATCTAATACACTTAATTTAACAATTTTTTGGTTGGTCCGGGACCTTGTCCGGGTCTTAAGTCCCGGACCAACTCATGGTCATAACTCTCGGCCTTATTTCAGTTATGGTCCGGGACCTTATACTTAGGGTAAGTCCCGGACCCAAGCTTTGGAAAACTCTCAGACAGATTTTAACACATGGTCCGGGTCCTTGTCCTTATGTCAAGTCCCGGACCATACTTCTTGGTTAACTCACGGCCTATTTTGATGGGGTGGTCTGGGTCCTTATACGGGACCTAAGTCCCGGACCACCACCTGGTCCTTACTCTCGGTATGTTCTTGTACACTGGTCCGGGACTTAGTCCTAGACTAAGGTCCCGGGCCCTGCTAAGTTTTGCAGATTTTTAAGTCTTTCCAAGTCTGTTACATTGCTACCTTTGCCTAATTAATTCCCCATGGTTCCTACACTTAATTTCACATGTTTAAGCACCCAATTAAGCTTCTAAACATGCCCAAATCCTTTACTAACTCATTACTCCTTTTTATACCAACTCACACACATATTTTCTATATTTTCGTTCCAGCACTTACAACTTTTCCTTAGTTGTGTTTTGCTACAGATTTTGATCCTATTTCCTCCACACATAGTTTCATCTCCTAATGCCATTTCAAAGGCCTACAATGCCTTATCTCACCTCTTCACGTTCAACACTCATTCACTAGGTCTTGTGCATAAGTTCACCTAGTTTCTCCAATAGATTTTAACAACTCTTGCTACAGATTTTACATTCTTATATCCTCATGCCACAACTACCATTACATAGTTACTAGACTTCTCTACTAATCCCAATACATTCCTTGGTTCTCCCATTCACCAAGTCATTCTTAGATACATAATTCCTACCAATATTTTGCCATAGTTCACCTACTTTTCTTAGTTCTCCACATATACACTTTTTCATCAAATTCATTCCTAATCTAGCCACACCCATACAAGGGTCCTACCAGCAACCAATACAATACCAATTCATCAATACTTCTTCAATCCACAATACTAATACGCATATACAATACACTTGGCTCTAAGGCCTATAATTCACATACTAGTTCACAAATACCCAAAATTCCAATACTACAATACCAATACAATATTTTCGGTTCCTTAAACTGGTTTATTTACCCATTCTCATTACTCTAATGCATTAAATTTACCATTCTAGGAAGAGCTTTTACCTTAAGCTCTTATTTCCTCTTTTCTTTTCCACTTCTTTTCTTCCTCACTTTCTTGCACAAATCGGTTATGTGGGGAATGAAGTTGCCAAACTCCATTCACATCACCCATAAGCACACAAACCAAGTATAATTAATATACTAACCCTTAAATTAATGTTAGTTCATTGAAATGTTTAAAGCAAGATTTCTAGGGTTTACCTTTGGAGTGTTTTAGGAGGGGTTTTAGCCCTTGGTTCAAGAAGGAGAATCCACCACCATTGCAAGGTGAAATTGATGCTCAAAAGAGAGAGAGAAAACAAGGCATTACAAAGGGTAAAAATTGGTTATGAAAGGAGATGGTGAAACATGAGTTTTCCTTGTAGATTTTTACCTCAATGGAGAGAGGGGACTCGAAGCTACACATTGATGCCATTTTCTTCACCAATGAGGTATACCCATGAAAATGAACTTCCTCATTTTTGGATTTTGGAAAGAGAGAAGTGTAGAGGATGATGAGGAGAGTAAGAATATGTAATTATTTTTGCATTTGGAGTTCAAATGGAGATGGATCATGGAGGAGAAGGTGGAGTAGCCATGGAGGTTTCCTTTGAAGCTGCAAAATTGCCAAACCAGAAGAGAGAGAGGAGCAAAATCGGTGGGAAGGGGAGGAAGAAGAAAGAGAAAAGAGAAAGGTGAGGTGAGAGAGTGTGGGGGTTACTTTTACTTTATTACCTTTTTGCATTTTGGTCTCTTATTTAATTAGCTAGTGTGTGTGTGAGAGAGAGAGCCTTTGACTGATTAAAAATCGGCCCACACAGTATTACTAGCTGGAGCGTTTTTCGTCTTTTACAGAAAACGCTCGCTATTTTTCCTGGTTTTGGTATTATTCACTAACCGGGCCCGTTTTCCGGAATTTTCTCGTTTAATTATTTTTATTGGTTATTAAGCTTCCATAAATGATTAATAATTATTATTTAATGATTCACAATTTTTACGGGTCCGTTTGACCACTTAAAGTCACGTTTTTGGGTTTTCTCGAAAAACGTGCGCTATAGTTCTATTAGCGTTTTAATGTATTATTTGGATCCGTTTTCTTCGGGACTTGTTCCCATATATTATTTAGGCCTTATTAAGGCTTTAGAATCCATATAATATGCTAACCGAGGTCTCATACCTCCTGTGGTTATTTAACGCTTATTTAGCGTTTTTCACTTTTTAAGCGTCTCTATTTCTTTTAGATTTATTTTTCCTTACCAATATTACTTAGGCACCATTAAGTCCTTAAATACCTATTAGGATAATTTTAATCACTATATTAAAGGTCGGGGTATTTCAATCTACCCCCCTTAAGAACTTTGTCCTCAAAGTTGTTTGAAGTTATTAGATTACTATACTTACCTATTTATGCTTGCCTAATACCAAAGCCATTCATTCCTCCTCCATAAAATTCCCAAATTCCTTACTTGAGGTTCCTACATTCCAAACCATACCAACGTACCATAATTTCTCCAATCCGAATCACATCCAACCATCCGGTTTTACTCTACAAGGTTTATACATACATACAGTGCAAAGCTATCCCCAAAGCAATGCAACACACATTACAATCCTGCAGGCACTCAGGTCATCTCGACACCGGACTCCTCTATGTCCCACTGCCCTTGGAATAATACAACATAATATGGTACCTACTGTCATTCTTCGGTACATGTTTCAAACCAAATCTTCATTCTCAATCTAAGGAAAATCCTTCCCAACAGCTAATTAGAAATCCTTCTAAAGCATACAACTCCAAATTCCAATTTATATTCATTACATATATCCTATGCGTGATTCTTGTGACCACTTGAGGGGAGCTTCAAGAATCATTCGACCCTGATGTGATCAGCATCAGTGTAGAACTATCTTTCCACCCTAATTTGTGTTCGGTTTCCCTTGATCTGATCAGGATCAAGTTTAACTTCCCACATCAGTTTCAAACAAACAAATAATTTACTTGTTTTCATTTTCTATCTTTTTACCCTTCCTAGTCGTGATTACGAATTCATACATCTCCAAAGGATGGAATCAGTCCATCAATCATCCTCACTCTACTCCCCAAATACTTTACTCCGTGGTTCAATACCTAAATGCCCATTTCATCAACCTTCACTACTTCCATCCATTACTCTCCATCATTTCGATTATTCTAACTAAGGATTACCATACTTGTAAATTTTAGTTGTCCTCAATTTACTTCCAATGACTTACATAGGTGTACGCTACTCTTAGACTTCACTCATCTACTACTCTCATTCATTTCGTACTACTTCTTCAAAGGCTACAATACGTGTGGAGCCCCGTCCACTACTCATTACTTTTCTTTTACTAATACCCTTACATGATGTTACAAGGTAGGTATATCCATCCTATGGTATTTGCATCTCTCATGCCTAATTACCATAATTTCAATATGAATCAATACATATGTTTATTTAACATAAGTACCCATCATTAATTCGATTCTCATTTGTGCTATGCACATTATAGTTTATGTGTTTTATTCTTGAAACTTACCTTAAGCGGTTTTCGCTCTACCCCCCTTAAAAAGGGATTACGCCCACGTAATCTACCATATGTTATTATTATGGAACATTGGTTTACTCAATTTGGGCGATCTGAAGCGTTTTAGCTTCTCTACGGTTTATTACATAATATACCTTTGTCAAAGGGTCCTAATCATAACAATGGTTTATTTAACTCATAATTAATTCGGTTCCAGCCTATTAGGCTTCAAGACATTAATAGCCATTCTACTATACTTACTAGGTATATTATCTCCTAGCTAGGGCCCACTAGCTTCTGCTGCGCGACCCTGATAACTTGGGTTACTCACCCTTCATGTTATCCTTAATGTGCTACACATCACCTTTTTATCCCTCTATTGCGGGAATAAGGTTTACTAAACAAATGTGGTATTCTTTTACCGTGTTTGACTTGATGGGTTTAGATTTATAACCCGCTCTCTGGCAATCTATTATACATATTATTCGTACTCCCACAATTATTCGGTAAGTTCCTCTAACTTATTGTCGGGCGAGGTTAGGTCACTACTTAGTTGTAGTGCTTCCTCTGTTGTCAATAGCCTCTGAATTATACCAGTTTCTCTGGTTCAGTACAAGTGTTCTTTACTTGTATGACCTTGCAGTTTCTATGCGTCGGTCCTATTGACTTTCTTAAGTCTCCTTTCACCTTCTATTCCAATGGAATTCACATCTCGTGGTTGTTAGTGTGTTTTACCCTCTTCGTGCTTCTTTGGCCTTAGGCCACACGGTTTGTAGCTAAACTTGCTTAAATGGCTTATGCCATATTCGTTGGTGAAAAGAATGTTTACTATGATTTACATTCTCCATATTCTTAGCTATCCCATTAGATCATCAGCTACACCAGTGCAATACCAAAACACTCAGTCATACAGAGTGCAAAGGCGTAAACGCTTGGCAGTAAATCACTTATGTGATAGGAATGAATATTTTTTCCTGTCTTCTCATACTTATACTCCGTGTCATTGACTAACTACTTCCTCATAGCGGTCGCTTGTTGCGCACCATACTTTTACTGCTTACACAACATTGTTTTTACTGCCCCTATTATTGTGGTAATTCCTCTTTACTCATTGTCATTGTCATTGGCACCATTTCCTTATGGTGTGGATATAACAAGGGTTTCCTATGTTCATGTGTATGACGGTTGTCATAGCATACCGTAATATTACTATCTTCCCAATGTGGAGATGTTTTATTTCAATTTGGGGTCCGTGTGTAGGTTAGCTTACCTCACATTTCTTCATCATTTATGATACAATATACCAAGTGTCTTCGTTGACAATGGATGAAGTAACTTATCGGGTTACAAGCTCTCTTGAGCGTTGGTCATTTGTGGTGTTCAATGTGCATTCACATTGATTGTCTTGGACAATTACTGTCTCTCAGTGTTGTGCATTGGTTATGGCTCTAGCTGTGTGGTTTTACTTTTGTGTGTACATTACCGGGACATCCCAAGAACTTCAAGGGTTTTCTAGTCGTTCTATTATTGATAGACGAAGTTCTTGTTGAGAAGCTTGTTTCCACTCATAGGTCTCATGACAAGGTTTACCATGTTGGTGTTTACACAATGGTTCACCACATGCTTGGGTGCATATGGAGTATACTTACTCCTATATGTCGTAATGGTTTGGAATCTCATTTCCTTATTCCATCGCCCCTTGGCAATATCCATATGCGTAGGCTTTATTGGTATAGTAGATGGAAGCCTTTCCTAAGGGTTCACATCTTCACAACATTGGTGGTCTTTGGTTAACGAGGGGTACATTCCCTTTGGGTTCTCGTAGTGTCCAAGTGTGGCACTAGGCCATTATTGGCATTATTACGTTTCCTATGCCTCTGTGTTATCATTTCTACAGAAGGCATGAAGGGTAATTAAAAGCTTCATCAACTGTGTATAGAGTAATGCTCTAGTGACAGTGACATTGAGGTAACCATTACTCCAAGTCACTTATGATGTTGAGCTCCAATTGGGTGGTTCAGTTATCGATTTGTTGACGTATGAAGCAACATCTCTTGTAAGTCTTGTTACTAAATGGTGTGGGTTTTACAACCGTTTGAGTTTACATAACGTAGTTGGTTTGTGGCTTTTAAGCCTTATTGCTGCAAGCTGTGCCCTTTGCAAGCTGCTTATGCATGTTTCCACTCCTCGTATACCCCATAGGTTGGAGGTATTACCTGGCTCCATGGCAAGTCGTAGAATCATGCTTCCGATCATAGGAGACCCTTTAGGCAATCTGGTGATAATCAGTGCCTTCTTGCGGTTGAGGGTATTTCCTGTTAAGTGAAATCCCTTCGGTGTCCTAGCCGAGTGTTCTTGCTAGCTTCCGTGCTCTTATCATGACGCTCGTTCGACTGTTGTTAACTCATACACCCTTCAAGGATTGCTCCTGGGTGTTATTAGTTATGCCGTTACACGCGGCTAATGTTTATGATATGTTGGTCCACTATACCGGCTTGTGGTATTGTATTTGAGCTATAAGTTTTTGGGTTATAACGTCTCCCTTTCTTGGGTAGTCTGTTTATACTTTCTCCTAGTGTTTTAGACTAGGTTTAGTATCCTATCCAATGATGGATTATACATCATGGTATTCTTGTGATCGCTCTAGGGTACTCCATCCCGTTTGTTGAGCATCGTGGTTCTGGTTAGGCATTTGCCTTACTGTGCTGGGCTGGATAATTGCTCTAGTTACCATGCATTTGCTTGAAGTCCTTGAGACATATCCAATGTCTACACTTACTAGTCTGTGCTCTTTGCACTTCCTAGTCCTTATTCATTATCTTTTGATGGATTCTCTAAGTTCTTTTATACTTGATCGTCTGAGGTGTCCAGCTTTTCTGGTTGAACTTACTGATGGTCCGTAGAGCGGAGTTGACTACTTCCCATGTTTCGTGCACTACATGTATACATACGTGGGGTACCATGTTGATACGTTACCACTTACCTAACCATGTCAGGAAGCTCCTTTTGAGTGCGGTTGTCCCACATCCCGTAATTGGGTACACTCGTAGTGCTCGTCACATGCCTAGGCGAAGTATTCTATTGTCAACTCCTCTTGTATCATTCTGTGATACTCACCGTAATTATGTTGGTTTGGTTTTAAAACCCAAGGTTTAAAAGAAAGGTTGTGGTTTTGAAAGAAAAATTTTGGGTTTGAAATAATAGTTCGGTGTAAAAAGATGTTCTTCATGGCATAGCCATGTTTGAGGTCTTGACCAAGTCCATCTTCTTGCTGACTGGTATGTCCTTAATAGCATGGTCAGGCCGTTAGGCCTTTCCAAGGTTCCTTTCTTCCTATTTTCAGGATACGTGATCCGTTAGTCGCTTCTTTGTGGTCTCGGTACATTACTATGTACTTGTGGTGTGTTAGTGTTCCTCTACATGTTCCTGCCCTTACTGCACTTGTCGTGGCAAGTGCGTGGTACTGTTGGTTTTTGGTTAAACCTATACCGGTCTTGGTATGGTTTCCACTTGTACTTAATAGTCTTGTTGACGCTTCCCTTGATCATATCGATCTATGTTTGGGATACTCGATCCTTTTAAGTAGCTTCTCATGGATCTTGACATGGTTGTATTGGTCGGGGTACTTCTCCAATCCTTGGAGATCGCCATTATTTAGTTTGTGTTTTTCCTTGTTGCTCATTCCCACTGGTTTACCGTGGTGATTGAGCCTTAGCTCATCAAGGCACTACTCCTGTAGTCCTATCGGTTCATATCCCATGGATATCCTTGTAGCTGTGTAAGCTATGTCGGCCAGGTATTGTAACCTTTTTGGCATTGTAGTTTCGGAATTAGCCACTCCTGACTATGTCCTTAGTCAGTTGGTATACCATTGGTGGTATTATCTAGCTACTGCTGTCCCGCAGACTTGCATCTCGGGTTCCATTACTGTTCCTTTTCCATTTCGTTGCACGGTTAGCGCTTCTTTTCCTACTGTTAGTTGTCTAGCCAGGTTTCGCGACTGCTAAGCACGTCGCCCCATGCTGTTGTAAGTTGTAGCCTCCTTATGGTTGGAGTGCTCATTCAACCGCTATTGAGTGGGGGTATCATTGTTCAACCGGAATCCATTTTCGGGACTTCCAATTCTTGGAATCTACTGTGTGTCAAGCTCTTTCCTCTTATAGGATTATCTCACTACTGCCAGATCGGGTTTTCCCGAGTATGAGAGGTCTTTCCTTCTCTCTGGCGTACTTCCCCAAGTTATACAATAGGGTTTGTGGAGGGCGGGTCTGGTATTATAGGTATCCGGTACTCACCGGTAGTTCCTTACTAGCATATCTCTAATGCTAACACTCAGCCCTTAGCCCTAAGTTTCTAATTCCTAACTCGGTATTCCTAAACTCGGTATTTCCAGTCATCAGAGCGATACTTCGCTCTGATACCACTTTTTGTAACACCCCTACCGCTAATACTGTTATTACCGTCCAATCTCCTTATACAATCCAGACTCATGCTGCGGATACTTACATACTCAACGGTGGGTGATACAATGCCGTTAGTCACCCACGTGACTAACAAGGCTACTACCACTACATACAACATCGGTCTGATGGACCGGAATCCCGAGTACTACACATCTACAATACATACTCCATTTAACAAATAAATACTACAATGCTACATTCATTACAATACTCCATAAGTTCAATACAATATAATACACCGAGTTTTACTAAGATCCTTATACAAATACAACACCTCTTTCAATTTCGTAAATACTCATTAAGAGTCTAACCACTACCCATTCCTCATAACTACTTACTTTCTAAGTACAAGGGATGTACCACTTAGTACACTTCTAGATTCTACTTCTAACTATCCAAGTGTAGCCACCGGTCGCTTACCTTGACCATATCCGCTTCGGGTACCTGCACACTTAAAACGTTCCCCCTAGGGGGTTAGCTTACGCTGAATATGACTTCCGCATACCCCGCGTACTAGTGAGGGTACGCCGACCACTAGGCCGAATACATGCAGTTCATTTTATTCATACATACATGCATACATGCCTTCATGCATAATACTATACTACTTTACGCAAGGAATACATACATACACTTCAATCCATACAAGGTAAACCATACAAGCCAACAGATACATACTTACCCTTCCCGAAATCCACAATACACAATACATATACAATACATACGCAATACATACACGATACACCATACTTGTTAGCTCCTTTTTGTCCACCCGGGTTAATCGGGTGGAGATTACTCTTTTACTCGTTACACAATACTTACGCATACATACTCATACTTTACTTACTTACTACTCAAGTCAAGTTTCGGGACTCCGCCCGGGACTACCGTCCCTCCCACCGGGATTTACTTGGTTCACCAATCCAGGATGCTACCCATTTAAGGGGTTTGGGCCGTGGACCAGTTTAAGAACCAGGAATCGGATCCAACCTCTTGTGTCTCCTCATCCTCACGCGTGGCCGAAGCTATATCGACTTCTACTCATTCCAATTTACTTAATACTTACGTTAGGAGTTAGGTAGTTAGCAATTAGTAGAAGTCACACATCCAAGCCACAGTAATACAATACACATATACTCATACATACAAGGTACAATACATTACACAAGTACAATACAAGGTACATACACACTTCATTCTCATTTAATCATTTCATGAATTATACAAACTATTGTTCAAGACAAATATATCAAGAGCAATATAAACAAGCACAAGTACGTGCAATAAAGTCCGATTCATGCATTTATCTTATTTAGGTGATCAAATAAACACACAAATCAGGGTAACCAGATTAGGATACAGGGCATGAAGAAATCATACCTTTTCCTGAAATTTACTTTACTGGGTGTCTCCTTGTTCCTTAGTCCTTTCTTGTTCCTCGATTCCTATTCTTGAACCTCCGGCTACATGCCAAATGGTTCAATCAATACTACGTATTACAATACATACATAATCACTACATCCCGTACTTACCCCGTTGCCCCGTTGTTCCGGTTTATCTTAATGTTTATAAACTTCCAACTTCCTTAATTACTCCTCATACTCGTTTATACCTTTATTGACCCTTAAACATCCTTAATTAAGTCCTAATTATCTTATACTATCATTACCATTCACTTCCTTACCTTAATACCCATCTAATACACTTAATTTTACAATTTTTTGGTTGGTCCGGGACCTTGTCCGGGTCTTAAGTCCCGGACCAACTCATGGTCATAACTCTCGGCCTTATTTCAGTTATGGTCCGGGACCTTATACTTAGGGTAAGTCCCGGACCCAAGCTTTGGAAAACTCTCGGACAGATTTTAACACATGGTCCGGGTCCTTGTCCTTATGTCAAGTCCCGGACCATACTTCTTGGTTAACTCACGGCCTATTTTGATGGGGTGGTCCGGGTCCTTATACGGGGCCTAAGTCCCGGACCACCACCTGGTCCTTACTCTCGGTATGTTCTTGTACACTGGTCCGGGACTTAGTCCTGGACTAAGGTCCCGGGCCCTGCTAAGTTTTGCAGTTTTTTAAGTCTTTCCAAGTCTGTTACATTGCTACCTTTGCCTAATTAATTCCCCATGGTTCCTACACTTAATTCCACATGTTTAAGCACCCAATTAAGCTTCTAAACATGCCCAAATCCTTTAATAACTCATTACTCCTTTTTATACCAATTCACACATATTTTCTATGTTTTCGTTCCAGCACTTACAACTTTTCCTTAGTTGTGTTTTGCTACAGATTTTGATTCCTATTTCCTCCACACATAGTTTCATCTCCTAATGCCATTTCCAAGGCCTACAATGCCTTATCTCAACTCTTCAAGTTCAACACTCATTCACTAGGTCTTGTGCATAAGTTCACCTAGTTTCTCCAATACATTTTAACAACTCTTGCTACAGATTTGACATTCTTATATCCTCATGCCACAACTACCATTCCATAGTTACTAGACTTCTCTACTAATCCCAATACATTCCTTGGTTCTCCCATTCACCAAGTCATTCTTAGATACATAATTCCTACCAAAATTTTGCCATAGTTCACCTACTTTTCTTACTTCTCCACATATACACTTTTTCATCAAATTCATTCCTAATCTAGCCACACCCATACAAGGGTCCTACCAGCAACCAATACAATACCAATTCATCAATACTTCTTCAATCCACAATACTAATACGCATATACAATACACTTGGCTCTAAGGCCTATAATTCACATACTAGTTCACAAATACCCAAAATTCCAATACTACAATACCAATACAATATTTTGGGTTCCTTAAACTGGTTTACCCATTCCCATTACTCTAATGCATTAAATTTACCATTCTAGGAAGAGCTCTTACCTTAAGCTCTTATTTCCTCTTTTCTTTTCCACTTCTTTTCTTCCTCACTTTCTTGCACAAATAGGTTATGTGGGGAATAGAGTTGCCAAACTCCATTCCCATCACCCAAAGCACACAAACCAAGTATAATTAAAATACTAACCCTTAAATTAATGCTAGTTCATTGAAATATTTAAAGCAAGATTTCTAGGGTTTACCTTTGGAGTGTTTTAGGAGGGGTTTTAGCCCTTGGTTCAAGAAGGAGAATCCACCACCATTGCAAGGTGAAATTGATGCTCAAAAGAGAGAGAGAAAACAAGGAATTACAAAGGGTAAAAATTGGTTATGAAAGGAGATGGTGAAACATGAGTTTTTCATGTAGATTTTTACATCAATGGAGAGAGGGGACTCCAAGCTACACATTGATGCCATTTTCTTCACCAATGGGGTATACCCACGAAAATGAACTTCCTCATTTTTGGATTTTGAAAAGAGAGAAGTGTAGAGGATGATGAGGAGAGTAAGAATATGCAATTATTTTTGCATTTGGAGTTCAAATGGAGATGGAGCATGGAGAAGAAGGTGGAGTAGCCATGGAGGTTTCCTTTGGAGCTGCAAAATCGCCCAACCAGAAGAGAGAGAGGAGCAAAATCGGTGGGAAGGGGAGGAAGAAGAAAGAGAAAAGAGAAAGGTGAGGTGAGAGAGTGTGGGTGTTACTTTTACTTTATTACCTTTTTGCTTTTTGGTCTCTTAATTAATTAGCTAGTGTGTGTGTGTGAGAGAGAGCCTTTGACTGATTAAAAATCGGCCCACACAGTATTACTAGCTGGAGCGTTTTTCATCTTTTACAGAAAACGCTCGTTATTTTTCCTGGTTTTGGTACTATTCACTAACCGGGCCCGTTTTTCGGAATTTTCTCGTTTAATTATTTTTATTGGTTATTAAGCTTACATAAATGCTTAATAATTATTATTTAATGATTCACAATTTTTACGGGTCTGTTTGACCACTTAAAGTCACGTTTTCGGGTTTTCTCGAAAAACGTGCGCTATAGTTCTTTAGCGTTTTAATGTATTATTTGGATCCGTTTTCTTCGGGAGTTGTTCCCATATATTATTTAGGCCTTATTAAGGCTTTAGAATCCACATAATATGCTAACCGAGGTCTCATACCTCGTGTGGTTATTTAACGCTTATTTAGCATTTTTCGCTTTTTATGCGTTTCTCTATTTCTTTTGGATTTATTTTTCCTTACCAATATTACTTAAGCACCATTAAGTCCTTAAATACCTATTAGGATAATTTTAATCACTATATTAAAGGTCGGGGTATTTCACCCCATAATAACGAGGGGTATCCCCACTCCAAGGTAGTGGTTCGTTCTCCACATTCCTCTTATGCCTTTATGCATAAGTTTTGCAACGTTTGAATCTACAAATTGTAGTTGGTTTTCTGGCTTACAAGCCACATTGCCTCGAGCCATGCTCTTTGTGAGTTGCTCATACGAGTTTCTTCTTCTCCGTATACCATAAAATGGGTTGGAGGTATTACTGGGCTCTTTGATATGGTTGTCTCATCACACTTCCGTACGTGGAAGGCCCTTTAAGTATCTTGATATTAATCTTCGCCTTTTGGAAATTCCGGGTGTTCCCTTGTTAAATGGGATCTCTTCGGGGTTCTACCCGAGTGTTTGCTTTAACACTTGTGTTCTCAACACGATATCTCGTTCAACTACTGTTGACTCCGGCACCCTTCACGGATTGCTCTTGGGTGTTACTAAGTTGCGCCATTACATCTGGCTTGAACTCATGGGTATGTTCAGTTTCTTACCCCGCCTTGCGGTTACATACTTGAATTATCCCGTTTAGGGTTGTAACGTCTCCCGTTCTTGGGTAGACTATGGATACTACCTTCTTACATTGTTGGCCGTGTTTGATATTCCCTACAATGGGGTATAACATTCTCCCGTAGCCGTAGTGATTGTTCCGGGAATTCTATCCCGTCATCGAACATTGACGTGTTCATTTCAGTTACCATTTGCCGTATTGTCCACGCTGGGTATTCATTCCAGTTATCATGTATTTGCTTCAAGATTTCTTGAGACATATCCAATGTCTTTACTCTATTGCTAGTGCTTCTCGCACTTTTGACTCTTTCCCCATCCTCTTGTAGTGGGTTCTTGACTTCTTTCGCTTGTAAGCTTGTCTGGGTTCTTCGATCATTCGAGGTGTCCAACTGTTTTGGTTTGAACTTATCTTATGGTCCGTAGTGCGGAGCTGACTACTTCCCGTGTTCGTACTCTACTTGTATACATACATGGAGTATCTTATTGATACGTTACCACTTTCCCGACTAACTTATAACTGGTCTGTCAGGCCCGTAAGCTAGGGATGTCAATCTTGACGCGAAACCCGACCCAAAACTGACCCGTAAAAAGCCGGGTTCAGGTTGAGATTTTTGATCCGAAATGATTTTCGGGTCAGGTTCGGGTTGGGTCATTTAAACCCGCTTCGGGTTCAGGTTGAACCCGCTAACCAGTAACCCGAAAAAAAATTTAATTAAAAATAGAAAATATGTTATATTTAATGACTTAATTAGTATTTAATGATTAATTTATGACTAAAATAACCATTTAATCGATAACATATGATTATATATTGTACATAATAATTAATTAATATTATAGTATTATAGTTTTTTATTAAATGATCCAAAATTTATAAAATAAAATAAATTTTTGAAAAAACGGGTCGGGTTCGGGTCAACCCGCTCTAGGTTCAGGTTAAGGAAGTACAACCCGCTCCGGGTTCGGGTCGGGTTCGGGTTGACCAAAACGATTTTCGGGTCGGGTTCGGGTTGAGCTCAACCCAACCCGAAACCCGATTTTGACATCCCTACCGCAAGCTCCTTCTGAGTGCGGTCGTCCAATGTCTCGTTTTTGTACACTTGTAGTGTCGGTCGCACGCCTAGGTGAAGTATTCTATTGTCAACTCTTATATTGTTCCGTAATGTTTTACTAGAATTCATCTGGTTTGGCTTTAAAATTTGGGGGTTTTTAGAAAATTTTGCGTTTGAAAGATAATTTGGGTTTTGAAAGTGAAATCTTCATGGCATTTCAATGCCGGTTGCTTCTTACCAAGCCTACCTTCTCGGCGACTGGTATGTTCTCAATCCAATGGTTAGGTCGTCAGGCCTTTCCAAGGTTTGTTTTCAAAATTCTTAAGGTTTGAGTTGCTATGTTGGCTTCTTTCGCCATCTACATACTTTTCTATGTATTACTTGCTTGTTAAGGTTCCTCTTAATAGCTCTGTTGTTACTGCACTTACCGTGGCAAGTGCGCGGTACAGGCGGTTTTTGGGTTAACTCATACCGGTCACGGTATTGTTCCCGTTGTATTCGGTAGCCTTGTCTGCTCTTCCTTTGTTCCTTTAGTTGGATAACTACTCTTAGGAGCTGCTTCTTGTTCGTCTTGACATGAATGTCTTCCATCTGGGTGCTTCTCTCTTCTCGGGGACCCTTATTTACTTAGTTCTGTGTTCTACCTCGTTGCTCGCTCCCACGTCTTTACTGTGGTTACTGAGGTTTAACTCGTTCAGGTGTGGTAGGGTGGGTGTACCTATTCTTGACTAGTTCCTTAGTCGGTTAGCATACCATGGATGGTATTACTTAACCATGGCGGTCCGTAGACATGTATCCCGGTTCTCGTTACCTCTCATGAATCCGCCTTGTTGCACGGTTGGTGCTTTCCTTCTTGATGATGCTTGGCCAGCCGGGTTCTCACAACTGCTAAGCATGTTGCCCCATGCTGCCGCAGATTCCAGTCTCCTTGGATTATGATTTCTTGATCTCCTGCCATTAAGTGCGGCTATTGTCGTTCCAGCGGGATCCGTCTCCGAGATTTCTGGTTCTCGGGATCTACCGCATGACAGGTTCGGGTTCGTATGTGTAACACCCCGTCCTAAGCCAATCATGGTTATCACAAACTTAATATCATAAATATAACATCGCAGTGGAAATAAACCAACACCAGGACCTTGCCACGGCCTGAACAACAGAAAATACCGAGCCTTAACCATTTACAACCACTAATCCAAAAATTTACATACCAACCGAGTTTATAAGTGTCTCAATAAACCACATATTTCTTCACAAGTTAAATATTAACAGACGGGCGCACAAGCGCAACCCGTGCTCAAAATAAACCCATCCTAAGTCTAACTGCCCCTACTCTCAGGGTGACTCTTCATGGGACGCTTACCTTCAAAATAAAAACAGCCCCCAAAGGGGGTCAGCAAAATTGCTGGTACGATTCTCTCGTGGCCCCCAAGCTAACGGGGCTATGAAGACTAATTGTTGATAGCATGGAGATTGATTAGATACACAATCATAATATGAAGTGCAATAAAACAACAATCCACGAATGAACATTCATAGTTCAAACACAATGAACGACTTAGAAGCGTTCTCTTAGTATGTGAGTTAAACAATTAACCCCTGAAGTTATGGTCCCTCTTAATCTTAGTCCAGTCTTAACTTACCTCAACCTTATTCCTTATCTCAGTCTCAATATACAAACCGTTCTTTAATTAGAAATGGTCGTATCTTATCTCAGTGTTTATTTTTGTCTGGTCAAAAGCAACCCTAGCCAATGAGCTATTAACTTCATTGGTTCAATAAACAACTCATCTTAAAATTAGGATTTAGGTGATCCTACCGCACCATCTTAATGCCTCCTACCTTAGACTGGAAATCCAATGTAGTTGAGCCGACATTCGACCCGAGGCGACAAGTCCGAAGACAAGTCCTTAAGCGGAAGTCGGATCTGATTCAGATACCGACCCCCTTTCCTTAACATGCATGACCGGAGTCAGTCCCAGATTCCTCACTCCCCCCCAAGTTCTAGTTAGTGAAAGTCTCATAGACGAAGGTGTTAGTTAAACCTTCTCGGGTATTAACCAACTATTAAACCATATAATTCCTCATCTCATTCCAATTTGTACTAAACTTTGTTAGTAATTAACCTCAAGTCTCTTGTGTTAGTGTAAATCAACACACACACAATAAGTACAATTTAACCGGTTGCGTGCTTTATCTTGTTTAGTCGGCACACATAAACAAATAGCACACAAGCCAAGGGACACCTCGTTTGCAAGCCGGTCACAAGAAAACTGTACCGTTCACCGTCGGCAATTGTTTGATTAATCTCCTTCCAAGTCCCAATTCACAAGTCCTAAAACATTCATTCAGTTTTAGGTCATCATTTAGCTCAACTCAAACAATTTACTTAACTTCCTTAGACACCAATACCTACCCATTTTTATTCACTAAGTCCTTATGGTTTTATCCTAAACTCTTATGTGCATCGTTTCTCATTATCTCTCACATTTGTTCACCCACTTAGTAGCCATTACACCCACCAAACATGTCCCTAATAACTTTATAACTTCAATACTTAACAACCCCATCATTCCCTAACATTTTCAAAGCTTAAACATCATTTTTAGGGTGGTCCGGGACTTGGTCCTTACCTTAAGTCCCGGACCAATACTTGGTTCAAACTCTCGGCTGATTTTATGTTGTGGTCCGGGACTTTGTATGGGACCTAAGTCCCGGACCAATCTAGGCTGAAACTCTCGGGGGTGAATTAAGGGGTGGTCCGGGACTTCTTACAGGACTTAAGTCCCGGACCAGGGTGCAGAATGTATTCTCGGCTCTATTTTAGGCATGGTCCGGGACTTTACCCTGGACCTAGGTCCCGGACCAGCTACAGATTTTTGCCATTTATATTTTTCTAAGTGTGATTGCACTTGCTCTCTTCATCCATGCTTTACCTAAAGTTCATACATGATCTTAGGAATATTCCAACACCAAAATAACATCCCAAACTTGCCTAATTCCTCACCTAAGCTTGTTACCCAATTTCTCACATAATCTCTTAACACTTGTTATATTTTCCTTAGGTTTCCTAAGTGGTATATCATACCTACAACTCAAACTAACCAAAATTTTATCTCACAAACATTACTACCACTCCTAAGCATTATTGCTCCACAGCACCTCCCTTACATAAACCCTTCTATTTTCCTCAAGCTTACTCTTAGGTTCTCACAAGGCATTATTCTTCCTTTATTTACCAAACCTTGCACAAGACTTAACCACACATCCACCAAAACCCTAGAGCATCAAACTCACTCATTTAAACTCTAATTCCTGCAAGACAACTCCTAAGTCTTTTAAACACTCAAGAACACTCTAGTTCACTTTCTTTTACCAATTTAAGCCTTAAGCATTCGTAGTACCTTCTAGGTCATCAAACTTCATTTACACACTTTAAGCTCCTTGTTTTCTCACCAAATTTTGACATGGCTTCTTTAGTATATTTCTACATCCAAACACTTGGTTTTTACCACTTAACAACCTTGAACACCCAAATTCTTTCCACACATGCTTAACACTCAAATTTCACCAAAACTACACTACATCACAATATAATGTATAATCTTAAAATGCTTGGCACTTAGGCCCTTAAATGACATACAGCTTAACCACTGAATTCCACATATATTAGCTTTTGACCTGAAAATACACACAACAAGGCTCCCATTGAAATATAAATGCTCTTGTGATTCACCTTTTAATTTTCTAACTATCTCATTTCTCATTTGCTCTTTAATCACAAGTTCTCAAATATAATCATTGTTTCTCCTAGGTTTTTATAACCCTTTCCTAATGTAAACTCTAAGCTAAACCTACCTTATATGTAAATCCTATCCCCTTAAACAATAAAGCATCTTAAGGTAAGCAATTTACCTTGTTCTTTTACAAGCTTCACAAACTTTCCTCCTTGGATTTTCCTTGGACAATCTTGGTCACCAATTTATTTCTCCTTGCCATTGTTCTAATCAATATCCAATGACTCCAATGAGTGCTAAATAATACACTAACCTTAAGGAGTAAACCCTAGGTTAAAATGTGTTTTAAGGTATTAAAATGGATATTTTACCTTGAAGTCGTAAGGTAGGCTTGGATGTGAATCAAGAAGGACCTCCTCTAGCCCTTGGAGAATAGAAAATAAGTGAGAACAAGGCATAACAATGAAACCCCATGAGTGGTAATTTTCGGTAATGGAGAAACATGGTGAAAAGATGTTTTTCTTGCATATTCTTTACCTTAAGAGAATGGAGAAGCTAATGGACTCCTCAAGCTTGTTTTTCATCCTCTAATGGCGGTTTTCCTTGGCACCAAAATGAAGCTTTTGAAGTTTTGGAAAGATAGAAAGAAGGAGCTTGAGCTAACTAAGAAATATATGTGCTTGGTTTTGATTTTGGAGCTAAGATGAGTGTTTGGCAAGCAAATGAAGGTGGAGCTAGCATGGAGTTGTCTTCTACATGAATGAAGAAGAAAGAGAGCAGGAGAAATCGGTGGGAAGAAGAAGAAATGAAGAAAGGAGGAGAGAGGGAAGCTAAAAGCAAGATTTTTGTTTAAAAGGTAAATAGTACTATTTGCCTTATCTCTTTTTTTCCTTTAGTTGTTTAGTCATGTGGTGACTCACCGCCTTAGAAACCGGCCCCCTTATTAATTAAGGCTAGTCATGGTCTTGTTTGACCATTTAATTAAACTTAGTTGACTAAAGACTAAACTAGGCACTATTTGGTTACTATTCACAAATTAGTGCACATTTTTGTGAAATTTTTGATTTCCCATTGATTTAGACTTCCTAATGTGATACTAAGTAGTACACAAGTTGATTAAGGAGTAATCATAGGCATTTAGCCACATAAAACCCCTTTCTAAGACAATTTTTCAAAAATGTGCTTTAAGAGTCCTTAAAGCACAATTTGTGTTTTAACTTGTTTTTGAGCTTGGTTTTTTTTGGTAATTTATTTAACATGACCATAAGGATGTTACTAAGGTCTAAAAATGATATTTGGGTACTAACCCAAGTTACTCCAAGCTTAGAGCACATTTTTGCTTAAATTGCTCTTATGGTGTTTCCTTGTGTTTTATTTGGTCTAAATTGTTCCCTAATGTTTCTAAGGCATTATTTAGCCTTCTTATATCTTAGTTAATCGTTTAAACACCTTATCTAGGTTTGGGGTATTTCAGTATGGAAATATTTAGCAACTGCCAAATCGGGTTTCTCCGTCTCTCTGGCATTCTTTCCTGATCCTTTAAACACGGGGGTTGTGGAGGGCGGGTTTGGTATTGTAGGTATCCAGATCATAATTGAAGTTCCTAGCTAGTGCATCTTTCACGCTATCACTCAACCCTTAGCCCTAAGTCTCTAATTCCTAACTCGGTATTTCCTAAGTTCGGTATTTCCAGTCATGAGAGTGATACTTCGCTCTGATACCATTTTTGTAACACCCCAACCTTTAAGCTCGTCATTACCTCTTAAACTGTCATAAATTGCTCTTGCCCACGCAACGGAACTCTATTTACAACGAAGGCTGATATAATACCGTTAGCCACCCACATGGCTAACCAAGCCTAACTCAACTACTGCATCGGTCTGATGGACCGGAATAACTGAGTAGTCAATTCATAATACATTACTTATCCATTACTAACCGAGCCACGATACAAATCTCAATTCAGTTCTTTACTATACCGAGTCTACAACATACTGATGCCGATAACACTTTCGGTCTTACACCTTATACAAATACATGAGTAATTTGAAAAAACCTAACTACCCATGCTAAACCACCACCCCGTCCTACTCTCGAACGAAATCATCTTCGGTGTACCTGAAAATAAAAACGATGCCCCTAGGGGCACAGCTTTCGCTGCATATGAAATTTGCATACCCCACGTGCTAACCGGGGTACGCCGACTACTTTTGTTGAGAGCATGGAGTTCATTTTAATTCAAACAACATGCAACATCGCAATACATTATATATGTATACCACACAAGAATCAAGATTCAACCATGGAATATAATCCCTAACTAACATATCAAGTTGTTAGTTCGTATTAACTTACTCTAGGCCTTGAGGGTTTCTACCTCTCTAATGCCTTAGTTACTTTGTTTAATGTCTCACCCACTCTCTTGGGTTACTCTTACTTTATCTCACCCACACTCTTGGGTACTTATTCATTATCTCACCCACACTCTTGGGCTACTTATTCATTATCTCACCCACACTCTTGGGCTACTTATTCATTGTCTCACCCACACTCTTGGGCTACTTATTCATTTTCTCACCCGCACTCTTGGGTTGCTTCTACATTATCTCACCCACACTCTTGGGTTACTCTTACTTCATCTCACCCACACTCTTGGGTTACTTACACTCAAGCTCATGTAGTTCTCGAGACACTAGAGGTCTCCTACGCTCTTCTCCCTTGTTTCTCATAATACATACTTAAGCCAAAACACATGGCTTTCAAGCATATTCTTACTTCCCCGATTTTGACCCTACTCTTGGTCTAGCATGGTGGGAAGGTTCAACTAGCTCCCGGAACTCTATCTTAGTTCCTACTCTTTCACATAGGTCCGAACTTCTCTCGGACTTCTCACGTTCCCATACACTCCTCTCTTGGAGTTAAAGTAATTATGTATACTAGTCTAGAAGCATCACTCTTGATGTTTCTAATGACTTAGGAAATTCTTCTTAAGTTCAGGTATCCTTAGGTTTTAAGGGGTGCCTAATATTTCGAATACTTGAAAGTTTCGGTTATTTTTCTCATACCGGATCGAATCCTCATATAGGAGGTCGACCGTATTTTAGGGAGTTTAATGGCCCCTTATGTCTCTTTTACTTTTCCCACAAGTTCACATCTTTGAACTATTTTCAATCCTCTAGATGGAGGTTCATTTACCTTTCCACATTTATTTATTTCGTGGATTGTTTCAATTTGGTTTTCTAACCGTTATCGGGTGTTTACTCAACCCGTACAACTTCCTCACATCCTAGTGAGTTCATGTGTTTGCGTTATCGTTATTCTTTAATCGATAGCTTGTGTGTTTGCACATTTCCGTTATTTTACAAAACGACCCGATCTACGAGTTTCTAGCCAATCGTTACTCAGCTATGAGTCGGTCTACACACTAAGTTAGACCTCACCGGCATTCAGGTATGTTAGCTCATACAATATACAACAAGACATACATAATCAAGCAATGGATTATTCTCATGCTTTAGTCTTGATTAAGCCGGCACACAAACACACAAATCAACGTAACACGGTTAGCATACGGGGCATGAGAAAATCATACCTTACACCTTGGTTTCACTTTTACCGTGTCCTCACATTGCTCGGTTCACGCACGATACTCTGATAATGTTTTAAACACTATTATCAATACCAAGCTCATACGGTACGTAATTAAATACTACTCCCGTACTTACCCCGTTATCCCGTTATCTCGGTTTTACTCTTGTTAATTTAAGTTCTCACTTCTCAATCACTTCTAGCACTTTCTTACACTTCTTAGGGCCTTTACAAGCCACCAAACAAGGCCTTAACAACATCTAAAACCATTACACATCATTCCCCCATCTTCTAGGCACTTTAAAACACATACGGTGAAATTTTGGGGGTGGTCCGGGACTTGGTCCGGACCCAAAGTCCCAGACCAGTTGTAAAACTCACTCTCGGCCACTTTTCTGCAATGGTCCTGGTCCTGGTCCTGGACTAGGGTCCCGGACCACCTGCTACATCAACTCTCAGGGCGTTTTTATGCTTGGTCGGGGACTTGGTCCGGCCCCTAAGTCCCGGACCCTGCTAAAAAGCTCCTAAAACCTCAATTTTCAGCCCCTAATCCATTCTTAATACACCCCTAATCATTCCCTAATCTTTCCACAAGTTTTCCACATGTTTAATCTCCCTAAAACACACCTTAAACCTTCTTAAATCATTGGTCATACACTTGCTCAATTCTTGCTAAATCTTACAAATTAAATTCTCACTTTTGCACTTATTCACTTTAGTGCATTCTCACATTTCCTCTTGGTAGCTTATACCTTCTACCAACCTTACCAAATCACTTACTCACCACTCCAATTCATTCCTAGACCAATGCACTCCAAAAACCCAAGTTCAACTCATGTTACTAAGGTCTTGAACACTAGTTTACTCTCTAGGAATTTCAAAGCATTACTACAACATTTGCTACAGCTTTTGCATCCACCCTTCCAACTCTCATTCTCTAGTTCTTGGTGGGTTTAATCCCCTCATTTACACTTCCCTTTACTCCCAAGTACACATAGGTTCACCAACCTCTCAAAATCCCTTAACACTCGGTTTTCTACCAAAAATTCGCCATAACCCGGCTACTTTCCTAGCAATGCCCAAAAGCTCATACCATCATTTAATTCAGCCTAAAACTAGCCAAACCCACAATGGTTCTAACAGCACACATAATCCATCAAAACTCACCAAGTTCTCCAAATACAACACAATGCATAATTCACAAAATGCATAGCTCTTAAACCTCTCATTCAAGCATTGATTCACAAATGCGTCAAGTAATACCACAACCCTTCCTCATCTAAACAAATCACATTCCAACTCATGTGGGAATTCATTCATTTATTTATTTTCCCTTCCCAATTACTAAAAGCATTAAATTAGGCTCTAAGGTAAATTATTTACCTCTTGTTCACAAGCCTTTCCTCTTTTTCACTCCTTCACTTCTTCTTCTTCTTTCTCTTGATTGAAACAGGCCAAGGGCCATGGAGTTTCCCAACTCCAACCCAACATTCAAAGCAAGAAATGAGTTTAAGTAAAAACACTTAACCTCGTTAATTAGAAATGCTTAAAGCTCTAAAATTGGTGATTACTTTGAAACGCAAGGATGGGGCTTTGATAAAAAATCAAAGAGGAACTCCCTCCAAGCTTTTGAGGATTATAACAATGCTCATACAAGGGAATAAACAAGGCTCCATTAGAGGCCAAAATCGGCCAAGGTATAAAATGGAGAATACATGACTTTTCCATGGATATTTTTACCTTAATAGAAAGAGGAGGCTTCAAGCTTCAAAATGGTGTGGTTTTCTCTTCAAATGGGCAAGACCCATGAGAATGAACTTCATCCTTTTCGAATTTGGAAAAGAGGGGATGATAGGGCTTGATGAGAGGAGTTCAAATATGTAGTTATTTTTGAATTTGGAGCATGAATAAAGCTTGGGCAAGATGAAGAAGTTGAAGAAGCCATGGGAGAGGGCTCCATTTTTGTACCAGTACAGAGAGGAAGGGGAGAACGGTGGAAAGGAGGGAGGAAGGAGGGAAAGAAAAGAAAGAAGTGAGGGAGGAGAGAGAGTAAAGTCCCCTTTTTCTACTTTTCCACTTTTTTCTTTCTTTTCTTTTCTTTCTCTTCTTACTAGCTAATAACAGAGAGGGGGGAGACTTATTTAACTAATAAAAACCGGCCACCACTAAGTACATATCAGCTGGAGCATTTTTCGTCTTTTACAAAAAACGCTCGTTATTTTACCCGGTTTGGCACTATTCACTAACCGGGCCCGTTTTTCAGATTTTTCTCATTTCTTTATTTTTAATGGTTCCTAAGCTTCCATTAATGTTTAATTATAGTTATTTAATCAACTATAATTTTTACGGGTATGTTCGACCACTTAAAGTCTTGTTTTCGGGTTTTCTCGAAAAACGCGCTTCAAAGCTTTGTTAGCGTTTTAATCCATTATTTGGATCTATTTTCTTCGGGAATTATTCCCACATACTAATTAGGAATAATTAAGCCTTAGGAATCCATCTCGGACCCTAACGAGGTCATATACCTCCCAAACTTATTTAATGCGCGTTTTAGCATTTTTCGTGTTTTACGCACTTTCTCTTTTCTTTTGGGTTTGTTCTCTTTACCGATACTCTCTAGGCACTATTAGGCCTTTAATATTCATATTATAATAATTTAATCACCATTTTAAGTCCGGGGTATTAAACCTGTAGAGATAGTGTCGTCATATCTTTAATGCGGAGACAATGGCTCCTAGCTCAAGATCATGTGTCGGGTAATTCTCCTCATGCTTTTTCAGCTGGCGGGAGGCGTAAGCTACTACCTTGCCATGCTGCATGAGTACGCATCCCATGCCCTTGCCTGATGCATCACAATAAACTTCGAATCCCTCTGTGCCCTCTAGAAAAGTGAGAATGGGCGCTGAGGTCAACGAGTCCTTCAAGCATTGAAAGGATTCTTCACAATCGTTTGTCCACACAAACGGTGCATCCTTTTTCAACAGTGCCTTCATGGGCTTCGCGACTTTGGAGAAGTCTTTCACGAATCGTCAGTAATAACCAGCTAGACCAAGAAAGCTCCAGATATCAGAAACATTCTTAGGTCTAGGCCATGAACGGACTGCTTCAATCTTAGCCGGATCAACTAAAATATCCGCGCTCGAGATCACATGACCGAGGAATGATACCTGATCAAGCCAGAACTCGCATTTGGAGAACTTCGCATATAGTTGGTTCTCGCGTAATGTCTCAAGTACACTGCTCAAATGGCTCTCATGCTCGTCTCTCGACTTCGAATAGATGAGAATGTCATCGATGAAGACCACCACTGAAGTGTCTAACTACTCACTGAACAACCGATTAATCAAATCCATGAACTTAGCTGGTGAATTTGACAGTCTGAATGGCATTACTGTAAACTCAAAGTGGCCATATCTCGTACGGAATGCGGTCTTCTCAATATCGGGTTCTCTGATGGCAATCTGGTGATACCCGGATTGGAGGTCAATCTTGGAGAAGACTAAAGCTCCCTTCAATTGATCGAACAGGTCGTCGATGCATGGCAATGGGTATTTGTTCTTCACAGTGACCACATTAAGCTCGCGGTAGTCGATGCAGAGGCAGAGACTACCGTCCTTCTTCTTCACAAAGAGGACCGGTGCTCCCCAGGGTGATACGCTCGGACGTATAAACCCTTTGTCGAGTAAATCCTTCAACTGTACTTTCAATTCAGCCATCTCTGCTGGTGCCAAACGGTACGGTGCCCTAATAATCAGACCCGTGCCCGGCACAAGCTCAATCTCAAATTCAACTGCTCTCTGTGGTGGCATGCCGGGAAGTTCCTTCGGAAACACATCCGGGAACTCCGACACTACCGGTATGTCGGTGCTGAATTCTGGATCTCGCTCTAGGTCTTGCACATAACAAGGAATACCTCGTGCCCTTTTCTGAGCTCTCGGTACATGGACATGGCGGAGATGATGGTGGTCGAAGGCTCTCTGGGCCTCTAGCGGTATGAAATTGTAACCCCAGATGGACTCCAGAGCAGCAATCTATGCTCGATGCAGAGGATTTGCCCCTTATGCCGCTGCAACCAGTTCATCCCGACTATCTGGTTGAATCCCAAACCACTGAATTCGATGAAGGAAATGGGAAACGCCTCGCCTTTAATTTGGATGGTGGTAGCTCGGTAGTATTTCGTACACTTAACCCGCTCCTTTGACGAGAGCGTAACCATGAAATCTGGTTGCTCATCTGCGTCTAGCCGCAACCTCTTCACAAAATATGGTGAAACGAAGGTATGAGAGGCGCCGGAGTCGAATAGTACAGTGGCATCAACGACATTCACCGGAAAGGTACCCGTGATAATAGTGCCGCTCTTACCGGCCTGTGTCTCTGTAAGAATACTTAGGGCACCTTCCGTACCGAGTCCACAACCTAATGATTCATAAGCTTTATAAGATTCGATGGTATAATGCAAGTGGAATTTAATAACCAACACTGCTTTTATTGATAAACATCGATCATACATGGTGTGTCTCTAATACACATTGCTATCATATTACATGATGTTACATAATTAATACTTCCTAAAGGTAAGGTTCAGGCGTCCTGGTTTCAGGTGTGTGGCATTGACCACCATCGATGGTGCCATATTCAACTTAATCTTCTTGATACCTTGATATAGCATTCTTGACTTTCCACCCATGATCAAGACATCTCCTGACTTAAGTACCAGTTTCTCGGCGAGGTCCACACGCTTCTACTCGCTATACAAGAATTCGGCGTCATCACCAATGGACCAAGACACTACGGGCACTCCTGATTCAAGAGATTCCGCTGTCTCGTCCTTATCTTGATGTAAACCAAGTCGTCCACCTTCTTCGTAGAAGTTTAGAATGCAAAGGTCCGTGAAATACCCTGAAATTAAAAATAATGATTAATTTGGCTAATGATGATTTTTAAAGCTTAATTGTATCTAAATAAACATGAGGGAATAAATCCCGAAGAAAACAGATCCTTAAAACGGATTAAAAACACAAACGAACCTTAAAACGCGTTTTTAGAGGAAACCGGGAAAACACGACTTTAAGCGGGTCAAATAGACTCGTAATAATTTTGGTCAACCAAATAGTCATTAATAAACATGAATGAAGGTCTAGAACCAATAAAATCAATTAAACGAGAAAATTCTGGAAAACGGGTTCCGGTAGTAAAAACTGTAAAAACAGGAAGTTGCGGGGTAAGAGTGTAAATAAACTAAGCTAGTGTGTCCACTTTTGGAAATAGAAAAAATTAAAAGCTAAGTGAGGGCTGTGTGTGGCTGGCTCCACCTCCCCCTCTCATTCTCTTAAATATCCCTTATTTACAAAAGACAAAAAGTAAAGCAAAAAGTAAAAACCTCACTGTTACCCTCTCTCTCCTACTCCCTCTCATTCCCACCGTATAACTCCCCTCTCTCTGATTTCTCTTCTTCTCCAAGAAGCCCCTACAATGGCGATTTTGAGAAACCAAAACAACCTCCATATCTATCCTCTTGTTGAACCCTCAAAGCTTCTCCAAAAATTACAAAAATAGTACCATTGGATTCCTCTCATCAAGGCGAACATCTCCCTATTCTCCAAATCCGAAAATACCCATTTTCATCTCCATGGGTGTTCTTGTTTTTGAAGATGAAGACCACCATTAGAAGCTCCTCCTTCACCTTTTTGGTCTAAGGTAAAAAGAAATTCGAAAAACTAGCATTTTTAGCTCTTATTTGCAAAATAGAGATTTCCATGTTTTGAGTTCTTATGCCTTGCTTCTCCAGCCGATTTTGGCTTCTCTTGTGGAGTGGAAATCTTGCTCTTGTTGCTATCCATCTGTAACACCCCAACCGCTAATCTCGTCATTACCTCTTAAACCGTTACTAATTACTCCTACTCACGCAGCGGAACTCTAATTACAACGAGGGGTGAAACAATGCCGTTAGCCACCCATGTGGCTAACCAGGCCTTACTTACATACCGTAACGGTCTGATGAACTGGAACAACCGAATACACAATACTAATAATTTACTCAAATCATTTCTTTACTATACCGAGTCTACAATATATGGATGCCGACAACATATACGGTGTTACACCTCTTTCAATACACAAGCAATTAAATCTAACTACCCATGCAAACCACCGACCCCGTCATACTCTCGAACGGTACCATCTTCGGTGTACCTAAAAAATAAAAACGTTGTCCCTAGGGGCTCAGCTTAACGCTGCATATGAAATTCGCATACCCCGAGCGCTAACCGGGGTACGCCGACTACTTTTGTCGAAAGCATGGAGTTCATTTTAATTCAACCAACATGCATATAGTAATACATTATATATGTACACTACATAAGGATTCGACAATCAATCATGGGATACAATCCCTAACTAACATAACAAGGTTGTTAGTTGTATCGATTTACTCTTAGGCCATGAGGGTTATACCTCAGTATGCCTCGGTTACTCATTTAATAGCTCACCCACTCTCTCGAGTTACTTATTCTTATTTCCGCCCATTCTCTTGGGCTACTGGTACTATACTCACCCATTCTCTCGGGTTACTTGCACTCATTATCTCATCCACACTCTTGGGTTATTTATACTCATTATCTCACCCACACTCTTGGGTTAATTATACTCAAGCTCTTGTAGATTCTCGAGACACTACAGGTCTCCTACGTCACGCTTGTTACTCTTAATACATACTTAGGCCAAAACTCATGGCTCTCAAGCATAGTCTTACTTCCCCGGTTTCGATCCTACTCCGGGTCTAGCATGGTGGGAAGGTTCAACTAGCTCACGGAACTCTTCTTAGTTCCTATCTCTTTTACTTAGGTCTGACTACTCTTGGACTACTTACATTCCCATACACTCCTCTCTCGGAGTTATCATAATATTATGTATATTAGTCTAGAAGCATCACTCTCGATGTTTCTAATGACTCTGGGAACATTACTTAAGTTCGGTTAATCTTAGGTTTTAAGAGTTACCCATACATTTCACTTACTCATACATTCGGTTATTTTCTTATATCGGGTAAAATCCTCATATAGGAGGTCGACCATGTCTCAAGGGAGCTACTAATCCCTTAGGTCTCTTTTACTTTCTTTACTAGTTCACATCTTCGAACTATCTTTAATCCTCTTGAAGGAGGTTCACTTATCTTTCCCCTCTCATTTGTTTCGTGGATTGTGTCATTATGGTTTACTAACCGTCATCGGGTAATTACTCAATCCGCACATCTCCTCACATTCTAGGGAGTTCATATGTTTGCGTTATCGTTACACTTTAACGGATAGTTTGTGTGTTTGCACGTTTTCGTTATCATAAGCATCGACCCGATGTATGGGTCTCTAGTCAAACGTTACTCACTCTGTGTCGGTCTTTACACTATGTTAGACCATACCGGCATACAAGTATGTTAGCTCATTCAACATACAGCTAGACATACATAATCAAACAAGGGATTATTTTCATGCTTTAGTCTTGCTTAAGCCGGCACACAAACACACAAATCAACGTAACTCGGTTAGCACGCAGAGTATGAGAAAATCATACCTTTCACCGGGGTTTTTACTTTTACTGTGTCATCTCACCATGCTCGGCTTACACACGATCCTCTGATAACGTTCCAAACATTATTATTAATACTAAGCTCATACGGTACATAATTAAATGCTACTCCCGTACTTACCCCGTTATCCCGGTATACTTTGTTTTACTCATGTGTTCTTTAACTCACATCTTCCTCATTCACTGCTAGCACTTGTTTACACTTCTTAGGACCTTTACTAGTCACCAAACAAGACCTAAACATCATCTAAAGCCATTACCACTCACTTCCCCATCATTATGACACCTTAAAACACATTCTGGTACATTTTTACACTGGTCCGGGTTTGTGTTCTGGTTTACAAACCCGACCAGACACGGTTTAAAGTTTCTCGACAATTTTACATGTGGTCCTGGTTTGTGTCCTGGTTTACAAACCCGGACCACCCCCTGGGATGGCTTTCTGGTGCGTTTTTGATGTGGTCCGGGTTTGTGTACTTGTTACAAACCCGACCATGTCTGTAGGTGTTTAAATTGTCTGTTTTTGAGCAGTTTTCAACCCCTAAATCACCTCTAATCATTCCCTAACCATTCCACATGTTTCCCACTTGTTTAATCATCTAAAACATGCCTTAACCCACTTTAGACATAGGTTTAAATCCCTACTCAAATTCTTGCTCAAATTCTCAAACTTCCATTCCCTCTGTTGCATTTTGCACACTTGTGCTACAAATTTGTTTCTGCTAGAGCTTTACCATTATGCCTCTTGCATTATGCTCATCCTAGATTCTACTCCACCATACAACCCTCTCAACTCTTGTTTCCAGGGCAATTAGATACTCATGATAAATCCAAAACACACCTTGTTCTTCTCTTCTCATTAAACACTCAAGTCTATACATACCTAGACTAATTTTGACAGCACTTGTCTACTTTCAAAGCATTTTCACCACACTAAGTGTGTTCACAATCAGTTCTTCACCCCTGTTTGGTTTGGACATCAACAACTATAACACTTACTATAACAACACAATGATTTCCACATTGTTAACACATATTTACTAGCTTAGTTTCTAGGTTTATTTCACACACCCAAACAACATTAAAGCTCCCTCGTTCAACAAACTATGTTGTAGTATCATGACAACACCAATTCAAGGTTATTAATTCAACACTAACATCTGTTTTGCAAGCCAAATGAAACCAACTCAAGGTGAGCTTATTACCTTGTTTGTTTTCGGTTTTCTTTCTCTTCTTCCTCTTTCTCTTGCTCCCTCTTTCTCTTCTTGTTTCCACACCACATAAGGATTATGGATTGCTTGCTACAACCATATCCCGCCACACACATAACAACAATTCAATTCAATTTTTCCCACACAACCTAATATTTTTAAGGAGCTAGTTTTCAAAGCTAACTTAGATATACCTTAGATTAACCAAATGGATAGCTTGGCAATCAATTGGAGGAGTTTCCAACAATCCACAAGAGCATGAGAACTGGCTGAAACGGGAGAAAATTTCAACGGGGGAAAATTTTCCAAACTTGCAAAAACTAGCTAGGAATGAGCAAGACTCTTGCTTAATATTACCTTAAGGCATCAAGGAGGTGAAGGAGAGGTTAAATCGGCCCCTTCAGCTTCAAAAGGCCCAACATCCATGGAAGTGAAGATGAAAGAATCAAGATTCTGTTGGGTGGAAAACGAAGCTCTCACGAGAGGAATCAGCGGTATAATTTTGTGTGATTTGGTGGAGAAATGAGCAAGAATGGAAGGAGAAGATAGAGGTTGTGTGCTGCTTTGGAGTCGGATAGCTTAGAGGAGGAAGAAGTAGAACAGAGAGCTGGGCAAAAACGTAAAATAAGGAAAGAAAGGTGAGAGAGAGTACTTAAACTACTTTTTACTATTTCACTTTTTGCTTACTTATTTACTTGTCATCTATTACTAATTAGCTAGCAAGCTTATTAATGTGTGTGTAAACACTAATTAAAACCGGCCCATATATATTACAAGCTGGGAGTGTTTTTCGTCTTTTACAGAAAACGCTTGTTATTTTACCCGGTTTGGCACTATTCACTAACCGGGCCCGTTTTTTAGATTTTCTCGTTTCTGTATTTTTAATGGTTATTAAGCTTCCATTAATGCTTAATTATAGTTTTATAGTCAACCATAATTTTTACGGGTCCGTTTGACCATTTAAATTCACGTTTTCGGGTTTTCTCGAAAAAAAAACGTGCTTTAAAACTCCGTTAGCGTTTTAATCCATTATTTTGATCCGTTATCTTCGAGAATCACTCCCGTATACTAATTAGGCCTAACTAAGCCTTTGGGATCCATCTCGGACCCTAACAAGATCATATATCTCATATACTCATTTAATGCGTGTTTTAGCGTTTTTCGCGTTTTACGCAATTTTCTCTTTTCTTTTGGTTTTATTCTCTTTACCAATACTCTCTAGGCACTACTAGTCCTTTAATAATCGTATTAGAATAATTTAATCACCATTTTTAGATCCGGGGTATTAAAATCTCCCCCTTAGTAACTTATCCTCAAAGTTGGTGAATCTTAATCGTTACTCTCATGGGCACGCTATGCCAAGGTTATAATACATGTATAACCTTACAGACTCCACCAGTCAGTCTCATTTCACCTCACATACCACAACATATCACAGCATGTATAGCAATCAAAAATACTTTATACTCTCTTCATGGAATCGGTCCGAGACAAGAAAGCACTACAGTCCTCGAATCCATATTGAGTAATATACTACTGATCCCTCAGGCACCGGTCACGTGGACACTTACGCTCTCTGGTCCACGGCCGTTTCATGAAAAATGGGCACTTACTCTCTGGCCCACGGTCCCTTCAGTTCTGATCAAAATGTTTCACGTATAAATATCCTCAGGCACTCTGGTTGACCTCACTCACACAGGATCATCTCCGGGTACTCTCCCCGTCCCGCTGCCTTTTGAAAAATCACTCACTATCACCGCCCCAACCGGTCACTTAGGACCGCCGCACGTACGGTGCATTGGTTTCAAAACTAATACACGCCCACGTTCTACCGGTCATCAAGACTTAAGGCCACAGCCATCGGCGGGTGATAGCGGTTTAAAACCAGTTTTCATTTCCATCTTCATACTTGAAGAAAATTCTTTTGTAAATTCCATTTGAAAATTCTTTTTAAAGCATCACAACTCCAAATCCAATTTATGGTAGTTGCCTCTTTTCTTAGCGTGATTTCTTGTGACCACTTATAGGGAGCTTCAGGAATCATCCCACCCTGATGTGATAAGCATCAGTGTGGAACTATCCTTCCACCCCAATTTGTGTTCGGTTTCCCTTGATCGCTAGCAGATCAAGTTCCACCTCCCACGTCAGTTTCAAACAATCAGATAGTCAAACATTTTCGTTTTCTATCTTTGACTCTTTCTAGTCGTATTCAAAACCCAACTCATTTCAACTTATCTCTTAGTAATGGAACCTAAGTCCTCCATTATTCTCAACTTTACTTCACTTACTTTACCTAAGCAACTCATGACTTAATTTCTCAAATTGTTACTCAATTAAAACACACTACATACAACTCCAAAGGATGGAACTCACTCCATCAATCATTCTTAAATAAAATCACTTAGGGAACTCACTCCCTACTAGGTTATACACCGGTTTCATACCGATTCATACTCTTAATATCTCATGTCTAATCTCAACAGACATATACTATAGGGATTCTCTTTCCCCAGGAGTTTCCCTACTCCTCTTTTCATATTATTATATACACATCACTCGCATCTCTCATGCAAAATACTCATACTTACTCGATGAATGGGTACATATGTTTATGTAACATGAGGTCCTATCATCAAAATAATTCATTTTGTGCTATGCACATAGTAGTGTACGCACCAATACGTAAAACATACTCTAAGCGGTTTCTCGCCCTACCCCCCTTAAAAGGGGTTACGCCCACGTAATCGACCATATGTTATTACTGAACATTGGTTCACTAATTCGACTATCATGAAGTGTTTTAACTTCAATGCGGTTAATTGACTCATAACCGGGTTCGGTTCTAGCCTCCAAGACTTCAAGGCGTTTATGATTAGCCATTTACTCATGTTTGTCATGTATACTTAACTTTGAATTACAGCCCACTGGCTCCTGATGTGTGATCGGTAACTAAAGCTTAATTCGCCCTTTGGTATTCTCAATGTATTATTCACTCCCTTTCTATCCCTTTTTGACTTGGGAATAAAGGTTTCTCAATCGTCGCGTGGTACCTCTTACCGTATGCGAATTCGATGAGTTATAGATTTTTCTCTCCAGTTCTCTGGAAATCTATTTCGTATAACACTGTATAATTTCATGATTATTCACTTACTTTTTTCCGACTTACTATCGGTTGAGGTCAAGCTACTTAGTATGTAGTGCTTCCTCATTTAATTTTTTTGTTTGTTTACTTGTTTCTGTACCAGAGTTCTTCATTCGTTCTACTGCATTTACCATCCATCGATCCTGGGTCCTGTGGGTTACTGCCCACATACTTCGTGCACCTTTGGCCAACGGCCGCACAGTTACTTCTCTAGATTCTCACTCAACAGGTTCCGTTGACAATTCTCAAGTTCCTAGCCATCCATAAGATCATTACCGCACAAGTGCAATACCAAAACACTCAGTCATACACAGTGCAGAAGCGTAAACGCTTGGCAGTAAGTCACCTATGAGATAGGAATGAACATGTCTCCTTTACTATCCTTTTGATCAACATCACATGGCGGTCTGGCTAATACTCTTACAATGGTCGCTTGCTGCGTACCATGTTCTTATTCGTTCCTATGGCATCCGCTACTACTTTAGCTTCCGCTCATGTGCTCCCGCCATTTATATTATGGCTCGCCATTCACTTGGCTCAATAGAATACACTGTTATCTTAACCTTCTCTGCGCTTCTTGCATATTGTTTACTATGTAATTCATATTGCACACTTACAGTGTTTGCTACTCATCCGATTAGTCTCTCGGTTTCCTTCCACTGCTATCAAAGCCTTTCTATATACTGTCTCTGCTTTATGTACTCCTTAGCAATAAAGACATGCTCAAGTTTCACTACACCGCTGTAGCAGTTTCACATTACATTCTTGGGTGGTAGCCTTTCTCTGGAGGATTCACGCAATTGCCGCTCCCTAGGCTCCACAATAACTAATGGTGTCCCCATTCTAAGGTAGTGGTTCGTTCTCCACAATTCCTTTTTATGCCTTTATGCATAGGTTTTGTACGTTTAAATTTACGAACGGTAATTGGTTTTTCCGGCTTACAAGCCACTTTGCCTCGAGCCATATTCTGTGCGGCTGTTTATACAAGTTTCTACTTCTCCGTACACCATTCTATGGTTTGGAGGTATTACTGGGCTCCTTGGTATGATTGTCCCATCACACTTCCGTACATGGAAGGCCCTTTTTGTATCCCGACAATAATCAGTGCCCTTTGGCAATTTAGGGTATCCCTTGCTACGTGGGATCCCTTCGGGTTCTACCCGAGTGTTCGCTTACACTTGTGTTCTCACACGATGTTTCGTTCAACTATTGTTGATTCTGGTACCCTTCACGGATTTCTCCTGGGTGTTACTGAGTCATGCCATTACATCTGGCTTGAACTCATGGGTATGTTCAGTTCCTTACCCGCATTGCGGTTATATATAGTTCGAACTATCCCGTTTAGGGTTGTAATGTCTCCCATTATTGGGTATATCCTAGGTACTTTCCCTTTACCTTCTTTGTCAAGTCTTCATTCTCTTTAGTGAAGTATACTATGGGAATTCTATCCCGTTTATCGAACATTAATATGTTCATTTTAGGCATTCGCCGTATTTTTTTGCGCTGGGTATTCATCCCAGTTACCTTATATATTTCCTTCATAATTTCTGAGACATATCCAATGTCTATATTTAATACTCGGTGCTTCTCGCACTTTCGACTCTTAGTCATCCATTTGATATGGGTTCTTGACTCCTTTTGCATTTTAAGCTTCTCTATGTTCTTCGGTCATTCGAGGTGTCCAACTGTCTTGGTTTGTATTGGCTCTTTCATCCGTAGTATAGAGTGGCTACTTCGCATGTTCCGTACTCTACTTGTATACTTACATGGAGTATCTTATTGATACGTTACCACTTACCCGACTAACTTATAATTGGCCTGTCAGGCCCGCAAGCTCCTTCGGAGTGCGGTCGTTCCACGTCTCATTTAGTACACTGTAGTGTTGGTCACACGCCTAGGCGAAGTATTCTGTTGCCAACTCCTCTTATATCGTCCTATGATAACCTTCCGTGGTTTTCTGGTTTGGTTTAAAATTTGGGGGTTTTTGGAAAATTTTATGTTTTGAAAGAAAAATTTGAGTTTTGAAAGTAAATTCTCCATGGCATTTCAATGCCGGTTGCTTCTTATCAAGTCTAGCTTCCCGCAGACTGGTATGTTCTTTATACAGTGGTCAGGCCGTTAGGCCTTTCCAAGGTTTTGTTTCAGAATTCTTAGGGTTTGTGGTGCTATATTGGCTTCTCTTTCCTTCTTGGTACTTGCTAAGTACTTGTCACTTGTCAAAGTTCCTCTTAACAGTCCTGTTACTACTGCACTTGCCGTGGCAAGTGCGCGGTACAGGCAGTTTTTAGGTTAACTCATACCGGTCACGGTATTGTTCACATTAAATTTGGTAGCCTTATCGGCTCTTCCTTTGATCCTTTGGTCAGATAACTGCTCGTCGGAGCTGCTACTTGTTCATCTTGACACGTATGTCAACCTTTTAGGTGCTTCTCCAATCTTGGAGTTCCTTAATTACTTAGTTCTGTGATCTACCTCGTTGCTCGTTCCCACATCTTCGCTATGGTTACCGAGGTTTAACTTATTTAGGCACTACTTCAGTAGTCCTATTTGGGTATGTCCCGTAATTATGCTCGTAGCTGTCTAAGCTATATCAGTTAAGTATTGCAACTTCTTCGGGTGTGGCAGGGTGGGTGTACCTACTCTCAACTAGGTTCTTAGTTGGTTAGTATACTGTTAGTGGTATTACATAACCATGGCGGTCGGTAGACTTGTGTCCCGGTCTCATTGTTCTCATGAATTCGCTTTGTTGCACGGTTGGTGCATCCTTCTTGTTGCTGCTCGACCAGCTGGGTTCTCGCGACTGCTAAGCATGTCGCCCCGAGCTGCCACAGATACCAGCTTGAAAGTCGGCTCCCTAGGAGTACTGAGATAGGAGACTGTCTTTCCTTTTGCGCTCTTCAGTAATAGTCTATGCTCTGTGCAATGTAGTTGCCCATTATACTTGTGTAGCCAATCCATGCCAAGGATGATATCGAAGCCCAAATTATCAAGCTCGATCAGGTCTGCGTGAAACTCTTCAGTCATGATATTAATCTGAAGTCCCGTGTGAAGTTTTGTGCACCTCACTCTCTCCTTCGTCGGTAGTGTGACTAGGAAATCTGAGAGAGGCTCAGGAGCTGTCTCTAACTTCCTTGCCAAGGCAGAGGATATGAAGGAGTGAGACGCTCCTGAATCGAATAGTATCGATGCACTCACGCCATTTACAGTTAAGGTTCCCATGATGACATTTCCCTTATCCTTGGCCTTGGTCTTGTCCAACACATTTAGAACAGCTCCCTCATTGGACTCGTGGCCTGGGGTTAACAATTCGTAAGATAGTGAGGTTGGGGTGTACGTCTCAAAGGAATTAAAATGCCATTCATTAATCCAATGATTCATACATACAATCTCCATAATTACATCAATATTGCCTAAACGTCAAATTTAACCGTCCGGGTTTCAGATGGGTAGTGTTCACTAAAGTCGATGGGGGCAGTATTTAGCTTAATGCCCTTAATCCCATGGTACACTAGCCTGGATTCTACACCAAATATCAACACGTCCATGACTTCAAAACAATCTTGCTCGCCTTGTCCATCCTCTTCTGATCACCATATAGAAATTCAGCATCATCTCCGATGGAGAATGATACAACTGGTATCCCTTTGGTAATCGACTCGGATGTCTCGTCTCGGTCCTGGTGTAACCCAAGTTTTCCCCCTTTCTCATAAAAGTTCACAACGCAAACTTCGGCTTCTATGTCTGGTATGGGGTTTGTCTCTAATTGTTGTGCAATTTTGACCGCTCCCGTCACCAAGGTTTGAAAACTGTTGGGTATTCTAGGAACTCATGTTCCATCTATCTTCCTTACTTCTCAATACAGCCTAGTTTATGGATCCCAATCCTTACCCATGCACATCATATACAATTTAAGTTTTCGCCCACTCTCGTATCCTGGAGTGTAAAATCCTCCTGGACCTATTCCCAAAGTTCTACATTCATTTACAATGGCTATTTGTTCATCTAGGGTTAGGTATTGCTTGAGTAGGATCGTGCCGGGTCGAAGTACTTGGCATTCTTCCTCTAGATATTCCCAACCTTCGCTCAAAGGTTCAGGTGATCTCGGTCTCATAGGTAAAGGGTAACAGATGTCGAAGTGTCCTATTTAGGTGAGAGGTTTCCTAAGTTAGGTTTCTCTAAATTTGATTCTCACTAAACACATACAAGTTTCATCATTTGATAACTGTAAACACACATTCATGCTTCATGCTTTTGGTTTAGGCTTTAGGCTTACCGGTATCGTGCTGAGTGCTAGTCTCAGCGCCCGAAGCTCTCGCTGAGTATAGGGTGTTTCGGCCTGGAACAACCTCCTTGCCCTTTTGACTCGCGGATGAGGATGGCTATCCTGCCGGACCTCTGGAGTTGGTATTGTTCTGTGGTGTCTGGCCTCCTCGTGGTGTGCTTGCCTCGATAACTGGGGTCCTTTGTGAGTCTCTAGGTCCTTTGTACACCTGGCTTCCGGGGTTAGAGAAGCACTCGTATTCTAGGTGGCCCTCCTACTTGCAGTAATGGCATTCCACCTTTCTGCCTGAGCAGTCTACGCCAGGGTGGTCATTTCCACAGCGCTTGTAGAAGTAATGGCGCTGGGGTGGCTTAGTGCCCTTTGGTGGTGCAGACCTAAGCGGTTGAGCATTAATAGTTGGGCTGGTCAGACGAGGGACCTGCTCCTTCGCCTTCTGACCTTGGTAGTCCTTCCGCCCCTTCTTCTTGTCGAAGAATGTCTTTCCCCGCTTGTTGTAACCGCTAGAGGTCGCTCCCCTATCCCCGCCCTCGGAATTCTTTCTCTTTTTCCCTTGGGCCTCTTCTTGGACTGAAGCATCAGCTCGGTTGCCGACACGGCATCATAGCATTCTTGTATGGAAGCAAAGCGTATGGCTCCCATGAAGCCCTGAATACGATACTGCAAACCTCCTCTAAACTTCTGGATTTTTACTGTGTCGGAGTAGTTGACCCCTGGTATGTAGTCTAGTAAGCTGATGAATCGAGCATAGTACTCATCAACTGTCTGACCCCCTTTAATCAGAGTCTCGAACTCTTGTCACTTTCTCTGCTTCAGATGCTCAGGGTAATACTTGTCCTGTAACACCTCCACGAATGTTGTCCAGTCAAAGTTTGGTGTGGCTCGATGGTGGTCCTCGACCGACCACCACCATATGTCTGTAGCATCCTTCAGGTTGTAGGCTGCAATGTCAACCTTCTGGTCTTCTGGAACTCGAATAGCTTTGAATGTCTTCTGATGCTCCATAATAAATTTCTCTAGCAGGGCAGGGTCTGGTTCCCCTGAATAGGTTGGTACTCTAGCTTCTGCCACGCTCTTAAGTCAGTTAGTCTCCCTGGGCTGTGGCGGGTGGGGTATGGCTCCCACAAACTGAGTTCCCACCTGCTGGGCGAAGGCTGCCATGGCCTCTGCCAAGCCTGGTATCTCTGGGATGTCTGCCGGTGTCTCTCCACCACGCCCACTGTTGCCTCCACGTGCTCTACCCTCTCTCGCTTCTCGACATCAATAGGATATAATATATTACTACTCGGTGCTATACCGTTTTACATTCTCAATCATAAATGTGCAAGAAACACTAACTACTAGCAATAAGTTATCCCTAAAATTCTCTTGTCTAAGTCACGAATCCTCACAGACGTTCCCGTATCCCAAAATTCCTATGCTCACTGTTCTTGACTCAGTATCTCTTCGTCAGAGCGGAACTCCGCTCTGATACCAATTTTTGTAACACCCCTAATCCTAATCTCCTATAATCACAAGTCATAGTATAAATAAAATATAATTTGCAACGGAAAATAATACTAACTATCGTTTGGTGTTACACGCCGTTACCCACACATGAGAGTAACAAGGCAACTTTATTCCATCCATCACCTCCAACTCTCCACCGCTGTGATGACCAGATACTGAGCAATCTTAAAGTTACAATCCAAATCCAAACTAAACAAATGGGCAACTAAACCCAATACAACAGAACTCCATAATACAGTACGTAACAAGAATAAAAGGTGTCTTATTGAAAATATATCATCTACCCTGCGTCCCGCTCTCCTGCTTCGTGACTTCGTTCAATAACCTGAAATGTTTGGCCCACTGAATGGCTCAGCAAACTACATGCTGGTATGCTAAATGTAGTCTTAAATCATTTGGATCCCTTAAGTCGCTTAGCCATCTTGATATTAGATTCATTACATGTTGTACCTGTTTACAATAATAGTAATAACTGTAAATGTTAAATAAACACATAATAGTTCACCCAACAATATCAACACACAATCAATAACCAATAATCAATAACCAGTAATCAATAACCAATAATCAGTAGCCAATAACCAGACAAGGTACGCGTATTAATTAACTGTACTTGTTAGTTGGCCTCATGACTCTTATCCTTTTTAACCAACCATTTAAACCTTCCAATTAAATTCCACCTCGGGCGTCATGTTAAGACAACCCTTAATAACTTATTAATGGACAGTAGTCCCCTGGGTCCTAATGGAACCATTGCCAGCTGACCCTTTGGCCATAGATTTCATAATTGCCTTAAAGGCGTCCAATTCGGCCGAAGCCTGCACCAACACTAGTGCCCTCTACCATCATCGAATGTGGATGTGTGGATTCCCTTGAGTGACTCTTGATAGTAGTGCCTCGTAGTGATCACGCTGTGCAACCAGATAGTCGAAACTAACTGGATTCCTCTCTTTGTAAGTTAGTCCTTTAATCATTGACACAAGATCCAATCCTTGAGTTAAGATTATGACAATTGACCGTCAGTTAGGTTCTTGTAATACCTAAAGGTCATCTAGTCTTGTTCGAGTTTAGATGTATAAACTTTCAGTCATAAGACGTTCGCATAAAATAAAACGCGATGGTTCGAGCAATATAGTTCACAAGATCATATACATAAATCACAGATATCGCTCTTAGCAATTAAACACACAACGTCTGGACCTCAGGAAAATCCTTAGGACATTCAGGCCACACAATTAACATACCGTTCACCGTGAAAATTGCTAGCTTGACAGTTCACGCTTAGTAGTTTCTCCCCGTAACGCTGTTATACGTACATGCAAATACCGGGTAACGTTAATACAACTAGCACTAACTATTACAGTACTATTGATACAGAACTAATACCCGTAGTATACTAACCCTGTATGTTCTTTAATTTCTCCAGTTATCGAACAGTGGTTCGAGGTAGTTTAACAGTTCGTTATTTTATGTTGCAACTACATGTGATAATGAATTTCCTCCTTATAGTATACCTCCATCTCTTTAATTATATACTCACAATTTTTTTCACTTATTCTATATATTAATACAATTTGGTTATTTTTATTACAACCACAATCATTTTATAGACTTTACATTATACTCCAAAATACATTATTTTACTTAGTTTTAATTCCTTAATTTTTTAAATCACAAAATGCAGACGTTATAATCTGAGTGGTTGTAATGGTGTAAAATTAAAAGAAAAGAAATTAAAAACTCAAAATAAACGTCGGGCTGCAAACAAATCCCGGTCGCAGTAGTATAGTGAAAATGTAAGCGACCGGATATCGAACCACGGGACTAATATACATATTATAGTACCTAAGCGTGTCACAAAAAGGGGGGATTAATTGACTTGTTTTTTTACAAATAAAAAGAAAGATAAAATAACCAAACAAACAGATAAACTAAACGGGACTCTGGTTCACATTAATATAATATCTGCTCTTCCATGCTAGGTCTACTGGTTTAATTATAATTGTTTGGCAAGATCCTAATTTTATCTTAAGGTCTAAGTCATAGACTCATAAGACTCGTTCCAGTTGTGCGATCAAGCACCCACTGGTGGACGGCAGAGGAGTATGAGGATTTTATTCTTGCAACTTGAAAATACTAACTCATTAAATCATAATAAAGCTTTCTCCAGTTTTACGGCTTAATTAACCTGTCTATTTATCACCGGTCTGATCAAAATAGACTAGCAAGCAATTTAATAAACTCATGACATTTATTAAAAGATGAAAGAAAACCTTTAAGCGTAACAAACTTTATTAAAATTAAAACCAGTAAAACATATTGCATAATTAATACAGATACATAATAATTATTCCCAGAGTATACGAACTCTAGCCTAACATATTAAATAGTTTGGTCTTCTATTTAAATACGTGTGACTAGAGGTGAAATTAATGAGATGAAAAGAAAACAAATGGAGAAGCGGGAGATTAGAGATGAAGATGAACGAGTGAGTGAAAGTGTAGTGGTACGAAGATGGAATGATGGTGTGAATTGGAACTCCAGGAGGAACCACGGACGGAACCTCTGGAAGGACACTGGAGAAGGTGAGACGAGTGTTGTATTTATAGAGGAAGAAGAAGCAGAGCAGCAGCTTCATTGATTGAGCTCGATGATTGCAGCTCCCCATTGATTGCAGCTCATTGATTGCGCAGGGGACAGGGCTGCAACGCGTGCGTGATTTCTGGTAGGCGCCGACTGCTAAAACGATAAGGCGAGTCAAGTTGCAGAGTGAGTCGGCGAAGAAGATTATCCGTTGATTTACACGTGTCCGCTAGATAAGGAGCGGTCTCCTCTGTCTCAACCGCATGTTAATAGGCGGTCTCGTGTGTGGCGTCCGCTTGATATCTGGCGGTACACTCTGTCTCTTGTCCGCCTCGTATGTGGCGGTCGCCTCTGTTTTGTCCGCCTCCTTGTAGGCGGTCGTCTCTTATTTCTATTTCCTTCTCTTGTCCGCGTGTTGAGGGGCGGTTGCCCATCTATGTCTCGTCCGCCTCTTATCAAGCGGTACAGAGGCGGTTAACATATGCATGCGTGACATGCACGTGAGTTCCTTTAATCCTTATGTGTTAGTTTGTCATTTTTCCTACATTTTAACACATATAATACATCAGTTAATATAACAACATAAATATAGGAAAAACCCAAGATAAGTGAGAAACATTACTAAAAATGATGCAATTAATAAGGTGATTAAACCTTAATAAGTCTATATGTTTTGCACTTATCAAACTTCCTCACACTTGACTTTTGCTTGTCCTCAAGCAAATAAGGTATAAAATTATCTCTAAGCCAAAATAATAAAACAAGATTAAATAAGTGTAGAAGGGAATTTAGACAAAGTGACAACTTGAAAGAATAATTCTGCTCTTAGAAGTAGGTTTTTATAAACAGTGAAGAAGAACAATTTAATAAAAGCATAGAAAAACTAGACTGCAGAAAACAAGTTAGATTAACCTGGGATTTCCAACCAATTTCAATTCACTTACCCGGGATGACAAGGGGTGTGAAGTAATGCCTTATTCCGTAATACCTTTCAACACCACGTACTCATGTTCATAAATATAAATTGCAATTTATTATTTACATTCTTTTTTTTCTGAATGTGCAAATATTGTATATACAAAACACACAAAAAATTTTAAAATTGCATTATTTTTCTGTACCCCAGACTTTTCTCTCTATCCTTGTAGCGGTGTTGGGTCTTCTATCCCAGATCACAATACCTTAGGTAGATAGGTGTTAAAGCACCCCAAAGAACTTAATAACCGGATAGACGAGGCCTGTTTTGGTTAGAAAAAATTCATAAACAGCGGAGTACCTTGTCTTTATCCTTTTCTTTCCTTAACTTTCCACATATTTCCATAATCCCAAGCTAAACCAAATTGGTTTTTACAATCAGCAGATCTATCATATTTTGAGTAAAAATAGAGTATTTTGAAGGAAAATAATTTTATACAAACTCCTTGAAATAAAACTACCTTTCAGTTGTCACCTGACATAATTTCAGACACTTCTACAATTATTTATCTCATTTTTATCAAATTTTTTTTTATAGGCAGTTTAGAGTAGCAAAAAGCGAGTGTGGCATTAACGAACAACTGTCATATTTTCAGGGAAAGGTCTCTCCTTCCTCACACTTAAGAGGAGCAATGTCCTCATTGTTCAGAATTAAAGTCAAGAAAAGGACCTTTCAAAATATGACAGACTCATAAAGGATTAAACGCATGTAGGTTGAACATTAATATAATAAATGAGGAATTGAAACTCCCCTTGTATCGTAGATTGAGGAAGGTATCCTTCCTCACACTTAGAGCTTTGGCAGGGGTGAGACGTTCCTCACACTTGAGTTTGCGCAAGTGTTCAACCGAAGATATTGAAATGCCAAAGCAACTGAGGTTGCTTTCCAAAGGTGAGTTCAGCTATATATTCGACATAGAATTTGTTCTGAAAAGAAAATCATATATATAGCCAGCAGAACTCAAGTGGCACCAAAAAGAAAATAAAAATACGATAAACATAAATAATTAGGCATAAATAACTTTAAGCAAAAATAATAAAGTACTACATAAAATAAAAACATGAAGCAAACCGAACTATTACCTTCCAGAAGTTTGATAAGGTTTAAACAGTATAAGTCTACAAAATGTTAGTAAACAACATAATAAAGTACTACATAAAATAAAACATTAAGAGTTAACAAATATTAATAAACAAAAAGCAACATAAAAACTAATATTAATAGCAACATAAATTTAATATTAAAAACAACATAAAAATTAATATTATTAACAAAGCATTAATATTTGACATAAACATTTTAGTAATATTAACAAAAATAGAAAACAAGAAGAACAAATAATATGAAATATAAACAGAATAATTATACAACATAAATTCTGTCGAAAAATCGACAGAACCTCCCCTAAAAATCTACGATTCTCCACAATTAATTCAGTCAAACGCAAGGTAATTTAATACCGTTATCAGCATAAATCCACATATAACAACCTATAATCATAAATTCATTCGTTTAATAAAACAAGGCATAATACAATTGGAGAATGCTATTTTAACATAGCAAGTCTCGTATCTACATATACCTAAATTTGAAATTCATCCAAAACGACAAATTTAAGTATAATCAGTGTAGTTTTAACCTTGTGTATGTATAATATGATTTATAGAAGAAGAATCTGAGACAAAAATCGCATATTAAGCTCGAATTTTCGAACGGGTCGACCTAGGGTTCGAAAGTTCAGTCCTTAATTTCTCCTAGTGTAGTTCATTATTTGTGGATTTGAAACTATAGAAACATTAAGAATTGAAAAACAAAGATTTCGGTACTAACCTTGCGTAATCTGGTGGAGAATTGAGGAATTTGTGTTGAATTGAAGAGGAGGAGAGTTGCGCGGCTTGTTCGTTCTCCTCTGTACCGGGTCGAGCTCTTTAATTTGGAGAAGAACAGATTGAGTGAAACGCGGCGCTTCAACTTTTTTTTTTCATATCGAGTAACATCCGCTCGTTATCAGGCGGAAGAAAATGTGTCTCGTCCGCGCCGTTTGACGCGGTCACGGTATCTGGCGTCTGTCCGTTTTGAGGCGGTAGGGGCTGTGACTCGTCCGCCCGTTAAAAGGCGGATAGGCTGTGTATGGGCCGCGTCGTTTTGGCCGGTCTTGCCCTGTTCGTTTTTTTTTTGATTTCAATAAATGAAACAATAACAAATAACAATTGAACAAATTAAACATTAGTAGACATAAATAATAATTAGTAGTTAGATTACATAAAATTAAAAGTTAGTAGTTAAATGTACAGAAAATTAAATGTTAGAGACAATGGAAATTTAAATGTTAGAGACAATGGAAATTAAATGTTAAGGACAATGGATATTAAAATGTTAGAAAAATAAGAGTTAGAAGTTAGATGTCAGAAGTCAGATGTCCGCAGTCATATGTCCAAAGTCAGGTGTCCAATTAATTAATATTAACAGATTATTAGATAATTAATATCAACATAATATAGTAGATAATTAATATTAACAATAAACAAAATATTATAGACATAATATTAACAGATTTAAAAAGAACAAAATATTTATAATTAAACAGGTGAATAATCCGGGGCTTAGGAACTAGAATAAATCTAGTCCCCGGCAACGGCGCCATTTTGCAGACGTTATAATCTGAGTGGTTGTAATGGTGTAAAATTAAAAGAAAAGAAATTAAAAACTCAAAATAAACGTCGGGCTGCAAACAAATCCCGGTCGCAGTAGTATAGTGAAAATGTAAGCGACCGGATATCGAACCACGGGACTAATATACATATTATAGTACCTAAGCGTGTCACAAAAAGGGGGGATTAATTGACTTGTTTTTTTACAAATAAAAAGAAAGATAAAATAACCAAACAAACAGATAAACTAAACGGGACTCTGGTTCACATTAATATAATATCTGTTCTTCCATGCTAGGTCTACTGGTTTAATTATAATTGTTTGGCAAGATCCTAATTTTATCTTAAGGTCTAAGTCATAGACTCATAAGACTCGTTCCAGTTGTGCGATCAAGCACCCACTGGTGGACGGCAGAGGAGTATGAGGATTTTATTCTTGCAACTTGAAAATACTAACTCATTAAATCATATTAAAGCTTTCTCCAGTTTTACGGCTTAATTAACCTGTCTATTTATCACCGGTCTGATCAAAATAGACTAGCAAGCAATTTAATAAACTCATGACATTTATTAAAAAGATGAAAGAAAACCTTTAAGCGTAACAAACTTTATTAAAATTAAAACCAGTAAAACATATTGCATAATTAATACAGATACATAATAATTATTCCCAGAGTATACGAACTCTAGCCTAACATATTAAATAGTTTGGTCTTCTATTTAAATACGTGAGACTAGAGGTGAAATTAATGAGATGAAAAGAAAGCAAATGGAGAAGCGGGAGATTAGAGATGAAGATGAACGAGTGAGTGAAAGTGTAGTGGTACGAAGATGGAATGATGGTGTGAATTGGAACTCCAGGAGGAACCACGGACGGAACCTCTGGAAGGACACTGGAGAAGGTGAGACGAGTGTTGTATTTATAGAGGAAGAAGAAGCAGAGCAGCAGCTTCATTGATTGAGCTCGATGATTGCAGCTCCCCATTGATTGCGCAGGGGACAGGGCTGCAACGCGTGCGTGATTTCTGGTAGGCGCCGACTGCTAAAACGATAAGGCGAGTCAAGTTGCAGAGTGAGTCGGCGAAGAAGATTATCCGTTGATTTACACGTGTCCGCTAGATAAGGAGCGGTCTCCTCTGTCTCAACCGCATGTTAATAGGCGGTCTCGTGTGTGGCGTCCGCTTGATATCTGGCGGTACACTCTGTCTCTTGTCCGCCTCGTATGAGGCGGTCGCCTCTGTTTTGTCCGCCTCCTTGTAGGCGGTCGTCTCTTATTTCTATTTCCTTCTCTTGTCCGCGTGTTGAGGGGCGGTTGCCCATCTATGTCTCGTCCGCCTCTTATCAAGCGGTACAGAGGCGGTTAACATATGCATGCGTGACATGCACGTGAGTTCCTTTAATCCTTATGTGTTAGTTTGTCATTTTTCCTACATTTTAACACATATAATACATCAGTTAATATAACAACATAAATATAGGAAAAACCCAATATAAGTGAGAAACATTACTAAAAATGATGCAATTAATAAGGTGATTAAACCTTAATAAGTCTATATGTTTTGCACTTATCACAAAACAAACCTCATAAATTCGTTAATTACAAATTGAACACACTAACTTATATAAATTTCTAAATAACCACATAAATTTCGGCTTTGACAATTATTTTCCTATAATTGCATTTTAACCCCAAAAACTTTATACAAGTTACATATTAACCCATAAACTATAGTTTTAATATTTAATTTCCTTAAATACCGAAATGACTCTTATATTTTTACAATCTATGATTTCAACCCATATCAAAATCGGTTTTACATATAAACTTTTATAAATTACATATTCACCCTAAAACATCTATAAACTTAATATTTTATGTCATAAATCAATTTAACCCAAAGTTTTTGGTCAACACTTTGACCAAAGCCTAATTTCATAATTAATACTTTAATATACCCAAAAAATCATATGTAATTCGGTTTAACTCCATATATTCCAGAAATTACAAAATAGCCCCAAAACTTAATAAAATGTTATTTTAACACTTAAACACTTGTCTAAATTCCCCAAAATTCATAACCTTAATTCCTACCTTATATTATCTCATAATTATGCCAAACAAATCCTTTTAACTCTCGGTAATTATATATAGTACCGTATACTTTTCAAACTTACAATTTAGCCACATAACTTAATAAACTAGCCATTTAAATACTTGTAGTTATTTTTAATATTCCCAAAATTTATTATATAAGTTAATATACTTATATTCTTCAATAATCACCAAATGAACCCTTTTGTTCTCGGCTTTCATAATAATTTATCATATGGTTTTAAAACTTGATTTATATCTTATAATAAGTATATATAAATGCATATAAGCCATATAACAAGTCTAAAAATTATGTTAATGACTTAGGATGATTATAAACTCAAAATTAAGCATTTAACTCCTTGACAATTTGGCCTTAATATATATGCATCATAATTAAATTTTGTGACACAAAATTTATATCTTAAGGTAATAATCTTACCTTGTATGTTATAAGTTATTTTCTTGGTAATATAACCGATGGTTATCTGCTTCAATTTAATTAAAGGGTTGTACATAAATTTGTACTAAAGTTTGAAGCTTAAACCAAGCTTAAACCTAATAGATCTAGTTATAGAAACTTACTCTTAAATCAAGGTGATTCTGGTACTTGATTTCCGCTTGAATTCCAAGCTCTTCCAATGCTATATTGATGTAGAATTTTTGGCCTCCATACATAGATTAGGAGATCCAAGTGTTAGACTTCTAACAAGGATTTATAAGTAAGATTTGAAGTAGTTTATAAGAGTTTACCTTAAGTAGTTTGTCAAGGAATTTTTGGTACACCTTAGGATGATTGGAGATCCAAGTTTCCTTCATGAAATGATGAAGATAACATTGATTTAGATGCTAGGATTTTTGGACATATACTTAGGTATTTACTAGGATTTTCAAACAAGAACTATACCTTAACTTGATCTTGTTTGTTCCTTGAGTTGTTGTTGAATCAAGGTGACTCCCTTGGTGTTCCAATGTAGCTGAATTCTTGCCTTAGAACTAGGATGAATTTTTGTTTCAACACTTGATGGAAGTTGCTAGGAATTTGACACAAAAATGGAGTTTAAGGTTAAATCTCCATCAATGGAGCTTGAAGCTCACAAGAAGAAGATAACTAACGAAAAAAGAAAAGAGAGAAATAAGCCTTACCAATTCGGCCAAGAGGTGAGCAAAGAGAATGCTAGCACACGTATGGAATTAAAAGAATAGGCAAGGAAATAGAATCTCTCTTTTGACACAATAATGTCAAATTTAGGCATGCTAGGTAAGCTTTTCCGTAGTTTATTTTCTTTGATTCTTGGCTCCAAAAGTCTCTCAATCAGCCTCTACTTTAAGCCACATGAAGGAGAAAAGGAATGACTTTGTGAGCCACTTGAAGCAAGGTGACAAGGCAAAGGTAGGTAGCTTGTTTCTTTAGAAGTTGAATTACCCATGATAATCTTGCATTGTTTTCTTGTAGGCTCACGGCAATGTGCTGTAGGTAGCCACTTGATTTTTGTTTATTGAAGACATGTAACCAAGTTTAGTTAGGTAGATGTCTTACTTTGATTTTAATACATCAATCACACTCCTCCCTCCTTGGTGTCTCTTAAGGTAATGGTGCTGGGAATGGGTTGTTTGATTTGTTTAATTACAACTTTCACATGTATAGATTTAGATCTAGGCTTGTATTTAATTCCATGACTTACAAAAGCTAATCTCCTTGTTGTTTTCCTGCAGGTTTTCGGCAATGACAGGCCACCTTGGACTGAGATTATTTTGTTATAATGTCACATGGAATGTGGGAGGATGAGTCATCATATTCCAAGACTTTTCAAAAGCAAAAATCTTGTTTATTTGACTACAAAAATCGGCCACCTAAGGGACCATGTGGAATTGATTTTCAACTTGGTCTTTGTCACATAATATTACATTAAGATCATATTGTAACATGTTAAAAGTTACAACATTTATTTGGTACATTTATACCAAGGTAAAAGATGAAAGTTACTAAGGTAAATGTTGAATTTTATTGTACTTTTTGACCAAATTTTCGGCCATATTTGTGCTATGAGTTTAGCACTGGCTTTGATTTATTAAGATGTTAAATTCATCCCCATTTAAGATTCCCAACTCTTGGCTCCTCAAAAACTTATAGGTAATAGCGTAGAACGAGTTTTTACGGCACCCGAAAGTGTGTTTTTGTGCTTTAAGGATATTTTGGTAGATAAGTTGTTCCAACGAGTTCTAAGTGTTTATAAACATTTTTTATGATCAATAATGATGTATTAATGTGTTACATTGAATTATATGGGGTTATATCAACTCATGACGCAATTTTCGGGCTACCGGGACACTCCTAGGGCAAAACAGGAGCGTTAAGAATTTCCCCCGAGCACTTTATGTATTTTTGAAAAAATAGCTCGAGAATTCTCTTTATAATGATGAATAATGGTGATAGGAACTCTAAGAATGAATTATATAGGAGTTCGTGCCACTTCAGCTCCTCTCCAGGGCATTCTCGGGGGTTTATGGGCCCCCCAACGAGTTCCTCTGAGCACTTTGCGTTTAACTGAGAATTTGGTGTGAGTACTTCATCTTATATGTTTAATAAAGTGTTATGGTGCATTTGGAATGAAGTGTAATGACTTATTTCATCTTATAAAGTTTTCGGGTGTTTCCGGGACTTTTCGGGCCTTAAGGGAGGTGTGTTGACTCTCCCGGGCCTTTTGCATTTTTACTCAGTTTTAGATGAGGTCCTATGTTTTAGGGGTCATATAATGATCCTTGATTGACTCAGTATGAGTTTATAGCTTACATAACTTAGTTAGCTTAAGGTCAGCTTAATGCCCGTTTTTTACCTTAAAGAGTTTAGGTGCGTTTTTAACGCCTTAGTGTTTATGTGTTTTCTTACGGTTTCATAATCCCCAAAATAATATTTATTTCCCATTATTTAATTATTTAATGGTTAAGGATATTTCAGAGAGGCTCAGTTGAGCGACCCTTACATGACTGAGATCAGACAGAAGATCACCGACGGTACCTTTGAGAAGAAGAAGTATGACTTCAAATTACACGAAGATGGTCTGATCCGGCTGAATGGCAAGCTATGCGTCCCCCGAAGCAATGCTGAGCTGAGGGATCGCATCCTGTGAGAGTCACATAGTTCTACACTATCCGTCCATCGAGGAGCCTCCAATATGTACAAAGACATGAAGAGGTACTTCTGGTGGTCTGGAATGAAATCCGTTGTGACTGAGTATGTGCTAAGATGCCTTACATGTCAGAAGGTAAAGTTTGAACATCATAGACCGGGATGAATGGTACAATCTATGTCAATTCCAGAGTGGAAATTCCACGACATCTCCATGGATTTTGTTGTAGGACTCCCACCTGCCAGGGGAGGACTCAACATGATCTGGGTTGTAGTCGATCGCCTCACCAAGGTTGCTCGATACATACTGATGACGGACACCTGGAAGGTGGCGAAGCTCACGAAGCTATTCGACAAGGAGATTGTCAGACACCACAGAGTCCAGAAGACTATAGTATCTGACCGCGACACCAGATTTCTTTCGAGATACTGGAGAGCTACAAGGGAAGCGCTGGGTACAGAGTTGAAGCTGAGTACCGCCTTCCATCCACAGACCGACGATCAGACAGAAAGGACCATCCAGACACTGGAGGACATGCTTAGAGCATGTGCCTTAGACTTTCAGGGGAGTTGGATAGATAAGCTCTATCTTATCAAGTTTTCATACAATAATAGCTATCATGCTTCGATTAAGATGTCGCCTTTCCAAGCTCTATACGGTAGACCTTGTCGTACCCCCTTATGTTGGGATGAGTCGAGTGAAGCGGTCATCATAGGACCAGAGTACCTTGAACAAGTCCAAGTGGAAGTGCAACAAATCCTAGCTAACATGAAAGCAGCCCAAGATAGACAGAAATCCTATGCGGATGTGCGACGACGCGACCTTGGGTTCGCCGTGGGCGACCAAGTGTTCTTGCACGTTTCACCTATGAAGGGCGTATTCCGATTTGGCCAGAAGGGCAAGCTGAGCCCGAAGTTTGTAGGGTCGTACAATATCACTGAGAGAGTTGGATCTGTAGCCTACAGGTTAGCTTTACCTGAGGACTTGGGGCGTGTCCATGATGTCTTTCATGTGTCACAACTCAAGAAATACATCGCCGATCCCTCTCATGTCCTAGAGCCCGAGCAGTTATCTATTGAGCCGATGATGAGATATGTCGAGACTCCTGTTAGAATTCTTGATACGAAGACCAGAGACACTCGCCATAAGTCTGTGAGAATGGTGAAGGTCTTATGGTCCAATCATGATGTCGAAGAAGCGACATGGGAGCTAGAAGACGCCATGAAGGCGAAGTACCCATAATTATTTATAGACTAGAGAGTCTAGTACTTAGCAGGTACGGGGCGTACCCCTTTTTAAGGGGGTAGAACCGTTTTGCTTTTGCATTGCTTCGGGTTAGCATTGCATAGTGTGTATGTATCGTAAGTATATTTTGATGGAACATGTAGTGCGAAGTGTATTTGGTATGTATGTACAATGTGTAATGTATCGGTGTTGTATGGTATTGACTCAATGGTAATGTGTATTGTGGAATGATGTGTGTATTGGAATTGTGTATTATGTATGGCAATTGCGTATTGTGCTTGATTTGTGTATTATTGTAATGTAGAGGAAGTGAACACCTCATAGGTGGTAGTAAGATACATTATGGCAATTGGTTTGCCAAATGAGTAGAATTATTAAACCATTAACCTTGGGCAACTTTGAGGGCAAAGTTCCTTAAGGGGGGCAGATTGAAATACCCCGAAATTAAAAATAATGATTAATTAGGCTAATGACAATTTTTAAGGCTTAATTATATCTAAATAAACATGAGGGAACAAATTCCGAAGAAAATGGATCCTTAAAACGGATTAAAAACACAAACGAACCTTAAAGCCTGTTTTTCGAGGAAACCGGGAAAACGCGACTTTAAGCGGGTCAACTAGACTCGTAATAATTTTGGTCAACCAAATAGTCATTAATAAACATTAATGAAGGTCTAGAACCAATAAAATCAATTAAACGAGTAAATACCGGAAAACGGGTTCTAGTAGTAAAAACTGTAAAAACGGGAAGTAGTGGGGTAAAAGTGTAAATAAACTAAACTAGTGTGTCCACTTTTGGAAATAGAAAAAATTAAAAGCTGAGTGAGGGCTGTGTGTGGCCGGCTCCACCTCCCCCTCTCATTCTCTTAAATATCCCTTATTTACAAAAGACAAAATGTAAAGCAAAAAGCAAAAACCTCACTTTTACCCTCTCTCTCCTACTCCCTCTCATTCCTACCGTATCACTCCCCTCTCTCTGATTTCTATTCTTCTCCAAGCAGCCCCTACAATGGAAATTTTGAGAAACCAAAACAGCCTCCATATTTTCTCCTCTTGTTGAACCCTCAAAGCTTCTCCAAAAATTACAAAAATAGTACCATTGGATTCCTCTCATCATGGAGAACATCTCCGTCTTTTCCAAGTCCGAAAATACCCATTTTCATCTCCATGGGTGTTCTTGTTTTTGAAGATGAAGACCACCATTAGAAGATCCTCCTTCACCTTGTTGGTCTAAGGTAAAAAGAAATTCGAAAAACTAGCATTTTTAGCTCTTATTTGCAAAATAGAGATTTATTAAGTTTTGAGTTCTTATGCCTTGCTTCTCCAGCCGATTTTGGCTTCTCTTGTGGAGTAGAAATCTTGCTCTTGTTGCTATCCAACACTCCTCCTATATACTTGCAAGGTAATGCATTTCCTAAACCCTAAAAATATACCTTAAAGTTTTAAGATGATTTAAGGGGTAGTTTGAATAAAAATGGTTGTATACTAATGGGTTGTAGCATTAGAACATTGAGCTCCCATAACCGGTTGGTCAAGAAGAGAGGAAATGAAAGGAAGGAAGGAGGAACGAAGAAAGAAGAAAGAAAGAGAAGCTAGAAAGAACAAGATAAATTGCACTCACCTTGTGTAGTTTTTGTATACTTTGTGTAACAGCTTTTAGAAGCTTAGAATGGTTATTGTAAATGGTCTTGAGTAGTAGTATAATGTGGAAGAGAACCTAACTGTTTTAAAGCTTCAAAAGGTGATTAAAAACTTGTATAAACCTTAAGGAAAGAAATAGTGTGTGTGCAGAAATTAAAATGAGTGTTCAGTATTTACTATGTATGTTGATAATATGTGTGTTGAACAGGTTTGAAAAATGACAATATGTGAGTAAAATATGTGGTGAGAATGTTTAAAATTTAGGGGAGACTATGTCAAATTTTACCTAGGAAACTAGAACATTTAAGAGCTAGAAACTAGGTAGAAAAACACTTTGAAACAGATTTTAAAAGGAGCTAAGTTGTGGGTAGATTAAGAGTGGTAGGTAATGCATTTTAAACCTTATAAATGGCATTAGGAAAGGAAACCTTGAGTGGTAGAAGAGAGAACCAAAATCTGTAGTATAGCTAGACTAAGAAGAGATAATGTAAGTGCTGGAATGAAAGTTTAGGAAATAATGTGTGTGAATTAGTATGAAAAGAAGTAATGAGTTAGTATGAATGAAAGTGTGTATAAACTCCCGGACCATGCAATTAAAACGGCCGAGACTTCACTGCAACCTTGGTCCGGGACTTGGTCCCTTGTACAACTCCCGGACCACATACAAAATCTGTTCGAGAATTCACCTAGCTTCTGGTCCGGGACTTGGCTCCTGCACAAGGACCCGGACCATGTAATAAAATCACCCGAGAGTACAGACCACAGGGTGGTACGGGACTTAAGACCCGGACAAGGTCCTGGACCAACCCAAAACTTTAAAAATTAGCTTAGAAAGTGGCTTTTAAGGAAAGGTAAAGGATGGTAATATAGTATAAGATAATTAGTACTTGATTAATGATGTTTAATGGTTATTAAGGGTATAAACAAGTTTTAAAAGTATTGAAGAGTAAGTAATCAATGTGTAAGTGTAAGAATTGTAAAGACATAGTAAGTATAAGTTCGGAACCGTAAAAGATAAAAAGAGTTAAGTTAATTATAGTTAATTAACCGCTCGATCGCATGTATGTGATAGGATTCGAATAGTCAAACACCGAAGGGAAGTCGGTGAGTCCAAGTCAACGGTGAATGGTATGAACTTCTCATGTCCTGTATGCTACCTTGGCTACTCTGATTTGTGTGTTTGTGTGCTAACTGATCACCTAAATAGGATAAAACGCACGAATCGGATTTATTGCGCTACTTGTGATTATATGATATTGTTCCTTGTTGAATGTTATCTTAAACTCTAGTTTGTATAATTCATGAAATGTATGGATGATAATGAAGTATGTGTGTCTTGTTGTGTAATGTATTGGCTAAGTAATGTAGTATAGGACTTCTAACTGATTCCTAACAAGCTAACTATTCTAACATAAGAAATTGGTAAATTGGAATGAGTAGAAGTCCGATATAGTTTCGGCCACGCGTGAGGAGGAGGAGACACAAGAGGTTGGATCTAAATCCTGGCCTTAATCTTTTCCATGGACCAAACCCCTTAAATGGGTAGCATCCTGGATTAGTGAGCCACCCTAAAGCCCGGAAGTGGGACGGTGTAGTCCCTGCCCGGAGGTCATACCGACTTAACATGAGTATAAGTAAGTAAGTAAGAGTAAGTAAGTAAGTATGGAAAAGTAAGTAAGTAATGTATGAGTACGATTGTGTAAGTAATGTGCAACGAGTAAAAGAGTAAAGAACATCCGATTAATCCGGATGGGTGACTGGCTAACCATTGAAAAAGTAAGTATTGTGTATGGCGTTGTTGTAACACCCCTAAAACCGGCCTAAGAGTTAAGGGCATTACACGCCGCGTATTACTACCTAATAACGCAAGGCTCTAACGCTTAACATTCACAAACAAGGCCCAAAAGCACACTTCTATAAATACTTGTGAAATAATTGTACTGAATACATCAAACCATAAAGTAATCCTCAAACCAAAATGAAATGTCAAGAAGAAGTAAGGCCCGAAGGCTACAGCTCATACAAACGAATGTCTAACAACAGAATAACTAAAAAGTCAAAGCCCCAGATACTAAGATGATCCTCGCTGATCAATCTGCAAAAATGTTAAAAGTAGGGGAGTGAGCACACAACTATGCCCAGTAAGCTGCGACCGTCATCAGTAAGGTCGCTCAAAATAGTTGAAATCAGAAGGAGGAGAAGATAAACATTATATCCACAATTTCCCAAACAGTCGGAAGCTTTCAGAAACAGAAACAGAATGGAACACCAGAGTTCCCGATTCAGAAACAATTAGAGTTCATAAACAGAAGAGGGACAAGACACAATGCACACACTCAGAAGGGGTCCACGACCCATAGATCATAACAGATCTCTCGACAACGCATAAATGACTCTAATGAGCCAAAGGGTTCATCAACCCCACAGAAGAGAAAGGGAATGACCCACACTCAGAACGACGTCTACATGGTATACCACGGAATAGCTCGACTCAGCCATTCACGGCTCAGAAACAAAGTGTAATGTCCCAGAACAGAAGGATTGCTTAAACAGAAGCAAAATTGCATTTAGATATGAAAAAACACTCATAAATCAGTAGTACAGATCATAAGGAATCCAACGCCGCCGACAACACTCAAATCGGAGTTCAAACGAAGAAGTTACGCTGAAAACAGAAAGGTGTCCGAACTTACGTCCTAACGTTGAAGTTCGGACGCAAGTCGAGACTCAGAAACCAGAATAGTCAAATGTCCGACCTTGTGTCCGGACGTCGAAGTTCAGAGGAGAACCCAGGGGAGTGTCCGAACTTCAAAGCTCGGACGGAAGTTTGGACAGTGCAAAAATTACAGATTTTAGAAGACGAAGAGAGCAGAAAAACAACGCAATTCGACACCACGAATCGCCAATTCAGAACACACACCAAATCAGTCATAAATACAGAAGACCATGGGGTTTTAGCCATTCAGAAACGCAAGCAAAACAGCCAACAACAATCGTAAACCGCACACAAATCAGACAACAAAACCTTGCAATATCCCCATGGCTGAACTCCCAAACTGAATCAAGCAACCACCTACCTCGTTGATCAGCATAAACAACAACGAACTGAGACAGCAGGCGTAATCCACGCAGCGCAACAATCCGGAACAGACCAACAGCCACTGAATACCCAAACCAATTGCACAAAAATCAGAAAACTGAAATGAAGAACCCTAGATTATCTAAACCCCAAAATCTGCAACACCAACCTAATTTCGGAAGTGAATAAACTCCACAATTTGCAGCAGTTCCACAGCCCGCACAATCACAACCAAACAGCAACGAAGCCCTCTGATTTAATCATATACAAAGGCTCAAAATCAGAAACCGAGAGAGAAGAAAACCACCAACGAAGTCCCGAATTCTTGTAATACAAACCTGAATCGATCAGAGGAACACATCAGCAAAACCCTCCAATTCGACTGTAGTAGCAGCCTTCACGTTCCTCAGCAAGAAAGAGAACAGGGAGAGAGGAGAATGGAAGTCGATGCTTTGAACGCACGATGGAAATTGGTAGAGGAAAACTGATCGTGATGTAAAACAATTAGAAGAGATATAAATAAATAAGGTTCCCTTTCCTTATTAATTAAATAAAACAATTACCTTAATTGTTTTAAGCAATGACTTCCTTGCCCTCATCTATCAAAACAATACCGCCGAAGTCCCAACTGACAATAATAATGTAATCCATCTTAGATCATTATATAAACCGGACATAATATAATGTTGCAATTATACGGGTTATAACATCACCTCCCCCTTAAAAGAATTTCGTCCTCGAAATTGACTCACCTCACTGATCCAAAAGGGAGGGAAACTTGGTGCGCAGCTCCTCCTCGAGCTCCCAAGTCGCTTCGCTCTCTGACTGATCAGACCACTGGACTTTGACCATAGGTAGGGTCTTACTACGAAGCCGACGGACGTCTCTGGCTAGAATTCTGGAAGGCACCGCCTCGAAACCGCAGTCCTCCCTCAACTGAAGCTGGCTGTAGTCGATCACATGAGACGGATCATGCAGGTACTTCCTCAGCATCGAAAAATGGAAAACACTGTGGACAGCAGACAAGGATGGAGGCAAAGCTAGACGATAAGCCACAGGGCCAATCCTCTCTAGAATCTCAAACGGTCCAACGAATCTTGGGCTAAGCTTCCCACGCTTCCCAAACTGGACTACGCCTCTGACCGGCGACACTCGTAGATAGACGTGATCACCAACATCAAACTCAAGCGGCCTACGCCTCTGGTCTGCGTAACACTTCTGTCTACTCTGAGCAATAAGCAAAGGCTCCCAAATCATCCTGATCTTCTCTACTGCACCCTGCACCAGCTCAGGTCCAACCAAGACCCTCTCCTTCAGGTCATCCCAACAGATGGGAGACCTGCACCTCCTACCATACAGCGCTTCAAACGGAGCCATACCAATGCTCGCCTGAAAACTGTTGTTGTAGGCAAACTCGATCAGAGTCACGTGCTGCTCCCAGCTCCCTCCAAAATCCAAGATACATGCGCGAAGCATGTCCTCCAGGACCTGATTAGTCCTCTATGTCTGGCCATCCGACTGAGGATGGTAGGCTGAACTGAAAGCTAAATTCGTACCCAGGGTCTTTGATAAGTGCGAAATCTATAGACTTTTTAAGGGTTTAATTACCTTATAATTGCAGTATTGTAAGTAATATTTCTCACTTATTGACGATTTTCCTAGGTTTAGATTTGATTGAATTGATATATTTTATGTGTTAAATGTAGGAAAAAGTGTTGGAATCAAGTAGTTTACTTCACAAGCTTTCCAACGCAACAAAACGGCGAGTCAACGGACTTATAACGAAAAATCTGGAGCCGATTCAAGATTGGAATATACTCGTACACATATATATAATACACTTATAGAAACGAGGCGGAAAGGGCAGGCTGCAACCGCCTCCATTTGGAGCGGACAAGAGCATTTCAGCGCACGGAACAGAATTTCGAACAGAGTTTTTTCTTCTTCTTCAGGCGCCGCAGTTCGAACTACTTCATTAATTGCGATCGCCCACCTTAATTTGCGGGGGGAGCGTGATGCCGGCTCTTCAATCAATGGCTGCTGCAAGATCATCAATTAATCTGCTAAAATCAATTTCACTGCCCGATGAAATCTCAATCTTCACGGATCTATACCAATCTCCGACTATCTTGATTCACCCTGTCACTTCTCCGTGTCCGTTTCCATGGTCCTCCGCCTAATAAACCACACTACTGGAAGCTAAAAAACACACACAATCCATTTCATCCAGTCATCCACGAATCATCAATCGCTCCATTCACCATTCCTTCAGCAAAAATCCCTTCATCTATCAGTCACGAAAGAAACCCATTCGCTCACGCTCCAACTCATTCCATTTACCTTCATCAAAAATAAACCCATCCACTCCATAAAATTCCACGTAACCACATATCCCACTTTCCATTTTATTTCCACTATACGCACCAGCTCTACAGAAATAAATTAGAATACGGGAAGCACACGACGAAGTTGAAGCGAGGAGCCGAGTGAATTCTAAACTGGAGTTACCTCTTACCCTTACTTAATTTATTAATGCATTCCGTTATCTGTTATTGTTGTTTCTGTAACGATGAGCGAAGTAATATTTAGCTTCCCGGGTTGGGAAGCGAACCTATTCTAATTCTGCTATGTATTCTTTAAATAAATTAGTTAACTGAACGTCAATTCCTGCCTTCAAGTGTTTTAATTATTTGGCCGGTAATTATAACAAACCTTGTAGTTATTTATTAAAAGGCGAGAGCTGACATAAATAACTAGACAGAGGAAGTTGAACATTAATTTAACAGCTAGAAGCTGATCCGGCCTATAGGTTAATTAAACTCCAATAGAAACTGCTCTGATGCAATTAATTGGTCCGGTCTAGAGCATTAGCCTGCTGCTAGGTCTAACAATTGGTTAGGATTATTATACTTAGTCAGTAAATGAATTAATTAAAGTTCTGAGTTATTGCGTAAAATTAAAGGAAGAATTACTAACAGATATAAAAGGAATAGGTAAGCAAACAAACCGGGTGCGCTTTTCTATTTATCACATTTATCACTCTTTAAATCCCTCTGTGTTTATTTACTCTTTTAAATTGTTCTATTTTTCCTTGCAGTATAGTTTCTTTTTAACCAATCAATCAAAACCGAAAAAGTGATATTTCCTGGTTTCTTTAGTTTAACTTAATTTTCCAGTTAATTAAATATTTGTCAATTAATTATACGAGGTCCCTGAGATCGACAACCCCATTAATCACTATACCCGCAAAAACGATAGGTACACTGCCTATGTGGTAGAAGTAGTCATATATTCTCCATCAGTCTTATGCAAACTACGCCAGAACCTCGAAACAAAGCGTGGATCACGATCAGAAACTATGGTAGTAGGCACACCATGCAGCCTCACTATCTCATCTAGATACAGATGAGCCAAACGCTCTAAACTGAAAGTCTTCTTCACAGGCAGAAAATGGGAAGACTTCGTCAATCGATCCACTATAACCCACATAGCGTCACAGCCCGAAGAAGTCTTGGGCAGACCCATGACAAAATCCATCCCCACACTCTCCCATTTCCACTCAGGAATGGGAAAGGGCTGAAGCAACCCCGCTGGCCTCTGGTGCTCAGCCTTCACCTGCTGATAGGTCTGGCACTTTGAAACAAACTCAGAGATATCATGCTTCATCCCAGACCACCAGAACGACTCCCTGAGATCTCGATACATCTTCACCCATCTAGGGTGAACTAAGTATGGTGCTCCATGCGCCTCCTGGAGGATCTTTCTACGTAGAACAACATCAGCCGGCACACACACTCGACCCCTGAAACGCAGACAACCATCACTGGAGATACTGAAGTCTGAGCTCTGCTCTGAAGACAGCCCCTTCTCTGATCCGACACAAAGCTGAATCTGACTCCTGACCAACTCTGATCCTGTCGACCAATGAAGACTGGACTTGAAGCGCTGCTATCATACTGGCACTAGCTGGTCTGACTACCCAAACGCCCATACACTGAAGCTCTAAGGCGGACCTCTGAACTCCTGTCAAAGCACAAGCTACACTCGAGGCACCTCTCTGACTCAAAGTGTCTGCCGCAACGTTCGCTCTACCAGGGTGGTAGAGGATCTCTAAATCGTAGTCGTGAAGTAGCTCCAACCACCTCCTCTGTCTCAAGTTCAGCTCCTTCTGAGTGAACAAATACTTGAGACTCTTGTGGTCCGTGTAACCCTTACACGATGCTCCATACAAACAATCTCTCCAAATCTTCAGTGTGAAAACCACAGCTACCAACTCTAGATCGTGGGTAGGGTAGTTCTTCTCATAAGGCTTAAGCTGCCAAGAGCCATAAGCCACTACCTTACCCTGCTGCATCAAGACACATCCAAGTTCCTTATGGGACGCATCGCAGAAGACCTCGAAGCCCTCTGTCCTAGAAGGCAAGGTTAGAATCGGTGCGGTCGTCAGCCTCATCTTAATCTCCTAGAAGCTCTGCTTGCAAGCCTCGCTCCACTCATACTTGATCTCATTTCTCAACAGACGGGTCAGTGGGGATACAATCTTAGAGAATCCCTCAACGAACTTCCTGTAAATCCCAGCTAACCCAAGGAAACTACGGATCTCAGCAACATTTGTGGGCCTTGCCCACTCCATCACAACTCTAATCTTCTCGGGATCCACCGAGATACCGTCCTTCGAGACTACATGTCCCAAGAACACTACACGATCAAGCCAGAAGTCACACTTCTTCAGGTTAGCATACAGCTCACGATCATTCAACGTTTGCAAAACAATCTTCAGATGCTCCTCATGCTCCTCTGCGCTCTTAGAGTACACCAAGATATCATCTATGAAGACAACCACAAACTGGTCCAGATAGGGTGTGAAAACCCGGTTCATCATATCCATAAAAACAGAGGGAGCATTAGTCAAACCAAACGGCATAACTAGGAACTCGTAATGACCATAACGAGTCCTAAAGGCGAACTTAGGCACATCTTCGGCCTTAATCCTCAACTGATGGTAGCCTGAACGAAGGTCGATCTTTGAGAACACTGTGGCGCCCGCCAACTGGTCAAACAAATCATCGATGCGCGGTAGGGGATAGTAGTTCTTAATGATCACCTTATTCAGCTCTCTATAGTCGATGCACAATCTGAAGGTCCCATCCTTCTTCTTCACAAATAGCACTGGCGCTCCCCAAGGCGAGACACTAGGGCGAATGAAGCCCTTATCTAGCAACTCCTGAAGCTGAACCTTCAGCTCCTTCAGCTCCGCCGGACTCATACGGTAAGGGGCTCTAGAGATGGGCAGAGTCTCTTGCGCTAAGTCAATCGTGAACTCCACCTCCCTCACTGGTGGAAGTTTGGGCACATCATCCTGGAAGACCTCAGGAAACTCTCTGACGATTGGGATGCTCTCCAAGCTAGATCCCTCGCGTACCTCCGGTAGGTAGCATAAAAAGCCCTGGCAGCCCTTCCTCAAGAAGTTGGCTGCCTGCATCGCAGACACAATCATAGGCGCACACGGAACTACATTCCCAGCGAAGACAAAACGGCTCCCGCCTAGCAGATCAAACACTACTCTCCTCGCTGCACAGTCTATATGGGCATGGTGCTCTGCCAGCCAATCCATGCCCAATATCACATCAAAACAGGTCATCCGCATCGGGATGAGGTCAGCACAAAAGGTCTTGTCCCGGACTTCTATGGGACAAGCCTTACACACAGAATCAAGAATGCAAGGAGCAATCCCACCCAAAGGACTACTCACACATAAATCTACTTCACTAGGCACAGCAGTCAATTCAAGTCTACCCAACAATTCACAACAGATAAAGGAGTCCGTAGCTCCAGAGTCAAACAGACAGAATACATCCTGAGAATGGATCTGGAGGATACCTGAGACGACGCGATCACCAGCACGATCACGCTCCCCTGCCATAGCATACACTCAGGCCTGAGTCTGAGGCTTCTTCTTGTCGGACCTCGCCCCTGAATCTGAACGGTTACCCTCGATCCTGAGCCACCTCTGCCGGATGTCTGGGGCACTGAGCAATCCGGTGCTCCATCGACCCGCACTTAAAGCAGGCACCAGTCTTCTTGTAGCACTCCCTACCAGGATGGGAGTGACCACAAGCCCCACACTTCGCCCCAGCTGATGAAGATGAAAAGGCTCCCTGGCGATCTCCATAGGACTGCTTCTTCTAAGGAGGAGCAGCCTCCTTCTTCTGAGGCTCTTCAGCACGCCTCTTCCCCTTGAGGTCCTTGCCAGCCTGCCTACCCTTGATGTCAGTCTCTACCAGCAGAGCGACATCCGCCACATCTCTGAAGGTCCGGTGACAGAGAGTTGTCACAGTGGACCTGATATCTGGTCTGAGCCCACTCTCGAACTTACGGGCCTTCCTATGCTCATCTGGCTCTGGAACATACTTCGAGAGAGTCACGAACTTCCTCACGTACTCCTCGACTGACATGTCTCTCCCCTGACGCAACCGATTATACTCATTAATCTTCTGGTCCTTGTAAACGTCAGGGTAGAACTGCATGTTGATCTCTAAGCAGAACTGCTCCCAGGTCCAAGGCTAGGGATGCCTACCCATCACCATACGCCACCACTCCTTCGCCTCCCCCTTAAAGAGGAACGTGGCGAAGTCCACCTTATGATCGTCCTCTGAGCCCATCACTCTGAGCAGGTCCTCCACCTCGGTAATCCAGTGGCTCGCCTCCTGAGGGTCACCACAGCTATCGAAGGAAGGCGGCTTTAGCTTCATAAACTCCTAGTGCGCTCTAACTCGGCCTCCCACAGCATTCGCCCCTGCTGGGCCTGCGGCACCAGCTCCTCCACCAGCTCCCCCAGCAGCTGCAGCCATCGTCTACGTCAACTACACCACAAATTGCTGCACTGCATCCGTAGCATCTCCCTGGGGGGTTACTGGTGCTCTACGAGGAGGCATTCTGAGATTCACAAATCCAAAACTTGTTAGAACTGACTAAGACTTCAAACAACTGTCACGACTGAATCTCACACAAGCAAACACAGCCACAGTCCCTAAAGAAAGCCAAACCTGGCTATGATACCACTAAATGTAACACCCTAAAAACCGGCCTAAGAGTTAAAGGCATTACACGCCGCGTATTACTACCTAATAACGCAAGGCCCTAACGCTTAACATTCACAAACAAGGCCCGAAAGCACACTTCTATAAATACTTGTGAAATAATTGTACTGAATACAACAAACCATAAAGTAATCCTCAAACCGAAATGAAATGTCAAGAAGAAGTAAGGCCCGAAGGCTACAATTCATACAACCGAATGTCTAACAACAGAATAACTAAAAAGTCAAAGCTCCAGATACTAAGATGATCATCGCTGATCAATCTGCAAAAATGTTAAAAGTCAGGGAGTGAGCACACAACTATGCCCAGTAAGCAGCGACCGTCATCAGTAAGGTCGCTCAAAACAGTTGAAATTAGAAGGAGGAGAAGATAAACATTATATCCACAATTTCCCAAACAGTCGGAAGCTTTCAGAAACAGAATGGAACACCAGAGTTCCCAATTCAGAAACAATCAGAGTTCATAAACAGAAGAGGGACAAGACACAATGCACACACTTAGAAGGGGTCCATGACCCATAGATGATAACAGATCTCTCGACAATGCAGAAATGACTCTAATGAGCCAAAAGGCTCGTCAACCCCACAGAACAGAAAGGGAATGACCCACACTCAGAATGATGTCTACATGGTATACCACGGAATAGCTCGACCCAGCCATTCACGGCTCAGAAACAAAGTGTAATGTCCCAGAACAGAAGGATTGCTTAAACAGAAGCAAAATTGCATTTAGATATGCCAAAACACTCATAAATTAGTAGTACAGATCATAAGGAATCCAATGCCGCAGACGGCACTCAAATCGGAGTTCAAACGAAGAAGTTACACTGAAAACAAGAAGGTGTCCGAACTTACGTCCTAACGTTGAAGTTCGGACGCAAGTCGAGACTCAGAAACCAGAATAGTCAAATGTCCAAACTTGTGTCCGGACATCAACGTTCGGACACAAGTCGATTTGAAATCAGACAGGAAATTTCAGAGTGTCAGAATATCTAAGTTCGGACTGATGTTCGAACGAGTTTTACGAAAGAGTTACGCGGAAGGTCCGACCTTGTGTCCGGACGTCGAAGTTCGGACACAGGTTGAACTTAAATCAGAGGAGAACCCAGGGGAGTGTCCGAACATCGAAGCTCAGACCAATGTTCGGATATACCCCGAACTTTGAAAATCAGAAGGGCAAAACACACTGTCCGAACTTCAAAGCTCGGACGGAAGTTCAGACAGTGCGAAAACTGCAGATTTCAGAAGACGAACATAACAGAAAAACAACGTAATTCGATACCACGAATTGCCAATTCAGAACACAGACCAAATCAGTCATAAATACAGAAGACCATGGGGTTTTAGCCATTCAGAAACGCAAGCAAAACATCCAACAACAATCGTAAACCGCACACAAATCAGACAACAAAACCTTGCAATATCCCCATGGCTGAACTCCCAAACCGAATCAAGCAACCACCTACCTCGTTGATCAGCATAAACAACAACGAACTGAGACAGCAGGTGCAATCCACGCAGCGCAACAATCCGGAACAGACCAACAGCCACTGAATACCCAAACCAATTGCACAAAAATCAGAAAACTGAAATGAAGAACCCTAGATTATCTAAACCCCAAAATCTGCAACACCAACCTGATTTCGGAAGTGAATAAACTCCACAATCTGCAGCAGTTCCACAGCCCACACAATCACAAACCAACAGCAACGAAGCCCTCTGATTTAATCATATACAAAGGCTCGAAATCAGAAACCGAGAGAGAAGAAAACCACCAACGAAGTCCCGAATTCTTGTAATATAAACTTAAATCGATCAGAGGAACGCAGCAGCAAAACCCTCCAATTCGACTGTAGCAGCAGCCTTCACGATCCACAGCAAGAAAGAGAACAGAGAGAGAGAGGAGAATGGAAGTTGATGCTCTGAACGCACGATGGAAATTGGTAGAGGAAAACTGATCGTGATGTAAAACAATTAGAAGAGATATAAATAATTAAGGTTCCCTTTCCTTATTAATTGAATAAAACAATTATCTTAATTGTTTTAAGCAATGACTTCCTTGCCCTCATCTATCACAACAATACCGCCGAAGTCCCAATTGACAATAATAATGTAATCCATCTTAGATCATTATATAAACCGGACATTATATAATGTTGCAATTATACGGGTTATAACAGTTATATTACTGTTTGGCTTGTGTAACGCTATGTATTGTATTTGTATGAATGTATTGTTATATTTAATAACATGTATGCATGTATAAAATGAACTCCATGTATAGTCGACCAATTGGTCGGTGTACCCTAGTTATCACGCGGTATATGCGAAGTTTATATGCAACGTTTTACTGAGCCCCTTGGGGCACTGTTTTTAATGTTACAGGTGCTCGTGAAGGGTGAAGATTATGATGAGATCAAGATGATTTCTTTTTGGTGTAATTAATGGATTATGAATGGTGTACCAAGTTGTACATGGCTATAGGCCTTTTTTATTAGCCGGTGTACCATAGGGTACACCCTTTTGGATAATGAAAGAATTGTGAATTGACAAGATGAGTAGATTGTTCAAACTCATTATTTTTTGTATTTTGGAGAAGGGATGTAATTGGTTACACTTTGATACTCGGTAATCAACTATTGTAAGTAAATGGCCTTTTGTATTTGGTAAGTAATATTATTAGCTCGGTATCTCTTAAACATCATACCGTTACAGTATGTAGTGTAGGCCTTGCTAACCGTATGGGCGGTTAGCGGCATTGTATCACCCGCCGTAGTAATTGTGTTTCCGCAGCGAGTATTAGGATAATTGGGACGATTAGACGGTAAGTAAGGGATTAGCGGTAGGGGTGTTACAGTCCGCTTCGAGCGTAGGAATTGGATCATCTTCAAGTTGTTGTGCAATCTCTACAACTTGTGCGTTAACCGATTGAAATTCTTCGGGTATTGCTGGTGGTGTTGCTCCGTCTTCCGCTTGTGTCTTCTGGTAGGTCTTGGTATAAGGATTTCAGTCCTTTCCCAAGCACATCATCTTCAGCTTCATTTTCGCTCCACCGGGGAATTCGGGTGTATAAAATCCTCCTGGACCCGCTTCTAGTTCGTTGCATCATCGGATGATGGAAATTTGCGCTTCAGGTGTCAGGTATCCTTTTAATAAGATCATACCTGGTCGGATGACCTGACACTGTTCGTTGGTGATGTGGTGAGTGGTGATGTCGGCTTCTTCGGGGAGTGGGTTGGAAGGTATTGGGTGACAGATATTGAAAGTTCCTATGGTGGTAGATTTTATCTAACGTGAGTTCTAGTTTTAAATTAGTTCGGTTCATGCTCGATTCATACTGAATTTCTATGCCATTCAAGTATTCACTCATGCAAGTAACTCAAATATTTAGGCATGCTCTCAAGGATCAAAGGTTTTTCGAAAGTACCTAAGCCGGACTTAGTACCGGTCCCATCACGATCAATGACGTGTAAGATTAGCTGCCTCTGGGGTGCGCCCTTCTGAGCACCTCGAGACCCCTGTCCCTGCCAGGTCTACTGGGCCTGAGCATCTCCAGTGGCGACCTCCTTGCCTTCTCTTTGCTTAAAGCCTTGGTAGTTGCCTTTGGGCTTGGACTTGTTCGGGCACTCGAAAGAACGGTGACCCATTTGACTGCACTCGTAGCATCTCACCTCGCTCCCCTGGCAATCGACGCCGGGGTGGTTCTTTTTGTAGATCTTGCAGTTGTAGTAACGGCCTCCAGAGCGGGTCTTACCATAGTCTGGTCCAGAACCTGAGGTTTGATTGTTAGCAACAAACGTTGTGATAATACTAATTCACACAATAACAAATTTAGTTCGGTGTCTTACCATTAGGCGGGTGAGATCTTAGTGGTTTTGCAGCCACTGGTGTAGGATAGGTCAGCTGCAACTTCTCAGCTGCCTTGCCCTTCTCAGCATGGGCACTGCTTTCAGCGGGGGTGTTTTCTGGTTTTCTGCTCCTCTGAGCTAGCATTCTTTGAGTTAGACTTGTGCTTGAGCGCATTCTCTTCGTCCCTTAGCTGGACGGTGATTTCAACCCGTAAGGCGGCATGGTAACACTCCTGAAGTTCTCGGGTGTTAAAGGGTGTATTTCGTATACAAGATATTAATTCATATAGACAATGGCATAATGGGTTCGAATTAAGGCTTACCTGGAGGGAGGTAAAGCGGGTGTAACCCATGCCATACCGGAGGTGATGGCTCAGGCCGCCATAGAAGCGGTCAACCAACACCTTACCGGTGTACCCCAAGTTAGGTAGTAGATGGAGGATAGAGGTGAAGGTTTTGTAGTACTCATCGACGGTCATCTTATCCATCATCTTCAAAGCGTCAAGCTCTAAGCGCTTCTTGGTCTTAACGTGTTGAGGATAGTATTTGATCTGAGGAGAGAGGTGTAAGCTTCCCAGTCAAAGGTCGGATCGGCGGTGTGCTCGGCCTTGACAAGTTTCCACCAATCCATAGCGGCATCCTTGAGGTAGTAAGTGGCTATCCTCACTCGAACTCCAGCAAGAGCTTCGAGAGTCTCAAATGTTGTCTCCATCACGGAGATATAAGCTTCAAGCTTGGCGGGGTCGCTCTTGCCTCTGAAGCAGGGAGGTCGGAGATCTGCGACTGCCTTAACCCAATTTACTTCCTGGGGTTGTGGTGGGTCGGGTTGTTGTTGTTGATGTTGTTGTTGTTGGTTTTGTTGGTTTTGTTCTACAGCCTCGATTACTTGGGGTAGCATCTGTGCTACAGTGGCGGCGATGATTTCAGCTATCGTCTGCGCGCCGGGTCCCTCAGTAGACCCTTCACGGCCTCCGCCACGGCCGCGTCCTCTGCCTGACATCTGAACAATTAACGATTTACATTAGGTACTGTGCCCAGGTGGTCGTGGGTATAAGCAATGGTATCGTCCTTTCGGGCGTTAAGGATATTCGTTATCATTAACGATCATTCAAGGTTAGGTTCCTACTTCTCTGTTGTAAAACGGTTTGTAATCCTAGCTCGGTAATCACTATACTCGGTAAATCTTGACCTATCAGAGCGTAACTACGCTCTGATACCACTTTTAGTAACACCCCTACCGCTAATCCCCTAATTATTGCCTAATCGACAGGGTCTCTAATCTAATCGCAGTGGAATAATCAAACCAAGTAGCGCACTGCTGGAAAAAAAAAGAATAAACAACGCTTAAATTTGGCATAGAGAACGTTTATAAAGCGTAGTTTATTCGAGCGACGCAAATGATTAAACATTTTAAATGACACTTTTAAAGCGTTCCTTATACTAGCCTTAAAGAACGCTTATTTAAAAAGCGTTCTTTATAATGCGAGAACGATGGGAACATAAAAAACGCTTTAGCCTAAGAAGCGTTATTTATGCTCAGACAAAAACAACGCTTATATGTTATAAGCGTTTCTTATGATGGTTGGCGGGAGAGTATAAAGAACACTTATATGGATAAGCGTTCTTTAAATCTTCCTTTTTTTTAGAAATCTCTGTTCCACACATGCACAAATGATACAGATATCATCACATCACTGATCAATGCATGTTGTTGCATTATCAACACATTAGAAGCTATTACAACAAACTGTAACAGAGAAATTAAATTTACACAGCAAATTAAACACATCAGATCCCAGGCCAATTGCAACAAATCAGCCAGTATTAGGACCAAAACAGAGATTTGGCGGTATTAGTTACCAAACAGACAATAATTACAATTAAAATGCAAACAGATGGAAGCTACTACATACAGTACTTATGTTGTACTATGTAACCTGTAGAAATTTGATAATGCAACAAACTACATTTTTCAACACAATGCAAGTGTACTTGACATAATGCAACAAACTGCATTTACAGGTGCAAATGGTTCAGTTCAGACAACTTCAAAAAAGAAAATATATAGCTACATCGCGCAGCCTCATAACCTTGGCTGACAATATTCATTTATTGCTTTCGTCCAGTAAACACACATGTGATCCTTGACAAACTCTAGATCGGCAAGTGAATATGTAGCTCCTTGTGTTGCAAAGAAGTTAACAAGCTGCACGCAAGAATTATAAAAGCAATTGAGTACGTCATTTAAACTTATACAACCATGCACAAACAATTAAATTACCAATTCAAAAACAAAACTTATAATACGTACTCCAATGTCATTACTGATTTTATCGATTTTGGACACGATGTCGTACATGTATCGCATCACAAAATATCCACAACTGCTGCTATCTGGTTGCCTGGGACACTATTTTCAATAAAATTATATTATTATATATACACACTAATATACAAAATAAATTAAAGTATGCATGAGTAAATAGAATGTTTTTTAACCATTTTCATATAGTGTATTTTCAAAGGAAAATTCATAGCATTGGCATTGATCATACCATGTCTAAAACCACTGAAATTAATTAAAACAAGCATTTAAGTGACAAGTAATAAAAAAAAGTATAAAATTTTATTTTTGAAATGAAAATATATATGCAAAATTTACTTACTTTGCCAGCAGAATAGAAATGGAGATGTTTCTCTGAATTCCATCAATAGGGTCAATCACTATACAGGATGATGAGTAAGTACACACCACTAACAACAACCAATGATTGCTACAAGTTCAAACAACAATAAATCAACTTCAGCTTCAAAATATATATGAGTTAACATAAAACAATAAAGAAAAAAGCATAAGGTGGTCAAGCACGCTTACATCTGATGATATGGTATGCGCACAAATCGGCTTTTCCTTTTAACCGACGCAGTTATGGCATCACATATGGCTCTGACACGCAACACCGTCTCTCATAGCTTCCTCAGAAGACATGGTTTGTGGACATAGGAAGGTGATCGCATTTTCCATTTTCTTTGACACCAGCCTCGATAGTAAGGGCCTTTGATGTCAAAGGCATTAAAATAAAATTATACTTAAAACTTACTATTAACTTTGAGAGATAAAAAATGTGATACTTACAAGCAAAGGATTGAATCACCGAGATGTTCAGCATATCACCAAGCAGCAACTCCTTGACATCTCTAATACTGATCAGCAACTCCTGGGTTTCTTTGTTGTGGAACAAAGACGGCGGAACCCTAAGGATGAACTCAATGAAATCATCACCCTTCCCGACTATCGTGTTATATAAGAGCTGCTGACGCTTCTCCGGTGTCATCACCAAATTTTCAGGAAGAATGAAATCGCGTCGAAGTGGACTGATGTAGTGATCATCCTGCTGACCCGATGGTCCCTTTCCTTTCGACGCACTGACTCGCTTACCTTTGTCAGCAATAGATACAGGGGTCTAAGAAATGACAAGTTAGTATACGTTAGAAAACTATTCCTAAAACTGCATTTATATATGAAATGGTAATTAGTAAACAAATTTAAGTTCTTTTGCTTACCGTACTATCAGATAAATCCACCAGATTGCAAGGCCAAGTACTTGTGAGCCACGTGCTTCAATGACAGTGCTCCAATCATTCCACTCTATCGGTAGTGGAATGTGATCACAGCATTGACAGACACTGTCGATCGTCACACGAACGTACCAGGCCGGAACCCGCTTAAAATGACACAATGACGTCGAATCAGTTTGTAGAATTGTGCCTACTGCAACCATAAAGGTGCCATGTTCATTGATCTGCAGAAGATGACACTTTTTGGTTCCCTAATAAACCAACAAAAAAAATTAGATTCATACATTGAAACATGCATACTTTTGATTAATTGAAAAAATAAATAACGACAAAGCACTAAAATTCACACATACTTGAAGCTTGGCATATGGGAATGGATCAGAAGGTGCAGGTACAGTGTAAGAAACCGAAACCTGAGACGGTACAGGGGTGGAAACAGGTGCAGGGGTGGAAGCAGGTGTAGGGATGGAAGCAGGTGCAGGGGTGAAAGCGGGTGCAAGGGTGGAAGCGGGTGCAGGGGCGTACACTGATGAGCTAGAAGATTGATGCCCCTGACTCAGGTGTTGCATCAATCTCGCTTCCATTTGTTGCATCTGCTGCTGTAAATCATATTGGAACTGTTGTGTCAACTTTCTTTCGATCTCCCTCATTTCTTCCTCCCTCCCCATCCACTAGGAGCAGCGAGGAAAAACATCCCTCTGACGCACTGCGGATCCAAATCCTCGAACTCTCCTAGGGTAATCCTTTTTGCCAAGCTATTTGTTCAATGGATCATCCTGACTATGAGGTTGGCCAAGAAAAGAATCAGCACCCTCTATAGTCTTGCACATGCAAAAAAACATGTAAATTATGAATTAGATCAAATAAGTAAAACATACATAAATTGTAAGAAAAATTTATAAACTATTAAATATTACTCAGGACACTCACAATTTTTGCAGCTAAGTCTGCAGTCTCCTTCCGCGGATAATACATTTTGCCGTCCTTCTCTAATTGCTGGCCAAGCATGTATGCTTGTGCCCAATTCACCTCATCCAGACTCTGAATCTGCTTAACTGTGTCGTCCTCACGCATACGCTTCAGATACCCCTTTTCAATCCAGCCTGGTATATGTCCCACGTACCTAGCTCGGTCCATGTAGTGTGGGTTCTGATCTTTTAAGCGATTCTGTCAAGCTTTTTCCTGAACTGCCTGTGGAAAGAATACAATTCATTTTAACTTTATCCTGTTATATTAACAACATAAACATAAAAGTTAATCTATGAAAACAATTACTTACCCTAAACTCAGGGGTGATATGTGCTTCATAGAATTCCTTCCACTCCTCCTCAGTGATCATGCCAGCGTACAACTCATAGGGAGACACCGTCTTCGGGTTGTTTGTATTGATCCAACCAGCCACCAGTCTATTTTTGAATGCTCGTATACGCAAAGCAAGTAGTGACAACACTTTATCATATGCTTCATCTGGGATCTGGTACTTCTTCTTCAAGCTCGTCCACATGATGTTCTTTATTCCCGAATCTTGGTTCCTCCAGTTTTTGTTGATACAGCAATGGGCCTTAACCAATCGACCCATGGCGCTGGCAAACTTCTGCTTAGACGCGCCAGTGGGTCTAAGTACCTGTAAGATAAACAGTATATATGTTAGTCATACGTAATATATATAGTACTACATATAAATGTATAAATATCAGTATTGATAAGTGTCCAAATGAGCATGATTTATGGGTGTATTTCATATGTTATATTAGCACTTTTCTTGCTCATTTCTCCACTTTGGTTAGTTTTCCTCTAGTTTATGTTTTATTGGGTATCTAACATATTTATTGGTTAAACATGAGGAAAACCAAGCTAGGAGCAAAGTAGACGAAGAGAGGAACACATAGGCGCAAATGGATCTAAAAACGGAGCTCAAACGAAGAATCTGGAGCCTGTCGAAGTTTGCAGAACAAGATGAGACGAAATACATGTGTCCGCGTAGCCCCTACGCGGACGCAAACGCGGACAGGAAGAAAGAGATCGCGTCCGTATGCGGACTCAAACTCGAACACGTGTCCGTACGCGGACTCAAATTCGGACACGAACAAATCTCGCCAGGACATTTGTGTCCTTACGCGGACAGAAACGCGGACGTCTCACGTCCTGATGAGCCGTATCCGGACACAAATCCGGACACAACGCGGACACGTGTAAATGACTGCGCCAAATCCAAAAATCACATGACTGGTAGATCTGCACCGCCTTCGCTGTTTTTCCTTATTTGCGGCGCCTATAAACATATCTATCTTCTATATCAATTGTATCAGGCGCCGCATTCCTTAAAATCTTCACCCACGCCTGATCCAAATGTTGTCATCTTCCTCCTCCTTTGTTCTATAAAAACCCACCATCTCCCGCTTCTAAACGCATGATCGATCTCCACAACAGCTCATCAACGCTCATCAAAATTCACTCTCCCTCCATCCAAATTTCATTCTTTATCCGTACATCCACATATCCACTTCATTTCCATCATTTCCCATCCCCAAATAAGCCTAACTCTTCCATTTTCCAGAAAACCAGATGAAGAAGACGATCTGCACAAAACTAGGCCGTGTCCGCGTTTGTGTCCGCACAACCCCCACACGGACAGGAGTTGTCCGTGTTTTTGTCCGCGTGGCCCCACCCGGATAGGACCAACTTTTGCATGTTTGTTCGTTCTTCTTCGTTCTACCTATCTATCATCGTTTTGAGGTCGGCATAATCACGGAGACAAGTCCGGAAGCAAAACAACTCTCCCCAAAAATAGAGTTCTTTCTTTTCTCAAACTTTACTCTGTTTTAATGTCTATCTTTACTCTGTTTTTATTTCTGTCAATGGGTGAGTAATTTTTATTTGTATCTTAGGATGAGGTTTGACCCTAATATTGCTTAAATAAATATTTATTACCTGTCTCATTTATTATACTTGTTTTTATTCCTTTCAATAAATATTGTTAAATGTTTTACGCGACAAACTACTGCATTTTTATGGTAACTATCAACATATGATTTTGAGATAGACAATAGTACCACAAAGGAATAAACCTTGGTATTTACACTCCGGTTGAGTATGAAAATACTGAGGCTATTATTAAGAGTTCGTAACTTACCCTTATTAACTCTAATAGACAATAAATAATTGGGACATGGTTATAAATTTGTTTAAGTAATTTAGGCAAATCCCCACTATCCTAGGATACCTTTTTCCATCCATATCAATTAATTCACCTTATTTTACTGTATTTATTATTTTTGCACTGATCCTAAACAATCAAGCTTGCTTCGGCTAAACCCCCTATTTGCTGTTTTTATTAAATATCGAGACTAGGATAATTGAGCCAATTTCTCTGTGGATACGACACTTGTTGTACTCACTAGTAGAAAAAATATTATATAACACGCACTTTATAACACGGTTATAACGTAATGGTGTTATAAAATTTTTTACAACTCGGTTATGTAACATAACCGTGTTAAAATATGTGAAGGAAATTTTATATCACTAAAAATAGGTTTTTTAACACGGTTGTACCTAACCCGTGTTATAAGTTATTAGTATATAACACAATTATAAAGAACTGTGTTATAAACAGGCTTTTATAACACACTTGCATACAGAAACCGAGTTAAAAAATAGGTTTTTTAATTTTCCACAAATATTTTCTTTCCCCCTCAAACCCGACATATCGCTCGCTCTGTGTTTTTCCCTACCCTCTCTCGACTCCTCCAAACTCGCCCTCACATTCACACCCACATCGCTGCCTCTTCCTCCAAACTCGCCTTCACCACCCTTTCTTCTTCATCCTGGTCGATTCATGGCTCTCTTTCCTCTTCCCCATCAGTAATTTGCACACCTACTGGTGAACCAGGGACACAACTCTCGCGCTCTCGCGCTCTCCATTTGAAACTGGTACGAGTGTTTTCCCTTTCCGTCCTCTACTTCATCTTTCTCTTATTTTTCTTTTCTGGAAGCAAACCCTAACCACGAGAACACACACGCCGTCTCTCATCTTCCTCTTAATTCCTCTCTAAATTGCCATCTTCTCTTACTGCTCCCTCACCGGCGAACAGAGAACAATTTTGGGGGCTCTTCCTTTGTGTTTGCCAAGGTAATTTTTGACCTCTTGTGACTTTCCTTGCGATTTTGGAACCGAAATCCGAGAGTTCGGTGGTGGTATTTTGTTTGTGTCGGAACCGAAACAAACTGGTAAGGGTGCTTTCCTTCCCTTAAGATTTCGTTTTTTTGTAATCCCAGAGCCTATAATCGAGTCTAAACTCATCTTGCTCATTTTTATTTTCTAGAGGTTCGAATATGGGAATTTCTTCCCTTGTTCAAGTTGTGTAATCTTGCTTCTGTTGGACCGAAAAAAGGGGTAAGGCTCCTGTTTCATAGTCCTCATTACATGGTTTTGGTTGGAATTTCAAATTAACTTCAACTTCTCTTATTTTCCTCTTCTTTGTTTAAGAATTTGGAGCCAAAATCTAAGAAGAGCTCCTGGTTGTGTTGGGTGTTCAAACGCGTACAAAGGTGCCGATTTGAGGGCTTGGAAACAATTCCAAAAAGGTTTCTAATTAATCTTAACATTTTAGTTAATGTTAATTTAGTTTCTGTTTGGTTGAGTCAAGAATGGGTGTTGGTGGTGGCGGTTATTAAGAAAAGTTCGCTCGTGTTGTGTAGAGGGTAGTGGCAGATTGATGGAAGTTAAGTTTTTTTGGTTGAAGTTATGGGAATTTTGTAATTAAAGGAAAAATGGGGGCTAACTTGTAAATTAAGGAAGTTGGAGATAATTTTGGAAATTGGTACAGAGATGGGATGAATGTGTAAAGGCGGGATGGAAACTGAAAATTAAAATTGTTGAGGGGTTTCTAATTATCTTAGTTGTAACTTGTAGTTCTGTCTTATAGTATAATTTTAGTATGTTATCTGATTACATATGTGGGCTAATTTCAAGTTAGTCTAATAAGCCAATCTTGTAATAGGCCAGATGGTACTAGGCCAATTTAAAAATCAAACCTAGATCCAACCCAACCCAATTATGGACTATGGACCTTAGAAACTAAAACCAAATCGGACCCACTTAAATTGTAAGGCCTGAAACCAAATTTGTCTTGATAGACTTTGGTTTCATTGTGACCTCCGACGACGCTGTCATTGCCGCCATCAAATGCCACCCACCTCTAACAACTACTTCCGGGCTGCATTGCGGTAGATTTGTGATCTCTTCTATTCTGAAAACTCATAGAAAATTCAAATTTATGGTATATATGTGGCAAACCTTCTATGGTCGATGGATGTAACTGATTGAAATTACTTTAATTGCTTTTTTGGGCATTCACGTTTCTCTATCTTGCAATCTTCCCTTAGGTGACTAACTTGTAATTTATACTCAGTTATGCTCCAGTCTGCTCAGTTTGCTCCTGAATTGCTGATCAGTTTGCTCCTGAATCGCTGCTCAATTTTCTTCATGAATTCTTGCTGCTACTGCAATTTCGAATCTGTTACAACAGGTGAAATACCCCAAACCTTGATATATTGTTTAAATACTAAACTATGGTATGTAAAGGCTAAAAAGTGCCTTAGAAACATCAGTGAACAATTTAAACCATAGTAAAATGCAATAAAGCACTAAGATACAGTTTGAGCAAAAGCATGCTCTAAGCTAGGAGTGAACTTGGTTAGGACCCAAAGAGCCTACCAAGACTTAATAATATTCAATTATGATTTAATAAGGCTAATTAAGTCCTTAGGAAACTTTGGTAGACAGTTAAACCAAACAAAACACAAGAAAATACCTTACAGTCAATAAGAGCAAAAATGTGCTCTAAGCTTGGGATAAATTTGTATAAGACCTAGTGGTCATACCTACACCTTATAAATATGTTAATGAACATATTAAATCAATTACCAAAGAAAACCAAGCTTGAAAACAAGTCAAAACACAAAATGTGCTTTAAGGAGTCTTAAAGCACGTTTTTGAAAAATTGTCTTGTAAATGAGTTTTGAGTGGCTAAATGTCCATCATTACTCTTTAATTAACATGTGTAATATATAGTATCACATTTGGAAGTCTATATCAATGGGAAATCGTAAATTTCACAACTATGTGCCTTGTTTTAGTGAATAGTAACTTTAATAAGCTAGTTTGTAACATATGTTGTTATAAGTAATTTAATTGGTCAACTAAGACCAAAACACCCCTAAGTAAATGATGGGGGCCGGTTTTTATCATGGTGAGTCATCAACATGTAAAAGAAATCAATTAAGGAAAGGAAGGAAAAGTGAATAAAAGAAGAAAGTTACTTTATAACCTAAATATCTTAACAAAGTGTACTCTCTCACCTCATTCTCTTCTTCCTTCTCATTTCACACGTCTTCAAGCTCCCTTCCTCCCTTCCATTTACGATTTGCTATAGTTCCACTCAAGAACTCCATCTTTGAATGCTTGTAACTCCTAGCTCCATGGTCCAAATTTAATTTCAAGACCACCATTCTTCTAATTGGAGCAAGCTCTACACTTCTATCTTTTCAAATCTTCAAAAGCCTCATTTCGGTGCCATGGAGATTCACCATTGAAGGAGCTTGAGCTCACCTTTTCACATATTATTGTTCTCATTTGCTTCAAGGTAAGGAAACTCAAAGAAAAATGATGTTTCCTTCATGTTTTGTGTTGTCCGAAAATCCACCTCACAATGGTGTCTTTACCTTGCTTGTTTTAGCTTCATTTGAATCTTCCAAGGACTAGGAGGAGTCCTCTCTTGATACTCATTCAAGCTCTCTTTCCATTCCAAGGTAAAACAATCATTTTAATACCTTAAGATAATATATGTAACTAGGGTTTACAATGAGATGAAGCTTAAAGCTTGTATACTCATTATATTATTTGTATAATGTTTAGAAGTTGACAAGCAACTAAAAGCCTTGCCAATTTAGTCAAGGAAACAAGAAAGAAGTTTGTGAGGAAAAAAAAGGTAAACAAACTATCTCCATGTAGTTTAAATGCCTTAGGAAATGAGCTTGATTTGCTTAATAAAATACCTAAGGAGCCAATGGCAAATGAGCTAGTTAAATGCTCTCAAGGAGTTTATTAAGGGCATATGTATTCTTGGGTGTATTTGCAGGTCAAAGGCAATATATATGCGGAAATTCAGTGTTTATGGTTTATGTAATTTAAGGGCCTAAGAGCCATGTTATTTAAGGGCCTAAGTGCCAAGCAATTTAAGTTTATGCACTATATTGTGATGTAGTGTAAAATTCGGTGAAGTTTGTGTGTGAGGAAGCTCTTGGTGGACTTAAGTGTTCTTGAATGGAATAAGGTAAAAACCTAAGTGTTTGGATGTGAGAATATACAAGAGAAGCTATGGCAAAATTTGGAAAATGTATAAGAAGTTCTAAGTGTTTTAAAAAAGTCTTGGTGAACTAGGAAGTGTTAAAGGTGAACAAGTGTTTTACTAGGGAAGAAAACATGTGCTAAGGTGATTTAGAGTGATACAAGGATTTAGGTATTATCTTGGAAGTTCTAGGAATTCAATGTGTGTTTTTGAGAATGTATTAAAGTCATGGAAAAAATTGTTTAAGGTTATAGGATGATGGGGATTATTAAGTAATGATGTTATAAGATTACTAAGGGCATGTTAAGTGAGTTATAATGACAATTTAGTTGGGAAAAGTTGTATTAAAATGTAAGAGTAAAACAAGTTAAAATGTGAAGTTATGTAACTAAGTTAACGGGAAAAAGTTATTGTAACACCCCTACTACGCACATAACACTAAATGAAATCGCAGCGGAAAAGAATAACTAAACAGTAACTAACGCTTCGGTGCTACAACACCGTCAACCACCCACGTGGTTGACAAGGCAGAATAAATACAAGTGTACCGGTCTGATGATCAGACTCCCGAGCATAAAACTAAACCATAAATACATCATATACAATACCGAGTATTACATACATCCTTCACTGTTAAAGATCACTGTAAAACTGCAACAACCAAATATATAACGCCACGGGAGCACAGGCGCATCCCGGGCCATCATCCCAACAGTACTCAAAAGTAAATCACATCCTAGGATCTAGAGCCACTCCGCTTCTTCGATCCTCATCCTGCAGTATAAGAATATGGATCCCCCGAGGGGGTCAGCAACCCTTGGCTGGTATGGTTAACGCGCAGCCCATCGGCTACCGGGATACGCGCAACTAATTGTCATGATAACATGGCATTCATTTATATACATAACATAACATGGGGCATAGCTTCAATAGTGCACAACTCAACATCACATACACGGTGGATCTTCGTTCCATAATAACAAACCACATGGGTCAAATAGCACAAGAGCCTAGAGAGTGATTCACTCTCATGTTAAGCTCGTTAAACACACTCATTACCGTTCTGTTAGACGAACGAGTAACTTAAGTCACAGATGGTTCGGATTTAGTGACCCGAACACACCACACAAACACATGTTCCCACTAAACCGATCATAAGTCAGAATAGGTAAGCTTTGGAAGAAGCTAGCGGGAGATCGAACGCCAAATTAAGGAGAACAATCTTAACAACATAAGAGTCGAATCTGATTCAGATATCTACTCTTAACTTACATGCATGACCGGACAACCGGATTCCTCACTTCCTAGTTAACACTTGTTAGAAGTTCATGGTGGAACTTAACAACCAATACACAATAAGTGGTAAGTCATGTTAGACACACACAAGGGAATGAGTCACATCATAACATCACAATTATATGAACAACTGTAAACTCATTACATGTTTAGATCTTATAACGTCATAAACACACAGAAAAACATACAACACACAAGCCGGTGTAAACCGGTAGACAACAGACAGCAAGAAAACCATACCTCGGTCCTTGCCTCGTTTGGTTCCCTCCGTAGGTCACTCCTATACATAGTTAATAACGTTGGTTAATTATTTATTTAACTTCAACTTGCTAAGTATTTAACATGATTGTATGACATGTTTTAATGTCTAACTTACCCTAGGTTACCTTCATTATACACCCTAGGGTTAACTACATAAGTCACATTCTTTTCTGTTTTTTTTTTAAGTTTTTGGGTATGTCCGACCCACCGTCCGACCCACAACTGGGTCGGACCCTTCCAGTGGTTTTCGGGTCTGAAGAACCTTACCTTGTCCGACCTAAGTCCGACCCAACCTTCTGGGTCGGACCATTCCAGAGACATGTCCGACCCACGTCCGACTCACTCGACTGGGTCGGACCATTACAGAGAATTTCATCGACCTCAAAACATACACGTCCGACCCATGTCCGACCCATGTCCGACCCACCCTTCTGGGTCGGACCATTACAGAACATTTTACCGCCTTATAAACATGCCCGTCCGACCCACGTCCGACTCACTCGACTGGGTCGGACCATTCCAGAAACATTTTCCCTCCTTTGAAAAATGACCGTCCGACCCATGTCCGACCCACCCTTTTGGGTCGGACCATTACAGAACATTTTCCTAACGTCTAACAGAGGCTGTCCAACCCACAACTGGGTCGGACCCCTGGGTCGGACGTCCTCTAAACTTACCTAAACTTTGTCAAATCTTCACCAAACTTCTCCTTAAGCCTCTTAATGCTTCCTAACAACATTTGGTAACCTTATATCCACATACAACATCTATGAAACTCATTTTCTAATTCCTTAAGCCTTTACTTATTTCCTTGTAAAATTCCTTAACACTTACAACATTTTATACTAGGTTTCTAAATGGTGTTCTCACCTATGATAACTACTATCCCAAAAGCTTTCTCCTCATCTTAACATCATTTCTTAAGCATTATTTCCCACAATTAACTCCTTATGTCATTCTTGAAGTTCTTTTCCAAGTTTACACTTTCTCCTTATTTACCAAAGTTTGCCTAAGTCTTTACCTAAGTCCAAAATGACTTTGGTACATACTAAAACCTCAAGCTCATGCCTAAGTCCTTGTTACATCCTAAATCACCCTAATGCATGTTCTTTCACAAGAACAACACTTAACCATTCTAAACACTTCTTAACTTGTCAAACTCATTTTACACTCTTAGAACTTCTCACTTATTTCCTAAATTTCGACATAGGTTCTCCTAGAACATTACTAAACCAAAACACATTGTTTTACCAACAAACAACCAAGAATACTAAAAATCCATCAAGCACTTATTATACACAAACTCCACTCACAAAGCACTACATCACAATATAGTGCATAATTTAAATTGCATGGCACTTAGGCCCTTAAATGACATGTCTCTTAGGCCCTTAAGATGCATAAATCATAAACACTGAATTTCCACAATATATTTGCCTTTAACCTGCAAATACACTCAACAACGCATATGCCTTTTACTAAGCTCTTGAGAACACTTACTAAGTCATTCACCATTTGCTCTTTAGGTAGTTTTAACAAGCATTATAAGCTCATTTCTCCTAAGGCATTAAACAACATTAGGTTAGTAGATTTACCTCTTTTTCCAAATAACTTCTTTCTTGTTTCCTTTAAAAACCGGTAGGGTATTTGATTCTTTGACAAGTTCTAAACAATATACTAACATTATAATGAGTATTCAAGCTATAAGCTTCATCTCATTGTAAACCCTAATTTTACATTGTTTCAAAAACATTAATGTAGTTGTTTTACCTTGCTCTTTGAAGAGAGTTTGAATATCTAGCAAGAGAGGACTCCACCTAGTCCATGAAGAGTTGGAATGAAGCTAGAACAAGGTCACACAAAGAGCTCCTTCAATATGTATTTCGGTCACAACAAAAACATGAAGGAAATGAAGTTTTATTTGAGATTCCTTACCTAGAAGCAAAGGAGAGTAACAATATGTAAAAATACAAGCTCAAGCTCCTTCAATGGAGGAACTCCATGGCACCGAAATGGTGGTCTTGGAATTTTAAGAAGGTAGAAATGAAGAGCTTGATGAGAGGAAGAGATTGGTGGTGTTTGTTTTTGATTTGGACAAGTGAGCTAGATTTTACAAGAGATCAAAGAAGAGGTTTAATGGAGGTGGTGTGGTATTACCGTGGAAGAGAAGGAAGAAGAGAGGTTGGAGAGAGTGTGGAGCCGTGTGAACAAGGAAGGAAATGAGAGAATGAGATAGAATTACTTTTTGAAGATATTTGTAGTTAAAGTAAAAAGTAGTTTATTTACTTATCATTACTTACTTAATACATTAATAAGAGAGTGGTGAGTCACCACACTTAAGAAAACTGGCCCCCATTTATACTTAGGGGTAATATAGTCTTTACTTGTCAATTAATTACTTATACAACATATGTTACAAAATAGCTTATTAAAATCACTATTCATGAAAACAAGGCACATAGAAGTGAAATTTTTGATTTCCCATTAATATAGACATCCAAATGTGATATTATATAGTACACATATATATTTAAGAGTAATGATGGACATCTAGCCACTCAAAACTCATTTACATGACAATTTTTCAAAAATGTGCTTTAAGACTCCTTAAAGCACATTTTGGGTTTAAACTTGTTTTCAAGCTTGGTTTTCTTTGGTAATTGGTTTAATATGTTCATTAGTGTATAAATGAGGTCTTGGTAAGTTCATTAGGTCTTAACCAAGTTTATCCCAAGCTTAGAGCACATTTTGGCTCTTATTGACTTTAAAGCACATTTTGTGTTTTCTTTTGTTTAAATTTGTTTACTAAAGTTTCTAAGACTCTTTTTAGTCTTAATACACCATATTTAAGTGTTTATACAATATATTAAGGTTTGGTGTATTTCAATCTACCCCCCCTTAAAAGAACTTTGCCCTCAAAGTTCATACTTCCACATATCCTAAATATTAGAACACGGGAATACTTATAAACAATACTTCCATACATCATTAACAACACACTTACATACATTGGACACCAGGTCCATACAACATAACATCGGGTATGAAATGGTAAAAATCCCTAAGTTCCTAAGCAGTCTTCTCACGTGATTCCTCAGTCGGGGTCCTAATCTATCATCAAGCTCTTCAAGTTCTATCGAGTTACCTTGTTACCGGAAAAAGGGGTGAGGGGGAAAGAAAGAGAGATTCGTGACAACGCAATGCAATAGTGAGAATTCTCGGATACTGTTCGCGTGCCTTTTATTGAGGGGGTGAACCCCTATTTATAGTGTTTACATTGTGCCAGGTTGGCACATAAATATCTTGGTGAGCCTATAAAATATCTGATAAATATCTTACCCTAATTTCCCTATCTTTTGGTCGCTATCCGTACTTGTTTTGCCCTCTTATGGACCGGTCACAGGCGACCGGTCGTATCCGTGCTATATTTGGTGTATTTGGTGCCCGGTCACAAACGACCGGGCGCCTTCTATGCTATATCTCGTACTCCTGGCGACTGGTCATAAATGACCGATCGAAATGCTTCCTATGGCGACCGGTCACAGACGACCGGTCGTCCTCTACGCCATGTTCTAGGGCTCTCGATGACCGGTCATAAACGACGGTCGCTGCTTGCGGCCTGCCTGGGCCTGGACGGGGACGCCCGGTCGTTGCCTTGGCCTCCCTTTTCCCTGCTCTTTGCTCTGTTGGGTTGTTGCTCTCTTTTTGGGTCTTCTGGGCGTATTTTCCCCTCTTCATCAGTCCCACAAGTTCTACTTTTGCGTCTTGCGAGGAAAGTAGAACTTAGAACTTGACTCTTTCGGCCCGGTTGGAGGGTGAGGGTAAAAAATTTTGCTTTTTGCTTTCTCGTTGGGCCTTGCCTCTTCGTTTCCTGTCTCCCAGTCCCACAAGTTCCATTTTTTCTTCGGACAAAAGGATGGGACTTCCTATGGTCCGTGCGATGCGCGTGCGCCATGCCCGTGCTCCAGACGCGCCTGCGTTCGTACGAAGTGGCCGTTGCAGAATTTTTATCGCCTCGCGCACGCCAGCCATCACTGCAATGTGCAGAGTCTCTGCAATTTTCCTGCAAAAAGGCCCTTTTGTTTGTTTTTATATTTTAAATATTTCGGAAATTGTGTTACCTCCTTTTAAAAGGTGTTGGGAGGGCAACATTTTTCTCTTTCCTCCAACTTTCGCACTTCACAAGCTTTCGAATTCTCTCTCTCTCGCTCCGCTATTTCCGCTTTCTCTCTCTCTCTTCGCTTTGCCTTCTCTTCTCTGCTTTGTTTTACTGTTTCAATGGCGTCTTCGAGCTCCAAATCGTCTCGCGTTTCCGCCAAAAGTGCCATCGTGGGCTTTAAATCCGATGGGAAATTACGCCCGACTCTCTTAAAACCTAAGTCTACTTATTCCAATAATCGGGAACCGTTGCCCAGCATTCTGGACGTGAAGGCTCTCGATTTGCTTCTCGCGAAGGTGGATGTTCCCACAGGGACGCAGATTTTCCTTCCTTCCGAAGATTCGCATCCCCTGGACGACTTCGGTCGTGGGTACGCTGTGTACTCCGACTTCTTTTTGCGTGGGATGACGTTCTCCCCACCTTTGTAATGGGGTTTCTAATCCGCCGCTGCTGCACGCTTGCTCAGCTTCACCCGAAAGCGGTGTGTCACCTTCATGCTTACATTGCTCTTTGCGCCGAGAAGGGGGTTGCGCTTTCTGCTACGGAATTCGTTCAGTTCTTCACCAGCAGAGTCGACTCCAACAACCTGACCATATCCGGTCGGTCCGGATATTCACTCTTTGAGTACAAGAAGCTCGCTCAACGCTGGAGCGCACGGTGGTTTGTCATCCTCCCACCCGTCGGGAGGTATCTCGGGGTCGCCTATTGCCCCTCAATTATCAGGGGCTCCTTGCATAGTCCCACAGTTCCGAAGTCGGAGCTTACCATGTCCCGGGCCCTGAAGGCGGTGGCCGACCTTCATCCGAGCATTGAGGACTTTTTCACCGGTCCGCGCCTGGCCTCGCTTGCACACTCTGAGGGTAAGAGTTTTCCTCTCCCTTTCTGCTTTCTTTATCGTTTTTGCCTTGTTCCGTACTTACCTATCCCCTTTGGTCGCAGATTTTCCTCTGCTCGGGGCGAAGGTTGGCCCTTTCACAGCTGGCAGCTGGTGTCCTTCAAGACGGGGAGGAAAGGTGGACTACTACGCCACCCTGGAAGCTGTGGAGGAGTCGGCTCTTCGTGAGGAGGAGGCGGTCGCTGTTGGTCGGAAGCGGTCTGGGGGCGAAGCTGATCGCCAGGCAAAGAAGCCGAGACCGGCAAAGGATGGGGAAGGGGGTTCCCCTCGGACCCCAGAGGCCCGGTCGTCTGATACCTCAAACCAACCAGGTACTTGGTACACTAGTCCAGGTTCCGGTCGTCGGGTATTTCTTCCTCTTACGCCCGGATCAAATCTCATCTTAGTCCATGGGACGAGAGAGGGCATGCATGTGCGGTCTTATCCTTCGTGTTCCACATGTTATCTTTCTTCTTTTTTTTTGATTTACTTCTTCGTTGCCTTGGTTGTTACCTGCCGCTAATGTCTAGCTCTCTTTTTTTACCTGCTTTTGTATGTTTCTATGCTTTGCAGCTCCCGAGGCTGAGAAGGCCAGGGGGGGGAGGAGAGCGGCAACCTGGCCCGGGCGAGGCGCCCGGTCAATTGTCTCTACCCAGCATCGTCAGAAGACTCTTCCCTCGAAGGGTAGGGTGAAGCATATGGCCAAAAGGACGAAGGCCTCCGACATAGTCCACTTGACGAGTCGGGTGCTTCAGATACGCTCCGGAACAGGATCCTTTGGAGGAGACTGCCCCCTCGGGGCCCGGGGCTTCAGTACCCGGGGGCGGCGGCGGCGGAGCGGGCCCTGTGCCGGGTGCGGCTGAGGGGGAGCCCACGGATTCAGGGCTTCGTTCGGAGGCGAGGGAGGATGCCGGGACCGCCACACCGTCTTCACCTCCTCCGCCTGCCCGTGATTCTTTCTGCGGTCCGTCTGCAAAGGATGGCTGGTGCTACCATCGTGGTCAGCCTCTTCCTGTGCTGCCCGTGACGGAGTCATCCTCCTATACCGAGCTGTGGAAAGAGCCATCCGCTTGTCCGGATCCTGATGGCCTCTTTGCCCCTCTGAAGACCACGACCGCGGCCAAAGAGAGGTTGAGGATCGGGGGGGTGGAGCGGACGCCATTATGCGACACTCCTTCCCGCTGGATGCCTCGCTTAACCATATGTGGCAGGGGATCTACCGAGTGAGCGGCCCATCCTTTCTTAACTTTTGGGTTGCTTCTTTTTCTCTTTTACTTTCTTCTACTTATTATTTTATTTTGTACAGACGGTGGCCTTTGCACAGGGCGTGGATGTGCACGTGCAATCCCTTCTCTCGAAGCTACGCCTGGAGGAGAGCCGGGCCCGCAATGCCCAGGAGGAGTTGCGGATAGAGCGGTCCTCCAACAGCATCTTCGTTGACCACGTTCAAGAGGAGATTTCCAGGCGGGTGCATGAGCAGACCGCTACCATGAAGAAGGAGCTGGGTGATGCCGCGGGCGTGCACCAAGCAGTGCGACGAGTACGAGGCAGTTGAAGAAGCTGCGTGAAGAAAACCTTTCCCTCAAGGGTCAGGTCCGGTCGCTGGAGACGGAAGCCGTCGTCTGAAAAGGTATGGAGTGAGTTTGCTGACGCCCGGTTGCATGCCTTTTCTGACTTGGAGTACTTGGTAGGACAGGCCCGAGCTGCCCATAATCAAGAGGTTGAGGGTCTTTACGCCGAGAAGGCGTTGCTTGCTGAGGATAGGGCCAAACTTTCCCAAGAGCTTTGCTCTACTTCTGAGGCGAATGTTCTCCTCAAGGGAGAGTTGTCGTCTCTCGAGGCGAGGATGGTAGAGGCGGCCCGGTCGAGCGAGGTCCTGGCCTCCGAGAAAGAGAAGCTATCTGCCGAGCTCGCAAGTTGTCTGGTGAGCTTGCGGCTTGCAAGGAACAACTGCTTTCCTCCGAAGAGAAAGTAAGGGTGTTGGAGGAGGAGTCCACTAGGCTGCGGTTAGAAAACTCCGAGTTGGCCGCGAGAGGTGACTTTTCGCCTCCTCACTCGTTCCTTATCGTCCTTCTTATTCTTCTTTTGACAAAGGTTTTCCTCCTTTCTCTTTCTTTACTTAGGCTCGAGCCCGGGGAATCCCATTGAGGGACTGGAGAAATTAATCTGCGGATCGATGACCTCGAGGAGGAGTTGATTGCCGCAAACGCTAACCGCGACCGGTACCGAGCTTACGGTCCGACCTTGGAGCAGCAAGTGGCTAGCCTCGAGACTTACTCCCGGAAGATGCGAGAGGACCTGCGGCAGCAGAGCACGAAGCTTGCTCACCTGAAGGAATCCTTCACCTCTCAATGTGGGAAGATGGTGAAGGCGTGCCGGCAGGTTGTTTTCGAGGTTCTTCACGGGTAAGGGTGAGGTCATGGACGACGGCCTTTACCGGAGCTGTCTTTCCAAGAGGTCGCGCAGAAGACCTCCTTTTATGAGGTGCTTGAGAAGTTCGGACGCCTTCCGGGGAGACGTGCCTTGTCCCTGGCCAGGCGTCTTTTCTTCCTCCCGGGAGTACCGCCATCAGGTGGTGTGGGCCTCCGATCGTCCCCCGGGAGGTCTGGGTCTTCGGAGAGCGTACAAGGGGCTGCTCCCGCGAATCTTGATACTGTACAAGAGACTTAGACCAGAGAAAGTTTTTAGATTAGGCTTAGTTAGCTTTCTTTGTCTCTTTCTTTTGTTTTGATATTGTACATGTTTCCAACGATTAATGGAATTACTCACCAACTGTTTTGCTAATTGGTGCCATTTTGTTTCGTGACGGGTCGTTTTCTTAGACCTGTCGCTCTTGATTGTGCGCATTACCGATTTCTTTTCCTTAGCCGATTTGTTTTGCGGACGAGACCGGTCATGCTCGAGCGACCGGTCGTTCCGTTTTTATCTTAAGCGACCGGTCGTTTTCGACGATTGGTCATTCCGCTTTATCTTAGGGACGCGACCTGGTCGTTTTTGGTGACCGGGCGCTTCTGTGTGTCCTTTCCCTATCCTTGCTTTTGGTAGCCAAGCGATGGTACTCGTGGTTGTCCCCCCTTTTCCTTTTTCTCGCGAGAGGGAGAAAGAGTTTGCAAGGGGGATTCAGCCGAGGTACGGTGTGGCGTCCCACACCTAATGATTCACCCATTACAGGCGACCAGAGCTCCTAGAGTTTCCAGAGATGGGTTTTCCGTTTTTGTTCTTGTTTGAGTGCGACAACTCGTAGCAAGATTTTTCAGGGCATTGCATCCTGTAGGGCATGGCCCGGGTGTTTCTTTTCCAGGGCATTGCATCCTGTAGGGCATGGCCCGGGTGTTTCTTTTCCAGGGCATTGCATCCTGTTTCTTTTGCGCTCGAATTTTTCCAAAAATAACTTCTTTATTGATGTTGTCAATGAGTTACATCGATTTTCATACATAGAATTTCTTGAGACATTCCGCATGCCAGGAATGGGGCAGTTCGTATCCCTCGACATTTTTCAGGTGATATGAGGCCCGTCCAACCTTCTGATGGATAATGACCTTCCCACTGGGGGTCGAGTTTTTTGGGCTGCTTAACCTCCCTTAGGACAAGCTCGCCGGGGACAAAGCTTCGTTCCCTGACCCTGCGGTTGAAGTACCTCTCGACTTTCCTCTTGTCTTTCACCATCCGGGCGGCCGCAACGGCTCTCTCTTCTTCGAGAAGGTCTAGGCGGTCTTTTACCCCTTCGTTGTTGAGCTGCTCCATAGGATTCGCAACGAACCGACGGGATCATAATTTCAGCTGGAACGACTGCCTCCAGGCCGTAAGTTAATCTGAAAGGTGTTTCTCCTCGGTCCCTTTTCCGTCGTTCGGTAGGACCATAAGATTTGGTGTAATAGTTCGGCCCATCCTCCTTCCTGCTTCCTAACTTTCTTTTCAAGGCTTTGATGATCTGTCCGTTTGCGTTCTCGACCTGTCCGTTGGCCTGGGGGTGCGCCACTGACGCGAATCTTATCTCGATTTTCCACTGTTCACAAAACTCCCGGAAACTGTCGCAATTGAACTGCGTCCCATTGTCGGTTATTATGATCCTTGGCAACCCGAATCTACATACAATGTGTTTCCATACGAACTCTTGCGATCTCTTGGCTGTGATGGACACGGTTGGCATTGCCTCCACCCATTTTGTGAAATAATCAATGGCTACATATACGAACCTGAACCTCCCGGGAGATGCTTCTGGGAAGGGACCAATGATGTCCAATCCCCACATTGCGAACGGGATCGGGGATAGTATGGCCTTTTGCACGGCCGGGGGGTTATGTATTTTGCTGCCGTGTTCCTGGCACCTGACGCATTTCCGAATGTATTCCTTACAGTGGTTTTGCATTCTCGGCCAGTAGTAGCCGAGCCTCATGATTTTGTGGGTCGTGGCTCTTTCTCCCTGGTGGTTTCCGCAAACCCCTTCATGTACCTCCTTTATAAGCTCTCCTCCCTCCTCGTCCGTGACGCACCTGAGGGCGGGCCTGGCGAACGACCTTTTGTAGAGACGCCCCTCTTCGAAAAAGAATGATGCCGCTCGTCGCTTTAGGGTCCTGGCCTCCTTATCCTCCGGGGCAATTTCCCTTCAAGGATGTACTCCACGATCGGGGTCATCCAAGATTCTTCTGGCACGAGGGGCTCAGCCGCCAGGACCTGTGCCTCGTCTACGCTCGGATTGGTCTTTGTCTCCATCCACACCTTACCTGGTATCCTTTCGGCCATGCTTGCTAACTTTGCTAGCGCGTCCGCTTCGGTGTTTTTTGTCCGAGGAAGGTGTTTCAGCTCACATCTCGAGAAGCTGGCCTTTAGCTCTTGAACCCTTAGCAAGTATCTCCAGAGCTTTTCTTCCTTTACCTCGTATATGTTGTCGTGCTGGCGGGTGACCAGCAAGGAGTCTGAGTATATCTCCAGGTCCGTCGCTCCTAGGGCGATGGCGACCTCTAGGCCTTGAATGAGAGCTTCGTACTCGGCCTCGTTGTTGGTTACTTCGAATTCCAGTCGGAAGGCGTAGTTGATGTCCCGTCCGTCGGGAGTCTGGACTACAATCCCCGCTCCCTCCCGTTTTGCACCGCGCACCGTCTACCTGGATGATGAATGGGGCGGGTGGCTTTCTTTCTTCTTGGTCGAAGCTGGTTTCCGTTATGAAGTCTGCTAGGGCCTGAGCTTTGATGGCCGTCCTCGGTAAAAGTTGATTTCGTATTGGGTGAGTTCAACTGCCCAACTTACCATGCGTCCTGACGCGTTGGGGTTGTTCGTTATTTGCTTCAACGGCCAGTTAGTCCTTACAAGGATTCGGTGTGATTGGAAGTACGGTCGTAGCTTCCGGGACGCCACCACTAGGGCCAGGAAGACCTTTCAATATTGGTGTAGCGTCTTTCTACGGGAGTCAGGATTTTTCCTGTGTAGTAGACGGGGATCTCCTTCTTTTCGTCCTCCATGATTAGGACCGCTGCCACCGCCCAGGCCGATGCGGATAGGTAGAGATAGAGGTCTTGACCAGGCGTTGGGACTCCCAGCTTGGGTAACTCTCGAAGCATTTCTTTGATCTTCTCGAAGGCTTCTTTACATTCTTGACTCCACTGGAACTTGCTGTTCTTCTCATGTGTTAAAAAACGGGATTGCCTTTTCTTGCAATTTTGAACAAAACCTGCTTAGGGCGGTGAGTCTCCCATTAAGGGCCTGGACGTCCTTGATGCTCCTGGGGGGGCTGAGGTCGAGAATCGCCTGGGTCTTTTCTGGATCGACTTCTATTCCCCGCTGGCCAACGATGAAACCAAGGAATTTCCTTTGGTGACTCCGAATACACACTTCTCCGGGTTTAGCTTGATTTGGAATTTGTCGAGCGTGGTGAATGTCTCCTCCAAGTCTTTCATGTGCTGCTCCTTGGACGGGCTTCTCACGACTATGTCATCCACATAGGCCTCCACATTTCTCGAGAGTTGCTCCCGGAACACTTTGTCTATCATTCGTTGGAAAGTCGCGCCGGCGTTTTTCAGCCCGAATGGCATCACCTTATAGCAGAAGACTCCTGCCGAGGTGACGAAAGAAGTTTTCTCGGAGTCCTTCTCGTTCATCTTTATCTGGTTATACCCGGAGAATGCATCTAGGAAGCTCAGGACGGAGCTTTGGGCTGACGAGACGACCAGTCGGTCAATCGATGGCAATGGGTAAAAATCTTTGGGACATGCCTTATTCAGGTCGGTGAAGTCCACACACATTCTCCATTTCCCATTAGATTTCTTTACCATGACTACGTTCGCCAGCCACTTGGGGTAAGACACTTCTCTGATAAAGCCCGCCTGCAGGAGTTTTTGGACTTCTTCTCGAGCAGCCTGGTCCCTTTCGGCCCCGATCACCCTTCTTCTTTGGCGGATTGCTGGGTGCGCGGGGTCTACGTTGAGGTCATGCTGGATAACGTCTGGGTCTATTCCGGGCATCTCTTCCGTGCTCCAGGCGAACGTGGCCCTTCTTTTTTCCAGGAATCTTGTTAGATGGACTTGTTCTTCGCTGTCAAAGGCATTTCCAATCTTGAAGGATTTGTTAGGGTCAGTTCGAAGAGGTACCTCTTTTGGGAGATCAGCGGGGGCCCCGTACCGTTCCGCCGTTTCGTCGGGGAGGGGGAGCTTTCCCTTGAATTCCTTCTCGGACCCCACGGTTTTGACGGTCTCATTTCCTGGTAGGTTTTCCATGATCCGTACCTCGCATACCCGCGCGACTTTCTGGCTCCCTCTTACCGTGACGAGCTTCCCTGACCTGGTCAGGTACTTCATTTCAGGTGGTGGGTGCTACAGATGGCTCTGAAGGCATTTATTCCCCCGCCCGAGGTACATGTTGTACCCAGAGAGCCCGGGAAGGATGAAGGCCGTCAGCTCTTCCGTGCGCCTCTCGTCCCCCTGCCCTAGGGTGATGGTGAAGTCGATGCTTCCTGTGGATTTAGCCGAGATTCCTCCTACAAAACCCCCCAGTACGGCTGAGTAAGGCTTGATCTTATCTTCCGGTATTTCGAGTTTCCTTACTGCCTCGACAGAAATGACGTTTGCACCTGCCCCGCTATCGACCAGGATTCCCTCCATCATGCGGTCATTCACCTGAGCCCTTATGACCAGTGGATCGTTGTGCGGGTACAGGACTCCGTCTTCATCGTCCTCGGTGAAGTAGATTGGGGGGAGCTTTTGATGCTTCGTGTCCTTCTTGTCCGGGAGTTCCCGGTGAACCTCGTGGACGTGTCTTTTCCTCTCATTGGGGGTCAGGGGCCCTACTTCTGAGAATAGTCCTGTAAGCATTCTCAAGGAGGATTTCATTAGTTTTTTTTTTGTATTATTGTTTTATTCGTGGATTTCGAGATACGTGAAACTTTATCGGGATGCAACTATTCATATATAAGAAAGCTTTAATAAGATAGTAACGAATTACAGCCCCCAGTCGGGTACAGAGGTGATTTTTTCCTTCTAAAAGGGGGGACTTCGCCCCCTATCCTAGAGAATTACCCTAGGCAATTTACAGACCTGTGATTACCCCGAAGGACTTGCTATGGTCCAATTCGGGGTGGACCTCTCCCTCTGGTTTTGGCCGAGAGGACTGGCTACCATGGTGCTGTCTCTGCTGGCCTCCCCTTCCTTTCTTCTTGTTCTCCTCAATTATCCTTAGCTCCTTGGCGAGGTTCGCACAGTTTACGGTTCTGTGGCTGCGGTGCCCATGGTACTCACAGAAGGCCACCGGCACCTCTCCCGGGAAGGGTTTTCTTGGTGGGGGTAGAAGCCCTTCTCTTACGGCGGCGGCATATTTTCCTGGGTCTATCGATACCGTCGGGAAAGTTCTGGAGCTCGAGGCTTGCTGTCCCTGGGGGGTCGGGGTCTTGGAATAAGGCTTGTATCGGCTTCCCCCCTGGTGCGATCCTCCGGCCGCAACCGCCCCACCTGTCTGGCCTGCCTTCTTCTCACCCACAGCTGGGGCTCTAAAGCTGTTGAGGAGCTCCTTGGCCTTATTCTCCGCAACTTCCGATTTGAGGAAGTCGTGGATCATCTCGGCTAACTCACCATGCGACTTTGGCGCCTTGGTGGCTATCTTTCCAGCGAGGCGTGGGTGGGCCAAGCCATTACCGAAGGCTTTGATCAGTATCTTTTCATCGATATCGTCGATTTCAGCCACCTGCTTGTGGAACCGCTCGCTGTATTCCTTTACAGTCTCTCCCTTCGCCTGCTTTACATCCATGAGCTCTATCGTTTCTCTCTTCACCTTCTGCTGGCCGCAAAGTACTGTTGGAATTCCTCGGTCAGTTGTTTGAAACTGGAGATCGACTGGGGTGGCCTGGACGAGATCCAGCTCAAGGCCCTCTTGGAAAGTGTTCCAGGGAACAAATTGCACAGGGCGAGGGAGCTAATCCCCTGGGTGTTCATGGCGAACATGAACTTCTTTATGTGCTGAGCGGGATCCCCAGTGCCATCGTACTTCTCCACCGCCGGGGCGACGAAGTGAGGCGGGAGTTTAGCTCTGCGGATCTTCTCAGAGAAGGGGTACAGGCTCATGTCAATGGTATCATCTTCTTCTTCTTCGATGGTGATTAAGGCCTCCCCTCGGGTGCCTCTTTTCCCGTCATTGCTTCCGGCCGCATCCCGACCCTTCAGGAGATCTATCGCCTCGGACATCTCCTCCCACTTTCGCTGGAATTCCTCGTCTCTCTGCATCAATTCCTGTTGCAGGAGCTCGTTTCCTTCCACGATTTTTTCGTCGATTGATCTAGTGAGGCTCGCCAGCATGTTTTCCAAGTCTTTTTTGGAAATGGAGTCGTGGGTTGCCTCGGGTCCAGTGCTCCCGTCGTTGGCTTGCAGATTTTTCCTTTTTGCTCTCAGATGTGTCGACTTCGTATGTTTTCCAAAGTTATTATTCTTGTTGGTGGACTCGTGGTTGCTAGATCTGAGCTGTTCTCTTCCCACAGACGGCGCCAAATGAAATGGTATAAATCCCTAAGTTCCTAAGCAGTCTTCTCACGTGATTCCTCAGTCGGGGTCCTAATCCATCATCAAGCTCTTCAAGTTTTATCGAGTTACCTTGTTACCGGAAAAAGGGGTGAGGGGGAAAGAAAGAGAGATTCGTGACAATGCAATGCAATAGTGAGAATTCTCGGATACTGTTCGCGTGCCTTTTATTGAGGGGGTGAACCCCTATTTATAGTGTTTACATTGTGCCAGGTTGGCACATAAATATCTTGGTGAGCCTATAAAATATCTGATAAATATCTTACCCTAATTTCCCTATCTTTTGGTCGCTATCCGTACTTGTTTTGCCCTCTTATGGACCGGTCACAGGCGACCGGTCGTATCCGTGCTATATTTGGTGTATTTGGTGCCCGGTCACAAACGACCGGGCGCCTTCTATGCTATATCTCGTACTCCTGGCGACTGGTCATAAATGACCGATCGAAATGCTTCCTATGGCGACCGGTCACAGACGACCGGTCGTCCTCTACGCCATGTTCTAGGGCTCTCGATGACCGGTCATAAACGACCGGTCGCTGCTTGCGGCCTGCCTGGGCCTGGACGGGGACGCCCGGTCGTTGCCTTGGCCTCCCTTTTCCCTGCTCTTTGCTCTGTTGGGTTGTTGCTCTCTTTTTGGGTCTTCTGGGCGTATTTTCCCCTCTTCAGGGTACATAACATTGGACACAAGGTCCATACAACATTATCCACATCATTCAGACACAACAGTCTGTAATATAACAACATCACATAGACGATGTATTCAAATACACGTCGTACACACATAACCGAAACGGCTCTACCCCCCTTAAAAAGGGGTACGCCCCGTACCCTATACACATAAGAGCTAAGAAGTAAACAATGACGGGTACTTCGCCTTCATCTTATCTTCCAGCTCCCAAGTGGCCTCCTCAACGTCATGGTTAGACCAAAGAACTTTCACCAGTCTCACAGACTTATGGCGAGTGTCTCGAGTCTTAGTATCCAGAATCCGTACCGGAGTCTCCACTGAACGCATGGTCGGCTCTAAGGTTAGCCTTTCATGATGAAGCACATGAGACGGATGAGACATATACTTCTTCAACTGGGACACATGAAATACATCATATACCTTGCCCAGCTCAGCGGGTAGGTCTAGTCTATAGGCTACCGGGCCGATCCGCTCCGTCACAACATAAGGCCCCACATACTTTGGGCTTAACTTGCCCTTCTGGCCAAAACGAAATACTCCCTTCATGGGGGATACTCTCAAAAATACCTGATCGCCCACGGCGAACTCCAGGTCACGTCTGCGCACATCTGCGTACGACTTCTGTCTATCCTGAGCTGCCTTCATGTTAGCCCGGATCTGGCGAACTTCTGCCTGGACTTGTTCAAGATACTCTGGTCCTATAATGACCGTCTCACTCGACTCATCCCAGCATAATGGCGTGCGGCATGGTCTACCGTACAAGGCCTGGAAGGGAGACATCTTGATCGAAGCATGATAACTGTTGTTGTAACTAAACTCGATCAGATGTAACTTATCAATCCAGCTGGTCTGAAAGTCAAGTGCACAAGCACGTAGCATATCCTCAAGTGTTTGAATGGTGCGCTCACTCTGACCATCGGTCTGTGGGTGAAACGCTGTACTCAATTTCAGTTCAGTACCCAATGCCTCTCGTGTAGACTTCCAATATCTGGATAAGAATCTGGTATCTCTGTCAGATACAATCGTTTTCGGTACACCATGATGTCTTACAATTTCTTTATCAAAGAGTTCTGCCAATCTTGCCACTTTCCAGGTGTCCTTCATCGGAATGAATCGGGCCACCTTGGTCAGTCGGTCAACTACAACCCATATCATATTCAGACCTCCCCTTGTAGGCGGAAGCCCTACTACAAAGTCCATGGAGATATCATGGAACTTCCACTCAGGCACTGGCATTGGCTGTACCATACCACCAGGCCGTCGGTGCTCAAACTTGACCTTCTAGCAAGTGAGACACCTCAACACATAATCACTTACATCTTTCTTCATTCCAGTCCACCAAAAATACCTTTTCATACTCTTATACATCTTTGAAGCTCCAGGGTGAATCGAAGTAGTAGAACAATGGGATTCACTCAATATGCGCTCCTTCAACTCAGCGCCACTCCTAGGTATACACAATCGGCCATTCAGCCTAATCAGGTCATCATCGTGGAGTCTGAAGTCGTACTTCTGACCCTCGAATGTGCCGTCAATAAGCTTCTGCCGGATCTCCAGCATATACTGATCCGTCATCTGAGCACTCCGCACCTCTACCAAAGCCAGTATGAGAGACTAGCGAATGGAGAGAGTGTGCTCGGCGACTCAATGCGTCAGCTACCACATTTGCCTTACCCTCTTTATATTGCAGATTAATATCGTAGTCATTCAGAAATTCAACCCACCTTCTTTGCCTCATGTTCAACTCTTTCTGAGTGAACAAGTACTTTAAGCTTTTGTGGTCAGAATAGATTGTCACACTTACCCCATACAAATAATGTCGCCATATCTTCAATGCGAAGACAATGGCACCCAATTCTAAGTCGTGGGTAGGGTAGTTCTCCTCATGCTTCTTCAGCTGACGGGAGGCGTATGCTACGACCTTCCTGTGTTGCATCAATACACAACCCATACCTCTACCTGATGCGTCGCAGTAGACCTCAAAACCATCTGGACCGTCTGGTATAGTCAGGACTGGTGCAGATGTTAGAGCATCCTTGAGACTCGTGAAAGAACTCTCACAGTCGACTGTCCACTCGAATGGTGCATCCTTCTTCATTAAGGAAGTCATCGGCTTCGAGACACTGGAGAAGTCCTTCACAAATCTCCTATAATAACCTGCTAGACCGAGGAAGCTCCTGATATCAGTGACTGTCTTCGGCCTAGGCCAGGTGCGCACTACATTTATCTTTGCCGGATCAGCAGCGATCCCGGCCTCAGAAATCACATGTCCAAGGAAGGATACTTGGTTCAACCAAAATTCACATTTCGAAAACTTTGCATACAACTGGTTCCTCCTCAAAGTTTGTAACACATTTCTCAGGTGGCTTTCGTGCTCACCTCTTGATTTAGAATACACAAGAATATCATCGATGAAGACTACCACAGACTTCTCCAACTGGTCTTGGAACAAGCGGTTCATTAAGTCCATGAACTTAGCTGGTGCATTTGGTAAGCCAAACGGCATAACTGTGAACTCATAATGCCCATACCTAGTTCTGAATGCTGTCTTTTCGATATCACTATCACGGATGGCAATCTGATGGTATCCGGAACGTAGGTCTATCTTGGAGAATACTGATGCTCCCCTCAGCTGATCAAATAGATCGTCGATGCGTGGTAAAGGGTAACGGTTCTTCACCGTAACAGCATTCAGCTCTCGATAGTCAATACACAGGCGGAGGCTACCGTCCTTCTTCTTCACGAAGAGGACCGGCGCTCCCCATGGTGAAACACTAGGGCGGATAAAGCCCTTGTCAAGTAGGTCTCTCAGCTGCTCCTTGAGCTCTGTCATCTCTGCTGGAGCCATACGATAAGGTGCTTTCGCAATGGGTCCAGTGCCCGGAACTAAGTCGATCTCAAACTCAACCTCTCGTGCTGGCGGCATGCCCGGCAGTTCCTTAGGAAATACATCAGGAAACTCTGACACTACCGGCACATCAGAACTAAACTCTGGGTCTCTCTCTATGTCCTGGACATAGCAGAGGTATACATCACTCCCTCGTCGTAACTCACGATACATAGCCATGGCGGTGATGATCTGTGTCGAAGGCTCCGTGGGCCTCTGGCGGTATGATATGGTAACCCCAGATGGACTCCGAAGAAGCAGTCGATGCTCGGCACACAGGATTCTGCCCTTGTACCGCTCCAACCAGTTCATCCTGACAATCACATCAAATCCAAGTCCGTCGAACTCTATCAAGTCGATCGGAAACTCTTCACCTCTGATCCGTACAACAGCATCTCGGTGGTAGCGGGTACACCTGATCCGCTCTTTCGATGGGAGAGTGACCAAGAAGTCTGGCATCTCATCCCCATCTAACCTCAGCCTCTTCGCAAAAGATAGCGAAATAAATGTGTGTGAGGCTCCAGAGTCGAACAAGATCGATGCATCCACGCCATTCACTGGAAAGGTACCGGTGAGGATTGTGCCGCTCTTGCCGGCTTCTGCCTCAATGCAGACACTCAGTGTACCTCCCGTTCCGAGTGCACAGCCTAATCCATTGGTAAACTAATAAGTACTGGGTAACAACACGGTTGATATACTTCAATAACTCCACTTTATTCATTAACACTTTCTCTTTACAACATTGTTGGTCTACATGGTTGATATGACTTAACACATACATAACTTCCTTAACATATACTGGCTTAACACATTACAAAAGTATACAAGGCTTTAGAATTGTCTGAAGGTCAAATTCAAACGTCCGGGTTTCATGTGTGTGGCATTGATCACTGCCGACGGTGCGGTATTCAGTTTGATCTTCCTGATGCCATGGTATAGCATCCTTGACTGCCCACCCATGATTAACACATCTCCTGACTTTAGTATCAAATTTCTTGCGAGATCAGCACGCTTCTGCTCGCCATACACAAACACTGCGGTATCACCAATGGACCAAGACACCACGGGTACTCCCTTACTTAGAGACTCGGGTGACTCGTCCTTATCTTGGTGTAAACCTAACCGTCCACCTTTCTGGTAGAAGTTCACAATACACAAATCTGCTTTCACATTTGGAATCAAATCCGTTTCAACTTGTTGAGCAATTCCCATGGCGTGATTAACAACCGCATGGAACTCCTCAGGTATACGTGGTACTTTTGCTCCATCTTCAGCTCGCACTTCTTGATATGACTTGGTGTAAGGGTTCCAGTCATTACCCATGCACATCATCTTCAATTGCATTCTTGATCCGTTCGGATATTCAGGTGTGTAGAAACCTCCAGGTTTAGCTCCAAGTTCGTCGCATCGTCTGATGATATGGATTTGTGCTTCCGGTGTCAGGTATCCATTTAAAAGTATCATACCTGGCTGGATAACCTGACATTGCTCCATTGGAAAGTCGGTGATGTTGATGGTGGTTTCTTCAGGGTTTGGTGTGGGTGGGATTGGATAACATATATTGAAGGTTCCTTTAAGTTTAGAATTATCTAATTAGGTGTCTTTCACAATATACTTTAACTCTTTACTTACATGATAATACAATTGAACTCACTAATACACATAAGCATGAAATGCGGTATGCAATCACTTATTACATTCAACAGTTTAGGCGGTACCTGGTCTAGAAGAGGGCCCTGGCGCCTCAGACCGGTCCACCACATTCAGGGCGGCCTTGCTAGGTCCCGACCCCTTCCCCTTCTGGGAATCAGTGTGCCTCTGATCTGTGGGTGGCTGTTTAGCCGTCTTCGGGCCATCAATAGCTGCTGTGGCCTTACCCTTCCACTGCCCTCTGGGCTTGTTAACTCTGCTGTTGGGGTTCCGGTAACACTCGTGGTCACGGTGACCCCACTTCTCGCAGCATCGACACTGCACCTCATTTCCCTTGCAGTCCTTGCCGGGGTGGTCTCCATTGCACCACTTACAGTAATAGTGGCGCTCCGGTCCAGAGCCCGTGCTAGCTGCTATCACAATACACACTCAGTACTTGTTTCACAGCTTATCAACATACACTTCACTTATCACACAAGATTAAATAATTACCCTTAGGTGGGTAAGAGCGTAGGGGCTTCGCCACATAAGCATATGTGAGCTTCAGTGGCTCCTCAGCTGTGGTGGTTTGGGCTTGTCCCTTGTCACCCTGGTGCTGACTCTTCTGGGGTTGGGAATAAGGTTTCTTCTTCTTCTTTCCTCCCCCGTACCCCTGCGGACTCTGGCCCTCGCTCGTGGCCTTGCGCTTGTGCGCATTCTCCTCGTCCCTCAGACGGACGGTGATCTCCACCTTAGCAGCGGCATGATAGCACTCCTGAATTTAGGATGGTCAGTCATGCCCCGCAATACATACTCACAAACTCACATCAATACTCACTTGTAGACTACACATATTCACATCACTCTTTATTTAAATTACCTGCAAGGTAGTATACTCAGCTGGCCCCATCCCATAGCGAAGACGGTGGCTGAGACCGTTATAGAAACGGTTTACCAGCACCCGGTTCGAGTATCCCAGGGCCGGTAACAGGTGGACGAGGCCGGTGAATGCAGTGTAATACTCATCAACCGACACCTTGTCCCCCTGTCTCAGACTATCCAGCTCCAGGCGCTTGGCCTCTTGAACGTGCACAGGGTAGTATTTGGCTCGCAGCAGAGCCGTGTACTCCCTCCATCCAAACTGAGGATCCGCCATCCGGTCCTCTCTCACAAGCTTCCACCAGTTTTGTGCCGAACCCTTCAGGTAGTAAGCGACAAGACGGACCTTAGCCTCTGCGGGTACAGCCAAGGTCTCGTAGGCGGTCTCCAACTCGGAGATGTACGCCTCCAGCTTACGTGGGTCGGTCTCCCCATGAAACGAAGGGGGTCTCAAGTCTGCCAATGCCTTGACCCAGTTGGTCTCTCGTGGCGGTGGCGGTGGTGGTTGAACTCCGGGCATCTGCCCCTGCTGTATCGCAGCCACAAGCTGGGGTACCATCTGGGCTACAGCGGCTGCTACAGCCTCAGCCATAACCTGGGCCGTAGTATTCTCGCCCTGGTCACCCATATTACCGGTACCACTTCCGCGGCCTCTACCACGCGGTCTACCTGCCATCTGTATTCACATGAATATTCATTAGCAATATGCTTGCACACTTATCGGTCCAACGATTGTAACGCTTCCCGACAATAAGGTGTCTCCACACTTAGTTAGTGGTTAACCTTCTCATAATGTTCACTGAAGTAACTGTAGTTAGGTTTTCCTAACTCGGTATATTCCTAAGCTCGGTATTCTAGTCATCAGAGCGATACTTCGCTCTGATACCACTTTTTGTAACACCCCTACTACGCACATAACACTAAATGAAATCACAGCGGAAAAGAATAACTAAACAGTAACTAACGCTTCGGTGCTACAACGCCATCAACCACCCACGTGGTTGACAAGGCAGAATAAATACAAGTGTACTCTGATGATCAGACTCCCGAGCATAAAACTAAACCATAAATACATCATATACAATACCGAGTATTACATACATCCTTCACTGTTAAAGATCACTGTAAAACTGCAACAACCAAATATATAACGCCACAGGAGCACAGGCGCATCCCGGGCCATCATCCCAACAGTACTCAAAAGTAAATCACATCCTAGGATCTAGAGCCACTCCGCTTCTTCGATCCTCATCCTGCAGTATAAGAAATATGGATCCCCCGAGGGGGTCAGCAACCCTTGGCTGGTATGGTTAACGCGCAGCCCATCGCTACCGGGATATCGCAACTAATTGTCATGATAACATGGCATTCATTTATATACATAACATAACATAACATGGGGCATAGCATCAATAGTGCACAGCTCAACATCACATACACGGTGGATCTTCGTTCCACAATAACAAACCACAAGGGTCAAATAGCACAAGAGCCTAGAGAGTGATTCACTCTCATGTTAAGCTCGTTAAACACACTCATTACCGTTCTGTTAGACGAACGAGTAACTTAAGTCACAGATGGTTCGGATTTAGTGACCCGAACACACCACACAAACACATGTTCCCACTAAACCGATCATAAGTCAGAATAGGTAAGCTTTGGAAGAAGCTAGCGGGAGATCGAATGCCAAATTAAGGAGAACAATCTTAACAACATAAGAGTCGAATCTGATTCAGATATCTACTCTTAACTTACATGCATGACCGGACAACCGGATTCCTCACTTCCCAGTTAACACTTGTTAGAAGTTCATAGCGGAACTTAACAACCAATACACAATAAGTGGTAAGTCATGTTAGACACACATAAGGGAATGAGTCACATCATAACATCACAATTATATGAACAACTGTAAACTCATTACATGTTTAGATCTTATAACGTCATAAACACACAGAAAAACATACAACACACAAGCCGGTGTAAACCGGTAGTCAACAGACTGCAAGAAAACCATACCTCGGTCCTTGCCTCGTTTGGTTCCCTCCGTAGGTCACTCCTATACATAGTTAATAACGTTGGTTAATTATTTATTTAACTTCAAACTTGCTAAGTATTTAACATGATTGTATGACATGTTTTAATGTCTATCTTACCCTAGGTTACCTTCATTATACACCCTAGGGTTAACTACATAAGTCACATTCTTTTCTGTTTTTTTTTTTAAGTTTTTGGGTATGTCCGACCCACCGTCCGACCCACAACTGGGTCGGACCCTTCCAGTGGTTTTCGGGTCTGAAGAACCTTACCTTGTCCGACCCATGTCCGACCCAACCTTCTGGGTCGGACCATTCCAGAGACATGTCCGACCCACGTCCGACTCACTCGACTGGGTCGGACCATTACAGAGAATTTCATCGACCTCAGAACATACACGTCCGACCCATGTCCGACCCACCCTTCTGGGTCGGACCATTACAGAACATTTTACCGCCTTATAAACATGCCCGTCCGACCCACGTCCGACTCACTCGACTGGGTCGGACCATTCCAGAAACATTTTCCCTCCTTTGAAAAATGACCGTCCGACCCATGTCCGACCCACCCTTTTGGGTCGGACCATTACAGAACATTTTCCTAACGTCTAACAGAGGCTGTCCAACCCACAACTGGGTCGGACCCCTGGGTCGGACGTCCTCTAAGCTTACCCAAACTTTGTCAAATCTTCACCAAACTTCTCCTTAAGCCTCTTAATGCTTCCTAACAACATTTGGTAACCTTATATCCACATACAACATCTATGAAACTCATTTTCTAATTCCTTAAGCCTTTACTTATTTCCTTGTAAAATTCCTTAACACTTACAACATTTTATACTAGGTTTCTAAATGGTGTTTCTCACCTATGATAACTACTATCCCAAAATGCTTTCTCCTCATCTTAACATCATTTCTTAAGCATTATTTCCCACAACTAACTCCTTATGTCATTCTTGAAGTTCTTTTCCAAGTTTACACTTTCTCCTTATTTACCAAAGTTTGCCTAAGTCTTTACCTAAGTCCAAAATGACTTTGGTACATACTAAAACCTCAAGCTCATGCCTAAGTCCTTGTTACATCCTAAATCACCCTAATGCATGTTTCTTTCACAAGAACAACACTTAACCATTCTAAACACTTCTTAACTTATCAAACTCATTTTACACTCTTAGAACTTCTCACTTATTTCCTAAATTTCGACATAGGTTCTCCTAGAACATTACTAAACCAAAACACATTGTTTTTACCAACAAACAACCAAGAATACTAAAAATCCATCAAGCACTTATTATACACAAACTCCACTCACAAAGCACTACATCACAATATAGTGCATAATTTAAATTGCATGGCACTTAGGCCCTTAAATGACATGGCTCTTAGGCCCTTAAGATGCATAAATCATAAACACTGAATTTCCACAATATATTTGCCTTTAACCTGCAAATACACTCAACAACGCATATGCCTTTTACTAAGCTCTTGAGAACACTTTACTAAGTCATTCACCATTTGCTATTTAGGTAGTTTTAACAAGCATTATAAGCTCATTTCTCCTAAGGCATTAAACAACAATAGGTTAGTAGATTTACCTCTTTTTCCAAATAACTTCTTTCTTGTTTCCTTTAAAAACCGGTAGGGTATTTGATTCTTTGACAAGTTCTAAACAATATACAAACATTATAATGAGTATTCAAGCTATAAGCTTCATCTCATTGTAAACCCTAATTTTACATTGTTTCAAAAACATTAATGTAGTTGTTTTACCTTGCTCTTTGAAGAGAGTTTGAATATCTAGCAAGAGAGGACTCCACCTAGTCCATGAAGAGTTGGAATGAAGCTAGAACAAGGTCACACAAAGAGCTCCTTCAATATGTATTTTCGGTCACAACAAAAACATGAAGGAAATGAAGTTTTTATTTGAGATTCCTTACCTAGAAGCAAAGGAGAGTAACAATATGTAAAAATACAAGCTCAAGTTCCTTCAATGGAGGAACTCCATGGCACCGAAATGGTGGTCTTGGAATTTTAAGAAGATAGAAATGAAGAGCTTGATGAGAGGAAGAGATTGGTGGTGTTTGTTTTTGATTTGGACAAGTGAGCTAGATTTTACAAGAGATCAAAGAAGAGGTTTAATGGAGGTGGTGTGGTATTACCGTGGAAGAGAAGGAAGAAGAGAGGTTGGAGAGAGTGTGGAGCCGTGTGAACAAGGAAGGAAATGAGAGAATGGGATAGAATTACTTTTTTGAAGATATTTGTAGTTAAAGTAAAAAGTAGTTTATTTACTTATCATTACTTACTTAATACATTAATAAGAGAGTGGTGAGTCACCACACTTAAGAAAACCGGCCCCTATTTATACATAGGGGTAATATAGTCTTTACTTGTCAATTTAATTACTTATACAACATATGTTACAAAATAGCTTATTAAAATCACTATTCATGAAAACAAGGCACATAGAAGTGAAATTTTTGATTTCCCATTAATATAGACATCCAAATGTGATATTATGTAGTACACATATATATTTAAGAGTAATGATGGACATCTAGCCACTCAAAACTCATTTATAGGACAATTTTTCAAAAATGTGCTTTAAGACTCCTTAAAGCACATTTTGGGTTTAAACTTGTTTTCAAGCTTGGTTTTCTTTGGTAATTGGTTTAATATGTTAATTAGTGTATAAATGAGGTCTTGGTAAGTTCATTAGGTCTTAACCAAGTTTATCCCAAGCTTAGAGCACATTTTGGCTCTTATTGACTTTAAAGCACATTTTGTGTTTTCTTTTGTTTAAATTTGTTTACTAATGTTTCTAAGACTCGTTTTTGTCTTAATACACCATATTTAAGTGTTTATACAATATATTAAGGTTTGGGGTATTTCAGTTGTAAGCATTAGACTTTAAACAATCATGTTACCCCGATGTTAATAAAAGTACATATAATGTTATCAGTTGTTCGAGAATTGCTCGAGGAACATAATTGGACGTGATAAAGTGGACTCCGGTGAAAGGTATGGTTTTCTTGCAACCTGTGTCCTACCGGATTACACCGGCTTGTATGCCAAAGTGTTTTTCTGTGTGTTTGCCACGTTCTAAGATAAATCATGAAACGAGTTTACAGTCGTTATTGTTGTAGTATGTTTACGTGCCGATACCGGTAACCTCGAATGCGCTTGAAGGGCTAGTTAACCACTAATAGGTAAACATAAGAGAACGGTATCCGGTGATAACGTTTCCGACCTAAGGAACGTTCTAACCACGGCTATGCGTGAGTTAGTTATGTGATGTTTGTGTGTGATGTTTGTATGTGAATGTATGAATCTCTCTTCCCTTGTGTGTGTGTCTAGCAAGACTTAACCCAATGTTGTGATTGTTTAATTAAGTTCAATGTTGAACTTCTAACAAGTGCTAACGGGGGAAGTGAGGAGTCCGGTCTGTTCCGGCCACGCGTGTGAGTATGGGGGTCGTTGTCATATCAGGTTCGATCCTCTCTGTATGTTATGATTGTATTCCAATTTGGTTTCCAACCTACCCTTTAGCTTAACCAAGGCTATTTTACTGACTCACGTCGGGCCACAGGGGCATACTATGTTATGTTTGTTCGGTGTGCTTGGATCACTATATCCGAGACACCTTGTGTTAAGTTATCCGTTCATTTAATGAGACGGTAACGAGTTATGTAATGAGCCTATCATGAGACTGGCAACATTCTCTAGGCTACAAGTGAACTGACTATGTTTGGGCCAGTTCATAAAGGGAACCGTAGCCGTTATGTTATGTATTGTTGTTATGATGCAATATCTATTGCGATGTTATTATGTGCACGTTGAAACGTGAAAAGTGCTGTTATGTGTTGTTATGTGATGAATGTTATATGTTGTAAAATGTGGAGTGTGTGGATCATGGAAATGAATCCCAGTTTGTGATAAGAGGCGTTTCAGGATAACCCGATTAATGGGTAGTTGTCGTCTATTAAGGAAGTAGCTCCATTAGAGGAGAAACACTCTAGGGGTAATGAATACCATGAGTGACCTATCAAGTATGGATATGCCAACCGTTTGTCAAGCCCATTGAGGCGGAATGATTCGTGTTGTGTGTTTTAAGTTACATGCATGATTTAAATATAATCAACCGCATGCTAAGATGACAATTAGTTGTGCATAGCCTGGTAGCATGTGGGCTGCGGGATTACCATACCAGCAAAGGTGCTGAGCCCCTTGGGGGCCACCCTTTCTCTTCTTTTCTTATTTCAGGTACGAAGAGCTGGAAGCCGTTCGAGAGTAGGACGGGGTAGTCGTTGTACATGGGTAATCATTTAAGTTGTATATATACAGTAGTTGTAGTAAGACCGAAATTGTTATCGGCATCAGTTTGTAAATACTCGGTACAGTAGGAAGGTGTGTATGTTTTGTTGTTAATGGAAAGGGATAATAATGTGTAGTCGCTCGGGAATCTAGTCCATCAGACCGGTACAATGTTTATGTAATAGCCTTGGTAGCCACGTGGGTGGTTAACAGCGTGTAACACCAACGAGTTAAGTAATGTGAAGTAGTATATTTTCCACTGTAGAATGTTGTTATGTGTTTGTTGTTGGATGAGGTGTTACAACAGGTATTTCTTGATTTATATACTGCTGTTGTTATAGTTTTATACGATAAAGATATTAAAATTATTAATTTGTTTTACTTCTTTAAATTATGATCACAATTTACGTGCTTGTTGCTGCGTTTGGAGCACTTTTTTATAAGCATTATGCTGCTACACTTTATAATTATTACACAACCATATTCAAGCTGTTTTTCATTTCTATGTTCCGCTGTTATACAAAACTGATTTTGAGGTTTTACATTCTATTGATTATATAGAGGGGGTAAAACGGTTTTGTTATTGTATTTGAGTTGCTGCTAAGGTGATTAAGAACACTACTCTTAGCTGTTGTTTTGGTGGAACGCACATGTAAAAATGCTTTTTTGATATCCAAATCCTTTTTGCAGCATATTATTTTACGAACTGCTGCTGTCCACTCAATTCTATAACAATTTCTCAAGTTGCTATAACTAGGCTCAAGCACCAGAAATTCTAAAACCACTACTACTGCCAACCACTTCAGTATCCCTCACCCAAATAACCTCCCCGAGCTAGCTTCCATATGTTTCCTCATAATAAATCAACTTTTATCCTGTCTCTTCTTTAAATGGATTTTGCATGTGAGATTCATGGCATATATCTTCAAGTTCAAACTGTTCCGTAGAAAAAGCTCTTTCATTTTGCTTGCTTTTAGTTGTTTGAGTCTCTCTACTTCCACCTCAGCCTGTTGTATTTTGCTGATAGTGAGACTGGTAGGATCAGGTGTCTTAGCTGATGAGAACGATACTAGAATGGCAATACTGGAAAACTTTTTGTGTTCATGTTCTGGTCAGACAATGCATAACCCAGTTTCGTGAGAGAAGATAGACCGATTAAGTGGGTAAAATCTTGAATGACCTTATATCTGTTTTATGGGTGTAAAAGTATGGTGCTTAACATGAGTAATCATAGCTAGAACTTGCATTTTACTATACTGAAGCAAATCAGATGGGAAAATTAACATAACCGTGTTCCAAAGATTTAGAAAGAAGGGGAAGTTAGTGAACGTATAAGAGATAAAGGACAGCAAAGAAATTCTCATTTTAAATAGACTTCATCATACTTAGGCCTATTGACCTTATCAACTATGTAATCATCCAGTGATATAAGATTTTCAGTTTTTGCCTCTGTTATCGAGCCTTAATAGTACTTGAGTGAATCTGATTTTGCATCATGGATAATACCCCTCTCTTTATCTTTCTTTACTGCTGTTACCATCCGCCACTTTGCTTCAGTTTTACTCTCTTTTAATGGTGTCAGTTACACTTGGTTTAAACCCACGAATGTTTCCGTTTTAGTACCTGATTTTAGCTCCTGTTTGTAGTCTTTTTTCAGCAGCTTTTCCAATCAAGAGTGATGCAATTTTGCTTCAGTTTTTGCCTCTGTATATTGACTCTTAATAGGACTTGAGTGAATATGATTTTGCCTCATGGATAATACCACCTCTTTATCTGTTTTAATTGTTGTTATAATCTGCCACTTTGCTTCAGTTTTAGTCTCTTAGTGGTGTCAGTTATGACTTTTGGCTATTATATAGAGGCGATAAAACTATTTCTCTAATATTGATGCACTATTATACATTGTTTAGTGCCATTATTATTGCAATCTGAAATGTGCAATCTGTGCTGGTAGTGTGAATGTGTACATACTGCTGCAATGGGTGTTCTGTTGTATTATCATGGTAAATTTTCATGTGGATGAAATCTTCAGTGGTGATTTTTTCTGCTACAGCATGAAGTGCACATATTATTTAAGTAGGTGCCCATTTTCAGCCTGGTATGCTGGTTTGTTGGAATTGACTGTTCAAAGAATATAGCTATATAGGTACCTTGCTTTAGCAATTACAACACGAGAGAACCATTGGTATTTGGTTTGATTCTAATCTGTTTTTTTTTTCCTGCTATGTTGATATAACACAATGGTATTCAGCAATTGGTATTTTGGCTGCTCTGCTTAATTTGTGTCTTTGGCTGCTACACATACACGCTACTGCTGCTGCTCCTCCATCTCAATTCTCCTCCAATTCACTTGATGAAGTTGTAAAGTCCCAACTAATTGTTGCAAAATTCCTTCTCTGTTTGATAAGGTTTCTTTAGTTCCAGTAAATACATGTCAAACAGACCTTAATCTGTTATTTTCTTTCTGCTGCAAATATTTATTCACAATCACATTTAAAGCTTTCTTCGCATATTTTGTTTTTCTTTTTGTTGTAGGAAGTTTGGACATGGGCTGGAAGAAGCTCAAAGTGGCAGTAGTTGGATATTTGGGAAGCCTGTCTTGTTGATTTTGTCATGTTGGAGCTCGAAGAACTATGTTTTTGTTTCTTAGCGGGCAGGTATGTAAAGTGCAGTGTTTCTTTCTTTAAGAACCGTGTTATAAACTTGATTTGGCGCAAAAAAAAGAAGTGCGGTAAGCACTTTTATAACACGGTTAGTCAGTCCATAACCGTGTTATAAAACATTTTTTTTAACACGGTTTTCAACCGTGTTGTAAAGTTAAAAAGAATATACGACCGCAGTATATAACACCCTCCATAACCGTGTTATATATAGGAAAACAACCGTGTTATAAAACGTTTTTTCTACTAGTGACTACATCGACTAGGTGCACTTGCCTTTTCTTTGCCCATAAGTATATATATTTTCACTATGTATTTTTGGCCAACAAGTATATATATAAAAAAAAAAACAGAATAACATATAGGTGTAACGTATACCTATCCCACACCAGATCAATCATGCCACTCTCTTTCTTCTCATTTAAACCACGTGACAGTCCTCGTGTCTTTCGTGGAGGGCCCTGAGAGGTCGTAGGAGGGTCCTGAGAGTTCGTAGGAGCATCAGCGCCAACGACGATCTGTGTACGCTCCGCTAACTGCATCTCTGCACTTATCTCCATCTCCATATCCTCATCACATTGTAGGAGCATCTCATGATCGTTGGCATCCATAATCTGCACAATATCATTACATAATATATATAGTCAGTGTCATAATGCTATGTCTTCATAATCTTTTGTAAACCCACGACGAATCAAATGGTCCTTAATTTTCTCAATATCTCTATGTATACTTGAAGTCGTTTTTGCAGTCGATGCATGGACATAAAATATATCCGTTATACACTCAAAGAACAAAAGGGAAAAGCTACCAAATTTTTAAATGAACTGTTTTTTATAAACTTGTTCACTACCTAGAAGGTGAGATCAAACGTGATTGGACGGTCCCGACGGGGACTATCCAAGATATACCTCTAGTAGGTATATCTCGGACGGGTGACTATGTTCGAGTATATTTAATAGCTATTCAGTACACTATATAAACAATTAAGAAGTAATTAGAGAAAAATTATAAACTAACCTAGTAGTCTACTTAGTCCTGATGTGAAAAAGCTAGACTTCAATCAACCAGCCCGTATCAGGTGTGACAATAAAAGTACTATCAATGCCCTGCAGAGTAGTTTTGTACACAACAATAATTACATTACAATCCAATAATTCAATAGTTTGACAAAATTTTCTGGGAAATCCGACAGAATCCCCCTAAAATATAGGGTTTCACCACATAGAGCATGTACAACAGGCAGCAGTTTGGTTTGCAATTAATCCCAAACACTTAATCCTAATTAATAAACACATTAATCTCAAACAGAGCATGTATGTTCCTGATCGACAGTTTGTTTTGCAAATTAAATTTCACCATAACTACGTGGCTATATATATTTGTATGCCCAAACACATTATATTTTTTGCCAAATAAACACATTAATCTCAAGTCCATTTGGACACAACCAGCAAGTACCAAAAATCAGCTCAAGGCGACAGTTCAATTGGTTTGCAAAATTAATTAATTAATCCCAAACACTTATTCCTAATTAATAATTAAACACATTAATCCCTACCACAACATGTTTATATGTTCCTGATCGATCAGTTTGGTTAGCAAATTCCCTCCAGCAGAATCAAGAATATAGGCGATAGATGGATCGATGTTATGCCAGTTGGGTTGTAAAATTAATTACTGCGCGCGCAGATGATCAATACGTACTGAGGCGATGGGCATGTATGTTCCTGTTTGATCGATCGCAGGTTGCAAAATTAATAAGAGTGAAATTAAGAGCAGAAATATATATGTTCCTGTTCGCAGATTTGATGAATTACCAAAACATGAGAGGCGATCGACAGGCATGCATGTATATTTGGGTCGATCTATTGATGATCATTAGAGAAGATGCAGCGTGCACAAATATCGGGAGAAATTAAGCAACACGAAGCAGGGGTGGAAAGCGGCGGAAAGCGGCGGCAGCGACGGCACGGACAGCGACGGCAGTGGCGGCAACAGCAGTGGCGGCGATGGCGCAGTAGCATGTACGTGAGCTCAGTCGAGAGAGAGGTAGCTTGAGGGTTACGTTGTAACAGAGAGAGTATGAGAGATTAAATTTTTCGGGAAAGTGGGGTGTTATTCAGGCAACATAAAGAACGCTTCACTTAAGAAGCGTATTTTATGCTGAGAGTAAAAAACATAAAAAACGCTTCCGTTTGGAAGCGTTCTTTATACTGAGCGTGCTAGAGACATAAAAAACGCTTTCTATGTGAAGCTTCACTTATTTTCCAAGCGTTCTTTTTGTCTTTGGGCGCGATACAATAAAGAACGCTTCTTAACTGAAGCATTTTTTAAAATGTCCGGCCTAAACCATAAATACAACGCCTTACTTTATAATCGTTCTTTAATATGCTAAAAAAACGATTTACAAATATAACTGTTTTTAAAAGGGTGTTGTTTATTCTTTTTTTCCAGTAGTGGCGGGTGATACACGTCGTTAGCCGCCCATACGACTAACAAGGCCTCAAACAAACAATTAGTACGATCTGATAGCAAGAAATGCCGAATTACCATTAACAACCTTTAACAACTCCAACAATCCTTAAACATACTCCAACAATACATACATCCTTGTTCTCCACAATAATATCCAAAAGTGATTACCGAGGCTAAGAGTTAATTGACAAATTACAACCCTTCAAGTCTAACAAAAGTACCAACGGTTTACATCTAGCCATATCTCAAGTGTTTACAATCTTCAAACCCAAAAGGGTGTACCCCATGGTACACCGGCTACAAAGTTTCTAACCGTGTACAACCCGGTACACCTATCAAAATAACTAGCCTATCAAAAAGAAGCATCCCGGTCATTTCCAACTTGTCAACCATCTCGAGATCCTGCAATAAAAACAGTGCCCCAAGGGGCTCAGCAAAAGCTGCATATGACTTTTGTATACCCCGCGTGCTAACAGGGGTACGCCAACTAATTGGTTGCCAACATGCGGTTCGTTTTATGATAACAACATGCTAAGACAATTAAACCAATAAGCATGCTTGGCAACATTCATATAAGGCGCATCAATCAAACAAGCACACAACTCACAATTTATCAACCAAGGTTCGATCTCAATCAAACTTCACAATGGGTTAGCCCAATTACCATCCGGGTTAATCAGATGTCATTATCTCGTTACTCAAGGTCATCCACTCAAGCAAGTCAAGGTCTTCCTCAATCAATTTTCCTTCTTTGATCAATTCTCAAGTCAAGTCGGTATGACCTCCAGGCAGGGACAAGACTATCCCCCCACCGGGTTTAAGGTGGCCCACTTAACCAGGTTGCTACCCATTTAAGGGGTTAGGACCGTGGAAAAGATTATAGCCAGGAATCCGTTAACAATCTCTCTTGTTATCTCATCCTCACGCGTGGCCGAAACTATATCGGACTTCTTAAATTCTCCTAATTTTCTCAATTCCCAATTATCAATGTTAGAGTGTTAGATGGTTAGGGAGTAAGTGAGAAGCCCACAAAAAAACAATCAAGCTTCCACAATCAATCAACGAAACACTTCAACAAGTCAACATAACTTCCAAGTTCAATCACCAACCAACAAGGCATAATAATTACAATATATTGGAAAATGCAATAAACTGATTACATGCTTTTATCTTGTTTAGGTGGTTGCACATAATCACACAAACAAACAAGCCGAGGTAACCTCGGTAGCATACGGGGCATGAGAAAATCATACCGTGCACCGTCGATCTCGGACTTTTGATTCCCTTCGGTTCGACTATTCGGGTCTTATAACATATCACGGAATCGTACGGTTAATTATCTATAATTAAACTAGCTCGTTTCATCTTTAACGTTTCCCGACTTATAATACCTAACTCATGGTATTTTAACTTACACACTTAAGTTATTTGACACACAACATTTCTTTAACTTGTTCAAGCCCTTAATCACCTTTAAACATCATTAATCAAGTCCTAATTATCTTATAAATCTATTACCAAATAGTCCCCATCTTAAAATACAAGTTATACAAGTTTAAACACAATTTTGGGTTGGTCTGGGACCTTAGCAGGGACCTAAGTCCAGGACCAATTCATGGTTGAACTCTCGGTAAGAAAATATGCCTGGTCCGGGTCCTAGTACAGGACTTAAGTCCCGGACCAGGTAGAAGGCAAACTCTCAGCAGGAAATTAAGCATGGTCCGGGACCTTGACATGGAACCAAGTCCCGGACCAATTCATGGGTGAATTCTCAGCAGTTTTATTAGGGTGGTCCAGGACTTCCTCAGAGACTTAAGTCCCGGACCATAGCAGGTTTTTCCCCATTTTAACATTTCCAAATTCAGTTCTAACTCATTCTTTTCCCCATTAATTTCCCACTCTTTCCTACTTATAATCTACATGTTTTAACACTTAATTACCCTTCTAAATCTTCCTAAACCACATACTAAGTCACCTAGTTAAACATAGGTAAATTACACAATTTCTCTTAAATTTCCTAGAACACCTAAGTGCAGTTTTTGTTTCTTGTTTGTTTCCTAACTCCATGCTTCACTTCTAATGCCATTCTACCTTACAATTTGCATTATTTTCCTTCTACATTCTACCCATCTATACACTCATCCTTAACTTAGTTTCTTAAGTTATTTATTACTCAAGTTAAATACTAAAACACAACTAGTTCTCCTAGGTTGTTTTTACTCACTTAAACAGTTAAATCTTTCAATTTGCTACATAAATTTGACCATAGCTCCCCTACATTTTTAGACATTACCAAAGCATCATTTTCAGTTCCTACACATCAATTGCTAACCATATCCCTCAAGGGATACTAACAACACATAATTTATTCAATAAACTCACATATTTTCCCTGCACAACACCATTTATTTCACATGGTTTTCCCAAGCTTTTAATCATCATTAAAAAGCTCTAAAACAACATAGTTCTCTTCCACATTATACCACAACATAAACCATTCTCAAAGCACTATAAATTCCTCATTTCAAACATTAAAATCTATTACAAAAAGGATATACCAAACTAGCCAAGGTAAGAGCATTTACCTTGTATTTCTAGTTTTTCCTTTCCCTCTTCCTTTCTCCTTTCTTCTTCCTTCTTCCTTGTTTCTTATTCTTGTTCTTTGCTCAACAATTCGGCAATGCTACAGTCACCCATACACACCAATGCTAACTTAGAAAATCATCCTTAAACTAACCTAGAGCTTAATACATGTTAGGGTTTATAAGAGGGTATTACCTAAAGCTTCTTAGTGGGACTTTTGGACAGCAAGGAGGCAAGGTTTCCATCTCCCAAAGTGCACACCAAAAACCGGCTGGAAGGGGAGAAAACAAGAGCTTAACTTGTGTTTTCGCTTTGCAAAGAAAGCTGGAAAAAGATGGACTTTCAAGACTATTTTTACCTTAGAACAATGTGGAGATGGAGGGGATCACAATGGTGGTCTTCAAGCCCCAAGATGAGCCACACCCATGGAGATTAAGTGTGAGCTTTTCAAATTTTAAAAGGTGGAAATGAAGCCCAAGAGAAGAGGAGTGCAATGGTGTAATTTTTATGAGATTTGGAGTTGATTTGCACCTTCAAATGTGAGGGAGTAGCAAATCGACATGGCTGAGCTTGAGGAGGAAGGAGAGTCAGCCAAAGGGGAAAAATACGTGAGACAAAAGGGGAGTTAGGGGAGAGAGACTTCTATTTTTTTGTTTTTGTACTTTTCACTTTACTCTTTTGTCTTTTAGTGAGTTAGGAAAGAATTAAGAAGGGGGAGAGTGGAACTGTAACCGAGACACACCCACACACAATATAAACTTATGATTTTTATTTACAAGAGGGGGAGTTAATTTTGCCTTATTGCATTCACACCCCACAACTTTCTGTTTTTGCACTATTCACTCCCGGAATCCGTTTTCCGGAATTTTCTCGTTTAATTAATTTTATTGGTTCTAGGCCTTCATTAATGTTTCATAATGACTATTTGATTGACTAAAATTATTACGGGTCTATTTAACCCGCTTAAAGTCACGTTTTCCCGGTTTTCTCGAAAAACGCGCTTTAAGGTTCATTTGTGTTTTTAATCCGTTTTAAGGATCCGTTTTCTTCGGGAATTGTTCCCTCATGTTTATTTAGGCATAGTTAAGCTTCTAAAATCTTCATTATCCTAATTAATTACTATTTTAAATTTCGGGGTATTTCAGTTTTAATGACTTAATCATCAAGTTAATGCTTAAGTATTGAGCTAGAAAACTAACCTAGGCTCCTTGGTAAAATAGGGCCGAGAGTGTGGAAGGTTTTGGTTGGTCTTGGTGGCTTAAATCAAGTAAGGATGATTTATGTTATGTTTTAAAGCTTTAAGGTAATTATTGGTGTATAATTAAAATAAGCTGTGGGGTATTAGGACTAAATGAGTTTATTTGACTTATTTATGTTCAAAATGATATATTAGCACATTTGGCTAAGGTACCAAAGTGTAACATGACTTATAATGTCATAAAATGAATTAATGGGGTAAAATTGCATTTAACAAAATCTATGAACTACTTGGGTAAAAAGTTGAGAATAAACTTGTTCTTATGAGCATTTTATGTCATTTTATGTTATAAATGAAATTTGTAATAAGGCCATGTATTTTGGCCATTTAATTACGTTATTTAAAGCTTTATTTACTTTTTAAGCTAAGTATTTATTTATTATAAGGTCTGGTGAGAAAATGTGATATTAGAAACTTAAATGGTGAGTTTTAATCACCTAGAAATTTTAAGTAAATATTACCTACGAATTTATAATATTTAAGTTGGAATTTTTATGACATAAATGAGTTAAAATCAATTTAAAAGCTTAAGGAATGTTCTAGTTGATAAGCTTGGGGTTTAAGTGTAAATAAATAAATTTTGAGGGCTATGGAGTGATATAGCCGAAAGTTATGACTTTAAATGAATTTAAATTAAATTGTAAAATTTTATAAAGTTTGGGGCTAAAATGTAATTTCTAGGAAATTAAGGAAAAAATCGTAAATGCTGGAAAATAATGGTCAAGGCAGAATTGGGGAGGTCAACATTGACCGTATTAGTGCCTTTGACCTAATTAGATGACATAAATAATCTATTTATGACATTAAGTTAAGTTTATAAGTTAAATGTAAAAATTACAAGATATGTGGGGTAAATATGTAATTTCTGAAACTTCTGTAGAAATGTGATTTAAAACAGACTAGGGGTCTGTTGGTAATTTTTGGTGATTTTTAGAGATTTATTTGGAATTGAATGAACTAAGATGTATAATATATAGTTTAAATGTGATGATATAAAGTTTAGATAAAATGTGGGGTCATTTAGTAATTAAAGAAAGTTGTGTGGGCTGAGGAATAAATCTGTATAGACCATGGGGTTTGTTCGGCAATTATAAAAAAAAATATCCATAGGTTATATATATTGTAAGAGTAAAGATATATTATATGATATAAGAGTATAACTATAACATTATATAATGTTATGAGGTAATATTGTAGTTTATGAAAAGTAATGGGCTGATGTGAGATTAAGGATGTTTAGAATTAAATTTTTAGGCTATAGTCTATAATGTTATAAGTGTTATAATAATTATATGGTATTAGTGTCATTAAAGTGAAACTAGTATAAGTAAGAGTATTCACATTAAATAATGTGACAAATGGTGAATAAATAGAATTATTAAATAAGGTGGGGTATTTAATAAACATTTGAAGTTTAATAGTACTATAATGTTACATAACATTATAATCATAATCTTAATATGAGTATGTGTAATATAACACACCTAAATAAGATTCACCACCTTACATGAAATGATAATATATATAATTTAAAAAATGATTCTTATAATTCATATATATATGTATATATATAAGAATGTGTGAAATGAATGAGATTATATGATATGGTTGGGAACCATATAATATTAATAATGTGATGGGATGATAAATTGTAACATGTTAGATATATAGTTCTAGTGTTAAGGTATAATGCGTTAATGTAACACCCCATCCAAAGCCCATCGTGGTTATCGCAAACTGAACACTTAATCGAATACGTCGCAACGGAAATAAATAACACCTGGACCTTGCCACGGTCTGATCGTTAGAATATACCGGCCTTAACGTTTACAATACTTATCCAAATACTTATCCAACTCAAAACATCAACATTCACAATACCACAACCAACCGAGTACTAGTATCTTAAACATAATCTCAAACTTACATCAGTTTAATATAAACAGTCGGGTGCACAGGCGCAACCCGAACTCAAAATAAACATCCCACCCTAAGTCTAACCGCTCCTACTCTCGTAGTGCGTCCTCATGGGTCTCTTACCTGCAAGTGTAAAAATAGCCCCCGAGGGGGTCAGCACGAATGCTGGTACACCCTCTCATGGCCCCCAAGCTAACGGGGCTACGACGACTAATTGTCGATAGCATGGAAATTGATTACATACACAAGCATAATATGAAGTGCAATAACAATAACCACAGATGAACATATATAGTTCACAAACAATGAACGACTCAAGCGTTCCCTTACAAGTGGGTTAGTAACCCCCTCCTTAGTCCTCATTTCCTTAATCTCAGTCCTTACCTTACTTAATCTTAACCTTAATCTTAATCTTAATCTCAGTATACAAACCTTTCCTGGAAGGGATTGGTTGTAGCTTAATTCGAACCTGGGATTTAGGTGATCCCACCGCACCATCTTAATGCCACCTACTCTGGACGGGAGTCCAGCGTAGCTGAGCCGGCAACCGGCCCTAGGCTACAAGTCCGAAGACAAGTCCTTAAGCGGAGGGCGGATCTGATTCAGATACCGTCCCCCTTTTTCCTTAGCATGCATGACCGGAGATCGGTCCCGGGTTTCCTCACTCAAGTTCCAGTTAGTAGACATCTTAAACACCATGTGCTAGCTAAGCCTTAACGGGCATTAACCAACAACCATCAAACTTAACTCTTATTCTTAACTCAGTAAGTACTAAACTTGGTTAGTAACCATCTTAGGTCTCGCGGGTTAGTGTAAAAACACAACACAACGAGAAAATATAACCGGTTGCATGCTTTATCTTGTTTTAGTCATAGCAATTAAACAGATAGCACACAAGCCGAGGGACACCTCGTTAGCAAGCAGGTCACAAGAAGGATTGTACCGTTCACCGTCGATCGTTGTTTGATTATCCTTCTTCGGGGTCCCAATTCACAAACCTAAATCATTCATTCATTTTTAGGTCATTAGTTATTTGCACCTTACTTAACTCACTTAGTCTCTAAGATTCCCATTTAATACCCTCTAAGTCTTTGCCACTTAGCTTACAATCTTAACTTTAAACATTAAAACTTACACTTAACTTAACTTAGTTCCTTAAGTTCTTAGGGTCCCAATCATTACCACCCTACCAAAGGTATACCTTATTACCTATTACCATTCTTAGAATTCAAAATTTCTTTTTTTTTTTTAAGTGTTAAGGGCCGTCCGACCCACCGTCCGACCCACCCTCTGGGTCGGACCATTCCAGTAACTTTCGGGTTTGGAAAACCCTACATGTCCGACCCACGTCCGACCCAACCAACTGGGTCGGACCATTCCAGAAACTTTCCGTCTTCTAAAACCTCCATGTCCGACCCACGTCCGACCCAACCTTCTGGGTCGGACCATTCCAGAAACTTATTTGCCCTTTAAAAATCACCCGTCCGACCCATGTCCGACCCAAGACCTCTGGGTCGGACCATTCCAGAACCTTTCCCTGGCGTTAAACAGAGGCCGTCCGACCCAAAACCCCTGGGTCGGACGCCACTAAAACATGCCCAAACTTTGCCAAATCTTCACTAAACCTTTACTCAAGCCTTCCAATGTGTTCTAACATCATTTAGACTCTTAAACCCACCTTAGAGCATCCTCCAAACACATTAAATCATTCACCAAGTTTCACCTTAATCATTATACATTTTCCCTTGTAATTATGCTAACACTTGTAATGCTTTCCTCTAGGTTTCTAGGTGGTGGTTCATACCTAATGTAACCACTATGCCAAATGTTTTCCTCACCACTATAACATCATCTCCCAAGCATCTTTCACTATCTAAAACTCTCTTATGCATTTACTTAATGTTCCTTCACAACTTAAACTTCCATCCATCAACACATTATTTCATCCCTAGTTGTTTACCAACATTTGCCTAAGTCCTAAATACTCAAATACATTCTCTTGATTCCTAAATCCTCCATGGTGATACCTAAGTCATTATAAGTCATTAGAACACCTTAACTTCACCCTTTTTCATCAAGACAACCTATAGAACATCCTAGTACTTCCTTAGTCATTAAATTCCCTTAGAATATCTTAAACACTTAAGCTCTCCTTTAAATTTTGCCATGGGTTCTCTAGTATATAGTACCTCCTAACACATGGTTTTTCTCCATCAAACAACCAATACCACACAAATTCTCATCACAACACCTTAACACAAATTTACACTAAAACTTCACCACATCATCATATATTGCTTAAACTCAAAATGCTTGGCACTTAGGCCCTTAAATGACAATAATCTTAACCACTGAATTTCCACATATATTTGCCTTCAACCTGCGAATACACTCAACAAGGCTCCCATTGAAATAAAATGCTTCTTGTAATTCATCTCCACATTGTTTTAACTATCTCTTCTTCTCATTTGCTCTTTAGTCACAAGTTCACAAGTATAGTCATTGTTTCTTCTAGGTTTTAAACACCTTCCCAATATAAACTCTACACTAAACTCATCATATACCTAAATCCCATTCCCTTAAACAACAAGACATCTTAAGGTAAGTAATTTACCTTGTTCTTTTACAAGCTTAAAAAGCTTTCTTCCTTAGGTTTTTCTTTGTTCAATCTCGGTCACCAATGTGTATCTCCTTGCCAATGTTCTAACCAATATCCAATGACTCCAATGAGTACTAGATAACACATTAACCCTAAGGAACAAACCCTAGGTTAAAAATATGCTTTAAGGTATTAATGTGATTGTTTTACCTTGGTTTCTCAAGACAAACTTGGATATGAAGCAAGAAGGACCTCCTCTCTCCTTTTAAGAGTAGAAACAAGCTAGAACAAGGCATAAACATGGAGTCCCATGTGCACTAATTTTCGGACATGTGAAGAAAATGGTGGAAACCTAGATTTTCTTACACTTTCTTTACCTTAAGAGAATGGAGATGCCAATGGAGTCTCCAAACTTGAATTTCCTCCTCTAATGGTGGTTTGACTTGGCACCAAAATGAAGCTCTTGAAGTTTTGAAAAGATAGAAAGAAGGAGCTTGAGCTAACTAAGAAGAGTATGTATTTTGTTTTGGATTTGGAGCTAAAATGAGTAAGATGTGACCAAGGAAGGATGGAGCTTCATAGAGGTTGAGTTTTACGTGAATGGAGAAGGGAGAGAGCAGCTCAAACCGTGGGAAAACAAAGGAGAATGAAGAAGTGAGGAGAGAGAACTAATAAAGTGTGATATTTATGTAAAAGGTGAATAGTGTTTTACTTTATAACTCTCATTTGCTTTCTTATTTGCTTAATGACTCATGAAGGTGGTGACTCACCTCCTAAGAAACCGGCCCCCTTTTAATAATGAGGGTACTTAAGTCTTTGTTGACCAAATGTCTCACTTATATAGACTTATGTTATAAACTAGCTTAATTAATTCACTATTCACCAAAACAAGGCACATTGTTGTGAAATTTTGATTTCCCATTGATATAGACTTCCAAATGTGATACTATATAGTAACATGTTAATTAAAGAGTAATGATGGACATTTAGCCATTCAAAACTCATTTACAAGACAATTTTCAAAAACGTGCTTTAAGACTCCTTAAAGCACATTTTGTGTTTAACTTGTTTTCAAGCTTGGTTTTCTTTGGTAATTGATTTAAAATGACCATTAGGATATTACTAAGGTCTTAGAACAATATTTGGGTACTCTCCCAAGTCTCTCCAAGCTTAGAGCACGTTTTTGTTAAACTGCTCTTTTGGTGTTTCCTTATATTTTCTTTGATTAGAAATGTTTCTTAATGTTTCTAAGGCATTATTTAGCCTCCTTATATCTTAGTTTATCATTTAAACACCATATCTAAGTTTGGGGTATTTCAATCTACCCCCCTTAAAAGAACTTTGTCCTCAAAGTTCACACATGTGCTTAACCATTCGCGGTACACAGTTCTCTTAATCTTAATACCACATCTTATATTCACATTCATACATCTCAAGACTCAAAGGTCAATCTCAAATACAATACATAAGTATTATACATAACTCAAACTATACCAAAGTGTAGCAACTTACACAAATTCACATCTTAAGCAACCAAACAAACGACAAACATGATCGTTTCCTAACTCAAAAGCGAGGAAGCTCTACCCCCCTTAAAAGGGGTACGCCCCGTACCCTATACAGACGATCTAGTCAGTAAATAAAGAAGGGTACTTCGCCCTCATCTTATCCTCTAATTCCCACGTGGCCTCTTCGACATCCTGGTTAGACCAGAGAACCTTCACCAGTCGCACTGACTTGTGGCGAGTGTCCCTAGTCTTGCTGTCCAAGATTCTCTGAGGAGTCTCCACGGATCTCATATTCGGTTCTAAAGTCAACCTCTCAGGTTCTAACACATGGGAGGGGTGGTGCATGTATTTCTTTAGCTGTGAAACATGAAAAACATCATGCACTTTACCCAGCTGAGCAGGTAAATTCAACCTGTAAGCAACCGGGCCCACCCGCTCCGTAATCTCATAAGGACCAACAAATTTCGGGCTTAATTTGCCCTTCTGCCCAAACCTGAATACACCCTTCATCGGTGAAACTCGCAGAAATACCTGGTCGCCCACTGCGAACTCCAGGTCCCGTCGTCGAACATCAGCATACGACTTCTGCCTATCTTGAGCAGCTTTCATGTTCTCCCTGATTTGCTGAACTTCAGCCTTAACTTGTTCTAAGTACTCTGGTCCTATAATGACCGTCTCACTCGACTCATCCCAGCAGAGCGGTGTACGACATGGTCTACCGTACAACGCTTGAAAAGGTGCCATCTTGATCGAAGCGTGATAGCTGTTTGTATGAAAACTCGATCAGATGCAATCTGTCAATCCAACTGCCCTGGAAGTCTAAGGCACATGCTCTCAGCATGTCCTCGAGTGTCTGAATAGTACGCTCAGTCTGAGGATGGAACGCGGTACTCAGCTTGAGTTCTGTACCCAACGCTTCTCTGGTAGCTCTCCAGTACCTCGAAAGGAATCTGGTATCTCTATCTGACACTATGGTCTTTGGTATGCCGTGATCTCATGATTTCTTTCTCAAATAACTCAGCTAATTTGGTCACCTTCCAAGTATCCTTCATCGGTATGAATCGGGCTACTTTGGTAAGGCGATCCACCACCACCCATATCATGTTGAGACCTCCCCTAGCAGGTGGAAGCCCAACTACGAAGTCCATGGAGATATCATGGAACTTCCACTGGAACTGGCATCGACTGTACCATTCCGCCCGGTCGTCGGTGCTCGAATTTCACCTTCTGGCATGTGAGACACCTCAAGACGAACTCGGTAACATCTGTCTTCATCCCCGACCACCAGAAGTATCTCTTCATGTCTTTATACATTTTAGAGGCTCCCGGATGGATGGAAACTGAAGAACAGTGTGATTCTCTAAGTATACAGTCTTTCAGATCCGTGTTACCTCTTGGTATGCACAATCGGCCCTTAAGTCTGATCAGATCATCATCATAAGTCTGAAGTCGTATTTCTGACTCTCAAAGGTACCATCTGTCAGCTTCTGTCTGACCTCTCTCATGAACTCATCTGTCCTCTGAGCCTCTCACACCTCATCAACCAAGCTGGAGAAAGAAACTAGCGAATGGAGTGAGTGTGCTCGACGGCTCAGGGCATCTGCTACAACATTGGCCTTCCCTTCTTTGTATTGGAGGTCAATGTCATAGTCTTTCAGAAACTCTAACCATCTCCTCTTCGAAGATTTAACTCCTTCTGAGTGAATATGTATTTCAAACTCTTGTGATCGGTGTAGATCGTGACACTAACCCCATATAAGTAGTGGCGCCATATCTTCAAAGCGAAGACTACAGCTCCCAGCTCTAATCATGTGTGGGGTAGTTCTCCTCATGTTTCTTTAACTGGCGTGAGGCATATGCCACCACCTTGCCATGTTGCATGAGCACGCAACCCAGCCCTCTGCCGGATGCATCACAATAAACCTCAAAGCCCTCTGTACCGTCTGGAATGGTCAGAACCGGTGCAGTGGTCAGTGAGTCCTTCAAGCGCTGAAATGATCTCTCACAGTCAACTGTCCACAAGATGGTGCGTCCTTCTTCATCAGACTGGTCATCGGTTTCGCGACCTTGCTGAAATCTCTAACAAACCTCCTGTAGTAACTTGCCAGACCGAGAAAGCTCCGGATGTCGGTAACAGTCTTCGGCCTTGGCAAGTACGTACGGCATCAATCTTTGCTGGATCCACTACGATCCCAGCGTCTGAGATGACATGACCTAGGAAAGAGACCTGGTCAAGCCAAAACTCACACTTGGAGAACTTAGCATATAGCTGGTTCTCCCTCAGTATTTCCAATACCCTCCTCAGATGTTCCTCATGCTCAACCTTAGACTTCGAATATATCAAAATGTCATCAATAAAAACCACAACCGACTTGTCCAGCTGCTCCCGGAACAAGCGGTTCATCAGATCCATAAATTTCGTCGGTGCGTTCGACAAACCGAACGGCATCACTGTGAACTCATAGTGGCCATATCGTGTCCGGAATGCCGTCTTCTCAATGTCTCCCTCCTTGGCTATCTGATGATACCCGATCTGAGATCAATCTTGGAAAACACAGATGCTCCCTTCAACTGATCGAACAGATCGTCAATGCGGGGTAGTGGGTACTTATTTTTCACTGTCACTGCATTCAGCTCTCTGTAGTCGATGCAGAGGCGGAGACTACCATCCTTCTTCTTCACGAAGAGGACTGGCGCTCCCCATGGTGACACACTTGGTCTAATGAATCCCCTATCCAACAAATCTTTCAATTGTTCTTTTAACTCAGTCATTTCTGCCGGAGCCATACGGTATGGTGCTTTGGCTATCGGTCCGGTGCCAGGTAGCAGTTCGATGGTGAACTCTACCTCCCGAGTGGGTGGCATGCCGGGCAGTTCCCGTGGAAATAAGTCGGGGAACTCTGACACTACCGGTAAGTCGGGGTCGAACTCAGGGTCTCTCTCTATGTCCTGTACATAGCAGAGGTATACTTCTTCCTTTCTCCTTAATTCTCTATGCATTGCCATGGCGGTGATGATCTTAGTCGAAGGCTCTCTGGGCCTCTGGCGGTATGATATAGTTACCCCAGATGGACTCCTGAGCAGCAATCTATGCTCGGCGCAGAGGATACGTCCCTTGTGCCGCTCCAACCAGTTCATCCCGAAGATAACATCAAATCCTAGCTTACTGAACTCAATGAAACTGACTGGAAAGTCTTCCCCCTTAATTCTGATGGTGGCTCCTCGGTAGTAACGAGTGCAGCGAACCTTCTCCTTAGACGGGAGCGTAACCGTGAAGTCGGGTAGCTCATCAGCGCCTAGCCCCAACCTGCTCGCAAATGATGTAGAGACAAAGGTATGCGAGGCCCCTGAGTCGAAGAGAACTGATGCCTCAATCCCATTAATCGGAAAGGTGCCGGTGAGGATAGTACCGCTGGCGTCGGCCTGTGCCTCTGTAAGTATGCTTAGTGCACCTTCCGTACCGAGTCCATAACCTAATTGTGTTCACAAGCTTCATGAGTATTGATGGTATAACAAGAGTCGTAACAATTTATATGAACAACACTGTTATTTTATTCATGACCATCCTGTTTACAACATGTGCTTCAATCCTACATCTCATTTCTCGTCTCATTCTAACATTACATGGCTAATATTGTCTAAATGTTAGGTTTAATCTTCCTGGTCTCATATGCGTCGCATTGACTACTGCTGATGGTGCTGTATTCAGCTTGATTCTCTTAATCCCATGGTATAACATCCTCGATTCTCCTCCCAAAATTAATACATCACCTGACTTAAGTACGATCTTATCTGCACGGTCCGCACGCTTCTGCTCGCCGTATAAAAATTCTGCATCATCTCCAATGGACCAAGACACTACGGGTATCCCTCTTTCGAGAGATTCCGTTGTCCCGTCCTTATCCTGGTGTAGTCCCAGTTTCCCGTCCTTCTCGTAGAAGTTTACAATGCAAATGTCTGCTTGGATGCCTGGAATCGGTTCAGCCTCCAACTGCTGAGCGATTTCCACGACTTGTGTAATAACTGGATGGAACTCTTCGGGTATTCCCGGTGGTGAGACTCCATCTTGCTCCCTCATGGTTTGGTAATTCTTGGCATACGGATTCCAATCCTTGCCCAAGCTCATCATCTTTAATTTCATCCTTGCTCCCCCTAGGTACTCCGGTGTGTAAAAACCTCCCGGTCCCATTCCTAGTTGATTGCATCTCCTGATGATGGCTATTTGTGCTTCGGGTGTCAGGTATCCCCTTAATAAAATCATACCTGGGCGGATAACCTGACATTGTTCGGTTGGAAAGTCTACGGTTCCGATGTCGGTGTGCTCCGGGTTAGGTGTAGGTGGTATTGGGTAGCAAATGTTGAATCTCCCTAAAGTGGTAGTAGGTTACATCTTACTTAAGTTCTAATCTCATCTTATTCTTACTTAACTCATTTATTCACCAAGCATGCATGATAATGCGGTAAGCAGGTAGTTTTCATTACTAAGTGGTTATAGTGGTACCTGGCCTCGATGAGGGTTCAGGCTCATCGTCCCGGTCCACCATGTGTAAAGTGGGTCCCGTCTTCTGGGTCACCCGTGGGTTCTTGTCCGCCGGCTGCTGCACCTTCCTCTGACCGTCAGATCCAGCTCCCTATCGGTCTTGCCCTTGCCCCTGGTGTCGGGCCTATAGGCTCTGCTAGCAGGGTTCCGGTAACACTCATATGCTCGGTGTCCATACACTCCACAGAAGTTGCACTCCACCTTGTTTCCCTTACAGTCGAGCCCGGGGTGGTCCTTGTGACACCACCTACAAATGAAGCGTCGCTGGTAGCCACCACCGGCTCCCCTCTCAGTCTCAGATCCTGATGATTCACAATATCAATTCTCATATCTCAAACTGTTACTAATTTATTTCTTAACTCATTCAATATCAATTTCCTTACCCTTTGGCGCCTTAGAGCAGGGGTGTAGCTGCAATAGCATATGTCAGCTTCAATGGCTCTTCCGAAGCCTTCTCCTTTTCCTCCTTCCCCTTTGGGTTCTGATTTTTCTGGGCCTGAGGCTGGTACTTTTGCTTCTTGTACCCTCCTTGCCCTTGACTTTCTGAGCTCTTACCAGCACTCTTCCTCTTGGCATTCTCCTCGTCCCTCAGCTGGACGGTTATCTCAACCTTAGCAGCGGCGTGATAGCACTCCTGCTTTTCCATAGTATTAGTCACACTTATTTCTCATAATCTAAATCTTATTCATCACTTACTCAAATCTCAATCATTCTTATTACCTGCAAGGTAGTGTAACTCGTCGGCCCATGCCGTAGCGGAGTCGATGGCTAAGCCCGCCATAGAAGCGGTCCACCAAGATCTGGTCAGAATATCCAAGCCTGGCAGAAGACGGAGCAAGGGAGTGAACTCTGAGTAATACTCGTCCACTGTCATCTTGTCCGACTGCTTAAGCGCATCCAACTGTAAGCGCTTCTTCGTCTGGACATGGGCGGGGTAGTACTTTGCTCGTAGCAAGGCGGTGTACTGCTCCCAGCCGAACTCTGGATTGGCCACATGCTCGGCCCTCACCAGCTTCCACCCAATCTCGCCTGCCGCCCTCTTCAGATGAAAGCAGCTAGGCGCACCTTCACCCTTGATCCCAGCAGGGACATCAAGGGTCTCGGAGGCGGTCTCCATCTCGGAGATGTACAAACGCCTCAAGCTTGCGGGATCGGTCTCCCCTTAAAATGCGCGGGTCGAAGGTCTACAAGACTCTTCACCTAGTTTGGTTCCCTAGGTTGTGGCGGTGGAGGTGGTGCACCCGCACCAGGTTGATAGCCCATATGCCCTAATGCGGCAGCTACGATCTCTGCGATCGTCTGCCCTCCAGGTATTCCTGAAGCATCCTCACCCTGGCCGCGACCTCGGCTTCCCCTAGGACGTCCTGCCATCTGAACAAGCATATTTCACATTAGTTTGTATTCACCACTGTCTCGGTTAGCAAATTTATAACGTCCGTAGACGATAAAGACGATCCACACTTATTAGTGGTCATCTGACTCAGCTCACTCTAACTTCTCACACCCTTAACCCATCACTTATTCCTTAACTTATATCCTAACTCGGTGGTTACTCATGTCCGGTATTTCTTGATCAGAGCGTAACTACGCTCTGATACCACTTTTTGCAACACCCCATCCAAAGCCCATCGTGGTTATCGCAAACTGAACACTTAATCGAATACGTCGCAGCGGAAATAAATAACACCTGGACCTTGCCACGGTCTGATCGTTAGAATATACCGGCCTTAACGTTTACAATACTTATCCAAATACTTATCCAACTCAAAACATCAACATTCACAATACCACAACCAACCGAGTACTAGTATCTTAAACATAATCTCAAACTTACATCAGTTTAATATAAACAGTCGGGTGCACAGGCGCAACCCGAACTCAAAATAAACATCCCACCCTAAGTCTAACCGCTCCTACTCTCGTAGTGCGTCCTCATGGGTCTCTTACTTGCAAGTGTAAAAAATAGCCCCCGAGGGGGTCAGCACGAATGCTGGTACACCCTCTCATGGCCCCCAAGCTAACGGGGCTACGACGACTAATTGTCGATAGCATGGAAATTGATTACATACACAAGCATAATATGAAGTGCAATAACAATAACCACAAATGAACATATAGTTCACAAACAATGAACGACTCAAGCGTTCCCTTAACAAGTGGGTTAGTAACCCCCTCCTTAGTCCTCATTTCCTTAATCTCAGCTCCTTACCTTATCTTAATCTTAACCTTAAACTTAATCTTAATCTCAGTATACAAACCTTTCCTGGAAGGGATTGGTTGTAGCTTAATTCGAACCTGGGATTTAGGTGATCCCACCGCACCATCTTAATGCCACCTACTCTGGACGGGAGTCCAGCGTAGCTGAGCCGGCAACCGGCCCTAGGCTACAAGTCCGAAGACAAGTCCTTAAGCGGAGGGCGGATCTGATTCAGATACCGTCCCCCTTTTTCCTTAGCATGCATGACCGGAGATCGGTCCCGGGTTTCCTCACTCAAGTTCCAGTTAGTGGACATCTTAAACACCATGTGCTAGCTAAGCCTTAACGGGCATTAACCAACAACCATCAACTTAACTCTTATTCTTAACTCCGTAAGTACTAAACTTGATTTGTAACCATCTCAAGTCTCGCGGGTTAGTGTAAACATAACACAATCACAACGAGAACAATATAACCGGTTGCATGCTTTATCTTGTTTTAGTCATAGCAATTAAACAGATAGCACACAAGCCGAGGGACACCTCGTTAGCAAGCAGGTCACAAGAAGGATTGTACCGTTCACCGTCGATCGTTGTTTGATTATCCTTCTTCGGGGTCCCAATTCACAAACCTAAATCATTCATTCATTTTTAGGTCATTAGTTATTTGCACCTTACTTAACTCACTTAGTCTCTAAGGATTCCCATTTAATACCCTCTTAAGTCTTTGCCACTTAGCTTACAATCTTAACTTTAAACATTAAAACTTACACTTAACTTAACTTAGTTCCTTAAGTTCTTAGGGTCCCAATCATTACCACCCTACCAAAGGTATACCTTATTACCTATTACCATTCTTAGAATTCAAAATTTCTTTTTTTTTTAAGTGTTAAGGGCCGTCCGACCCACCGTCCGACCCACCCTCTGGGTCGGACCATTCCAGTAACTTTCGGGTTTGGAAAACCCTACATGTCCGACCCACGTCCGACCCAACCAACTGGGTCGGACCATTCCAGAAACTTTCCGTCTTCTAAAACCTCCCATGTCCGACCCACGTCCGACCCAACCTTCTGGGTCGGACCATTAAAGAAACTTATTTGCCCTTTAAAAATCACCCGTCCGACCCATGTCCGACCCAAGACCTCTGGGTTGGACCATTCCAGAACCTTTCCCTGGCGTTAAACAGAGGCCGTCCGACCCAAACTTGGGTCGGACCCCTAGGTCGGACGCCACTAAAACATGCCCAAACTTTGCCAAATCTTCACTAAACCTTTACTCAAGCCTCCCAATGTGTTCTAACATCATTTAGACTCTTAAACCCACCTTAGAGCATCCTCCAAACACATTAAATAATTCACCAAGTTTCACCTTAATCATTATACATTTTCCCTTGTAATTATGCTAACACTTGTAATGCTTTCCTCTAGGTTTCTAGGTGGTGGTTCATACCTAATGTAACCACTATGCCAAATGTTTTCCTCACCACTATAACATCATCTCCCAAGCATCTCTCACTATCTAAAACTCTCTTATGCATTTACTTAATGTTCCTTCACAACTTAAACTTCCATCCATCAACACATTATTTTCTTCCTAGTTGTTTACCAACATTTGCCTAAGTCCTACATACTCAAATACCTTCTCTTGATTCCTAAATCCTCCATGGTGATACCTAAGTCATTATAAGTCATTAGAACACCTTAACTTCACCCTTTTTCATCAAGACAACCTATAGAACATCCTAGTACTTCCTTAGTCATTAAATTCCCTTAGAATATCTTAAACACTTAAGCTCTCCTTTAAATTTTACCATGGGTTCTCTAGTATATAATACCTCCTAATACATGGTTTTTCTCCATCAAACAACCAATACCACACAAATTCTCATCACAACACCTTAACACATAATTTACACTAAAACTTCACCACATCATCATAAATTGCTTAAACTCAAAATGCTTGGCACTTAGGCCCTTAAATGACAATAATCTTAACCATTGAATTTCCACATATATTTGCCTTCAACCTGCGAATACACTGAACAAGGCTCCCATTGAAATAAAATGCTTCTTGTAATTCATCTCCACATTGTTTTAACTATCTCTTCTTCTCATTTGCTCTTTAGTCACAAGTTCACAAGTATAGTCATTGTTTCTTCTAGGTTTTATAACACCTTCCCAATATAAACTCTACACTAAACTCATCATATACCTAAATCACATTCCCTTCAACAACAAGACATCTTAAGGTAAGTAATTTACCTTGTTCTTTTACAAGCTTAAAAAGCTTTCTTCCTTAGGTTTTTCTTGCTTCAATCTCGGTCACCAATGTGTATCTCCTTGCCAATGTTCTAACCAATATCCAATGACTCCAATGAGTACTAGATAACACACTAACCCTAAGGAACAAACCCTAGGTTAAAAATATGCTTTAAGGTATTAATGTGATTGTTTTACCTTGGTTCTCAAGACAAACTTGGATATGAAGCAAGAAGGACCTCCTCTCTCCTTTGAAGAGTAGAAACAAGCTAGAACAAGGCATAAACATGGAGTCCCATGAGCACTAATTTTCGGACATGTGAAGAAAATGGTGGGAACCTAGATTTTCTTACACTTTCTTTACCTTAAGAGAATGGAGATGCCAATGGAGTCTCCAAACTTGAATTTCCTCCTCTAATGGTGGTTTGACTTGGCACCAAAATGAAGCTCTTGAAGTTTTGAAAATAGAAAGAAGGAGCTTGAGCTAACTAAGAAGAGTATGTATTTTGTTTTGGATTTGGAGCTAAAATGAGTAAGATGTGACCAAGGAAGGATGGAGCTTCATGGAGGTTGAGTTTTACGTGAATGGAGAAGGGAGAGAGCAGCTCAAACCGTGGGAAAACAAAGGAGAATGAAGAAGTGAGGAGAGAGAACTAATAAAGTGTGATATTTATGTAAAAGGTGAATAGTGTTTTTACTTTATAACTCTCATTTGCTTTCTTATTTGCTTAATGACTCATGAAGGTGGTGACTCACCTCCTAAGAAACCGGCCCCCTTTTATTAATGAGGGTACTTAAATCTTTGTTGACCAAATGTCTCACTTATATAGACTTATGTTATAAACTAGCTTAATTAATTCACTATTCACCAAAACAAGGCACATTGTTGTGAAATTTTTGATTTCCCATTGATATAGACTTCCAAATGTGATACTATATAGTACACATGTTAATTAAAGAGTAATGATGGACATTTATCCATTCAAAACTCATTTACAAAACAATTTTTCAAAAACGTGCTTTAAGACTCCTTAAAGCACATTTTGTGTTTTAACTTGTTTTCAAGCTTGGTTTTCTTTGGTAATTGATTTAAAATGACCATTAGGATATTACTAAGGTCTTAGAACAATATTTGGGTACTCTCCCAAGTCTCTCCAAGCTTAGAGCATGTTTTTGCTTAAACTGCTCTTTTGGTGTTTCCTTATATTTTCTTTGATTAGAAATGTTTCTTAATGTTTCTAAGGCATTATTTAGCCTCCTTATATCTTAGTTTATCATTTAAACACCATATCTAAGTTTGGGGTATTTCAGTTAAATGGGAATGACTTATATAATACAAGTATTGAAATATGAATTATACAAATTTATGTACTTGGATAAACTAACCAAGTCAACATAATTGACCAATTCAACTCAATTGACCAAAACAGTCAAGTTGCCCAACTCATATATTGAATGAGAGTTTATAATGGTAATGATAATTATATGGTCAAGAGTGACATATAATCATGAAATTATGTTACTATATATATACTTATATATATAAATCCATATATATATACTTGTACCATTAATACACAAGTGAGTATGTATATAAAATCAAGATTTATATTCTATAAACGAATTGTGAGGATTATAAAGGTTTAATCCTAAGTGGTAAGATAGTACTAAGAATTTATTATCACTTAATAACGAGGAGTTAAATGAATCCCGAACAGTCGGAAACCCCGAACAAACTTAACTAGATTAGTTTACGGGGGAATTAAGTGCCGGGGCATGACGTTTTTTCGGACATACCGAATTAAGTTAACATTAGGAATTAACGCATAGCGTTATGCATATTCCAGATCGTAGAGCTACAAGGAGCACCAGACGAGCGTAAATTAATACGCTAGCGTTTATTACGGTGTAAGGTATGTGATTGGTGTGGTCTGAACATCCTGAGGGCTTCCTTGGGTTCAGACATTATGTGTTTAAATTCCTAAGAGCAATATGTGTGTTTGCATGTATGTGTGAAATTAAATGTATTACTTCTTCGTTTTTCTCACGTTATTTATTTGTGCGCGAATGTCCACCGGACTAGAGTGATACGAATATCGCTCGACTTATATAAACAAGGTGGTCGTTACTTATCAAAGTACGACGAATATACCATCATAATTAACCTAAGTAAACACTTAGGAACGAGACTCGGCTATACCAGTCTCTAGACCTTGGATCTCGAACATGAATATGACCTAGACGACTTCGAGGGATTTGCGTAAGACCTCGATGACGGCTATATAAATTGTATTCTCCATAACCTAAGAGTATATCTTAGGGAATTGATTAATGTACTTAATCTTATGAGAGAAATGTTATGTGATGAAGGGAGAAATCTAGTGCAGCCTATGGACTAACTGGTTGTGCATAGTGATCACTTGAGGGGTTACTCGGATCGGGTTTGCTCAAGTTAAAATTCCAAACGAGCCTACATAGGTCATTGGTCAGATTGTACCTTCTGTTGGTACTTGGCTCTGAACTTTTTATGGATGCCTTATTAGGCAAGTGGAAGTCCCGGTAACTCCGAATCCTTGGCAAATGAGCACCTTTGTGTGTACGTGGGACGACTGTCCATTGAAAGTTAATTATAGGTTGTCCTAACATGACACCCAACTGATGATGAGAGTATACACGATGATGAATGGTGGGGCCTTAAAGGCCGAATACGAATACCGTTCGCTAAAGGCGACTATGCATTTTATCGCACTTATTCGATATATCTTTCGTTTATGCAAATGATTGCTTGTGAAATATAGTGAATGTGTTGATTGAATACTTTGGTGTTGGTTATGCTATTTACAGCTTTGAATATAAACTGTAAACTAGAAAAGTATGAAATTAATCCTATGTCAAGATGACTAATTGTAACACCCCTACCATTAATACAGTGCTTACCGTACAATCTCCTTACATATCAGATACGCGCAGCGGATGTATACTTACATACAATGGGTGATACAATGCCGTTAGTCACCCACGTGACTAACAAGGCTACTACTTTTACATACAGCATCGGTCTGATGGACCGGAATCCCGAGTACTACAAATCTACAATACATACTCCATTCTCCAGTTCAATACTACTATATTCCATTCAACACGTTACTCCTTTACAATACCATACCATACAATATACATAACCGAGTTTACTAGGTTCCCAATACAAATACAATGTTTCCTCCAAGTTCATAGATACTCATTATGAGTCTATGTTTACCCATTTCTCACAACTACCTACTTTCTAAGTACAAGGCGTGCCGCCGGTCTCCTACCTTGATCACATCCGCTTCGGGTACCTGCACACTAAAAAATGTCCCCCGAAGGGGTCAGCTTTCGCCGAGCATGATAACCGCATACCCCGCGTACTAGTGAGGGTACGCCGACCACTTGGTCGAATACATGCGGTTCGTTTTCATACAAACATACATGCATACATGCTCTTATACACGATACAATAATACTCACACAGCGCACATACATACAATTCATTTCATACAAGGAATACAATATAAACCAACCGATACATACTTACCTCTTTCCGAATTACACATACACATCTCATGCACAATATACAATATTGTTAGCTTCATTGGTCCACCCGGGTTAATCGGGTGGAGATTACTCTTTTACTCGTTACCTCATACTTACGCATACATACTCATACATACTTACGGATCCATACTTACTTACTCTTACTCTTACTCAAGTTAAGTCGTCGGGACCTCCGGCCCTGGGGACTACTCCGTCCCACCTCCGGGATTTACTTGACTCACCAATCCGGGATGCTACCCATTTAAGGGATTTGGGCCGCGGACCAGTTTAAGAGTCAGGAATTGCAGCCAACCTCTTGTGACTCCGCATCCTCACGCGTGGCCGAAGCTATATCGGACTTGTACTCATTCCAATTTACTCACTTAAGTTAGGAGTTAGATAGTTAGGAATTAGCACAAGTCAACATCCAGGCCACAATAATACAATACACATATACACATACATACGAGGTACAATACATTACACAAGTACAATACGAGGTTCGAATACCATTCATCATCATTCATATATTTCATGAATTATACAAACTAGTGCTCAAGACAATAAATATCAAGCACAACATAAGTCAAGCACAGGTAAGTGCAATATAGTCCGATTCATGCATTTATCTTATTTAGGTGGTCAAATAAGCACACAAATCGGGGTAACCAGATTAGGATACAGGGCATGAAGAAATCATACCTTTCACCGTTGACTTTGGACACACCGACTCCCTTCGGTGTTCAACTAGTCGAATCCTATGACATACATACAATTGGGTGGTTAATTATCCATAACTAACCTTACTTATTACTTTCCAAAGGTTTCCTAGTTCATACTTACTAACTCTTTGTTACTTAAATACATTTACTTAAGTTACTTACTTACAATTATTTTCTAAGCTTGTTTATAGCCTTAATGACCTTTAAATATCATTAATTATGTCTTAATCATCTTATTTTATCATTACCCATCCTTACCCATCCTTACCTAAGCTTTAATACACATTCTGGAGGGTTTTTGACACGGTCCGGGTTAGTGTCCGGGTTTACAAACCCGGACCAAACCACTGGAACAACTCTCGGGTGGAAAATAAGCATGGTCCGGGTTTAGGGTCTAGTATAAAACCCGGACCACTTCGTTTTTTGAGTTACGGGTGAGTTTTTTTGCTTGGTCCGGGTTTATACCCTAGTTTACAACCCGGACCACTTAGTTTACAGAACTCTCGGGTAAGTTTTTGGGGTGGTCCGGGTTAGTGTCTTGGTTTGCAACCCGGACCATCCCTTTGTAAACCTTCTGTCGTATTTTAAGACTAGTCCGGGTTTGCATTCTAGCTTGCAACCCGGACTAGTTACAGTACTGCTACATATGTAAGTTTTTGAGTTTGTTTCCATTCCAAATCTCTATCAATCTCTCCCATAACATTCCTACATATTATTTGGCATATTTCAGCATTGATTAAGCACTTTAAACTAGCCTAATCCTCCTCTAGCAAAATCTGTTACAAAACACCATTCACTGCTAAATTTTCCTCCTGTTACAGTTTTTGCTCCTCAACAAATGCTACAGATTTTCTCCATCCTTCTTCCCATTACCCCTATGGCTCTTCCATAGCCTCATTTGCATTACACTCAACCTCTAACCTCCATTACTTCCTCAACTAATGCTACTCCTAGTACCCGAAATACATCCATTCGTTTCCTAGTTACATCCCATTAACAAATCATACCCAAATCTGTTACACATGAGTTTTTCACCTAGTTTCTAACACACTGAGTGTTCTATTCCTAGGTAAATTTTGGCATAGCCTCCCCTATATTTTTACACTATCACCACTCATTCTAGTTCACAACTCAACACTTATTTCACCTGTTTCAATAGCCAACATATACAAGCTCCCATATACACTACCAATACTAAAACACTCATAAAAATTCCTGCACTCAAACACATCATTCCCAATCTGTTTTAACATGTTTTAACATATCTTTTAAGGCTTCAAAATACTTATATTCTCCTACACATTACACTACTAATACATTACCATTTTTCAATACACCTTTTCATTACCGAATTCAAACTTATAAAATCTGTTACATACACATATGTATACCAAGCTACACAAAAGAGCATTCTTACCTTGTTTCTCCTTCTAGTTCTCTTTCTCCTTCTTGTTTCTTCCTTCTCTCTCTCTACCGGTTTTGGTATTCAACAAATCTAATTTATCACCCACACACGAATACACCATTCAATACTAAAATTAACCCTAACATTATTTAAGTTTTTAATATGGGTTTTAGGGTTTGGAAAATTCCTTACCTTCCAAGGGTGTAAGTGCAGTTTGTAATGGTTCAAGAACAAGCTTTCCTCTCCTCCAACAAAGCCAAAATCGGCTAGAATACAAGGGGAACCAACCAAGGGTTTAGCTCAAATTCGTTTTGCCCATTAGGCTAGAAAAACAATGGAGTTTTGAGAATGTTTTTACCTTAAAAGAACAAGGAGAAGGAGGGCCTTCTAATGGTGGTGTTGAAGCTCCAAATGGGACATACCCATGAAAACGAAAATCGTTGTTTTCGAATTTTGGAAGGATGAAAATGTAGCTCTTGGTGAGAGGATTACAATGGTGGTATTTTATAATTTTTGGAAGAGTTTGGAGAGAGTTACAAAGGAGAGAAGATGGTACTTTGTGTGGGTTTCTCTACTTCTCCATGGCCATCGGTTTGCAATGGAAGAAAGAAAGAAAATCAGAGAAGAGGAAGGAGGGGATTCACGTGAGAGAGGGGAAATGAGATAGGAGAGAGAGTATGTGAGTGAGGGAGTTACTTTAGTGTTTTACTTTTTGCTTTTGCTTATTTTGTTTGTTTGTAAATAAGAGGAGAAATAAAGAGAGGTGTGAGGGGGACCAAAATCGGACAGCCCACAGACCCATGTGGGTTTTGAATTTTTCTTTTTACATTATTGGACACATAAGTTTGTGTTATTTATGTTTCTACCCCACAACTTCCTGTTTTTGACAGTTTTTACTAATCTCTCGTTTTATTGATTTTATTGGTCCTAAAGTTTCACTAATATTTATTAATGATTATTTAGTTGACCAAAATTGTTACGAGTCTATTTGACCCGCTTAAAGACACGTTTTCCCGGTTACCTCGAAAAACGCGCTTTAATGTTCATTAGTGATTTTAATCCATTTTAAGGATCCGTTTTCTTTGGGATTTGTTCCCTCATATTTATTTAGACTTAATTAAGCCTTTAGAATCCTTACAATACGCTAACCGAGGTTTCATACCTCCTATGGTTATTTAACGCTTATTTAGCGTTTCCCGCTTTTTAAGCGTTTCTTTATTTCTTTTGGATTTATTTTTCCTTACCAATATTACTTAGGCGTCACTAGGCCCTTAATTATGTATTAGATTAATTTTAAATCCCTATATTTAAGTTCGGGGTATTTCAATCTACCCCCCTTAAGAACTTTGTCCTCAAAGTTGTTCGCGGTTATGGGATTTCTATACTTACTCATTTATACTTGCCTAATACCGAAGCCATACATTCCTCCTCCTTACAATTCCCAAATTCATTACTCAATGTTTCTCCTTTCCATACCATACCAATCTACAATAATTACTCCAATCCATATTACTATCAACCGTCCGGTTCCTCATTACAACCTTTATACGTACATACAGTGCAAAGCTATCCCCAAAGCAATGCAATACACATCACAGTCCCGTAGGCACTCAGGTCATCTCGACACAGGACTTCTCTATGTCCTGTTGCCCTTGGAATAATATAACATGCTACACTACTATCTTCTCCGGTATAACTTCCAACAATTACTTACTCTCCAGTCTAAGAAAATGTCTTCTACAACTACTAATTAGAAATCTTCCTAAAGCATACAACTCCAAATTCAAATTTGTATTCATTACTTCTATCCTATGTGTGATTCTTGTGACCACTTGAGGGGAGCTTCAAGAATCATTCGACCCTGATGTGATCAGCATCAGTGTTGAACTATCTTTCCACCCCAATTTGTGTTTGGTTTCCCTTGATCTGATCAGGATCAAGTTCGACTTCCCACATCAGTTTCAAACAAGCAAATAATGTAGTTGTTTTCATTTTCTATCTTTTTACCCTTTCTAGTCGTGATACAATTTCATACATCTCCAAAGGATGGAATCAATCCATCAATCATCCTCACTCTACTTCCCAAATGCTTTACTCCTTGGTTCAATACCTAAATGCTCACTTCCTCAGCCTTCACTGCTTTCATCTATCACTCTCCAATATTCTAACTAAGGACTACAGTACTTATGAAATTCAATCGTGCTCAATTTACTTCCAATAACATACTTACGAATACATTACTCCTGGTTACTTTCCTCTACTACTCATAATCCATTCGTACTACTTCTTTAAGGGTTACAATACTTGTGGAGCGACGTCCACTACTCATTACTCTTCTTTACAATACTCTTACACTGGTGTTACAAGATGGGTATATTCACCTCTGGTATTTACATATCTAATGCCTAGTTACCATAATTATAATATGAATGAATACTTATGTTTATTTAACATAGTATCAATCATCAATTTGATTCTTATTTGTGCTATGCACATTATGGTTTATGTGTTTTATTCACAAAACTTACATCAAGCGGTTTTCGCTCTACCCCCCTTAAAAGGGATTACGCCCACGTAATCTACCATATGTTGTTATTATTAAACATTGGTTTAATCAATTTGGGCAATATGAAGCGTTTAGCTTCACTACGGTATACTATACAATATGCTCTGGTCAAAGGGTCCTAACCATACCAATGGTTTAGTCTTTGCACCAAAAACTCCTATATGAGTTTATTTAACTCACAATCAATTTGGTTCTAGCCTATTAGGCTTTAAGGCATTAATAGCCAATCTCGCATACTCACTGGGTGTATTACGTTCCTCAGCTAGGGCCCACTAGCTTCTGCTGCGCGACCCTGATAGCCTTAGTGTTTAATTCACTCTTTGGTATTTATAGACATGTTACTCATCGCCTTTTATCCCTTTTTGTGGGAATAAGGTTTACAAACAAGTGTGGTATTCTTTTACCGCCTTTTTAATTCAACGAGTTTAGATTATAACCAGCTTCCTGGTAATCTATTATACATACTATCCGTACTCTCACGATTATTCGCTAAGTTCCTCCGACTTATTGTCGAGTGAGGTCAAGTCACCACTTAACTGTAGTGCTTCCTCTGTTGTCAATAGCTTATGAATTATACCAGTTCTTCTGGTTCAGTACAAGTGTCCTTTACTTGTATGACCTTGCATTTCCTATGCGTCGGTCCTTGTGACTTTCTTAAGTCTCTTTTCACTCTTTATTCCAATGGAATTTACATCTTGTGATTGCTAGTGTGTTTTACACTCTTCGTGCTTCTTTGGCCTTAGGCCGCACGGTTTGTTGCTAAGGTTGCTTAACTGGCTTATGCCATGTTTGTTGGTGAAAAGAAGGGTTTACTACGGTTTACATTCTCCATATCCCAAGCCATCCCATTAGATCATTAGCTGCACAAGTGCAATACCAAAACACTCAGTCATACAGAGTGCAGAGGTGTAAACGCTTGACAGTAAGTCACTTATGTGATAGGAAAGAATATTTCTGTCTGTCATCTCATACTTATACTCCGTGTCATTATCTACTACTTTCTCATAGCGGTCGCTTGTTGCGCACCGTATTCTTACTCATTGTACCATATTGTTCTTACTGTCTCTATTACTGTGATAGTTCCTCTTACTTACTGCCATTGTCATTGGCACCATTTCCTTATGGCGTAAATACACTAGGAGGTTCCTAGTTCATATGTATGATGGTTGTCGTAGCATACCGCAATGTTATTGTCTTCCCCATGTGGGGATGTCTTATTCAACTTAGGTTTTATGTGTAGGTTAGCTTACCTCACATTCTATCATCATTTGTGATACAATTTACCAAGTATCTTGGTTGACCAAAGATGAAGTGGTTTATAAGGTTACAAGCTCTCTTGGGCGTTGGTCATTCGTGGTGCGCAATGTGCACTCACATTGATTGTTTTTTACAACTATTGTCTTCCCAGTGCCGAGCATTGGTTGTAGGCTCTCGCTGTGTAGTTTTACTTGTATGTTTATTACCAGGACATCCCAAGAAACTTCAAGGGTTTTCTGGTCCCGTTCTCCAATTGGAGGGTATTCTATCACTAACAAGGGAATGTTCTTTGTTGAGGGGTATGCTTCCACTCATAAGTCTCGTGACGAGGTTTATCATGTTGGTGTTTATACAATGGTTCTCCACATGCTTAGGTGCATATGGGTATGCTTGCTCCTTTACGTCGTAATGGTTTGGAAATCTCATTTCCCTATTCCATCACCCCTTGGCAATATCTATTGCGTGGCTTTATTGTTATAGTAGATGGAAGCCTTTTCTAAGGGTTCACATCTTCACCACATTGGTGGTCTTCGGTTATTGAGAGGTAGTCGTAGGGTCCAAGTATGGGCTAGGCCAATGTTGGCACTATTATGATTTCTATGCCTCTGTGTTATCATTGCTACAGAAGGCCTGAAGGTAGTTAAAGCTTGTCAACTGTATACTAGACTGATGCTCTAGTGACAGCGACACTGAGTTGGCCATTACTCCAAGCCACTCAGGGTGTTGGGTTTGAATTCATGGTCCAGTTGTTGATTTCTTGTCGTACGAGACAATATCTCTTGCAAGTCTTGTTATCAAATGGTATGGGTTATGCAACCGTTAAGGTTTACATAACATCGTTGGTTGATGGCTTTTAAGCCTTATTGCTGCAAGCCATGCTCTTTGCAAGCTGCTTATCCATGTTTCCACTCCTTGTATACCCCATAGGTTGAAGGTATTACTAGGCTCCATGGCAAATCGTGACATCACGCTTCCGTTCATAGGAGACCTTTAGGCATTCTGGTGTTAGTCGGTGCCTCTTAGTAATTTAGGGCATTTCCTGTCAAGTGAAATCCCTTCGGTGTCTTAACCGAGTGTGCATTCCAGCTCCGTGCTTTTATTATGATGCTTCATTCAGCTGCTGTTAATCTAGACACCCTTCAAGGACTGCTCCTGGGTGTTGTTGGTTATGCCGTTACATCCGGCTAATGTTTATGACATGTTGTGTCTACTATACCTCCTTGTGGTATTGCATTTGAGTCATCTCCTTTAGGGTTATAACGTCTCCCGTTCTTGGGTAGACTATTTATACTTGTTCCTAGCGCTTGGGACTAGGTTTAAATATCCTCTCCGATGATGGATTGGCTTCGTGGTAATCTTGTGAGTGCTCTTGGGAGTTTTGCCCCGTTCGTTGAGCATTGTGGTGTTCACGTTAGGCAACTGCCTTACTGTGTTTAGGCTGGGTATGCTTCCCAGCTATCACGTATTTGTTTGATGTCCTCGGGACATATCCAATGTCTATATTTACTAGTTTGTGCTCTTTGCACTCCTAGTTCTCATTCCTTACTTTCAGATGGGTTCTCTGAGTTCCTTATACTTGTTCCTTAACTGAGTTTCCTTCTCCTTGATTGTCTGTGGTGTCCAGTTGTCCTGGTTAAAATTCACTCGTGGTCCGTAGAACGGAGTTGACTACTTCCCGTGCGTCGTACACTACATGTATACGTACGTGGGGTACCTTGTTGATACGTTACCACTTACCCGACTACTTGTCAGGCCCGCAAGCTCCTTCGGAGTGCGGTTGTCCCACATCCCGTAATTGGGTACACTGGTAGTGCTCGTCACACGCCTAAGTGAAGTATTCTATTGTCAACTCCTCTTGTATCATTCTATGATACTCACCGTAGTTATGTTGGTTCGGTTTTTTAAAATCCAAGGTTTTAAAAGAAGGTTTGTGGTTTTGAAAGAAAACTTGGTTTGAAAATAATGGTTCGGTGTTAAAAGATGTTCTGCATGGCATAGCCATGTTGGGGTCTTGACCAAGTCTAGCTTCTCGCTGACTGGTATGTTCTAATTACAGTGGTCGGGCCGTTAAGCCTTCCCAAGGTTCCATACGTCTGGTTGTTAGGATGTGTGATCCTGTGGTTGTTTCATTACGGTCACTGTACATTACTATGTACTTGTGACGTATTGGTGTTCCCTTACATATTCGTGTTGTTACTGCACTTGTCGTGGCAAGTGCGCGGTACTGGTGGTTTTTGAGTAATCCTATACCGATCACGGTATGGTTTCCACTCACATTTGATAGTCTCGTTGACTCTTCCCTTGATCTTGTTGATCTACAATTGGTATACTCGATCCTTTAGGTATCTTCTTGGTGGTCTAGACATGGCTGTCGTAGATTTGGGTACTTCTCCAATCCTTGGAGGTTCCCACTCTACTTGGTTTAGTGTCGTTCCTTGTGGCTCGTTCCCACACATTGGTGGTGGTTACTGAGCCTTCGTTGTTTAGGCACTACTCTCGTAGTCCTATTGGATTGTATCTCATGGTTGTTCTAGTAGTTGTCTGAGCTATATTGGCCAGGTATTGCAACCTTAATGGCGTCATAGTTTTGGAGTTAACCGCTTCCGACTATGTCCTTAGTCAGCTAGCATACCGTTGGTGGTATTATTTGAATGCTACAGCCCGTAGACTTATGTCTTGGGTTTTGTTACAGTTCCTTTTTTCCGCTCTGTTGTGCTTAGTGCTTCTTTTCCCGCTGCTGGTTGGTTAGCCAGGTTCTGCGACTGCTAAGCATGTCGCCCCATGTTGTTGCATGTTGTAGTCTCCTTATGGTTGGAGTTCTCATTCTACCGCCATTAAGTGCGGGTATTGTTGTTCAACCGGGTTCCATTTCTGGATCTTCCAGTTCTTGGGATCTACCATATGTCGGTTCTTGTTACTGTGTGATTGCTTCACAACTGCCAGATCGGGTTTTCCCGAGTATGAGAGGACGTTCCTTCTCTCTGGCGTTCTTTCCCAAGTTATACAGTGGGGTTACGGTGGGCGGGACTGGTATTGTAGGTATCCGGTACTCGCCGGTAGTTCCTAACCAGCATCTCTCTAATGCTATCACTCAGCCCTTAGCCCTAAGCTTCTAATTCCTAACTCGGTATTCCTAAACTCGGTACTTCCAGTCATCAGAGCGATACTTCGCTCTGATACCACTTTTTGTAACACCCCTACCATTAATACAGTGCTTACCGTACAATCTCCTTACATATCAGATACGCGCAGCGGATATATACTTACATACAATGGGTGATACAATGCCGTTAGTCACCCACGTGACTAACAAGGCTACTACTTCTACATACAGCATCGGTCTGATGGACCGGAATCCCGAGTACTACAAATCTACAATACATACTCCATTCTCCAGTTCAATACTACTATATTCCATTCAACACGTTACTCCTTTACAATACCATACCATACAATATACATAACCGAGTTTACTAGGTTCCCAATACAAATACAATGTTTCCTTCAAGTTCATAGATACTCATTGTGAGTCTATGTTTACCCATTTCTCACAACTACCTACTTTCTAAGTACAAGGCGTGCCGCCGGTCTCCTACCTTGATCACATCCGCTTCGGGTACCTGCACACTAAAAAATGTCCCCCGAAGGGGTCAGCTTTCGCCGAGCATGATAACCGCATACCCCGCGTACTAGTGAGGGTACGCCGACCACTTGGTCGAATACATGCGGTTCGTTTTCATACAAACATACATGCATACATGCTCTTATACACGATACAATAATACTCACACAACGCACATACATACAATTCATTTCATACAAGGAATACAATATAAACCAACCGATACATACTTACCTCTTTCCGAATTACACATACACATCTCATGCACAATATACAATATTGTTAGCTTCATTGGTCCACCCGGGTTAATCGGGTGGAGATTACTCTTTTACTCGTTACCTCATACTTACGCATACATACTCATACATACTTACGGATCCATACTTACTTACTCTTACTCTTACTCAAGTTAAGTTGTCGGGACCTCCGGCCCTGGGGACTACTCCGTCCCACCTCCGGGATTTACTTGACTCACCAATCCGGGATGCTACCCATTTAAGGGATTTGGGCCGCGGACCAGTTTAAGAGTCAGGAATTGCAGCCAACCTCTTGTGACTCCGCATCCTCACGCGTGGCCGAAGCTATATCGGACTTGTACTCATTCCAATTTACTCACTTAAGTTAGGAGTTAGATAGTTAGGAATTAGCACAAGTCAACATCCAAGCCACAATAATACAATACACATATACACATACATACGAGGTACAATACATTACACAAGTACAATACGAGGTTCGAATACCATTCATCATCATTCATATATTTCATGAATTATACAAACTAGTGCTCAAGACAATAAATATCAAGCACAACATAAGTCAAGCACAGGTAAGTGCAATATAGTCCGATTCATGCATTTATCTTATTTAGGTGGTCAAATAAGCACACAAATCGGGGTAACCAGATTAGGATACAGGGCATGAAGAAATCATACCTTTCACCGTTGACTTTGGACACACCGACTCCCTTCGGTGTTCAACTAGCGAATCCTATGACATACATACAATTGGGTGGTTAATTATCCATAACTAACCTTACTTATTACTTTCCAAAGGTTTCCTAGTTCATACTTACTAACTCTTTGTTACTTAAATACATTTACTTAAGTTACTTACTTACAATTATTTTCTAAGCTTGTTTATAGCCTTAATGACCTTTAAATATCATTAATTATGTCTTAATCATCTTATTTAATCATTACCCATCCTTACCCATCCTTACCTAAGCTTTAATACACATTCTGGAGGGTTTTTGACACGGTCCGGGTTAGTGTCCGGGTTTACAAACCCGGACCAAACCACTGGAACAACTCTCGGGTGCAAAATAAACATGGTCCGGGTTTAGGGTCTAGTATAAAACCCGGACCACTTCGTTTTTGTGAGTTACGGGTGAGTTTTTTTGCTTGGTCCGGGTTTATACCCTAGTTTACAACCCGGACCACTTAGTTTACAGAACTCTCGGGTAAGTTTTTGGGGTGGTCCAGGTTAGTGTCTTGGTTTGCAACCCGGACCATCCCTTTGTAAACCTTCTGTCGTATTTTAAGACTAGTCCGGGTTTGCATTCTGGCTTGCAACCCGGACTAGTTACAGTACTGCTACATATGTAAGTTTTTGAGTTTGTTTCCATTCCAAATCTCTATCAATCTCTCCCATAATATTCCTACATATTATTTGGCATATTTCAGCATTGATTAAGCACTTTAAACTAGCCTAATCCTCCTCTAGCAAAATCTGTTACAAAACACCATTCACTGCTAAATTTTCCTCCTGTTACAGTTTTTGCTCCTCAACAAATGCTACAGATTTTCTCCATCCTTCTTCCCATTACCCCTATGGCTCTTCCATAGCCTCATTTGCATTACACTCAACCTCTAACCTCCATTACTTCCTCAACTAATGCTACTCCTAGTACCCGAAATACATCCATTCGTTTCCTAGTTACATCCCATTAACAAATCATACCCAAATCTGTTACGACATGAGTTTTTCACCTAGTTTCTAACACACTAAGTGTTCTATTCCTAGGTAAATTTTGGCATAGCCTCCCCTATATTTTTACACTATCACCACTCATTCTAGTTCACAACTCAACACTTATTTCACCTGTTTCAATAGCCAACATATACAAGCTCCCATATACACTACCAATACTAAAACACTCATAAAAATTCCTGCACTCAAACACATCATTCCCAATCTGTTTTAACATGTTTTAACATATCTTTTAAGGCTTCAAAATACTTATATTCTCCTACACATTACACTACTAATACATTACCATTTTTCAATACACCTTTTCATTACCGAATTCAAACTTATAAAATCTGTTACATACACATATGTATACCAAGCTACACAAAAGAGCATTCTTACCTTGTTTCTCCTTCTAGTTCTCTTTCTCCTTCTTGTTTCTTCCTTCTCTCTCTCTACCGGTTTTGGTATTCAACAAATCTAATATTATCACCCACACACGAATACACCATTCAATACTAAAAATTAACCCTAACATTATTTTAAGTTTTTAATATGGGTTTTAGGGTTTGGAAAATTCCTTACCTTCCAAGGGTGTAAGTGCTGTTTGGAATGGTTCAAGAACAAGCTTTCCTCTCCTCCAACAAAGCCAAAATCGGCTAGAATACAAGGGGAACCAACCAAGGGTTTAGCTCAAATTCGTTTTGCCCATTAGGCTAGAAAAACAATGGAGTTTTGAGAATATTTTTACCTTAAAAGAACAAGGAGAAGGAGGGCCTTCTAATGGTGGTGTTGAAGCCCCAAATGGGACATACCCATGAAAACGAAAATCGTTGTTTTCGAATTTTGGAAGGATGAAAATGTGGCTCTTGGTGAGAGGATTACAATGGTGGTATTTTTATAATTTTTGGAAGAGTTTGGAGAGAGTTACAAAGGAGAGAAGATGGTACTTTGTGTGGGTTTCTCTACTTCTCCATGGCCATCGGTTTGCAATGGAAGAAAGAAAGAAAATCAGAGAAGAGGAAGGAGGGGATTCACGTGAGAGAGGGAAAATGAGATAGGAGAGAGAGTATGTGAGTGAGGGAGTTACTTTAGTGTTTTACTTTTTGCTTTCGCTTATTGTGTTTGGTTGTAAATAAGAGGAGAAATAAAGAGAGGTGTGAGGGGGACCAAAATCGGACAGCCCACAGACCCATGTGGGTTTTGAATTTTTCTTTTTACATTATTGGACACATAAGTTTGTGTTATTTATGTTTCTACCCCACAACTTCTTGTTTTTGACAGTTTTTACTAATCTCTCGTTTTATTGATTTTATTGGTCCTAAAGTTTCACTAATATTTATTAATGATTATTTAGTTGACCAAAATTGTTACGAGTCTATTTGACCCGCTTAAAGACACGTTTTCCCGGTTACCTCGAAAAACGCGCTTTAATGTTCATTAGTGATTTTAATCCATTTTAAGGATCCGTTTTCTTCGGGATTTGTTCCCTCATATTTATTTAGACTTAATTAAGCCTTTAGAATCCTTACAATACGCTAACCGAGGTTTCATACCTCCTATGGTTATTTAACACTTATTTAGCGTTTCCCGCTTTTTAAGCGTTTCTTTATTTCTTTTGGATTTATTTTTCCTTACCAATATTACTTAGGCGTCACTAGGCCCTTAATTATGTATTAGATTAATTTTAAATCCCTATATTTAAGTTCGGGGTATTTCACTAATTGACTTAAGTGACCTAACGGGTCTTGGATCATGCTTAAGCATATTCAGCGTTTTTCTTAGCCTATACGACAACCGATTACAGGAACATGATCAAGCTATGAAGCCGGAGTGTGGGTCTTTAGGGTAGTCGACGTCGTCTTTTGTTTTCCCGTACCTTTCAGATTTTAGTTTGCATTATATACTACGTAGTAAATGTCGGGAGTGTTTTACATGCTCATTGGTCTATGTATTAGACTCATGGATTTATTATGTTTATATTAGTAGTAGAATATCTCGGATCATCACAGTGGTTATCGATTCGTTTGTTAATTTTAGATTTTGCTTCTTTATTCAAATGGGTGAGTAATGGCATGAGACATCCAAATGAGGACGATTGTAATTATTGTATGCTACGAGCGTTGTTTCTACGAGATTACCGAGAGGGGTGTTACAATTAGTCCTTGTTGTTAAATTATAAATATTGCATGTCTTTGTGATAGATTTGCCCATCAATTCATTTGGTTGTTTTCCTGATTGTGTGTGATGTTTAAACATATGTTCTATGTGCATGGAAGTGTGGAAAGAGGAAAGGAAATGTATAAGCCAAGGTTGGAAAGGTTCTTATGGATAGTTCCTCCTACCAATGTATTCGATTGATTGTTGCCCTTGAAATACCCAAACCTAGTATTCTAAGTAAACATAATTATGATGTAGTAAGGCTAAAATAGCCTTAGAAAGATTGGTAGACAATTAAACCAAGGAAAACATAAGAAAATGTCTTAAAGGCCAATTTAGGCAAAAATGTGCTCTAAGCTTGGAGTGACTTTGATTAGCACCCAAATATCATTATAAGACCTTAAACATGATAATGGACATGTTAAATCAATTAGCAAAGAAAACCAAGCTCAAAAACAAGCTTAAACACAAAATGTGCTTTAAGACTCCTTAAAGCACCTTTTTGGGAATTGTCTTAGAAATGAGCTTTGAGTGGCTAAATGCCCATGATTACACCTTAATCAACATGTGTACTAATTAGTATCACATAGGATGCCTAAATCAATGGAAAACCAAAAATTCACGAATATGTGCACTAATTAGTGAATAGTGCTCAATAGTGCTAGTTTTGACTTAAGTCAACCTTAATTAGTTAAATGGCCAAAAAGGCCTTATGTATGTTAATTAGTAAGGGGGGACGGTTTTAAGGGGATGAGTCACCATAGACTTCATCAAATAAGAAAATAAGAAGAGATAAAGTAAGAAAGTTACTATTTGCTTTTATAAAGCAAAATATCTTTATTAGCCTACCTTCTCCTATCTTCTTCATTTCTCTTCTTCACCAACGAGTTACTCTTCTTCTTCTTGTTCCAAGCCGTCCCAAGGCCCCATCCTTGTTCCATCTTCAAATGTCCATAACTTACTCATTTTAGCTCCAAATCAAAAATTGAGCATAGATTATTCTTAGTTAGACCGAGACTACCTTTCTATCTTTTCAAATCCTTCAAAGCTCAAGTTTGGAGCCATGGAAAAACTCCACTGATGAAGGAAAGTCAAGTTTGAAGAGCTTTTGGTTCTCCATTCATCCAAGGTAATGAAAGTTGAAGAAAAACTCATCTTCCTTCATTTTTCTACATGTCCGAAAATTCTATCTATGAGGGTTTGTTTCACACCTTGAAAAACTTGTTTTAATCACCAAGGACTAGTGGAGGTCCCTCTTGATTCATGCCCAAGTCTACTTTGAGACTTCAAAGGAATACATCCACTTTTATACCTTAAAACACATTTTTTAACCTAGGTTTTCATTCCTTAAGGTTAGTGTATTGTTTAGCACTCATGTAGGTCATTTAATATGATTGAACATTGGTAAGGAAATTAAATGGTGGCCGAGATTCCCAAGGGAAAGAAGCCTAAGGAGGAAACTTGAGAGAAAAACTTGAGAAAAACAAGGTAATTGCTTACTAATGGTGGTTTAAGTTTGAAGGGATGAGTTTTAGGTGAGTAGTACTAATGTAGTATAAGCTTGCATTAAGTAATGAGTTATATAATTTAGGAAAAAGGGAATTTAAACAAGCTTGTGAACTTGTGGACTAAGGAGCCAAGGGAATGAGTTAGTGTATAAGTTTGAAGAGGGATTTTTAAGAGCATTTATAACTACTATGAGATTGATGGGTGTATTGCAGGGTTGAAAGCTTTTATATGTGGTTAAATTCAGTGTTTAAGTTTAAGCATTAAGGCCTAAGAGCCATGTCAGTAAGAGCCTTAGTGCTATGCAATTTAAGATTATTGAATTATACTGAGTTTGTTGTGAATGAGTTGATTTGGGTGAAAAAACAATGCTTATTGGGCATGATAATATACTAGGGAAGCTATGGTGAAATGTTGAGTAGACAAACAAAGTGTTTAAGTGGTGGTGGTGAGTTAATATGCCCTAGGTTACTAGGGATCATTAAGAGGAATTTGAGTGGAAATGGAGTTAACTAAGTAGTTCTTGAGGTTTAGAAGGACCTAGAGTTGTCTATGAGGAAATTAGAGTTTAAAATGGTGTATTGAACACACCAAAGTCATGGTAAGAGGAATGGTGAGACTTGTGCATAATTTGAAGGAGAAGGTGTATAATGCTAAGATGATTTAGGTATGAACTAGGGAATATAACAATGAGAATTTTGGGAAGCTTGGGGTAAGTGAAGAGGAACTAGTGGTGGAACAATAAGGTTTTAGTTTAGATGGTAATGATTGGATAGGTGATGGGAGTGAAGATTGAGGGTAGAATGTCGTCGATTGGATGGAAATTGACTAGGAATGTATAAGAGTGAAGATCATGAGAATGGTTGAGTAAGTTGAGTAAAAAGAGATGTAGATGTCTAAGAGGGGCTAGGGGATCCAATGATTAATTTAAGCACCAAACCATAGTGAAGGAAGCTAGTAAGTTTGTACAAAGTGTTTGAAGGAAAAAATAAGATATAATGACTTGTGAGGAGTAAGCATGTGCTAGATTATATATAGTAGAGAAGTGTAAATAAAGCAAATGGGTTGTGCAAGATGATGCTTGAGAGTAGTTTATATTGGTGGAAGGAAACACTTTGGTTAGTGACGTTTTAGACAAAGTTTACATGTTGGAAGTGTAAGGGGAAATATTACAGGTGTTAGAGATTATGTGAGAAATTGGGTTATAGGTTAAAGAAGGAATTGGACAAGTTTAGGAGGTTATTTTGGTATTGAAACATGCCTAAGATCATGTATAAAGTTTGGGTGATTTATGGATGAAGAGAGCAAGTGCAAATGCACTTAGGAAAATAAAAAGGGCAAAATCTGTAGCTGGTCCGGGACTAAGTCCAGGGTTAAAGTCCCGGACCACCTAAAATTTCATGCCGAGAGTTGCTTCACCATAGGGTCGGGACTTAAGTTTTGTAAGAAGTTCCGGACCACCCCTGATTACCCCCGAGGATTTTAGCTGCATTGGTCCGGGACTTAAGTCCCATACAAAGTCCCGGACCACCACATTAAAACAGCCGAGAGTTTGAACCAGGTATAGGTCCAGGAATTCTTAGGTTGGGACAAGGTCCCAGACCACTCTAAAAATGGTGTATAAGCTTGGAAAATGTTAGTAGGTAATGATGGGGATTGATAATTAGTGATATTATAAAGTATAAGGACATGTTTGGTGGGAATTAATGACAATTAAGTGGGTGAATAAGTATAAGAGACAATAAATGAAGCACTTAAAAGTCTAAGTTAAAAATGTAAGGATTAGTGAACATATATGGTGAACAATGGTGGGTAAGTAGGTTAAGTAAGTTGGGATGAGTTAAGTAACTAATAACCTAAAAACTGGATGAATGTTTTAGTACTTGTGAATTGGGACCCGGAAGGAGATTAACAAGCAACCACCGACGGTGAACGGTACAGTTCTTCTTGTGACCTGCTGCTAACGAGGTGTCCCTCGGCTGTGTGCTATTTGTTTTGTGTGCTCACTAAACAAGATAAAGCATGCAACCGGAAATTATGTTATTATATGTTGTGTGATGTTTGAAAACTAACACAACTTACCGTGAGAACCTACTAACTAACGTTTAGTAAGGAATTGTGTGAGACTAAGGAACACTCCCTAATATTAGTTTGTTAAAAACCGAAACGAGGTTTAACCAACAAACATGGTCTTAAGACTTTACTAACCTGGTACTTGGGGGGAGTGAGGAACCCGGGACTGACTCCGGTCATGCATGCTAAGGAAAGGGGGTCGGTATCTAAAGCAGATCTGACTTCCGCTTAAGGACTTGTCTTCGGACTTGTAGCCTAGGGTCGGTTGACCGCTCAGCTACATTGGACATCCAGTCCAAGGTAGTGGCTTTAAGATGGCGTGGGGGGATCTAGCCTACATCCCCAACAATTTAAGAATGTTGTTTATTGCCGGTAAGTGTCCTGCTGTGGCTAGGGTTAACCAAGCCCTACAAAAATAAACAACGAACTAGGGGACTAACCAGTTCCCAATGAGAGAACAGTTGGCACATATGAGATAAGGTGAGATAAGTTGCAACCATTCCTATTTAAAGGATGGTTTGTATTATAAGACTGAGATAAGCTACTTCCATTCCTTTTTAAAGGATGGTTGTTTTCTAAGACTAAGATTGAGGTAAGATAAGGATGACTAAGATTAAGAGGAAACGTAACTTAAGGAGTGAAATAATTGACTCACTAATTAAGGGAACGCATTTAAGTCGTTCATTGTGTTTGAACTTTGATTGTTTATAATGGTTTGTTGTTTATTGCACCTTCTATGTTGTGCATCTAATCAACCTCCATGCTATCGACAATTAGTCGTCGTAGCCACGTTAGCTTGGGGGCCATGAGAGGATCATACAGCATTCGTGCTGACCCCCTTGGGGGCTGTTTTATACACAGGTGAACGTGAGGAGGTGGCCGTCACGAGAGTAAGATGGGGTACAAGCGTTACGGGTTAAGTGTGGCCTACGAGTTGTGCATGTACACTCGTATGGCAATTAAAATTAGTATGATGTATATGATGTAAAGGATTGTAAGAAGGATATGTATTGGTAAGATTTGTATGTACTAATGTTCGGATATTTCTGTAGTCAGACCGTGGCAAGGTCGTGGACTGTATTGAATTCCGCTGTGTGACATTTATATATGTTGTTAAGTTGCGAAACCATATTGGATTGAGATAGGGTGTTACAAAAAGTGGTATCAGAGCGTAGTTACGCTCTGAAGACAAGATTTACCGAACTTTGGAGAATTCTGAGGTTGAATTTGAGTTGTGGGTTAAGGGTTGAGAGATAGAGTGAGAGGTGCGTTAGTTAGGATTCCCGGTATTACCGGATATCCATAGTACCTAGACCCGCCCTCCACATCCCTAACCCTGAATATGGGGGAACAAACGCCAGAGAGAAGAAAGCCTTCTCTTACTCGGGAAAAACCTGATCTGGTAGTTAGTGACATGGTAATACGAGAAACACCTTGTAGTACAACAGTTTACAAAAACTTGGAGGTTTTAACTGGAGCACACAGAGAAACAGATGCTACTAATGGAATTCTATCAATAAGGGAACGGTAATTACCGGCAACATAGGTCGACATGCTACGCAGTCGAAATAGCCCGCCATACCAATGGTAAGAAAAACTATAAGTGCAATGGTTTAAGAAAAGATAAGTGACATGAGTACTGGACATTGATCCGAATAAGCATAGCAGTGGGATTAATATAAAGCTTAAGGGATAAGATTACTGGAAAGTCCAGTTAAGAACGGGAACCCAAACCCCATACAATGAAGGAGGTTGCAAACCTGGCCGACATAACACAGACAATGGCAGAAACTCATACAACTATACACCATAATAGGACTACGATGTAGTGCCTAAAGGAGGATTATTACTTAGTAACCACGACAAAATGTGTTGGGACGGGAGCGAGGATTAAGACATAAGAAAATAATAAGGGGTTCCCTCAGAAAGAGGAACGCCTGATAAATGACAGTACTGTCAAAAACCAGGAAACTACCGGATGGCCAGTTATCCAAAATAAGAAACATAGAAGGAGTCCCGAGGACTACCAAAGATATAAAAAGATCAGGTGGAAGTACCACTGCCGACACACACAGTACCGGTAGCTCATCTTGCATGGCGCACTTGCCATAGCAAGTGCTACCACGGTTAAGCAACACGAAAAGCCATCATGGCGAGATAGGAGAACGCTACAGTTGTAGTAATACTAGATTGTAAATCCATAAAAACGGGAAAATAAGACCTTGGAAAGGCCCGACGGCCTGACCATGAAGAGATGAGGTGTCACACCAGTCAGCCAGGAACTGAACTTGGACGAAATACTAGATGATATAAATATCAGCAACGGTGCAACCTACTACAACAACAACCGACAGTACGGTAAGAACACCAATCCCGAACTCCAAGAGAAAAACCTAAGAGATCGCTCAGTGATCCGAGCAAAACCATATGTAAGCAATAACCTACCGGGAAGTGATACATAATACAGTGGAGACTGTTGACTCAACGACTTCCGACAGGAACGGGATAGAACTCCCGAGATGACCATTAAGAATACTAATAACAACAATCTTTGTTGAATATGTTGGTGAACCCCGGAAACAGGGATAAAGGAAATGAACGTAAGATATAACCTACTAAGGATTAAAGACGTACAACTCTGGAAAAGGAAAGCTCAGAAGACTACCCCCACAGAGCGGGCATAGTCAAGCCGAACAAACTGATGAATGACAGTTAATACTATTTGTCTAACTCATTAACACCCGAGTACGATTGGTTATCAACGGGTGGCGTAGTCAACGGAAATTGAACGAAGCATTGAGGTGGGAGTATAAGATGACAGGATGATATCCAACTTGGACACCGTAAGGCAAACGCCTAATACGAACTTAGCCTTATTTGCTAAAAGACATAAGTCTAATAAAGCGGAAGTATTGTCAAAGACACTAAGTAACCTCAGAACACCCGAATAAACTTCCATAGCAGGAAGCAGGATGCAGCAACTTACCATGAAACCCAATACTACATTTAGTACGTAACCTAACGGTGGATAGTGTTCAAGGAAACAAAAACCTTTAAGGATGACCTATAGATGAGTGAGAGTACAAGTAATGAACTGAAGCATTAAGCACTAAGAGCCTACGAGCCAAAGATGTTAACCACATCAGAGCCCGAGGCGCAGTAAGTTGTAAGAGAGCTTATTTAAGCCACAAAGGAACTACAATTTGTAGATATGAACGGTTACCAAACCTATAACTTAGATTGTGGAGAATATTGCCGGGAAAGGCACCAATGAGAATAATGAGATAGTACATTGGCAGAGGCGGAGAACGAACCATGCCTTTTAGGGTGGGGATACCTCTCCTTGTTGTGAGTCCATGAGTGGGAATAAACCCCTCAAAAAAAGGGCTTTCACTTATTAGAGATGTAATACACTAACTGTAAACCTTGAGATTACCTTAGAACATACCAGATACACTTGAGTAGTAGGGAAGGCTGCAGAGACAGACCTCATATCCAGCACCCAGGATTTAGGAATCAGTAATCGTCAGAGATAAACATGGTGAGTGCACAGAATGGCACGTCAAATGACCAACGCTCAGTAGAGCTTGTGATTAAACAGATGACTTCTTCAGCAACCGGTTGAATTAGATGGTAAATGACATCATAAAGGATGAAGGAATGTGAGAAAAATTAGCCTACTTATGAACCTGAGATTGAGCAGAACACCTGCATATTAAGAGATAACCATTTTACAACACGGTACGGCAACCGCCAAACACCGAAATTTGAGAAACCCCAGTGTGTTTACACCGGGAAGGAATGGGTATGAGATAAGATGTTAGAGTAAATGAGTAAGTAGTTGCGCCATCAACGGGCAACATGGTAAAGGCCAGCTACCACGGTAGTAGTGGTCATGACTACAATATTTATATATGGGGATTAAGTCATGGTGCGCGGTAAAGCGACCGTTATGTATGAGCCGTCAAATATTGACACTGAGGCAATTAAATTTATAAGCTAAGACTGATATAAGTAAGGAAATAAGATGGTTGATGAACTGTGCATTAATGCCAGTAGTCTGGACCAGGTTAGGGAAGATTTCACAGGAAGCACGCTACCCATTCCTTAAGGAACTGGAAGTGCATTCCTAGTAGAACAAATATGAGAAAGAAGATAAGAGGCTCATGGAAAGAGACCTCAGTCACTAAGAGACCGAATCAGTACGGGATACAGAAAGAACTAGAGCATACAATACCCAAGGACATAGTAAATGGATTTTCCTTGATTAAGTTCAAGAAGAACAATAAGTGTTATTATGGGACGATGAAAGAGGAGATCGACAACAGAATACTTCATAATTAGCAATAGCTAAACGTGTGGCGGACACTACGAGTTTACTAAAACAAGACGTGGGACGACTGCACCCCACAGGGGCTTGCAGGCCTGACACGCTCATTTATGAGTTAGTTGGGTAAGTAGTAATGTACCAGTAAGGTACCCCATGCATGTAGACAAGTGGTGTAAGGAACACGGGAAGTAGTCGACTCCGTACCACGGACAACGACACAAGATCAGATAAGAGCAGCTACTACCACAACAGTTGAAGGGAAAAATTCAGTTGAACCAACAACACAAAGGAATTAGAGAACAAATAATTAAGGACTATGAAGTGCGAAGAGCACAGATTATTAAGTATAGACATAGGACATGTCTTAAGAAGTTAAGGATAAACTGTACAGCGCACTAAGCACTAAACAACAGTTTCAGATTAAGAATCATCCTCAGACCAAAGGTTAGATGGAAAGAACGATTTAGATACTTGAGGAAACACTAAGAATACAAACATTAGACCTCTAGGGAGACTGGATAGACGAGCTACAACTCATCAAGGCCGTGTATATATTAAGATAGCACGTGTCCACGGAAAGACCAATATTCCTAAAACTGTAAGGATACAGAAGGATATACAATACTATGAAAGGATAAGATAGGCAGTTAATCCTAAGACTATCCGAGTCTGTAACACCCCAACCCAAAATCCAATAACCTGTACAATGATCACTCCCAAATAAAACACAAACTGCAGCGGAAATAAATACAACAACCGGGCGGTATTACAATGTCGTTGGCCACCCTTGTGGCCAACAAGGCTCACTCCAAATACAATCTCCAAAAGTCACGGTCTGAATACGAATACAATCCGAGATACTAGGAATCAAACTCAAAGGTACAATAATTAAGTAAAACAAATAACTAGTAGGAGACTCCCATAGCTTGAATCTACCCCACCTACACTCGGTGTGGTAATCTTCTCAACTTCAGGTACCTGAAAAATGGGGGTGCCCCCAAAGGGGCTCAGCAAACAATGCTGGTATGGAAAACGTGTAGCCCATCGTCTACCGGGCCACACCAACTACTTTGTCGAATACATGCAGTTCATTTTTGTAAAGCTGTAAACAAGCATAGTATGATAATAACAAGTATCCATACAAGGACAACAATGTCACATAAAACAAGACTTCAGAAGGTCAAGTTAGATGAACTGTAATCATTTGATGGTTGTCGGGTCCACACAGTGGGACTGACAGATGTATAGGAGTATGTCAATATAGTGGAGGTATAGTGACCTCGTTATAAAGAAAGGTTCGGGAAGTAGTCTCCCAGAAGGTAACGTAGTTAATTCCTATACTTTAAAGATGTGGGAATCGAACCCTCGAGAGGAATGAAGTCTTCCTCTCCACTTGAACTATTCCGGTACGCGGCCGGTGAGTGACATAGTGCACCCAGAACTCTAGAACTGTTCCGGTACGCAGCCGGTGGGTAGCGTAGTGCACCCAGAACTCCTGTCGCGACGTAAATTGAATAGGAGACGACCTGAGACAGGTACAACTCCCGTAGCATGCATGGCCAGATCCAACTGGGCTCCTCGTTCTCGTAGTGTAGAATTGTTAGGTGTCATACAAGGACGTTAAGCAAGAACACAATGTGTATTGTCAGTTATCACGTTTAGGATAATGACGTTTGTTTAAAGTGAAGTTAATGAGAGACTTGAGTACAAGTTCTCGGTATAATAAAGCGCAGGTATTTATCCCCACTGGTATAGTAGTGTTTGTATGCGTAGGACATACACGTTGTAGTTAGCATCATTCATGCGCATGAAATAACACAACGGTGCACAAGAGTAAACACATTTTACATTAATTATCTGGTCGTTATTTCAAAACAACAGATAGCACACAAGCCGGTGTAATCCGGTAGAAAACAGGTTGCAAGAATCCCATACCGTTCACCGTAGACTGTACTTGTTTAAATTCCCGGTCAACGTCTGCAGACGTGTATATCTGAGTGGTTAAAATGATGTAAAAATAAAAGAAAAGAAATTAAAACTCAAAATAAACGTCGGGCTGCAAACAAATCCCGGTCGTGGTAGTATAGTAAGGTGTAAGCGACCGGATATCGAACCGTGGGACTAAGGTGAATTATTTAGTACCTAAGCGTGTCACAAAAGGGGGGAATTAATTGTCTTGTTTTTGAAAAGTAAATAACAGATTAATTTAGTGAATTATGATAAATTAAACGGAACTCCGGGTTCAGGTTAATATGGTATGATTAATTGTGCTATCTCTACCGGTTTTATAAAATAATTTGGCAAGATTCCTGTTATTTTCTTAAGGTCCGATGAAAACTCATAAGAACTCGTTTACCTGAAAATGCAAGGTCCGATGAAAACTCAAGCAAAATGCGTGTAAATGGCAGAGGAGTGTGAGGAATTTTATTCTTGCAACTTGTACTAACTTAAACGATGAAAATAAGTTCCTACAGTTTTACGGCTTAATTAACCTGTCTGTTCGTCACCGATCAGATTAAAACAGATTTAGTAAGGCTTTTTAAAAATCGATGAAATTATTAAAAAGGGAGAGAAACAAAACTTTAATCGTAACAAACTGAATTTATTTTAACCGGTAGAAATATTGCATAGTTAATACAAATACATAATTAAACCTTCACCCGGAGTAAATCCTTCTTAGCTTGACATATTAACTGGTAATAAGTCAGACAGAGGTTGGACGTAATATTAATAATAATGCGAGAGGTGTGGATGGTGAATGGAGAAAAGAAGAGGAAGAAGAGTGGAGCGAGTACGTAGGATTTCTGTAAATGGAATGAGAGATTTTGAGTGTTGAGTTTGGGGGTGGAACGTGTGTGAGCGTGGGTAGTTTTTGATGAAGTAGCAGTGGCTTTTTATAGAGGAGAGGAAGAAGAAGATTGATTGCAGACAGAGGTGGAAGAGCATTGATTGCTCATTAATTGCAGGGGACAGAGCTGATGACGCGTGAGGAAAATAAGGTAGGCGCTGCGGAGTAGATGGATATGGCAGACGAGCGAAGAAGAAAACTGGCGCGCGTTGATTTTTAGTCACGTCCGCACTGTGTCCGCCTCTGGTTACGCGGACGCCTTGGTCTTGTCCGCACTCACGTCCGCCTCTAGATAGGCGGTTGCCTTGGTCCTGTCCGCACTCACGTCCGCCTCTAGCTAGGCGGTTGCTTGTGTGTGGTGTCCGCCCAGCCGTCCGCCCAATGCCATGCGGTTGCCTTAGCGTCTTGTCCGCATCACGTCCGCCCAAGTAGACGCGGACACAAGGGAGAGTCCGCACTCACGTCCGCCCAAGTCCAGGCGGTTGCAAGTGTGGTCCTGACTTATTTTCTTCTACGAACTTTGACCAGCTCTAGATTCTTCGTTTGGGACTCCGTTTTCTGAGCCGTTTGCGTCTATGCGTTCGTCTCTTCGTCTACTTTACTCCCAGCTTGGTTTTCCTCATGTTAAATAAATTTGTGAGATAATAATAAAACATAAACTAGAGGAAAACTAACCGAAGTGGAGAAATGAGCAAGAAAAGTGCTAATATAATATATGAAATACACCTATAAAACATGCTCATTTGGACACTTATCACACCCCCACACTTATCTTTTGCTTGTCCTCAAGCAAAACCACGTACCCAAGTAAGTAGGGAATGCTCAATACTAACAAATTATTATGAAGGGTAGGATAAAGAAGTGAACAACTCATGATCTTTTTAACTTATTGAGGAGTATGAAAAATCAACTGCTGGTGGCATAGGTGTGCTCAGGGTAAAAATAAAATATAGAGTTTCGGGGTATGATCTAAGGTACTTCAATGTTTCTTTTGTTTAGATGACTCTGAGAACTTTTACCATGGCCAACTTCTCTCAAGAATGGGCATTGAGGAGAAAACAAAAGGAAGAACAGATTTATGCATTTGTTTCACTTTTGCATAAGAGATGAGAAAATATAGGCATCACACCTTTGTATTCAAGAACACTCAACTCTCTTTGTTGGTTACCAATGGTGTCTCGCAAGTCCCTTATTTTTTGTATTCTTCTTTCTTTTTTTTTAACAGAGAAGCACCCCTTAGCAATCCCTAAGAGAGAAGACAGAAAGAAACCCTGAGCAATAAAATCCAACCATTTGCAGATTATTTGGTCACACCGCATATAAAATGCTCTTCAAAAGTAATCAAAATTTTAAAATTTGTACCATTTATCCCACAATTCATAACAGTATTTATTCTTAAAGAGAACAACCTACATTAGCAGGGTACATAATTTTAATTTTTGAACAAATGCAAGATAAGTAGAGAGATTTAAACATTTTAAGCACAGAATGCCCTGAAAAGGCTCTTCCCCCACACTTAAGCTCAAGCAATGCCCTCATTGCGTAGATTGAAATAAATTAACAGGGCATGCAATTAATAAAGGAAAGAGTGTACTCCCCAATTTCGTAGAGTGTGTAGAGCTCCCCCACACTTGAGTGCAGCTGTGGAATATCATGAAATGTACCTGCAAGGAATATTCTACACAGCCAGAAGAACTCAAGTAAAACCTGCATTTTATTATGACAGAAAAAGGGAAATATAGCACAAAAAAGGAAAACAACATTAAATTAAAGGAAAGACAAAAGATAGATAGTGGGTTGCCTCCCACCAAGCTGCCCGGGTTTAACGTCTCTAGCTAGACGTATTTGACCAAGCTTTAGGTTGGAGAAGAGTTTGAGGGCGAGGTATCTGAACTGCTGGTGTTAGGAAGTTTGACACTTTTGTAAACTTATGATTGAGGTGTTGTCTGCTGTTCCTTTGGGGTGGAGGCTTCCTCGTATTCCTGTAAGAAAGAAATTGCGAACAGAGCATTATTATTTTCAAGAATTCCGGCATACCTTTTTAGACGGGATCCATTGACTTTGAAGCATTCTCCTTTTTGATTCTGGAGTTCGTAAACACCAAAAGGAGTGGTTCCAACAACTTGGAATGGGCCAGTCCAGTGAGACTTGAGTTTTCCAGGAAATATTCTCAATCTGGAATTATAAAGCAGCACCCCGTCGCCAACCTTAAAGTCGCGTTTGTGGAACATTTGGTCATGATGTTTCTTGGTGCGTTCCTTGTATATTGTCGCACTTTGGTATGCCTGATCTCTTAACTCCTCGAGTTCAGAGAGTTGAAACTTCCGCTTTTCTCCTGCGGTTTCTAGATCGAAGTTTAGGGCCTTGAGTGCCCAATATGCCTTATGTTCCAGCTCTACAGGCAGGTGACAAGATTTCCCATAAACAAGCTTAAAAGGAGACATCCCGATGGGAGTCTTGAATGCGGTACGGTAAGCCCAAAGCGCATCATCTAACTTAAGTGCCCAATCCTTTCGTGATGAGTTAACCGTTTTCTGGAGAATCCATTTTAACTCACGGTTCGAAACTTCTGCTTGGCCGTTTGTCTGGGGTGATAAGGTAGAGCTACCTTATGACGTACCCCGTACTTACCCATAAGCTTCAAATGAACGGTTGCAGAAGTGAGATCCTCCGTCACTGATAATAATTCTAGGCACGCCAAAACGCGTAAAGATGAGCTTCTTAAGGAATTTGGTTACTGTCTTTGCATCAGCATGATGACAGGGTATGGCTTCTACCCATTTCGACACGTAATCCACTGCCACTAAAACATATTGGTGGCCCTGTGAGGAAGGGAACGGTCCCATAAAATCAATGCCCCAACAATCAAGAGTTCCACTTCTAGTATTCCTTTTGTGGTATTTCATGTCTCCTAGATGTGTTACCCATTCTCTGACAATTATCACATTTTTTGCAGAATTGGTAAACATTTTGTGAAGAGTTGGCCAATAAAATCCTGAGGCCAGGATCTTAGCAGCGGTTCTTGTGGGTCCATGGTGACCTCCGGCTTCCCGTGAGTGACAAAAATGTATGACGCTGTAAACCTCATCTTCAGGGAGACACCGGCGAATCAACCCATCAGCACAGACTCGGAACAAATACGGATCTTCCCAGAAATAATGCTTTGAATCAGAAAGAAATTTCTTCTTCTGGGATAGATCATATGGTATTGTTCCAGAGACTAGATAATTGGCCAGGTCCGCATACCATGGCTCCTGTACCTTGGTGAGTGAAAAGACAGTCTCATCGGGGAAGAATTCGTTGATAGGCACACTATCCGTAGGAGTTACCAATCTGGAGAGATGGTCAGCGACGACATTTAATTTTCCGCTCTTGTCTTTGACTTCGATGTCAAACTCTTGCAGTAGAAGAATCCAGCGCAATAAGCGAGGCTTGGCTTCTTGTTTTGCAAATAGGTATTTGAGAGCGGAGTGGTCTGTGTGCACTATGACTTTGCTTCCCCATAAGTACGACCTGAACTTATCAAGGGAGAATACTATAGCCAGAAGTTCTTTTTCAGTGGTCGTATAGTTCTTCTGGCGTCGTTTAGTGTCCTGCTGGCATAAGCAATCACTCTTAGAATCTTCTCTTTTTTCTGGCATAGAGCTGCTCCCATGGCGTAGTCACTTGCATCACACATGATCTCAAACGGAAGAGACCAGTCGGGTGGTATGACAACAGGTGTTGATACCAATTTTTGTGTTATAGTTTTGAAAGCAGCTGAACACCTTTCATCAAAATGAAATGTGGCATCTTTCTGTAGCAGGTCGGTCAATGGTTTAGTGATTTTTGAGAAGTCTTTATAAACCGCCGATAAAATCCTGCATGCCCGAGAAACGCTCGGATGTCTTTAACAGTAGTTGGTGCTGGTAATTTCTCGATAACCTCTACCTTGGCCTTATCCACCTCTATTCCTTTAGCTGATATTTTATGTCCAAGGACAATCCCGTCCTTGACCATAAAATGACATTTTTCCCAGTTCAAAACGAGATTTGTATCCTCACACCGTCCTAGGATCAAATCAAGTTGTGCCAAGCATTTCGAAACTAGAGCCATAGACCGAGAAGTCATCCATAAAGACTTCTATGCTCTGTTCGATGAAATCAGCGAATATTGCTTGCATGCATCTCTGGAAGGTAGCAGGGGCATTACATAGACCGAAGGGCATTCGTCTGTATGCAAAGGTACCGTATGGACAAGTGAAGGTGGTCTTGTCCTGGTCCTCTGGTGCGATTGGTATTTGGAAATACCCTGAGAACCCATCTAAAAAGCAGTAGTACTCTTGCCCTGCTAGTCGCTCCAACATCTGATCGATAAAGGGGAGAGGGAAATGATCCTTCCTGGTTGCCAAGTTTAAGCGCCGATAGTCGATACACATGCGCCAACCTGTGATCTTTCTTTGAGGGATAGCTTCTCCCTTATCATTAATAACAGCTTCGATGCCCCCCTTCTTCGGGACAACTTGAACAGGACTGACCCATGGACTGTCAGAAATTGGATAAATGATGTTCGCGTCAAGGAGTTTCAGAACTTCCTTTCGAACTACCTCTTTGAGGTTAGGGTTTAGCCGACGTTGAGGTTGCCTGATAGACTTGTAGTTTTCCTCCATATAGATGTGGTGCGTGCAATAGGAGGGGTCAATTCCTTTTATATCAGCAATAGTCCACCCAATCGCCGTTCTGTGTTTCTTCAATACCTCGAGTAGCCTTGTTTCCTCCCCGGAATTCAGAGAAGAGGAAATAATGACAGGCAACTGATCATCTTCGGCTAAGAAGGCATACTTGAGTTTAGAAGGTAGCTCTTTAAGCTCAAGCTCTAGTGGTTGTTCTATTGATGGAATTGATTTTTGAGGTTTTCTGTCGAGTTCTTCGATTGGTGGCTGGTAGGCTTGATAACCAGTCTTTCCTTTTTCTATATACGCCAGCATGGCGTTAACTTCCGGATCCTCCACCTTTTCTTCTAGAGAAGTAAGTAATACTTGCTCTAGCGATTCAGTTTCAGCTTTCGGGATGGAAGATAGGGAATACATGTCCTCATCTATAGAAAAATCGCCTTCCTCCTCCTCATCATCTGTTAAAACCACTTTCTTAGCATGAGGAGAAAAGTTAGAACTCTTCTTCATCATTTTCTGCATGTCGAATTCGATCGTTTTGTCCTCGTACCGCAGAGTGATTTTCCCATCGTGGACGTCAATGATGGCTTTGGCAGTACTTAGAAACGGTCGACCTAGAATCAAGGGAACCTCAACATTGTCGTCCATCTCTAAGATGACGAAATCGGCTGGAAAGATAAAGCGAGAGACTCCAACTACCAGATCTCGGACTATACCCATAGGTTTGATCTCTGATCTGTCTGCTAGTTGGAGTTTGAAAGGAACTGGTTGCATTTCTCCTCCTTTTACTTTCAAGAAGGTGGCGTATGGCATGATATTAATGCTGGCTCCTAGGTCACATAGACCGCTTCCACAGTCTACTCCACCAATAAAACACGGGATTACGGGATTTCCCGGATCTGTTTGTTTGTGGGGAAGTGCTCGAAGAAGGGCAGCAGAGCATTCCTCCGTGAGGTGCACTGTTTCTTTTCCAGGTTTCTTTTTCTTCTTTGTCAAGAGATCCTTTAGGAATTTGGCGTAGTTTGGCATCTCTTGCAAAGCATCAATTAGAGGTATGTCGAGGGTCAGTTTCTTGAAAATGCTCAAGAATTTGGAGAACTGCTCATCTAGGTGTTTCTTTTTCATTCTGTTGGGAAATGGGAGTTCACTGTTTTTAGGAGATGAGGATGGAATGTCGATGGTAATTTGGGATGGAGATGGAGTAGCAGGGATAGGAACTTGGATTTCTGAGGGAGGTGAGGCTGGATTGGTTGTGTCTTCATCATTGATGTAGGCCTCTTCATGATTTTCTTTTTCTTTCTTTTCTGGTGGTAAGTTTCCTTCCACTCCTTAAGGAGACTGCACACAAGTTTGTTGATTGGAATGTGCCATCGTCTATAAGGATTGAATTTGCTTGCTCTTTTGGATTAGGGTTTGTCTGTGAAGGGAATTGACCAGGTGGTCTTTGTTGGGTGAGTAACTGTTGAATCTGAGATTGCAAGGCTTTTTGGTCTTTGCGCAGAGCTGCGACCTCTTCTTGCGTATCTCGGGACTTACCCATCATACCTTTAAACATCTCTTGCATTTGAGACATTTCAGACTCAGGATTCGAAGGAGGTTGAGTTGGTCGACTCGAAGAAGCTTCATTGCCATAAGGCTGTTGTTGATATTGCCTTTGGCCTCCTTGAAAATTGGACTGAGGTCTGTAATTTTGAGATGGTTGTAGTGTATGTGGGTTTTGGAATTTTCGGTGTTTGAGTAGCGAAGGTTGGATTGCATGTTACGTTGCCAAGGTTGTTTGTATCCTGAATTGTTGGTGAGATAGTTTGCCTCCTCTGCTGCTTTCAATTCTTGTAGCTGGGGGCATTGTTCATAGTCATGAGGCCCGCCACATTGTGTACAAGAAATAACGGAAGATGATTGGGACAGAGGTGCATAGCCTGGAGGGATTGTAGATGATCGGGAAACCATCGACTTAGCTTGCTGGGGGTAGGAATTCATAGCCATCTGCTCAACCACTTTCTGCAGAGTACTGACTTTTGTTGCCTGCTGAGCATTGCTTTCCATGAGTTGCTCATGGCTTTTCATTAGTTGGTCAAACTTGTTATCACTTTCCCCAACATGATATAAACCTAGAGTACCGCTCCTTGATCCACCGGAGGCCCAGTCTCTGATTTCTTCACAGAGAGACTCCATGCTATTCAGAAATTGTGCTCCTGGCTTTTTCAGAATGTCAGCCCCTAACGAAGATAGTACCATTGTTCTGCATGGACCGATCAAGCCTTTGTAGAACAATTGTGATACTTGTTCTTTCGTCAGACCGTGGTGAGGACAAGTAAGTAGTAGTCCTTTGAAACGGTCCCAAGTTTCACAAATATTCTCCGACCCAGGTTGCTTGAAATTAAAGATTTCAGCAATCATCTCCAATGTTCGGCTCGGGGGTAGGAATTTGTCGTAGAACTTGGTGGCCATGTCATCCCAGGTACCAATGGTACTTGGTGTTAGGCTATGATACCACTTGCTCGCATTTCCCGTCAGGCTGTGAGGGAATAATGACAATCTTGCGTACTGGAGTACTGCATCGGTTGCAGTAAGACTGTTGGCATGTTGCAAGAACTTTGTAACATGTAACAGGGCTTCGTCTGGACTGGAACCATCAAACATGCCCAACTCCTTAACACATCTGATCTGATGATATGGCTTCAGCTTCTGCCACTCATCGTATTCGGATGGGCTAAGGTGAGGAAGGATGATAGCAGGCTGTTGTCCTTGGTTAGACGGCCTGTTGATATTTTGAACTGTCGCTGGTGTAGATGCCATGTCAGCTTCCGGGTCAGATTCTATCACTGTGGTGGTAATGTTTTGTTGAGTTCGTCTCTGCCTTAGGGTGCGCAGAAAGGTTCTCTCGATCTCTGGATTGTAACCAACCGTGTGATTATTAATATTTTCTGGGAGGCTGTTTGACCTGGTAAAAGGCATTCACCACTCAAAATAGAGAAAAGAAACACGTTATGTGTTAGAATAAATAAAAATGTTAGGAATTAGTTGACAGGAATTATAAGTTAGTAGTTAGAGACAATGGAAAGAAATGACAGAAAATTAAATGACAGAAATTATAAGTTAGTAGTTAGTATACTAGAAATTGAAGGACAATGGAAATTAAATGTTAAGGACAATGGAAATTAAATGACAATAATATAAAGAGTTAGTAATTAGATGTCAGAAGTCAGATGTCCGTAGTCAGATGTCCAAAGTCAAGTGTCCAATTAATATTAACAGATTATTATAATATAATAGGTGAATTAACCGGGGCTTAGGAACTAGAATAAATCAAGTCCCCGGCAACGGCGCCATTTTGCAGACGTGTATATCTGAGTGGTAAAAATGATGTAAAAATAATAGAAAAGAAATTAAAACTCAAAATAAATGTCGGGCTGCAAACAAATCCCGGTCGTGGTAGTATAGTAAGGTGTAAGCGACCGGATATCGAACCGTGGGACTAAGGTGAATTATTTAGTACCTAAGCGTGTCACAAAAGGGGGGAATTAATTGACTTGTTTTTGAAAAGTAAATAACAGATTAATTTAGTGAATTATGATAAATTAAACGGAACTCCGGGTTCAGGTTAATATGGTATGATTAATTGTGCTATCTCTACCGGTTTTATAAAATAATTTGGCAAGATTCCTGTTATTATCTTAAGGTCCGATGAAAACTCATAAGAACTCGTTTACCTGAAAATGCAAGGTCCGATGAAAACTCAAGCAAAATGCGTGTAAACGGCAGAGGAGTGTGAGGAATTTTATTCTTGCAACTTGTACTAACTTAAACGATGAAAATAAGTTCCTACAGTTTTACGGCTTAATTAACCTGTCTGTTCGTCACCGATCAGATTAAAAACAGATTTAGTAAGGCTTTTTAATAAATCGATGAAATTTATTAAAAAGGGAGAGAAACAAAACTTTAATCGTAACAAACTGAATTTATTTTAACCGGTAGAAATATTGCATAGTTAATACAAATACATAATTAAACCTTCACCCGGAGTAAATCCTTCTTAGCTTGACATATTAACTGGTAATAAGTCAGACAGAGGTTGGACGTAATATTAATAATAATGCGAGAGGTGTGGATGGTGAATGGAGAAATGAAGAGGAAGAAGAGTGGAGCGAGTACGTAGGATTTCTGTAAATGGAATGAGAGATTTTGAGTGTTGAGTTTGGGGGTGGAACGTGTGTGAGCGTGGGTAGTTTTTGATGAAGTAGCAGTGGCTTTTTATAGAGGAGAGGAAGAAGAAGATTGATTGCAGACAGAGGTGGAAGAGCATTGATTGCTCATTAATTGCAGGGGACAGAGCTGATGACGCGTGAGGAAAATAAGGTAGGCGCTGCGGAGTAGATGGATATGGCAGAAGCAAGTCGACGGGCGAAGTCGACGAGCGAAGAAGAAAACTGGTGCGCGTTGATTTTTAGTCACGTCCGCACTGTGTCCGCCTCTGGTTACGCGGACGCCTTGGTCTTGTCCGCACTCACGTCCGCCTCTAGATAGGCGGTTGCCTTGGTCCTGTCCGCACTCACGTCCGCCTCTAGCTAGGCGGTTGCTTGTGTGTGGTGTCCGCCCAGCTGTCCGCCCAATGCCATGCGGTTGCCTTAGCGTCTTGTCCGCATCACGTCCGCCCAAGTAGACGCGGACACAAGGGTGAGTCCGCACTCACGTCCGCCCAAGTCCAGGCGGTTGCAAGTGTGGTCCTGACTTATTTTCTTCTACGAACTTTGACCAGCTCTAGATTCTTCGTTTGGACTCCGTTTTCTGAGCCGTTTACGTCTATGCGTTCGTCTCTTCGTCTACTTTACTCCCAGCTTGGTTTTCCTCATGTTAAAACAATAAATTTGTGAGATAATAATAAAACATAAACTAGAGGAAAACTAACCGAAGTGGAGAAATGAGCAAGAAAAGTGCTAATATAATATATGAAATACACCTATAAAACATGCTCATTTGGACACTTATCAACGTCTGGTCAAACAGAGTCCTATAATAGGATTAACTGAGAGGGTTAATTTATGTTACCCTTATATAATAATTTTATTGGATCATTCAACAATTTCGTATTTGTTATTTCATGGGAGGTTTATTTCTTTTAATTACCTCATGATTTTATGTATAACTTATTTGTTATTCTCTTTGATTTATTTATAAATCCTTTAATGTACATATATGTATTTATTTATTCATGTACTATATTTGTTATTTATATTTAATTGTCTAGGTGACATAGCAACTTATATTTTCTTAACTATATTTATATGCCATACATGGACATAAAATTCTTATAGTTTTTATTATTCTCCTTTTAACTATAAATAATATTTATTGATTACCTTTAAATTCCTTATAACTATATAAGCCATAGTTTTAATTCCATAATTCTTTTATTCAAAATTCTTTCTTCTAATTCCTCCAAATATCCATATAGGACCTATATTTATTTAAATCTAAATCCTTACCCTTATTTTTTCGGTTATTTACAAAACAACCACATTAATTCGTAAACATTATATTTAATTTCTAATCTCATTATTTTATATAGTTTTAATTCCTTATTTAGTTAACTTCCAAAACTACCATTAATATTTTGGTATATTTCTTTTGGAATATTATAACTTTTCAAAAATTACCATTTAGCCCCTTAAATTCTCGGCCTATATATATATTTTTTCTATAATTACAATTTAACCACAAAATCTTATAATCTTTACATAATGCCTTATAAACTATAGTTTTAATTTTAATTCTCCACAAATGCCGAATATATATATATATATATATATATATATATATATATAAATTCTTAAATTACAAAACTAACCCAAGGTATTTCGGCTTTGTCATATACTTTCCATTAATTACATTTTCACCCCAAAACTTTATAATAGTTACCTAATAACTTATAAACTATAGTTTAAATATTTAATTTCTCAAAATTTCGAAAGTGAACTTAATAATTCTCTTAATTATGATTTCGCCCATATTCAACTCCAAACTTTCATAATAAGTTTTATAAATTACATAATATCCCAAAACTTTATAAAATGTTATTTTAACACTTGTTTAAACTATCTAAAATTCATAAACTTAATTCCTAACCTTATATTATATCATATTTATCCCAAGGATATCCTTAACTCTCGGTTTTTATAGTATATGCACCAAACTTTGTAAAAATTACATTTTAGCCACATAACTTAATTAATTAGCCATTTAAGCACTAATAAAGTATTTTTAACTCTCCAAACATTATAATATAAGTTTATATACCTAAGTAGGTCATTAATACCTATTTATCTCTTAGACCATTCAGCCATAATTAATTTGTGACCATATAGTATATAAAAGTGGATTTATATGTCAAAATAATTACACATAAATTCATAGGAGTTATATAACTCATGTAAAAATTATTGTAATGTCTTATATTGATTCTTAGCTCAAAATAGAACATTTTTACCCTTGATAATTCGGTTTGAATTTGTACCTAACATAGATAAATTTTGTGACACAAAAATGTGTCTTATGGTAAATATTCTCCATATATGTTATAGATTATATTTTTGGTATATTATACCATGTAGTTTCGGTTTTATACAACCTAGGAGATGTACATAATTTTTGTATACTTTTTAGAAGCTTATCAAAGCTTAAAACATAAGGTTTAACTTAGTAAACTTACTTCTCAACTAAGGTGGTTAAGTGCTTGAACTCTTCTTGAATCTCCAAGCTTTCTCCAAGGAAATTTTGATGCTCCACTTCGGTTATATGCAAGTGGTGAAGGAGTTTAGGAGTTAGATCTTCAATAAAGATCTTAAGTAGATTTGTAAGTAGTTTTCCAAGAATTTACCTTAAGCTTTTCTCCTTATAATTTCGGCTCACTTAAGGTGGATGAAGAACAAGCTTTACTTCATGAAAATGAAGAAGAAAAGAACCTTAGAAGAGATAGAAATCGGTTACACAATAAAATGTGCTTTAAGGATTTTCAAGCTTGAAAACTACCTTAAGATAACCTTGAGATGCTCCTTGGATTAATGTTGGTTTAGACAACCTCCTTGGAACATTAGTTGATGCCGAATGCTTGTTGTTATGCTAGGAAGAGTTTTGCTTCAAGGCTTGACAAGAAATGCTAGGAAATTACCTTAAAGATGAAGTTAGAAGTTAAAACTCCATTGATGGACTTAAGAGCTTCAAAGGAAGAAGATGAAGGAAGAAGAGAGAGGAGGGAGCCTTACCAAATCGGCAATGTAGTGTGCAAGGGAAAGAATGAGGCTAGGCTCACGTAAGAAGAAGAGAATGCAAATTTGATTGATTTTTGTTTTGTTAATTTTTAATGTCAATTGACTACTCTTTTCCTTAGTTTTTTACATAGGTTATTGGCTCAATAAATGCCCATGTTAGGTGCATGTTTTCGGCCATGTGGTGTGACAAGGCAAGATGGAAGAAAATAATGTGAGCTAGAAGACAAGGTAAGAAAAGTAAGGCTTTATTCCTTTGATTTTTCAATGTTTGTAACTTGTCTTCTTCTTCATTGTAGGTGGCCGAATTAAAGGCCTGAAATGGAGGGTCTCAATCAGTAATGAAGAGCCAAGGACAAGCTAGGAAGGTCACTTGAAGTTTAAGAAAAGCAAAAAGGTGGAATAAGAATCTACTTTTTGCTTTTAGCATTTTGTTTTTGTCTAGCTAACATGGCCTTATTCCATGGCATTATTTCGACAGGTTGGAGGCCAAATGAGACCTACATACTTTGACATTAAGTATTATAGCACATGGTAAGGTGAGTCACCATGTCTTATGCCTTTTATAAATTTTTAATGCAAGTTTTATACTAGTTTTTGGACTGAAAATCGGCCCCTATAGAGCACCTTGTTTGAAACTGCCTTTAATTTATTTAGAAGTTCATTTTAACCCTATTTAAGATACTTAATTCGTGGCATGTCAAAAACTACAAGGTAATTGCGTATAACGCGTTTTAGTGACACCTGAAGGTGTGTTTTTGTGCTCTAAAGAAATTTTGGGAAATAAATTGTCTTTACGAGTTCCAAGTGTTTATAAACACTTATTATAGTGAATAATGATATATTAAGATGTTACATTGAGTTATATGGGGTTACATCAACCCATGACATAATTTACGGGCCATCGGGACATTCCCGGGCAAAAAGGAGCGCTAAGAAATCCTCCTGTGGTTTTTGTTGAACTTTGAGAAACCACTTTGTGGGTTCTCTTTAGAATGGTTAATAATGATCTTAGGAACTCTAGGAATTAATTTTATAGGAGTTCGTGCCACCTCGGCACTCCTCCGGCTTTTCGTGCTTTAAGGGGTGTGCGTGAGCACTCCCGAGCGTTTTGCGTTTTTGACTAAATGTAGCTTAGGGAATATGTTTATATATTCATATAACGAGTGTATGACCATTTGGTTTGAGTTTTAGAAGGTCATACAAGGTCATGTTTGACCATATGTTTCTAAGGCATTTTAGCGTTTATGGAGAACGACTATTTTTACGTAACGTTCTGCATGGGTTTGCATGCGTACGTGAAATGATTTATATTTGGATTATTTTCCATTAAATAATGGTTTTATAATGTTAATAAGATTTGGGGTATTTCAATCTACCCCCCTAAAAAAGGACTTCGCCCCGAAGTCTCATATCTAAATTTATAAGGTTGTGGGGAATCAAGTTCCACTAAGTATCCACAACTCAATCTAGATTTTAGGGATCAAGTCCCAAGTCTCTATATTCCTAAGTTCATAGTGTACATCAAACACAACAGGAATACTTTTGAAGGTCATATCATATACCTACAATGTAGTGCAATGTAGTAAACACAATCACGTTTCATTTCAAATAGTGCAACGTAGTGCACATAATCTTTCCATTGTAGTGTAACGAAGTACACATCAATAAGTAAAATACACAGTGCAATCAAATATAGTGTTACACAAGAACACATACAAGACAAAGTGTCACAGAAAAACACAAATGCACACTAAACTCACAAATGAAAAAGGCTCTCCCCCCCCCCCAAAAAAAAGAAGGGGTACGCCCCCGTACCCTAGACTAAAGTGTCTAGTCGGTAAATAATGAGGGAAACTTCGCTCGCATATCAGCTTCTAGCTCCCATGTGGCCTCCTCAACCTCACGGTTTGACCAAAGAACCTTTACGAGGCTCACAGACTTGTTTCGAGTCTCTCGTGTCTTTCTATCTAAGATTCGTTGCGGTGTTTCCACGTACCGCATTGTTGGTTCTAATGATAGTGTCTCTGGTTGTAGAACATGAGAAGGATGAGGCATGTATTTCTTAAGCTGAGACACGTGAAAAACGTTATGTACCATGCCCAATTCTGCTGGTAAATCAAGTCGATATGCCACAAGACCCACCCGCTCTGTGATAGTGTAGGGTCCTACAAACTTCGGGCTTAGCTTGCCCTTCTGTCCAAATCTGAATACACCCTTCATGGGTGATACTCGTAGAAATACCTGGTCGCCAACTGCGAACTCAAGGTCTCGTCGTCTCTCATCAGCATACGATTTCTGTCTATCTTGTGCTGCTTTCATATTATTTCTGATTTGTTGTACTTTTGCTTGAACTTGCTCCAAGTACTCAGGCCCAATGATGACAGTCTCACTAGACTCGTCCCAGCACAATGGTGTGTGGCATGGTCTGCCATATAGTGCTTGAAAAGGTGACATCTGTATAGAGGTGTGATAACTGTTATTGTATGCAAATTCAATGAGATGTAATCTATCTATCCAGCTACCCTGAAAGTACAAGGCACATGCTCGTAGCATGTCCTCTAAGGTCTGAATAGTCCTCTCTGACTGGCCATCTGTCTGAGGATGGAACGCTGTGCTAAGCTTCAATTCAGTTCCAAGTGCTTCGCGAGTAGCTCACCAATATCGTGAGAGAAATCTGGTATCTCGATCTGAAACAATAGTCTTTGGTATTCCATGATGTCTGAAAATCTCTTTCTCAAATAGTTCTGCCAACTTTGGCACCTTCCAAGTGTCTTTCATCGGAATAAATCTAGCAACTTTAGTCAGTCGATCAACAACAACCCATATCATATTTAGTCCTCCTCTCGTAGGTGGTAGTCCCACCATAAAGTCCATAGAGATATCATAAAACTTCCATTCAGGAACTGGCATAGACTGTACCATACCTCCTGGTCGTCTATGTTCGAATTTCACTTTCTGACAAGTGAGACATCGAATCACATATTCTGTCACGTCGCCCTTCATACCACTCCACCAGAAATACCTCTTTAGATCTTTGTACATCTTAGAAGCTCCTGGATGGACAGATGTGGAAGAAGTGTGGGACTCTCGAAGAATATGCTCTTTTATATCTGTGCTGTCTCTGGGAATACATAATCTGCCCCTTAATCTGATCAGCCCATCATCATGTAACTGAAACTCATACTTCCCTCCTTCAAATGTAACGTCAGACAACTTCTGACTAATCTCCATCATTCGCTGATCATTCTGCTGTGCGCTACGTATGTCGTCTATAAGACTGGAGCTAGCCACAATGGCATTTAGGGAATGTGCTCGTTGACTCAATGCGTCTGCTACCACATTAGCTTTTCCCTCTTTGTACTGCAAATCAATGTCATAGTCCTTGAGAAATTCAACCCATCTCCTTTGTCTCATGTTTAACTCCTTCTGGGTGAATACATATTTCAAACTTTTGTGGTGCCAGAGCTTCAATGCAAAAACAATTGCTCCAAGCTCCAAGTCATGTGTGGGATAGTTTTCCTCATGTTTCTTCAACTGTCGGGAAGCGTAGGCGACTACCATCCCATTCTACATGAGTACACACCCTAATCCCCTGCCTGATGCATCACAGTAAACTTCATAACCATCCGTGCCTTCAGGTATAGTCAAAACAGGTGCTGATGTCAAAGCATCCTTCAAATACTGGAATGAGGTCTCACATTCTGTAGTCCATGTGAATGGTGCGTCCTTTTTCATTAAACTTGTCATAGGTTTTGCTATTTTAGAGAAATCTCTGACAAACCTTCTGTAGTAGCCTGCTAACCCAAGGAAACTCCTGATATCAGTCACTGTCTTTGGCCTAGGCCAGGTGCGAACTGCTTCTATTTTTGCTGGATCCACTGCGATCCCAACGTCTGAGATAACATGTCCTAGAAAGGAAACTCTGTCTAACCAAAACTCACACTTGGAGAACTTAGCATAAAGCTGGTTCTCCCTTAAGATCTCGAGTACATGTCGGAGGTGACTCTCATGCTCTTCCTTAGACTTTGAATAAATTAGGATGTCATCGATGAAGACAACTACGGTCTTGTCTAGCTGCTCTCTGAATAGTCTGTTCATTAAATCCATGAAGACTGCCGGTGCGTTTGACAAGCCAAAAGGCATAACTGTAAACTCATAGTGGCCATAACGTGTTCTGAAAGCTGTTTTTTCTCTGTCTTGCTCCCTAATAGGTATCTGATGGTAGCCTGATCTCAAATCAATCTTTGAAAACACCTTTGCTCCTCTTAACTAATCAAACAGATCATCAATTCGTGGTAGTGGATATTTGTTCTTCACTGATACTGCATTAAGCTCTCTGTAGTCGATACATAACTGAAGGCTTCCATCCTTCTTCTTCACAAAAAGCACTGGTGCTCCCCAAGGAGATACGCTAGGTCGTATGTATTCCTTGTCTAATAAATCATTCAGCTGTTCCTTCAACTCTGCCATCTCTGCTGGTGCCATACGGTACGGTGCCTTAGCTATGGGACCGGTACCTGGTAGTAATTCAATGGAGAACTCTACCTCTCTTGTAACACCCCATCCAAAGCCTATCGTGGTTATCGCAAACTGAACACTTAATCGAATACGTCGCAGCGGAAATAAATAACACCTGGACCTTGCCACGGTCTGACCGTTAGAATATACCGGCTTTAACGTTTACAATACTTATCCAAAATACTTATCCAACTCAAAACATCAACATTCACAATACCATAACCAACCGAGTACTAGTATCTTAAACATAATCTCAAACTTACATCAGTTTAATATAAACAGTCGGGTGCACAGGCGCAACCCGAACTCAAAATAAACATCCCACCCTAAGTCTAACCGCTCCTACTCTCGTAGTGCGTCCTCATGGGTCTCTTACCTGCAAGTGTAAAAATAGCCCCCGAGGGGGTCAGCACGAATGCTGGTACACCCTCTCATGGCCCCCAAGCTAACGGGGCTACGACGACTAATTGTCGATAGCATGGAAATTGATTACATACAAACATAATATGAAGTGCAATAACAATAACCACAGATGAACATATATAGTTCACAAACAATGAACGACTCAAGCGTTCCCTTATCAAGTGGGTTAGTAACCCCCTCCTTAGTCCTCATTTCCTTAATCTCAGTTCCTTACCTTACCTTAATCTTAATCTTAATCTCAGTATACAAACCTTTCCTGGAAGGGATTGGTTGTAGCTTAATTCGAACCTGGGATTTAGGTGATCCCACCGCACCATCTTAATGCCACCTACTCTGGACGGGAGTCCAGCGTAGCTGAGCCGGCAACCGGCCCTAGGCTACAAGTCCGAAGACAAGTCCTTAAGCGGAGGGCGGATCTGATTCAGATACCGTCCCCCTTTTTCCTTAGCATGCATGACCGGAGATCGGTCCCGGGTTTCCTCACTCAAGTTCCAGTTAGTATAAATCTTAATCATCATGTGCTAGCTAAGCCTTAACGGGCATTAACCAACAACCACCAAACTCAACTCGTATTCTTAACTCAGTAAGTACTAAACTTGGTTAGTAACCATCTCAAGTCTCGCGGGTTAGTGTAAAGATAACACAACACAACGAGAATAAATATAACCGGTTGCATGCTTTATCTTGTTTTAGTCATAGCAAATAAACAGATAGCACACAAGCCGAGGGACACCTCGTTAGCAAGCAGGTCACAAGAAGGATTGTACCGTTCACCGTCGATCGTTGTTTGTTTAACCTTCTTCGGGGTCCCAATTCACAAACCTAAAACATTCATTCATTTTTAGGTCATTAGTTATTTGCACCTTACTTAACTCACTTAGTCTCTAAAGATTCCCATTTAATAACCTCTCAAGTCTTGCCACTTAGCTTACAACTTAACTTTAAACATTAAAACTTATACTTAATCTTAACTTAATTTCTTAAGTTCTTAGGGTCCCAATCATTACCACCCTACCAAAGGTATACCTTATTACCTATTACCATTCTTAGAATTCAAAATTTCTTTTTTTTTAAGTGTTAAGGGCCGTCCGACCCACCGTCCGACCCACCCTCTGGGTCGGACCATTCCAGTAACTTTCGGGTTTGGAAAACCCTACATGTCCGACCCATGTCCGACCCAACCAACTGGGTCGGACCATTCCAGAAACTTTCCGTCTTCTAAAACCTCCATGTCCGACCCACGTCCGACCCAACCTTCTGGGTCGGACCATTCCAGAAACTTATTTGCCCTTTAAAAATCTCCCGTCCGACCCATGTCCGACCCAAGACCTCTGGGTCGGACCATTCCAGAACCTTTCCCTGGCGTTAAACAGAGGCCGTCCGACCCAAACTTGGGTCGGACCCCTGGGTCGGACGCCACTAAAACATGCCCAAACTTTGCCAAATCTTCACTAAACCTTTACTCAAGCCTCCCAATGTGTTCTAACATCATTTAGACTCTTAAACTCCTCTTAAACCATCCTCCAAACACATTAAATCATTCACCAAGATCCACCTTAATCATTATACATTTTCCTTGTGATAATGCTAACACTTGTAATGCTTTCCTCTAGGTTTCTAGGTGGTGGTTCATACCTAATGTAACCACTATGCCAAATGTTTTCCTCACCACTATAACATCATCTCCCAAGCATCTTTCACTATCTAAAACTCTCTTAAGCATTTACTTAATGTTCCTTCACAACTTAAACTTCCTTCCTAGTTGTTTACCAACATTTGCCTAAGTCCTAAATACTCAAATACATTCTCTTGATTCCTAAATCCTCCATGGTGATACCTAAGTCATTAGAACACCTTAAATTCACCCTTTTTCATCAAGACAACCTATAGAACATCCTAGTACTTCCTTAGTCATTAAATTCCCTTAGAATATCTTAAACACTTAAGCTCTCCTTTAAATTTTGCCATGGGTTCTCTAGTATATATACCACCTCCTAACACATGGTTTTTCTCCATCAAACAACCAATACCACAAATTCTCATCACAACACCTTAACACACAATTTACACTAAAACTTCACCACATCATCATATAGTGCTTAAACTAAATGCTTGGCACTTAGGCCCTTAAATGACAATAATCTTAACCACTGAATTTCCACATATATTTGCCTTCAACCTGCGAATACACTCAACAAGGCTCCCATTGAAAAAATGCTTCTTGTAATTCATCTCCACATTGTTTTAACTATCTCTTCTTCTCATTTGCTCTTTAGTCACAAGTTCACAAGTATAGTCATTGTTTCCTAGGTTTTATAACACCTTCCCAATATAAACTCTACACTAAACTCATCATACCTAAATCCCATTCCCTTAAACAACAAGACATCTTAAGGTAAGTAATTTACCTTGTTCTTTTACAAGCTTAAAAAGCTTTCTTCCTTAGGTTTTTCTTTGTTCAATCTCGGTCACCAATGTGTATCTCCTTGCCAATGTTCTAACCAATATCCAATGACTCCAATGAGTACTAGATAACACATTAACCCTAAGGAACAAACCCTAGGTTAAAAATATGCTTTAAGGTATTAATGTGATTGTTTTACCTTGGTTTCTCAAGACAAACTTGGATATGAAGCAAGAAGGACCTCCTCTCTCCTTTGAAGAGTAGAAACAAGCTAGAACAAGGCATAAACATGGAGTCCCATGAGCACTAATTTTCGGACATGTGAAGAAAATGGTGGAAACCTAGATTTTCTTACACTTTCTTTACCTTAAGAGAATGGAGATGCCAATGGAGTCTCCAAACTTGAATTTCCTCCTCTAATGGTGGTTTGACTTGGCACCAAAATGAAGCTCTTGAAGTTTTGAAAAGATAGAAAGAAGGAGCTTGAGCTAACTAAGAAGAGTATGTATTTTGTTTTGGATTTGGAGCTAAAATGAGTAAGATGTGACCAAGGAAGGATGGAGCTTTCATGGAGGTTGAGTTCTACGTGAATGGAGAAGGGAGAGAGCAGCTCAAACCGTGGGAAAACAAAGGAGAATGAAGAAGTGAGGAGAGAGAACTAATAAAGTGTGATATTTATGTAAAAGGTGAATAGTGATTTACTTTATAACTCTCATTTGCTTTCTTATTTGCTTAATGACTCATGAAGGTGGTGACTCACCTCCTAAGAAACCGGCCCCCTTTTAATAATGAGGGTACTTAAGTCTTTGTTGACCAAATGTCTCACTTATATAGACTTATGTTATAAACTAGCTTAATTAATTCACTATTCACCAAAACAAGGCACATTGTTGTGAAATTTTTGATTTCCCATTGATATAGACTTCCAAATGTGATACTATATAGTACACATGTTAATTAAAGAGTAATGATGGACATTTAGCCATTCAAAACTCATTTACAAGACAATTTTTCAAAAACGTGCTTTAAGACTCCTTAAAGCACATTTTGTGTTTTAACTTGTTTTCAAGCTTGGTTTTCTTTGGTAATTGATTTAAAATGACCATTAGGATATTACTAAGGTCTTAGAACAATATTTGGGTACTCTCCCAAGTCTCTCCAAGCTTAGAGCACGTTTTTTTAAAACTGCTCTTTTGGTGTTTCCTTATATTTTCTTTGATTAGAAATTTTCTTAATGTTTCTAAGGCATTATTTAGCCTCCTTATATCTTAGTTTATCATTTAAACACCATATCTAAGTTTGGGGTATTTCAATCTACCCCCCTTAAAGAACTTTGTCCTCAAAGTTCACACATGTGCTTAACCATTCACGGTACACAGTTCTCTTAATCTTAATACCACATCTTATATTCACATTCATACATCTCAAGACTCAAAGGTCAATCTCAAATACAATACAAGTATTATACATAACTCAAACTTACACCGAAGTGTAGCAACTTACACAAATTCACATCTTAAACAACCAAACAAACGACAAACATGATCGTTTCCTAACTCAAAGTGAGGAAGCTCTACCCCCTTAAAAAGGGGTACGCCCCGTACCCTATACAGACGATCTAGTCAGTAAATAAAGAAGGGTACTTCGCCCTCATCTTATCCTCTAATTCGCACGTGGCCTCTTCGACATCCTGGTTAGACCAGAGAACCTTCACCAGTCGCACTGACTTGTGGCGAGTGTCCCTAGTCTTGCTGTCCAAGATTCTCTGAGGAGTTTCCACGGATCTCATATTTGGTTCTAAAGTCAACCTCTCAGGTTCTAACACATGGGAGGGGTGGTGCATGTATTTCTTTAGCTGTGAAACATGAAAAACATCATGCACTTTACCCAGCTCAGCGGGTAAATTTAACCTGTAAGCAACCGGGCCCACCCGCTCTGTAATCTCATAAGGACCAACAAATTTCGGGCTTAATTTGCCCTTCTGCCCAAACCTGAATACACCCTTCATCGGTGAAACTCGCAGAAATACCTGGTCGCCCACTGCGAACTCCAGGTCCCGTCGTCGAACATCAGCATACGACTTCTGCCTATCTTGAGCAGCTCTCATGTTCTCCCTGATTTGCTGAACTTCAGCCTTAACTTGCTCTAAGTACTCTGGTCCTATAATGACCGTCTCACTCGACTCATCCCAGCAGAGTGGTGTACGACATGGTCTATCGTACAACGCTTGAAAAGGTGCCATCTTGATCGAAGCGTGATAGCTGTTGTTGTATGAAAACTCTATCAGATGCAATCTGTCAATCCAACTTCCCTGGAAGTCTAAGGCACATGCTCTCAGCATGTCCTCGAGTGTCTGAATAGTACGCTCAGTCTGACCATCTGTCTGAGGATGGAACGCGGAACTCGGCTTGAGTTCTGTACCCAACGCTTCTCTGGTAGCTCTCCAGTACCTCGAAAGGAATCTGGTATCTCTATCTGACACTATGGTCTTTGGTATGCCGTGATGTCTCATGATTTCTTTCTCAAATAACTCAGCTAATTTGGTCACCTTCCAGTATCCTTCATCGGTATGAATCGGGCTACTTTGGTAAGGCGATCCACCACCACCCATATCATGTTGAGACCTCCCCTAGCAGGTGGAAGCCCAACTACGAAGTCCATGGAGATATCATGGAACTTCCACTCCGGAACTGGCATCGACTGTACCATTCCGCCCGGTCGTCGGTGCTCGAATTTCACCTTCTGGCATGTGAGACACCTCAAGACGAACTCGGTAACATCTGTCTTCATCCCGACCACCAGAAGTATCTCTTCATGTCTTTATACATTTTAGAGGCTCCCGGATGGATGGAAACTGAAGAACAGTGTGATTCTCTAAGTATACGGTCTTTCAGATCCGTGTTGCCTCGTGGTATGCATAACCGGCCCTTAAGTCTGATCAGGTCATCATCATGAAGTCTGAAGTCGTATTTCTGACTCTCAAAGGTACCATCTGTCAGCTTCTGTCTGACCTTCTCATATACTCATCTGTCCTCTGAGCCTCTCGCACCTCATCAACCAAGCTGGAGAAAGAAACTAGCGAATGGAGTGAGTGTGCTCGACGGCTCAGGGCATCTGCTACAACATTGGCCTTCCCCTCTTTGTATTGGAGGTCAATGTCATAGTCTTTCAGAAACTCTAACCATCTCCTCTGTCGAAGATTTAACTCCTTCTGAGTGAATATGTATTTCAAACTCTTGTGATCGGTGTAGATCGTGACACTAACCCCATATAAGTAGTGGCGCCATATCTTCAAAGCGAAGACTACAGCTCCCAGCTCTAAATCATGTGTGGGGTAGTTCTCCTCATGTTTCTTCAACTGGCGTGAGGCATATGCCACCACCTTGCCATGTGCATGAGCACGCAACCCAGCCCTCTGCCGGATGCATCACAATAACCTCAAAGCCCTCTGTACCGTCTGGAATGGTCAGTACCGGTGCAGTGGTCAGTGAGTCCTTCAAGCGCTGAAATGATCTCTCACAGTCAACTGTCCACAGAAATGGTGCGTCTTTCTTCATCAGACTGGTCATCGCTTCGCGACCTTGCTGAAATCTCTAACAAACCTCCTGTAGTAACCTGCAAGACCGAGAAAGCTCCGGATGTCGGTAACAGTCTTCGGCCTTGGCCAGGTACGTACGGCATCAATCTTTGCTGGATCCACTGCGATCCCAGCATCCGAGATGACATGACCTAGGAAGGAAACCTAGTCAAGCCAAAACTCACACTTGGAGAACTTAGCATATAGCTGGTTCTCCCTCAGTATTTCCAATACCCTCCTCAGATGTTCCTCATGTTCAACTTTAGACTTTGAATATATCAGAATGTCATCAATAAAAACCACAACCGACTTGTCCAGCTGCTCCCGGAACAAGCGGTTCATCAGATCCATAAACTTCGCCGTTGCGTTCGACAAACCGAACGGCATCACTGTAAACTCATAGTGGCCGTATCGTGTCCGGAATGCCGTCTTCTCAATGTCTCCCTCCTTAATGGCTATCTGATGATACCCCGATATGAGATCAATCTTGGAAAACACAGATGCTCCCTTCAACTGATCGAACAGATCGTCAATGCGGGGTAGTGGGTACTTATTCTTCACTGTCATTGCATTCAGCTCTCTGTAGTCGATGCAGAGGCGGAGCTACCATCTTCTTCTTCACAAAGAGGACTGGCGCTCCCATGACACACTTGGTCTAATGAATCCCTTATCCAATAAATCTTTCAATTGTTCTTTTAACTCAGTCATTTCTGCCGGAGCCATACGGTATGGTGCTTTGGCTATCGGTCCGGTACCAGGTAGTAGCTCAATGGTGAACTCTACCTCCCGAGTGGGTGGCATGCCGGGCAGTTCCCGTGGAAATAAGTCGGGGAACTCCGACACTACCGGTAAGTCAGGGTCGAACTCAGGGTCTCTCTCTATGTCCTGTACATAGCAGAGGTACACTTCTTCCTTTCTCCTTAATTCTCTATGCATTGCCATGGCGGTGATGATCTTAGTCGAAGGCTCTCTGGGCCTCTGGCGGTATGATATCGTTACCCCAGACAGACTCCTGAGCAGCAATCTATGCTCGGCGCAGAGGATACGTCCCTTGTGTCGCTCCAACCAGTTCATCCCGAAGATAACATCAAATCCTAGCTTACTGAACTCAATTAAACTGACTGGAAAGTCTTCTCGCTTAATTCTGATAATGGCTCCTCGGTAGTAACGAGTGCAACGAACCTTTCCCTAGACGGGAGCGTAACCGTGAAGTCGGGTAGCTCATCAGCGTCTAGCCCCAACCTGCTCGCAAATGATGCAGAGACAAAGGTATGCGAGGCCCCTGAGTCGAAGAGAACTGATGCCTCAATCCCATTGATCGGAAAGGTGCCGGTGAGGATAGTACCGCTGGCGTCGGCCTGTGCCTCTGTAAGTATGCTTAGTGCACCTTCCGTACCGAGTCCATAACCTAATTGTGTTCACAAGCTCCATGAGTATTGATGGTATAACAAGAGTCGTAATCAATTTATATGAACAACACTGTTATTTTATTCATGACCATCCTATTTACAACATGTGCTTCAATCTTACATCTCATTTCTCATCTCATTCTAACATTACATGGCTTATATTGTCTAAAGGTTAGGTTTAATCTTCCTGGTCTCATATGCGTCGCATTGACTACTGCTGATGGTGCTGTATTCAGCTTGATTCTCTTAATCCCATGGTATAACATCCTTGATTCTCCTCCCAAAATTAATACATCACCTGACTTAAGTACTATCTTATCTGCACGGTCCGCACGCTTCTGCTCGCCGTATAAAAACTCTGCATCATCCCCAATGGACCAAGACACTACGGGTATCCCTCTTTCGAGCGACTCCATTGTCTCGTCCTTATCCTGGTGTAGTCCCAGTCTCCCATCTTTTTCGTAGAAGTTTACAATGCAAATGTCTGCCTGGATGTCTGGAATCGGTTCAGCTTCCAACTGCTGAGCGATTTCCACGACTTGTGTAATAACTGGATGGAACTCTTCGGGTATTCCCGGTGGTGAGACTCCATCTTGCTCTCTCATGGTTTGGTAATTCTTGGCATACGGATTCCAATCCTTGCCCAAGCTCATCATCTTTAATTTCATCCTTGCTCCCCTGGGTACTCCGGTGTGTAAAAACCTCCCGGTCCCATTCCTAGTTGATTGCATCTCCTGATGATGGCTATTTGTGCTTCGGGTGTCAGGTATCCCCTTAATAAAATCATACCTGGGCGGATAACCTGACATTGTTCGGTTGGAAAGTGTATGGTTTCGATGTCGGTGTGCTCCGGGCTAGATGTAGATGGTATAGGGTAGCAGATGTTGAATCTTCCTAAAGTGGTAGTAGGTTATATCTTACTTAAGTTCTAATCTCATCTTATTCTTACTTAACTCATTTATTCACCAAACATGCATGATAATACGGTAAGCAGGTAGTTTTTATTACTAAATGGTTATAGTGGTACCTGGCCTCGATGAGGGCTCAGGCTCATCGTCCCGGTCCACCATGTGTAGAGTGGGTCCCGTCTTCTGGGTCACCCGTGGGTTCTTGTCCGCCGGCTGCTGCACCTTCCTCTGACCGTCAGATCCAGCTCCCTGATCGGTCTTGCCCTTGCCCCTGGTATCGGGCCTATAGGCTCTGCTAGTAGGGTTCCGGTAACACTCATACGCTCGATGCCCGTAGACTCCACAAAAGTTGCACTCCACTTTGTTTCCCTTACAGTCGAGCCCCGGGTGGTCCTTGTGACACCATCTACAGATGAAGCGTCGCTGGTAGCCACCACCGGCTCCCCTCTCAGTCTCAGATCCTGTTGATTCACAATATCAATTCTCATATCTCAAACGGTTACTAATTTATTTCTTAACTCAACTTCAATGGCTCTTCCGAAGCCTTCTCCTTTTCCTCCTTCCCCTTTGGGTTCTGATTTTTCTGGGCCTGAGGCTGGTACTTTTGTTTCTTGTACCCTCCTTGCCCCTGACTTTCTGAGCTCTTACCAGCACTCTTCCTCTTTGCATTCTCCTCGTCCCTCAGCTGGACGGTAATCTCAACCTTAGCAGTGGCATGATAGCACTCCTGCTTTTCCATAGTATTAGTCAGACTTATTTCTCATAATCCAAATCTTATTCATCACTTACTCAAATCTCAATCATTCTTATTACCTGCAAGGTAGTGTAACTCGTCGGCCCCATGCCGTAGCGGAGTCGATGGCTAAGCCCGCCATAGAAGCGGTCCACCAAGATCTGGTCAGAATATCCAAGACCTGGCAGAAGACGGAGCAAGGCAGTGAACTCTGAGTAATACTCGTCCACTGTCATCTTGTCCGACTGCTTAAGCGCATCCAACTGTAAGCGCTTCTTCGTCTGGACATGGGCGGGGTAGTACTTTGCTCGTAGCAAGGCGGTGTACTGCTCCCAGCCGAACTCTGGATTGGCCACATGCTCGGCCCTCACCAGCTTCCACCAATCGCCTGCCGCCCCCTTCAGATAGAAAGCAGCTAAGCGCACCTTGATCCCAGCAGGGACATCAAGGGTCTCGAAGGCGGTCTCCAGCTCGGAGATGTACGCCTCAAGCTTGGCGGGATCGGTCTCCCCCTTAAAGTGCGCGGGTCGAAGATCTGCTAGACTCTTCACCCAGTTTGGTTCCCTAGGTTGTGGCGGTGGAGGTGGTGCACCCACACCAGGCTGGTAGCCCATATGCCCTAAAGCGGCAGCTACGATCTCTGCGATCGTCTGCCTCCAGGTATTCCTAAGTATCCTCACCCTGGCCGCGACCTCGGCTTCCCCTTGGACGTCCTGCCATCTGAACAAGCACATCTCACATTAGTTTTGTATTCACCATGTCGGTAGTAATTATAAGCCCGTAGCCGATAAAGACGATCCCCACTTATTAGTGGTCATCGACTCTACTCACTCTAACTTCTCACACCCTTAACCCAACACTTATTCCTTAACTTATATCCTAACTCGGTGGTTACTTGGTTGGCGGTAAGCTAGAAGTTTTTGGAAAAATTCTGGAAATTCTGACACCACTGGCTATCATGGATCAAAATCCGGGTCGTGCTATACATCCTGAACATAGCATAAATATACTTCCTTCTGCTTCCTGACTTGCTTGTACATGGACATAGCAGATATCACTTTATTGATGGTGCTCTAGGGCTCTGGCGGTAAGATATGTCACTGCTGATGGGCTCTTAAGTAATAGTCCGCGCTCTGCACAAAGATGCGGCCTCTGTGCCGCCCCAACCAGTCCATTCCGGCTATAACGTCAAATCCTAGACCTATGAACTCAATAAGGTCAATGGGAAATTCCTCCTCCTTAATACGAATAGTGGCCCCTCTATAAAGACGAGTGCAACTGACCTTCTCCTTAGACGGGAGTGCACCTTAAAATCAGGTACTCTACAGCGTCTAGCCCAACTTCCCCGCAAGCGAAGGTGAAACGAAAGTATGTGAGGCTCCGGAGTCGAACAGTACTAATGTTGCAGCCACTCCATTGACAGGAAAGGTACCAGTGAGGATCGCGTCGCCCTTGCTGGCCTCCTCCTCAGTAAGTATACTTAAGGCACCTTCCGTCTCCTTAGTACAACCTAGCAACAGAATCTGGGTAAGTACTTTGAATGTGATGGAGGTCGAAAAACATCACTTTTCATAACAATAACTTCATTGATGAGATGATCTCTGTTCAGATGTCCAAAAACAATTACAACACTAGTACTTCTAAAAGTCAAACTTAATCTTCCCGGTTCATGTGAGTGGTGTTTATACTGTCGAAGGTGTTGTGTTTAGTTTAATCCTTTTAATTCCATGGTATAGCAACCTTGACTTTCCACCATACTAAAACATCTCCTGAATTCAATATGATTTTCTTTGCAAGGTCCACATGCTTCTGCTCGCCATAAAGGAACTCTGCGTCATCCCCATTGACAAAGACAATACTGGTATCCCCTGATCGAGGGACCCTTGTGTTTCATCCTTGTCCTGATGTAGTCCTAAGCGCCTCCTTCTTCATAGAAGTTGATGATACATAGATCAGCCCTTAGGTTAGGAACTGGATCTTTTCTAGCTGTTGAGCTGTACTAACTGCTTGTTCCACAATTTGTAAAAATTCTTCTGGGATTTTTGGTAATTGCGCTCCATCTTCATTCCTTTTATCGTCGTAGGTCTTGAGTAAGGATTCCAATCCTTTCCTAAGCACATCATTTTCAACTTCATTTTGATCCCCTGGAAATTCGGGAGTGTAGAACCCTCCTGGTCTCCTGCTCCCAGTTCTGACATCTCCTGATGATTGCAATTTGTGTTTCCGGCGTTAGGTATCCTTGAGTAGTATTAACCCTGGTGGATAACCTTACATTGTTCGTTCGCTGGTTCCTGTACTTTGATAGTGTTTCTTCCAGGGAGGGGGTGAGGGGATAGGAAAGCATATCTATAGCTTCCTACGTGGTTTAAAATTCTACTAGGAGTCTTATAGTTCTTCCCTATGCAACTAGGCAATCAAGGCATGCAAGCACTCATTCACATCATCCATTGCTCAATATCAGGTTCACATGGTTAGAATTACCTGGGTTGGTAGAAGTACCAGCTCATCTGAGCGGTCCATGACATGCAGGGCGGGTCCCAATGCTGGGCCCTTGCCCTTATTTCCCTGAGTTTGGTTTGTTGGTGGAGGGCGAGTATCGCTGGCTCCATTTGTGGGGGTTTGCCTTTGCTCCCGGGCGGGGGTAGTTCCTGCTCTCCGGGTTTCGGATACACTCGAAGGCACGATGTCCATATATCAGACAGTGGCGGCACTGGACTTTCTCCCCTGGCAGTCCACCCGGGGTGATCCTTTCCACATTGTCTACAGTTGAAGTGGCGGACAACCCTTTGGCCCGTGTTTGAGCCATGTCCAGAACCTATACAATCAAGGTCAATTATATATCCCAACGGTACTGAAGTAATCACATTGATTTCAAATTTAACTGTTTGGATAAAGTTCCTACCCTTAGACGGGTAGGTTTTCTGGGTTTGCTGCTCCGTGGGTTCCTGACTGGAGGTTCCCAGTATTCTGGTTCCCTTCCCTTGATAGGACCCCTGGCCTTTTTGAAAGGGTTTGTTCCTTCTGTTGGAGTTTCCCTGCTTGGCATCATCACTGCCAGGTTCGTCCTTTCTCTTTTGGGAGCTCAAAGCATCCCTTCTTCTTGCATGTGATCTCCACAATGGAGGCAGCATGGTAACATTCCTGTAAACTCAAGGTTTCAGTCTCCAAATCTCCCATGACGGGGTATAGTAGGTAAAAATTTCCAGCTGGTTTATGACTCTCCTGTTGTACATAAAACTGGTGGGGATGATTGGTCCCATCCCAAAACTAGAGTCGAGGACTCAGTCCCCGTAGAACCGGTCGACCAAGACCTGGTCCGAGTAACCTAATCCGGGTAGTAGTCGGAGTAGTGAAGTAAACTTTGCAATACTCATCCACGGTCATCTTTCCCGTCTGCTCTAGGGCGTCAAACTCCCTAGTCTTCACCATCCTGGTGTGGGCCGGTAGTATTTTCCCCTCAGTAGTGCGGTGTAGTGTCCCCAGGTGAAAGCTGGGTCATCCAGGTGGTCGGCCTTCACCATATTCCACCAATCTCTTGCTGCATCTTTCAGGTAAAATGCAGCGAGCCTCACTTTTTCCCTAGCTGGGACTGCAAGTGTCTCGAAAGCCGTTTCCATCTCCATGATATAAGTCTCCAAGTAAGCAGGGTCAGTCTATCCCTTGAATGCAGTTGGCCTGAGATCAGCCAAACTCTTCACCCAATCTCTCTCTCTGGGTGGTGGTGGTGGAGGTAGTTGCTGCTGCTGCTGCGCAACCCCCGCCTGCGCAAATGCTTGAGCTATCAGTGTAGCAATATCTGCCAGCCTGACAGGCGAATCTTCAGCTGTCTGTCCGCGGCGTCCTCCTCTTCCTGACATCTGCAGGATGTTGAGGTATATTAGATACGTGGTCACAATCTCGGTCTTGGATGGTAGTCTAAGTAAAACTAACTTAAACTCATTTCTATACTATCACTCAACCCGTAACCTATAGTTTTAGAAATCCTAATCTCGGTGTATCCTTGTATCGATAGCGTAACTACGCTCTGATACCATTTTTGTAACACCCCAACCCGAAATCCAATAACCTGTACGACGATCACTCCCAAATAAAACACAAACTGCAGCGGAAAAATACAACAACCGGGCGGGTATTATAATGCCGTTGGCCACCCTTGTGGACTAACAAGGCTCACTCCAAATACAATCTCCAAAGTCACGGTCTGAATACGAATACAATCCGAGATACTAGGAATAAAATCAAAGGTACAATAATTAAGTAAAACAAATAACTAGTAGGAGACTCCCATAGCTTGAATTACCCACCTACACTCGGTGTGGTAATCTTCTCAACTTCAGGTACCTGAAAAATGGGGGTGCCCCCAAAGGGGCTCAGCAAACAATGCTGGTATGGAAAACGTGCAGCCCATCGTCTACCGGGCCACATCAACACTTTGTCGAATACTGCAGTTCATTTTGTAAAGCTGTAAACAAGCATAGTATGATAATAACAAGTATCCATACAAGGACAACAATGTCACATAAACAAGGCTTCAGAAGGTCAAGTTAGATGAACTGTAATCATTTGATGGTTGTCGGGTCACACAGTGGGACTGACAGATGTATAGGAGTATGTCAATATAGTGGAGGTTATAGTGACCTCGTTATAAAGAAAGGTGGGGGTAAGTAGTCCCCCAGAAGGTAACGTAGTTAATTCCTGTACTTAAAAGATGTGGGAATCGAACCCTCGAGAGGAATGAAGTCTTCCTCTCCACTTGAATTGTTCCGGTACGCAGCGGTGAGTGACATAGTGCACCCAGAACTCTAGAAACTGTTCCGGTACGCAGCCGGTGGGTAGCGTTAGTGCACCCAGAACTCCCGTCGCGACGTAAATTGAATAGGAGACGACTGAGACAGGTACAACTCCGTAGCATGCATGGCCAGATCCAACTGGGCTCTCGTTCTCGTAGTAGGTAGAATTGTTAGGTGTCATACAAGGACGTTAAGCAAAGAACACAATGTGTATTGTCAGTTATCACGTTTAGGATAATGACGTTGGTTTAAAGTGAAGTTAGTGAGAGACTTGAGTACAAGTTCTCGGTATAATAAAGCGTAGGTATTTAATCCACTGGTATAGTAGTGTTTGTATGCGTGGGACATGCACGTTGTAGTTAGCATCATTCATGCACATGAAAATAACAAACGGTGCACAAGAGTAAACAACATTTACATTAATTATCTTGGTCGTTATTTCAAACAACAGATAGCACACAAGCCGGTGTAATCCGGTAGAAAACAGGTTGCAAGAATCCCATACCGTTCACCGTAGACTGTACTTGTTTAAATTCCCGGTCAACGTCTGGTCAAACAGAGTCCTAGAATAGGATTAACTGAGAGGGTTAATTTATGTTACCCTTATATAATAATTTTATTGGATCATTCAACAATTTCGTATTTGTTATTTCATGTGAGGTTTATTTCTTTTAATTACCTCATGATTTATGTATAACTTATTTGTTATTCCTTTTGATTTATTTATAAATCCTTTAATGTACATATATGTATTATTTATTCATGTACTATATTTGTTATTTTTTTAATTGTCTAGGTGACATAGCAATATAATTTCTTAATTATATTTATATGCCATACATGGACATAAAATTCTTATAGTTTTATTATTCTCCTTTTACCATAAAATAATATTTATTGATACCTTTAAATTCCTTATAACTATATAGCCATAGTTTTAATTCCAATTCTTTATTCAAAATTCTTTCTTCTAATTCCTCCAAATATCCATATAGACCTATATTTATTTAAATCTAAATCCTTACCCTTATTTTTCAGTTATTTACAAAACAACCACATTAATTCATAAACTTATATTTAATTTCTAATCTCATTATTTTATATAGTTTTAATTCCTTATTTAATTAACTTCCAAACTACCATTAATATTTGGTATTTCTTTTGGAATATTATAACTTTTCAAAAAGTACCATTTAGCCCCTTAAATTAAAGGCCTATATATATATATATAGATATATATATATCTATATTATATATTCTATAATTACAATTTAACCACAAAATCTTATAATCTTTACATAATGCCTTATAAACTATAGTTTTAATTTTAATTCTCCACAAATGCCGAATATATATAATATATATAAATTCTTAAATTACAAAACAAACCCAAGGTATTTCGGCTTTGTCATATACTTTCCATTAATTACATTTTCACCCCAAAACTTATAATAGTTACTTAATAACTTATAAACTATAGTTTAAATATTTAATTTCTCAAAATTTCGAAAGTGAACTTAATAATTCTCTTAATTATGATTTTCACACATATTCAACTCCAAACTTTCATAATAAGTTTTATAAATTACATAATAGCCCAAAACTTATAAAATGTTATTTTAACACTTGTTTAAACTATCTAAAATTCATAAACTTAATTTCTAACCTTATATTATCATATTTATCCCAAGGATACCCTTAACTCTCGGTTTTTATAGTATATGCACCAAACTTTGTAAAAATTACATTTTAGCCACATAACTTAATTAATTAGCCATTTAAGCACTAATAAAGTATTTTTAACTCTCCAACTTTATAATATAAGTTTATATACCTAAGTAGGTCATTAATACCTATTTATCTCTTAGACCATTCGGCCATAATTAATTTGTGACCATATAGATATAAAAGTGGATTTATATGTCAAAATAATTACACATAAATTCATAGGAGTTATATAACTCATGTAAAAATTGTAATGTCTTATTTTGATCTTAGCTCAAAAGAGAACATTTTTACCCTTGATAATTCGGTTTGAATTTGTACCTAACATAGATAAATTTTGTGACACAAGAATGTGTCTTAATGGTAAATATTCTCCATATATGTATAGATTATATTTTGGTATATTATACCATGTAGTTTCGGTTTTATATAACCTAGGAGTTGTACATAATTTTGTATAATTTTTAGAAGCTTATCAAAGCTTAAAACATAAGGATAAACTTAGTAAACTTACTTCTCAACTAAGGTGGTTAAGTGCTTGAACTCTCTTGAATCTCCAAGCTTTCTCCAAGGAAATTTTGATGCTCCACTTCGGTTATATGCAAGTGGTGAAGGAGTTTAGGAGTTAGATCTTCAATAAAGATCTTAAGTAGATTTGTAAGTAGTTTTCCAAGAATTTACCTTAAGCTTTTTCTCCTTATAATTTCGGCTCACTTAAGGTGGATGAAGAACAAGCTTTCCTTCATGAAAATGAAGAAGAAAAGAACCTTAGAAGAGATAGAAATCAGTTACACAATAAAATGTGCTTTAAGGATTTTCAAGCTTGAAAACTACCTTAAGATAACCATGAGATGCTCCTTGGATTAATGTTGGTTTAGACAACCTCCTTGGAACATTAGTTGATGCCGAATGCTTGTTGTTATGCTAGGAAGAGTTTTGCTTCAAGGCTTGACAAGAAATGCTAGGAAATTACCTTAAAGATGAAGTTAGAAGTTAAAACTCCATTGATGGACTTAAGAGCTTCAAAGTAAGAAGATGAAGGAAGAAGAGAGAGGAAGGAGCCTTACCAAATCGGCAATGTAGTGTGCAAGGGAAAGAATGAGGCTAGGCTCACGTAAGAAGAAGAGAATGCTGCAAACAGGTTAAATGATCTACTAAAACTAAACAATTAATCTAGAAAATAATAAATCAATAAGCCTGTCGGGTTGCAAAAATCCCGGTCACTATAGTATAGGAAATTAAGTAACCAGGTATCGAATCCACGGGACTTGAATAAATAAGCCTAAGTCCTATCCTAAATCCTAAGAAAACTGCAAATTCAGGGGGGTTGTGAATTGTTTTTGAAACTGAATCGAATAAATGCAAATCAGAATTGAAATAAGCAATCAGTAAAAATGAATGATGAGTTTGATTATACGAGTGGAACTCCGGGTTCAGGTTGTTCTTTCTTGATTAAATCTAGTAACTTCTACAACTTAATTATGAGAACGGAAAGGCCAATTCTTTCTATCTCTTCAATGCTAAATCCTAGTTCATTGAAGAGCTCACCTATCAGGACATGTCAACTCTAATCTAGCAGTTGGCAAAACACATACAGGCGGAATAAGCACAAAGAATTGTTAGCGTTTGTAGGAAAATTATCTATCCGACTAATCCTTCCCCAAATTCCCAGGTTAATTCGAACTCCCTACTAATCACCTTGTCTGATCTTAATAGGTTTCGCAGAACAACTCTATAACTCGCGAAATTAATAGAGAAGAAAATTGATAATCATTAACCTGAAAACAATCCGTTACAGCCTCATAATCAAATTGCAGAATTCTTAACTACATTGAATCCATCTTGAACAACCCTACCCCAGAGTTAAATCCCTACTAGCCAGACATTGCCAATGAAAAGATAAATACAAACAACATAGAAGCTATCTAAAGGAAGAAAAACCCTTTTGTTGATTGACTATCCAGAATCAGTGGATGCAGGTGCAAGGTTGAAGATGATAGTCGCACTTCCCTCTGTCGATGCTCCTCCGAACGATGATGGAATGATTGGTGAATGTGGATGAAGGCGAACCGATGCAATTGGCGTGGATGATTGGAGAGAACCTCGTTTATCAGTGTGGAAGGGAGTGTTGTAATGATCGATGATGCGTGAATGCCTTCTCCCTCTGATTAGGTCATTTAAATAGACCTTTCCCTCTTTTTCCCTTCAAAACGCCGAGTTTGTGCTGTAATTCTCGTGCCGTCCGAACATTGGTCCGAACTTCAAAGTTCGGACACAATGCTTTGAGCGCTTCAATTCAGAAAGTCTCGACCTGTGTCCGAACTTTGATGTTCGGACACAAGTTCGGACATGCTCCGTACTTCAGACCTCCGGCTTTTCTCGACTATGTCCGAACTTCGATGTTCGGACCGAAGTTCGGACATCCCATCAGGCGCAGCATACAAACTCTCGACTTGCGTCCGAACTTGGAAGTTCGGACACAAGCTCGGACACACCTTAAAAATCCTCTAACTTCTTCATTTTGACTCCGATTCGACCCCCGTTTGTTGCATTACCTCCCTTGTGAGTTAATCTAGTGTTTCCTTGGCTTTTCTCTGCATTTAACATAGAAAAAGTGTATCAAGCCTTAACAAACAACAAACCACAGAAAAACGCAAGATAAGTGTGGAATAGTATCAATTCGCGTATACAAAATAGACATTAAAGACCATTAGAACCATTCATATTTCACACTCATCAAACCTCCTCACACTTAACCTTTGCTTGTCCTCAAGCAAAGCAGGAGTAAAATGTCTCAGAATGCCTCAGGGTCAAACCTTGGGATTGCATAAAATAAGGAGCTTAAGACACAATAATCACCCAAGAATCGATCTGCTCTTAACTGCATGTCTCTCAAACAATGAAGTACGCTTTTTAAAACAAAAGACTATGAAGAAGCTAAATCATGAAGTCAAAACGTAGAGTAACCCAGAACCTTCCAACCTTTTCTCTTCTCAAACCCGTGGATGACAAGGGGTGTGAAGTTATGCCATATTCCGCAGAACCTTTCAACACCACGTACTCATGATCTAATTTTAAGGAATTATCATAAACATAAGACTTTAAAGAACTTCCTTTGTTTTTCTTGCATATATATCAATTTTTCGCACATATTCATCCCCCAGACTTTTCTCTCCATCCTTGTAACGGCATTGGGTCTTTTATCCCAGATCAGACGACCTTAGGTAAATGGGTGATGAAACACCCCTAGGACTTAATAACCGGATGGAAGAGGCCTGTTTTTGGTTCAGAAAAAGAAACTTAGATCAGAGGAGTACCTTGCCTTTATCCTTCATTCCAGACATTCTCATCATTCCCAGGGTTCCAAGTTAAACCAGTTCTAACTTCACAACCAACTTGTTCACAGATATTTAACAAAATTCAGCCATTTGAAAATATGATAAGAGAGCACACAATTTTTGAGCAAACCAACTCTAAAGGTCAGTACCGGACTCAACTCCACAACTAAAGATCCACCCAAGTATTCAACACTAAGAAGCACTCTAAGGGAATTACCCCCACATAGCCCAAAACCAAACAAAAATTAGGTAAGGGAAAAATGACTGACACATTCAGAAAGATCTCCCCCTTCCTCACACTTAATGAAGAGCAATGTCCGCATTGTTCAGAAATTAATCACAAGAAGGAGATCGGACTAAATGTGTCAGACTCACAAGGGTGAATTGAACAGGGACAAAGTTATTCACAATTTAAAGCACAGGCCGAACAGTAACCAAAAAGAAAAAGAAACTAAAAACTCCCCTGATTTCTTTTGTGATGCTTCGAGGAAGTGATTCTTCCTCACACTTAGTGTCCTCGCAGGGGAGAATGTTTCCTCACACTCGCTTGAAGCTAGGGTCCGGCATGGAGTCAGCCCAATAAGGTACACTTGCACACATTCAAACAAAACATAAAAGTGTGCTAGAAGCATCGATTAGTGACAGCCAATATTCAGAGTTAAGATTCAAATAAACAAAAATCAAAAGAAAAATTACAACCCAATCGAAATAAAAGTAATCAGTTCAACAACTAAAACAAATCCAGAAAGAAGTCCAAGAATGGCTTCTAAACAAAAACAGCAAGCAGCATCCTAATCACTGTGGAGGCGGATAGTACGCCTGCCACTGCTGGAACTGATCGAGCAGAGCCTGATAGTCTTCCTGAGAGCGACGGGCCTGCTGCTGCAGAGTCTCGATCTCCGCCTGATAGCGCCGATCCATGTCCTCGAAACGAGACTCCAGCTGAGCAAACTCATAGCGAGTGACGTACTCGCTCCCAGGGGCCGGCAGTGCAAGATAGGCCTCCTCCTCATCAGGTGTAGCAGCATGGGCGGGCTCTGATGGTCCCTCACCGGCCTCTCTCTGGCGCTTCTGCGGTCGCGCTGCTGCCTTCTTCCTCCACACCCCTCTCTCAGTTCAAACCACATCTTCTTGAGAGCCCCACATCAATAGGGGACCGCGCAGCGTGCAGTCCCGCAGACGGAATGGTAACCATCTGCCTCTTGAGGATGTGGCAGAGCATGACCGGATAGCCGAGCTTGTGTCGGTCCTTGTGCTCTATGATATACTGTAGGTGCAAGAATACCCAAGGCAGATAGGTAACCTCGGCAGCCCCAACAAACGACGGGTTCAGCACCGCCTGAAGAAGTAGAAAGTCAGTCTGGTTGAGGTCGGAGCTCTGACGAGGTACAATGTTCGCAGCCAGCAGTGCGAGCAGAACTCTCTCCTGGGGGCTCTGAAGCGCATCAGCAGGGACGACCTGCTTTGATGGTTCATCCCCTCTGCGTCTCGGCCCCTGAACCATAAGGGGAGTGTAGTGGTGGATAGCTGCGTTTTTGAAATCAACAGGGTTGAGGTGTTGAGGAGCCTCGGGGGCGGGATGCGGGAGCTCCATATATTGAGCAATCTCGAAGGTGGAAACCGTCACTCTTCACCGTCTACAAGGACTGATCTGACCCTGGAAGGTGGCATTCGCATAGAACATACGAACAATCCTCTCAGAGTACGGGCCTCCCATATCCAAGATCTTCCCCCAGCCAAATGGGTCCAATAAAGCCTCAAACCCAGCTTGCTCCAGTTCTGGCACGACCCCGCGCTCAGCAATTATGTCAACCTCCTTCTCAAACCACACCCGGGCTTCATCATTTCTGAATTCCGGCTCCAGACCTCGACGGCTGGAGCTTGCACCAGCTCTTGCAGCCCTTTTACCTCGGCCTGTGATTCGGCTCAGCATCTGCTCAACAAGGGTGACAATGTCAAATAAAGGAAAGCAATGGAATAGTCTAACATGCACTGAATTTATCCAAAATTTGACAGAGTGTCCCCTAAAAATTCATCAATCTCCACAACAATGGTCAAATCAACCTTTCAATTTGCAATGAGAAACCTCAACTTAATGACCAGCAGAGACTTAACCGACAAAGATACATCAATTCCAATCGGCTGTAACAGCAGTTCAGTCAAACATAGTCTCAGTCATACAAAATCCACAGATTCAAGATATCATCCTAATAATACGGTTCAGCCACTTCTACTAACATTTCAACCTCAGCACAGCAGAAAAAGATAGTTACTAATCCAGATTTAGCCATGCACACAAAACCACACCTCAAACGTCTTCAATGGAATCACAATAATGCACGTTTTAACAGTTCTAGCCAGCAAGTTACATCACAGTAGAAGATTAATCCCATGTATGCAAGTGAATCGCAGAAATCTTCAAAAATAACATCCTATTCTCGACTAGACATACCTCTGTTTTCAATTCTTGTCACAAATCCATTAAACGAAGTAGAAATGTAGAAAAATTACCTTGTGAGTAGAATGAATGCTTAGGAGAGAGTAGAACAGCACAAATTTGCACAAATCGAACTCAAAAACCCCCAATTCGGAAGTTAGGGTTCGAACAGAATGCTCCAAAATCGGGCAGTTTTGTGAGGGTTTCTGCTCGATTTTCAGGCCTAGAGTAGTAGAGAATCGAAAGATGAACAGATTGATACTAAGAATGGATGATTTGGTGGAGTTTTGAGGGAGTTAGGGAAGATTGGAGAGGAGGAAGAATGGGGGCGCCGCGGTGTCGAGAGGTTGGGGATGAAGTTTGTGAGTTTTAAGTCCGCGCCCCTTACTAAAATTCAGAATTTTTCGAGCTGTCCGAACTTCGATGTTCGGACAGAAGTTCGGACGTGCATACCTGAGATAAACTTCGTATTGTGTCCGAACTTCGATGTTCGGACCGAAGTTCGGACATCTCGTGTTTGCCTTCCGTTAGAATTCCCGTGTTGAGTCCGAACTTCAATGTCCGGACTGAAGTTCGGACGTAGCCTCTTGCACAGCCCTCGGACTCTCGAACTGAGTCCGAACTTCAATCTTCGGACTGAAGTTCGGACATACTGGTTTGCGCAGGTCTCTATCTCTCGAACTGAGTCCGAACTTCAATGTTCGGACTGAAGTTCGGACATCCCCAAAAATGCACCTCTTTGTTTCTTTTTGAGCTCAATTCACTGCAGCAAAGACATTATCCTAAAGCAAAACTAAAAACAACATAAAAACACAAGATTAAGGTACCGAAAACACTGGGTTGCCTCCCAGTCAGCTGCTCTTCTTTAATGTCTTTAGCTAGACAGTTCCTGCTTAATCAATCAGAAGAGGTGTGATGAGCAACTCCACCACAGCCTACAGTGAATTCCTTCAGCCTGCTCAATCCTTTCCGCATTCGCCAAGAGAGTTTCTTTTTCATGTTTGAACCCGTCTCTTGGGAGGTCCTCTTCAATGTAGGCTTGGGTTCACTCTCCACAAAGAATATTGCCTGCAAGGGAAAAAGATTATGATCAGTACCAAGATAGCTTTTTAATCGAGCACCATTTACCTTAAATGTTTCTCCAGCCTTATTTTCCAGCTCGTATGCTCCATACGATGTAACTCCTACAACTTTGAAGGGGCCTGCCCAATGTGATTTTAGCTTCCCAGGGAAGAGACGTAGTCTAGAGTTAAAGAGCAGCACCAGATCCCCCACTTTGAAGTCTCTCTTTTGAATCATCCGGTCGTGGATCTTTTTGGTGCGCTCTTTGTAGATCTTAGAGCTTTCGTACGCCTGGTCCCTCAGTTCCTCCAACTCAGAAAGCTGAAATCGCCTCTTCTCTCCAGCGTCATGTAAATCAAAATTAAGAGCCTTTAAAGCCCAATAGGCTCTGTGCTCTAGCTCAACTGGGAGATGACAAGCCTTCCCGTATACCAGCTTGAAGGGGGACATCCCAATGGGAGTTTTAAATGCGGTTCTATAGGCCCATAGAGCATCATCAAGCTTGACAGACCAATCCTTCCTGGAGGAATTGACTGTCTTCTGAAGAATCCATTTGAGCTCTCGGTTGCTCACTTCTGCTTGCCCATTAGTTTGGGGGTGATAAGGCAAAGCTACCTTATGAGTCACCCCGTACTTAGTCATCAGCGAATTAAAAGCTTTGTTGCAGAAATGAGAACCTCCGTCACTGATGATAGCTCTTGGCACACCGAATCTGGTAAAGATGTTCTTCTTCAAGAATTTTACCACAGTTTTAGCATCAGCAGAAGGGCAGGGGATTGCTTCGACCCATTTGGAAACATAATCTACAGCAACAAGGATGTAGTGGTTTCCGTGAGAAGAGGGAAATGGGCCGGTGAAGTCAATACCCCAGACATCAAATAATTCCACTTCTAGGATTCCCTTCTGCGGCATCTCATGCCTTCTTGAAGTGTTTCCCATTCTCTGGCAGTTATCACAGTGAGTACAGAAGCGGTGGACATCCTTGTGTAGAGTGGGCCAGTAAAAACCACACTCTAAAACTTTAGCAGCAGTCCTAGTAGGACCGTGGTGACCACCTGCCTCTCGAGAATGGCAGAACTCTATCACACTGTTCACCTCTTCATCAGGGAGGCATCTTCTGATTAGACCATCGGCACATACTCTGAAGAGATAGGGGTCCTCCCAAACATAATGACGGGTCTCAGACAAAAACTTCTTCCTCTGGTTGTAGCTTAGATCATGGGGAACCAACCCAGAGGCAAGATAGTTAGCCAGGTCAGCGTACCATGGCTCTTTGAGTTTCCCAATTACAAAGACCGTTTCGTCGGGAAAGAACTCATTTATGGGGACCCCGTCATCTGGAGTCTCAAGCCTTGATAAATGGTCTGCAACCCCATTCTGCTTCCCTTGTTTATCAACCACTTCCAAGTCAAACTCTTGGAGAAGCAGGATCCATCTCAATAGTCTGGGCTTGGAATCATTCTTTTGAAACAAATACTTCAAGGCGGAGTGGTCGGTGTGGGCAATTACCTTACTCCCCAGCAGAAGGTCTGAACTTGTCCAGAGCGAACACCACAGCAAGTAGTTCCTTCTCAGTGGTAGTATAATTCTTTTGAGGCTCCGTCAGAGTTTTACTGGCATATGTGATGACCCTCAAAATCTTATCCTTCCTTTGACAGAGAGCAGCACCTACAGCGAAGTCGCTAGCATCAGTCATTACCTCAAAAGGAAGGGTCCAGTCAGGGGGAACCACAATGGGAGCAGAGATGAGTTTATCCTTGATGGTCTGAAAAGCCTTCAAGCATTCTTCTGAAAAATGAAATTTTACATCCTTCTGCAGGAGATCAGACAAGGGCTTCGCGATTTTTGAAAAGTCCTGGATGAACCTTCGATAGAACCCGCGTGACCCAGAAAGATCTGACTCCTCTGATGAAGTGGGAGGAGGTAACCCCTCAATGACTTCCACTTTTGCCTTGTCCACCTGGATGCCATCTTTGGAGACCCTGTGCCCAAGCACTATACCCTCATGTACATAAAATGGCACTTCTCCCAATTCAAAACCAGGTGGGTCTCACACATCTGCTCAATATCTGATCCAGCTGATCCAGACACACATCAAAATTCTGGCCATACACTGAGAAGTCGTCCATGAAGACTTCTATGCTTTTCTCAATAAATTCGCTGAAAATGGCCATCATGCACCGCTGGAAGGTGGCTGGTGCGTTGCAGAGACCAAATGGCATCCTCTATAGGCAAACGTGCCATAAGGGCAGGTGAAGGTGGTCTTCTCTGATCCTCTGGCGCAATGGGGATCTGGAAGTACCCGCTGTATCCATCAAGGAAACAGTAGTACTCCTGCCCAGCCAGCCTCTCCAACATCTGGTCGATGAACGGCAGCGGGAAATGGTCTTTTCTCGTGGCCTCGTTCAACCGCCTGTAGTCTATGCACATCCTCCAGCCAGTGGTCTGTCTTTGAGGCACCAGCTCTCCCTTATCATTGGGCACCGCCACAATTCCTCCCTTCTTGGGAACGACTTGCACAGGAGAGACCCAGCGACTGTCAGAGATGGGGTAGATGATGCCCGCATCCAGCAGCTTTAAAACCTCAGCCTTCACTACTTCCTTCAGGTTGGGATTCAATCTCCTTTGGGGTTGCCTCAATGGTTTGATACTGTCTTCCATGTAGATCCGATGAGTGCAGAACCCTGGACTGATCCCTTTTATGTCTGCCACTGACCACCCCAACGCTCCCTTGTGCCTTCTCAATACCTCCAGAAGTCTGCTTTCCTGCGAAACAGACAAAGAAGAAGAAATAATAACCGGCAGGGCGCTACCCTCTGCCAAGAAAGCATATTTAAGATTTGAAGGGAGAGTTTTTAATTCAAGGGTAGGGGGTCTCTCTACTGAAGGAATGAGCCTCTGAGTAGGCCTGTCCAGTGGCTCCACAGGAGGAGCATGAGGGCGAAAATAGGTTCGTCCCTGGTTAAGCTGCTGGACAACAGTAGCTACCTCAGTGCTCTCCTTATCATCCTCAATCGAATGGCATAACACCTGTTCTAATTTATCAGAATTCTCAAACAGGAAGGAAGAGTCATTAGTACTTCCAGCGACAAATGCATCATAATCATCAGTGTAGTCGACATCAATAGAAAGTACAGCATGAGAAGAAGCATTCGTTCTTATTATAGTGAATAATGATATATTAATATGTTACATTGAGTTATATGGGGTTACATCAACCCATGACATAATTTACGGGCCATCGGGACACTCCCGGGGAAAAAGGAGCGCTAAGAAATCCTCCTGTGGTTTTTGTTGAATTTTGAGAAACCACTTCGTGGGTTCTCTTTAGAATGGTTAATAATGATCTTAGGAACTCTAGGAATTAATTTTATAGGAGTTCGTGCCACCTCGGCACTCCTCCGGCTTTTCGTGCTTTAAGGGGCGTGCGTGAGCACTCCCGAGCGTTTTGCGTTTTTGACTAAATGTAGCTTAGGGAATATGTTTATATATTCATATAACGAGTGTATGACCATTTGGTTTGAGTTTTAGAAGGTCATACAAGGTCATGTTTGACCATATGTTTCTAAGGCATTTTAGCGTTTATGGAGAACGACTATTTTTACGTAACGTTCTCATGCATGGGTTTGCATGCGTACGTGAAATGATTTATATTTGGATTATTTTCCATTAAATAATGGTTTTATAATGCTAATTAGATTTGGGGTATTTCAATCTACCCCCCTTAAAAAAGGACTTCGCCCCGAAGTCTCATATCTAAATTTATAAGGTTGTGGGGAATCAAGTTTCACTAAGTATCCACAACTCAATCTAGTTTTTAGGGATCAAGTCCCAAGTCTCTATATTCCTAAGTTCATAGTGTACATCAAACACAACAGGAATACTGAAATACCCCAAACCTAGTTATGTTGTTTAAACACCTAAATATGGTATATTAAGACTAAAAAGAGTCTTAGGAGTATTAGTAAACAATTTAAACCATAGAAAACATAAAATGTGCTTTAAGGTCAATAAGAGCCAAAATGTGCTCTAAGCTTGGGATAAGCTTGGTTAAGACCTAATGAACTTACCAAGACCTTATTTATATACTAATGAACATATTAAACCAATTAGCAAAGAAAACCAAGCTTGAAAACAAGTTAAAACACAAAATGTGCTTTAAGGAGTCTTAAAGCACATTTTTGAAAAATTGTCTTGTAAATGAGTTTTGAATGGCTAAAAGTCCATCATTACTCTTTAATTAACATGTGTACTATATAGTATCACATTTGGAAGTCTATATCAATGGGTAATCAAAAATTTCACTTCTATGTGCCTTGTTTTTATGAATAGTGACTTTTATAAGCTAGTTTGTAACATATGTTATTATAAGTAATTAAATTGACAAATAAAGACTAAAATACCCCTAAGTACTATTAGGGGCCGGTTTTTAAGGTGTGGTGACACACCACCCTTGTTAACATGTTAAGTAAATAAAAGATGACTACTTAGTTACTATTTACTTTATTAAGTACAAATATCTTCTAAAAGCAAGACTTATCTCATTCTCTCTTTCCTTCCTTCATTTCCCACCATCTCCAACACTTCACCTTCTCCATTCTTGCTCTCTCTCTCACGGTAATACACCACCACCATCAAAACTCCATCTTTGACCTCTTGTTATTTCTAGCTCATTTAACCAAATCAAAAACAAACACCGCCATTCTCTTAGTCTCATCAAGCTCTTCATTCCTATCTTCTCAAAACTTCAAGACCACCATTTCGGTGCCATGGAGTTCCACCATTGAAGGAGCTTGAGCTTATATTTCTACATATTATTGTTCTCATTTGCTTCTAGGTAAGGAATCTCAAATAAAAACTTCATTTCCTCCATGTTTTGTTGTTGACCGAAAATGCCCATTGAAGGTGCTCTTTATATGGCTTTGTTCTAGCTTCATTCCAACCTTTCAAGGACTAGGTGGAGTCCTCTCTTGATATATATTCAAACTCTCTACAAGTGCTAAGGTAAAACAACTATCTTAATGTTTTTGGAACTAATGTGAAAATAGGGTTTACAATGAGTTTAAGCTTGGAGCTTGTATACTCATTACATTGCTTATATATTGTTTAGTAGTTGACAAGGAATCAAATACCTAGCCGATTTTAAACAAGGAAACAAGGAAACAAGAAAGAAGTTTGTGTGAAAAGAGGTAAATATGCTAACCTAATGTAGTTTAATGCCTTAGGACAAATGAGCTTATAATGCTTGTCAAAACTACCTAAAGAGCAAATGGTAAATGACTTAGTGAGATGTTCTCAAGGAGACTAGTAAAAGGACATATGTGTTGTTGTATGTAATTGCAGGTTAAAGGCATATATATTGTTGAAATTCAGTGTTTAAGAGTTATGCACTTTAAGGGCCTAAGAGCCATGCATTTTAAGGGCCTAAGTGCCATGCAATTTAAATTATGCACTATATTGTAATGTAGTGTAAATTTGTGTGAAACTTTGTGTGTGAGAGTTTCTTGTGAATTTAGGGTTCTTGTGTGCTTAATGGATAAAACAATTGTTTTGGTTTAGTAATGTTCTAGGAGAACCTATGTCAAAATTTAGGTAAGAAGCAGCAAGAAGTTCTAAGTGTTTACATAAGGTTTGTGAACTAGAAATGTTGGAAATGCTTAAGTATTTTACAAAGAGGAGAAATAATGTCTTAAGGTGTTTCTAGGTAAACAAAGGGACTTAGACATCAACTAGGGTTTAAGTGGGTAGAAGAAATGATGCTTGGGAGATGATGTTAAAATGAGGAGAAAGCATTTTGGGATAGTAGTTATCATAGGTATGAAACACCACTTGGAAAACTAAGGAGGAAATAACATAAGTGTTAGGAATTTCGGTATGAAATGAGTAAGTGTTTTAAGGTGATAGATAATGAGTTTCATGGATGTTGTATGTGGATATAAGTGTACCAAATGATGTTAGAAAACATTAGGAGGCCTTAGGAGAAGTTTGGAGTTGAATGGGCAATGGAAAATAAGGGTCTGGAGTAGACCGACCTTGCGACCGAACTTGCCAAGGTCGGTCGAGCCCAGTTTACCCTGCGAGAATTGGTTTCTGGAATGGACCGACCTTGGGGACCGGACTTGCAAGGTCGGTCGGGCTTGTATTTTGTGTACGAATTAAGTTTCTGGAATCGACCGAACATGGGACCGGACTTGGCAAGTTCGGTCGGGCCTGAATTTTCAAAGGGAAGAAACTCGCGGGAATGGACCGAACATACGACCGAACTTACAAGGTCGGTCGGAGTAGAAAATTTCGACGGTAATATGTTCTGGAATGGACCGACCTTGTGGAAGGTCGGTCGGTAAGGTCGGTCGGACCTAAACTTTTAAAAAAAAACAAGAATGGTTTAAGTAATAAACCCTAGGGGGTATAATGTAGGTAATCAAGTATAAGTTAAGACATTAAAACATGTCATATAATCATGTTAAACATTTAGTAAATTTGAGGTTAAATAAATTAATTAACCGGCGTTATTAATCATGTATAGGAGTGACCTACGGTGGAAACAAATCGAAGCAAGGACCAAGGTATGGTTTTCTTGCAGTCTGTTGCCTACCGGTTTACACCGGCTTGTGTGTTGTATGTTTTTCTGTGTGTTTATGACCTTGTAAGATTAAACCATGTAAAAAGTTTACAGTTGTTAAATATTATTATGTTGTTAAGTATGACTCTCTCTTCCCTTGTGTGTGACTAACAAGTCTGACCTATTATTGTGAATTGTGTATTGAGTTCAATAATGAACTGCTAACAAGTGCTAACGGGGGAAGTGAGGAGTCCGGACTGTTCCGGCCACGCGTGTGAGTATGGGAGTCGATGTCATAACCGGTTCGATTCTATTTGTATGTTATGGTTGTTTTCCAATTTGGCTTCCAACCTTCCCTTTAGCTTAACCAAGGCTATTTTACTGACTCACGTCGGGCCACAGGGGCATACTATGTGTTATTTCGGTGTGCTTGGATCACTATATCCGAGGCACCTTGTGTTAAGTTATCCGTTCAATCTAACAGGACGGTAACGAGTTATGTAACGAGCTTAGCATGAGCATGGCAACATTCTCTAGGCTCTCTATGGGGACTAACTGTGTTGGTTCTCTTCCTAAAGGATTTGTTCTTGTGTGATGTGTGTGATGTTGTGTACAATACCCATGTTATGATATATGTATAAGTTGTGTGTTTTAAAATGAATGCCATGTCACCATGACAATTAGTTGCGCGTATCCCGGTAGCCGATGGGCTGCGCGTTAACCATACCAGCCAAGGGTTGCTGACCCCCTCGGGGGCTCCATATTTCTTTTACTGCAGGATGAGGATTGAAGAAGCGGAATGGCTTTAGGTTCTAGGATGCAGGTTTACTTTTGATTACTTTTGGATGTTGGGCCCGGGAAGCGCCTATGCTCCCGTGGTGTTATATATTTTGGTTATGAGAAGTTTACAGTGAAGGATGTAAGTAAATACTCGGTATTGTGTTCTTGTATAAATGGTTATTAGTTCTATGCTCGGGAGTCTGATCATCAGACCGATACACTTGTATTTATTCAGCCTTGTTAACCACGTGGGTGGTTGACGGCGTTGTAGCACCAATCGTTTAGTTACTGTTTAGTTGTTTAAATTCCGCTACGATATCAAGTAATGTTATGTGCGTAGTGGGGGTGTTACAAAAAGTGGTATCAGAGCGAAGTATCGCTCTGAAGACTAGAATACCGAGCTTAGGGATATACTGAGTTAGGAAACCTAACTACAGTTACCTAAGTGAACAGTTATGGAAAGGTTAGCCACTAACTAAGTGTGGGAATACCTTATGGTCGGGTAAAGCGTTACAACTGTTGGACCGATAAGTGTATAAGCATATTGCTAATGAAAGTTCATGTGAATTCCGATGTCAGGTCGACCGAGAGGTAGAGGCCGTGGACACGGTACTGATGATACGGGTGACCAGGGCGAGAATACTACGGCCCAGGTTATGGCTGAGGCAGTAGCAGCCGCCGTAGCCCAGATTGTACCCCAATTAGTAGCTGCGATGCAGCAAGGGCAAAAGCCCGGAGTTCAACCACCACCGCCACCGCCACGAGAGACCAACTGGGTCAAGGCGTTGGCTGATCTGAGGCCACCATCGTTCAGTGGGGAGACCGACCCTCGTAGGCTAGAGGCATACATCTCCGAGATGGAGACCGCCTTCGAGACCTTAGCGGTGCCTGAGGAGGTCAAGGTCCGACTTGCCGCATATTACTTGAAGGGTTCGGCACAGAGCTGGTGGAAGCTAGTACGAGAGGGCAGAGTTGCTGACCCAACCTTTCAGTGGAGGGAGTACACGGCTCTGCTGCGAGCCAAGTACTACCCGATACACGTGCAAGAGGCCAAGCGCCTGGAGTTGGACAGTCTGAGGCAAGGGGATAAGATGACGGTAGATGAGTACTACTCAGCCTTCATCGGACTTATCCACCTGCTACCGGATCTGGGTTACTCAGACCGGATTCTTGTGAACCGTTTCTACAATGGACTGAGCTACCGCCTACGCTATGGCATGGGGCCAACTGGATATACTACTTTGCAGGTAATGGGACTATAGTGTGATGTGAATAAGTATGTACAATATGTTAATGTGATGTGAATTTGTTGGCGGGGCATAACTGACACCCTAAATATAGGAGTGCTACCATGCCGCTGCAATTGTGGAGATCTCCGTCCGTCTGAGGGACGAGGAGAGTGCGCTTAAGCGCAAGGCCATGAACGAGGGCCAAGCCACGCAAGGGCAAGGGGGAGGAAAGAAGAGGAAGCCATACCCCCAGTCCCAGAAAGGACAGCAACAGGGTGGCAAGGGCCAGACCCAGACCACCACTGCTGAGGAGCCTCTGCAGCTCACCTATGCGTATGCGGCCAAGCCCCTACGTTCTTACCCACCCAAGGGTAATTAACAAATTTCAATACCGAAATCTAGTGTGTGTTATTAACTTGTGAAGTATGTACTAAGTGTGTGATGTGTTAGCAGCTAGCACGGGCTCTGGACCGGAGCGCCACTATTACTGCAAGTGGTGTAACGGAGACCATCCCAGCAAGGACTGCAAGGCTAATGATGTGCAGTGCCGATACAGCAAGAAGATGGGTCACTGCGACTATGAGTGCTGGCAGAACCCGAACAGTAGAAACTACAGGCCCAAGGGGAAATGGAAGGGTAAGGCCACTGCGACCACCGATGGCCCGAAGACGGCGAATCAGCCACCCCCAGATCAGAGGTACACAGATTCCCAGAAGGGGAAGGGGTCGGGGTCCGGCAAGGCCGCCCTGAATGTGGTGGACCGGTCTGAGGCGCCAGGGCCCTCTTCTAGACCAGGTACCTAGCCTAAATATTGAGTGAAATAAGTGATTGCATACCGCATTTCATGCATGTGTGTTAGTGAGTTTAAGTAAACAACCATGTGAGTAAACAATTAAAGTATAGTGTGAAAGTCACCTAATTAGGTAATTCTAAACTTAAAGGAACCTTCAATATATGTTATCCAATCCCACCCACACCAAACCCTGAAGAAACTACCATCAGCATCACCGACTTTCCAATGGAGCAATGTCAGGTCATCCAACCAGGTATGGTACTCTTAAATGGATACCTGACACCGGAAGCACAAATCCACATCATCAGACGATGCAACGAACTTGGAGCAAAACCTGGAGGTTTCTACACACCTGAATACCCGAGCGGATCAAGAATGAAACTGAAGATGATGTGCATGGGTAGGGACTGGAACCCTTACACCAAGACATATCAAGAAGTGCGAGCTGAAGATGGAGCAACTGTACTAAGTATACCTGAGGAGTTCCTTGCGGTCGTTAACCACGCCGTGGGAATTGCTCAACAAGTTGAAACGGATTCAATTCCAAATGTGAAAGCGGATATGTGCATTGTGAACTTCTACCAAAAAGGTGGACGGTTAGGCTTACACCAAGATAAGGATGAGTCACCCGAGTCTCTAAGTAAGGGAGTACCCGTGGTGTCTTGGTCCATTGGTGATACCGCAGTGTTTGTGTATGGCGAGCAGAAGCGTGCTGATCTCGCAAAGAAGCTAGTGTTGAAATCAGGAGACGTGTTAATCATGGGTGGGCAGTCAAGGATGCTATATCATGGCATCAGAAAGATCAAACTGAATACCGCACCGTCGGCAGTGATCAATGCCACACACATGAAACCCGGACGTTTGAATTTGACCTTCAGACAGTTTTAAAGCCTTGTATAATTATGTAATGTGTTAAGCCAGTGTATGTTAAGGATATTATATATGTGTTAAGTTATGTCAATAGTGTAAACCAACGAATAATGTAAGAAGAGTGTGTTAATGAATAAAGTGAAGTTGTTGAAGTATATCAACCGTGTTGTTACCCAATACTTATTAGTTGCCAATGAATTAGGCTGTGCTCTCGGAGCGGGAGGTATACTGAGTGTCTGCAATGAGGCAGAAGCCGGCAGGAGCGGCACAATCCTCACCGGTACCTTTCCAGTCAATGGCGTGGACGCTTCGATCTTGTTCGACTCTGGAGCCTCTCATACATTTATTTCGCTATCCTTTGCGAAGAGGCTGGGGTTAGACGGTGATGAGATGCCAGACTTCCTAGTCACTCTCCCGTCAAAAGAGCGGATCAGGTGTACCCGCTACCACCGAGATGTTGTTGTGAGAATCAGAGGTGAAGAGTTTCCGATCGACTTGATAGAGTTCAACGGACTTGGTTTTGATGTGATTATCGGGATGAACTGGTTGGAGTGGTACAAGGGCAGAATCCTGTGTGCCGAGCATCGACTGCTTCTTCGGAGTCCGTCTGGGGTTACCATATCTTACCGCCAGAGGCCCAGGGAGCCTTCGACTCAGATCATCACCGCCATGGCTATGTATCGTGAATTACGACGAGGGAGTGATGTATACCTCTACTATGTCCAAGACATAGAGAGAGACCCAGAGTTTAGTCCTGATGTGCCGGTAGTGTCGGATTTTCCTGATGTATTTCCTAAGGAACTGCCGGGCATGCCGCCAGCACGGGAAGTTGAGTTTGAGATCGATTTGGTTCCGGGCACCGGACCAATTGCGAAGGCGCCCTATTGATAAGTGTCCAAATGAGCATGATTTATAGGTGTATTTCATATATTATATTAGCACTTTTTCTTGCTCATTTCTCCACTTCGGTTAGTTTTTCCTCTAGTTTATGTTTTATTATTATCTCACAAATTTATTGTTTAAACATGAGGAAAACCAAGCTGGGAGTAAAGTAGACGAAGAGACGAACGCATAGACGCAAACGGCTCAGAAAACGGAGTCCAAACGAAAATCTAGAGCCGGTCAAAATTCGTAGAAGAAAATAAGTCAAATGTGTCCTCGTTGAACTAATGCGGACAGCTACACAACCGCGCGGACAACTACATGTGTCCGCCTCTGCGTCCGCGTGAGCCCTGGGCGGACAGATAGACGGACAACACACATGGAGACCGCGGGCGAGAGAGTATGAGACGTCCGCATGAAATGAGGCGGACGCCTGGGCGGACAGAGGAGCGGACAAAAAACAGACAGAGACGTCCGCATGGCTTCAGAGGCGGACGCCAACGAGGACAACAAGCGGACGTGACTAAAAATCAACACGCGCCAGTTTTCTTCTTCGCCCGTCGACATTGCTTCTGCCATATCCATCTACTCCGCAGCGCCTACCTTATTTTCCTCACGCGTCATCAGCTCTGTCCCCTGCAATTAATGAGCAATCAATGCTCTTCCACCTCTGTCTGCAATCAATCTTCTTCTTCCTCTCTATAAAAAGCCACTGCTACTTCATCAAAAACTACTCACGCACACACACGTTTGTAAAATGGCACCGTTGCCGGGGACTTGATTTATTCTAGTCCCTAAGCCCCGGATAATTCACCTGTTATATTATAATAATTTGTTAATATTAATTGGATACCTGACTTTGGACATCTGACTACGGACATCTAACTTCTGACATCTAATTACTAACTCTTTATATTATTGTCATTTAATTTCCATTGTCCTTAACATTTAATTTCCATTGTCCTTCAATTTCCAGTATACTAACTTATAATTTCCAGTATACTAACTACTAACTTTAATTTCTGTCATTTCTTTCCATTGTCATTTTAATTTCTGTCATTTCTTTCCATTGTCTCTAACTACTAACTTAAAATTTCTATCAACTAATTCCTAACATTTTTATTTATTCTAACACATAACGAGTTTCTTTTCTCTGTTTTGAGTGGTGAATGCCTTTTACCAGGTACACAGCTACGCTACCCAGAAAATTTAATAATCACACGGTTGGTTACATTCCAGAGACCGAGAGAACCTTTCTGCGCAGTCTAAGGCAGAGACGAACTCAACAAAACATTACCACCACAGTGATAGAATCTGACCCGGAAGCTGACATGGCATCTACACCAGCGACAGTTCGAAATATCAACAGGCCGTCTAACCAAGGACAACAGCCTGCTATCATCCTTCCCCACCTTAGCCCATCCGAATACGATGAGTGGCAGAAGCTGAAGCCATATCATCAGATCAGATGTGTGAAGGAGTTGGGCATGTTTGATGGCACCAATCCTGACGAAGCCCTGTTACATGTTACAAAGTTCTTGCAACATGCCAACAGTCTTACTGCGACCGACGCAGTACTCCAGTACGCAAGATTGTCATTATTCCCTCACAGCCTGACGGGAAGTGCGAGCAAGTGGTATCATAGCCTGACACCGAGTACCATTGGTACTTGGGATGACATGGCCACCAAGTTCTATGACAAATTCCTACCCCCGAGCCGAACATTGGAGATGATTGCTGAAATTTATAATTTCAAGCAACCTGGGTCGGAGAATATTTGTGAAACTTGGGACCGTTTCAAAGGACTACTACTTACTTGTCCTCACCATGGTCTGACAAAAGATCAAGTATCACAATTGTTCTACAAAGGCTTGATCGGTCCGTGCAGAACAATGGTACTGTCCTCGTTAGGGGTTGACATTCTGAAAAAGCCAGGAGCACAATTTCTGAATAGCATGGAGTCTCTTTGTGAAGAAATCAGAGACTGGGCCTCCGGTGGATCAAGGAGCGGTACTCCAGGTTTATACCATGTTGGGGAAAGTGATAACAAGTTCAACCAACTGATGAAAAGCCATGAGCAACTCATGGAAAGCAATGCTCAGCAGGCAACAAAAGTCAGTACTCTGCAAAAAGTGGTTGAGCAGATGGCTATGAATTCCTACCCCCAGCAAGCTAAGTCGATGATTTCCCGATCATCTACAACCCCTCCAGGCTATGCACCTCTGTCCCAATCATCTCCTGTTATTTCTTGTACGCAATGTGGCGGGCCTCATGACTATGAACAATGCCCCCAGCTACAAGAATTAAAAGCAGCAGAGGAGGCAAACTATCTCACCAACAATTCAGGATACAGACAACCTTGGCAACGTAACATGCAATCCAACCTTCGCTACTCAAACATCGAAAATATCCAAAACCCACATACACTTCAACCATCTCAAAATTACAGACCTCAGTCCAATTTCCAAGGAGGCTAAAGGCAATATCAACAACAGCCTTATGGCAATGAAGCTTCTTCGAGTTGACTAACTCAGCCTCCTTCGAATCCTGAGTCTGAAATGTCTCAAATGCAAGAGATGTTTAAAGCTATGATGGGTAAGTCCCGAGATACGCAAGAAGAGGTCGCAGCTCTGCGCAAAGACCAAAAAGCCTTGCAATCTCAGATTCAACAGTTACTCACCCAACAAAGACCACCTGGTCAATTCCCTTCACAGACAAACCCTAATCCAAAAGAGCAAGCAAATTCAATCCTTATAGACGATGGCACATTCCAATCAACAAACTTGTGTGTAGTCTCCTTAAGGAGTGGAAGGGAACTTGCCACCAGAAAAGGAAAAGAAAAAGAAAATCATGAAGAGGCCTACATTAATGATGAAGAAACAACCAATCCAGCTTCACCTCCCTCAGAAATCCAAGTTCCTACTCCTGAAACTCCACCTCCATCTCGAGTTACCATCGACATTCCATCCTCATCTCCTAAAAACAGTGAACTCCCATTTCCCAACAGAATGAAGAAGAAACACCTAGATGAGCAGTTCTCCAAATTCTTGAGCATTTTCAAGAAACTGACCCTCGACATACCTCTAATTGATGCTTTGCAAGAGATGCCTAACTACGCCAAATTCCTAAAGGATCTCTTAACAAAGAAGAAGAAGAAACCTGGAAAAGAAACAGTGCATCTCACGGAGGAATGCTCTGCTGCCCTTCTTCGAGCACTCCCTCCCAAACAAACAGATCCGGGAAATCCCGTAATCCCGTGTTTTATAGGAGGAGTGGACTGTGGAAGCGGTTTATGCGACCTGGGAGCCAGCATTAATATCATGCCCTACGCCACCTTCTTGAAAGTAAAAGGAGGAGAAATGCAACCGGTTCCTTTCAAACTCCAACTAGCAGACAGATCAGAGATCAAGCCCGTGGGCATAGTCCGAGATCTGGTAGTTGGAGTTTCTCGCTTTATCTTTCCAGCTGACTTCGTCATTTTAGAAATGGATGACGATGTTGAGGTTCCCCTGATTCTAGGACGACCGTTTCTAAGTACTGCCAAAGCCATCATTGATGTCCACGATGGGAAAATCACTCTGCGGTACGAGGACGAAACGATCAAATTCGACATGCAGAAAATGATGAAGAAGAGTTCTAACTTTTCTCCTCATGCTAAGACAGTGGGATTAACAGATGATGAGGAGGAGGAAGGCGATTTTTCTACAGATGAGGACATGTATTCCCTATCTTCCATCCCGAAAGCTGAAACTGAATCGCTAGAGCAAGTATTATTTACTTCTCTAGAAGAAAAGGTGGAGGATCCGGAAGTTAACGCCATGCTGGCATATATAGAAAAAGGAAAGAGTGGTTATCAAGCCTACCGGCCACCAATCGAAGAACTCGACAGAAAACCTCAAAAATCAATTCCATCAATAGAACAACCACCAGAGCTCGTGCTTAAAGAGCTACCTTCTAAACTCAAGTATGCCTTCTTAGTTGAAAATAACCATTTGCCTGTCATTATTTCCTCTTCTCTGAATTCCGGGGAGGAAACAAGGCTACTCGAGGTATTGAAGAAACACAGAACGGCGATCGGGTGGACTATTGCTGATATAAAAGGAATTGACCCCTCCTATTGCACGCACCACATCTATATGGAGGAAAACTACAAGTCTATCAGGCAACCCCAACGTCGGCTAAACCCTTGATAAGTGCAAAACATATAGACTTATTAAGGTTTAATCACCTTATAATTTGCAGCATTTTTAGTAATGTTTTTCACTTATCTTGGGTTTTTCCTATATTTATGTTGTTATATTAAAATGATGTATTATATGTGTTAAAATATAGGAAAAATACCAATTAAAGACTTATATTATAAGGGATTACAAATGACACGCGAGAAGCACACGGAAGGCGTGTCCGCCTCTGTACCACCTCATATTAGGCGGACAACACTGAGAGGCAACCGCCTTATAATAGGCAGACAACACATAGAGGCAACCGCCTCAATATAGGCGGACGTGACCATGAAGAACCGCCCAAGTACCACCTCATTATAGGCGGACATGAGTAACATACAACCGCCTATTAACATGCGGACAAGAGAGGAGAATGTACGTGAGAGAAGACCGCCCCATATGTAGCGGACGCGTGTAAATGTCCAGGAAATCAACGGGTTATCTTCTTCGCCGACTCGCTCTGCAACTTGATCCCGCCATATCCATTAGCAGTCGGCGCCTACCAGAAATCACTCACGCGTTTTGTCTTGTCCCCTGCAATCAGTGAGCTGCAATCAATGAGCTGCAACTCTGCCTCTCTTCGCTTCCTCTATATAAGCCACGCTCCATTTACCTTCTCGAGTGTCCTTCCAGAGGTTCCGTCCGTGGTTCCTCCTGGAGTTCCAATTCACACCATCAATCCATCTTCGTACCACTACACTTTCACTCACTCGTTCATTTCACTTCTAACCTTCCGCTTCTTCATTTGTTTTCTTTACATCTCATTATTCTCACCTCTAGTCTCACGTATTTAAATAGAAGATCAAACTATTTAATATGTTAGGCTAGTTTACGTATGCTCTGGGAATAATTATTATGTATCTGTATTAATTATGCAATATGTTTTACTGGTTTTAATTTTAATGAAGTTTGTTACGCTTAAAGGTTTTCTCGCATCTTTTTAATAAATGTCATGAGTTTATTAAATTGCTTTACTAAGTCTATTTTGATCAGACCAGGTGATAAATAGATAGGTTAATTAAGCCGTAAAACTGGAGAAAGCTTATTATGATTTAATGAGTTAGTATTTTCAAGTTGCAAGAATAAAATCCTCATACTCCTCTGCCGTCCACCAGTGGGTGCTTGAGTTTTCATCGGACCTTGCACAACTGGAACGAGTTCTTATGAGGCTATGATTTAGTCCTTAAGAATAAAAACAGGATCTTGCCAAACAATTATAATTAAACCAGTAGACCTAGCATGAAAGAGCAGACAATATTAATCTGAACCGGAGTCCCGTTTAGTTTATCTGTTAACTTAGTTTATTTAATCTTTCCTTTTTATTTATAAAAACAAGTCAATTAATCCCCCCTTTTTGTGACACGCTTAGGTACTATAATATGTACATTAGTCCCACGGTTCGATATCCGGTCGCTTACAATTTCACTATACTACCACGACCGGGATTTTGTTTGCAGCCCGACGTTTATTTTGAGTTTTAATTTCTTTTCTTTTATTTTTACACCAGTTTAACCACTCAGATATACAACGTCTGCAAAATGGCGCCGTTGCCGGGGACTAGATTTATTCTAGTTCCTAAGCCCCGGATTATTCACCTGTTTAATTATAAATATTTTGTTCTCTTATTTCTGTTAATATTATGTCTATAATATTTTGTTTATTGTTAATATTAATTATCTACTATATTTTGTTAATATTAATTATCTAATAATCTGTTAATATTAATTGGACACCTGACTTTGGACATCTGACTACGGACATCTAACTTCTGACATCTAATTACTAACTCTTATATTATTGTCCTTAACATTTAATTTCCATTGTCCTTCAATTTCCAGTATACTAACTACTAACTTATAATTTCTGTCATTTAATTTTCTGTCATTTCTTTCCATTGTCTCTAACTACTAACGTTTAATATTCTGTCAACTAATTACTAACATTTAATTTTCCGTACATTTAACTACTAACTTTTTATGTAATCTAACTACTAATTATTAATTTTTTTTCTACTAATGTTTAATTTGTTCATTTGTTATTTGTTATTATTTCGTTAATTAAAATCAAAAGAAAAAAAAACACAAGCAGCCATGCGGCCGCCCCCCTGACCGCCACTTTACAACGCCACTGAAGCCTTGTCCGCCTCTTTACAAGCGGACGCGCCTAGCCTTGTCCGCCTCTTTACAAGCGGACGCCAGACAGAGAAATAGGCGTGACCGCCTAAAACGACGCGGACGCCACACACCCGTGACCGCCTAAAAACGGTGCGGACGAGTCACACCCGTGACCGCCTAAAACGAAGCGGACGAGTCTCGAAATAGAAAAAAAAAGGGCTTGGACGCTGCGTTTCAAGAATCTATTCTTCCCCAAATCTGAGAGCTCGGACCCGATACCAGAGAAGAGAACCAGCAGCTCGCGCGAGCTCCCCTCCTCCTTAGATCAACACATTTTTGTTATCTTTATTTTTATTTTATATTTCTCTGTTGTTTACTAACATTTTGTAGACTAATACTGTTTTAACCTTGCCAAACTTTTGTTACATACAGGAAGGAAGGTAACAGTTCAGTTTACTTTATGTTTTTGTTTTATGCAGTGCTTTAATATTTATGCCTATTTATTTATGTTATTCATATTATTATTTTCTTTTGGTGCCACTTGAGTTCTGCTGGCTATATTTGATTTTCTTTTCAGAATAAATATTCGAACATATAGCTGAACTCGCCTATGGAAGCAACCTCAGTTGCTCTAGGAATTTCGATATCTTCAGTTGAACACTTGCGCGAACTTAAGTGTGAGGAACATCTCACCCCTACCAAAGCTTAAGTGTGAGGAAGGATACCTTCCTCAATCTACAATACAAGGGGAGTTTCAATTCTTCCTTTATTATATTGCTGTTCAACCTGTATGAGTTTAATCCTTTATGAGTCTGTCATAATTTGGAAGGTCATTTTCTTGATTTTAATTCTGAACAATGAGGACATTGCTCCTCTTAAGTGTGAGGAAGGAGAGACCTTTCCTTGAAAATATGACAGTAGTTCGATAATGCCACACTCACTTTTTGCTACTCTAAACTGCCTAAAATTAAAAAAAAATTGATAAAAATGAGATAAAATAATTGTAGAAGTGTCTGAAATTATGTCAGGTGACAACTGAAAGATAGTTTTATTTTAAGAAGTTTGTATAAAATTATTTTCCATCAAAATACTCTATTTTTACTCAAAATATGATAGATCTGCTAACTGTAAAAACCAATTTAGTTTAGCTTGGGATTATGGAAATGTGTGGAAAGTCAAGGAAAGAAAAGGATAAAGACAAGGTACTCCACTGTTTATGAATTTTTCTAACCAAAAACAGGCCTCGTCTATCCGGTTATTAAGTTCTTTGGGGTGCTTTAACACCTATCTACCTAAGGTCAGACCTTAGACCTGGGATAGAAGACCCAACACCGCTACAAGGATAGAGAGAAAAGTCTGGGGTACAGAAAATAATGCAATTAAAAAAAATGTATGTTTTGTATATACAATCTTCGCATTAAAAAAAAAAGATGTAAATAATAAATTGCAATTTATATTTATAAACATGAGTACGTGGTGTTGAAAGGTATTGCGGAATAAGGCATTACTTCACACCCCTTGTCATCCCGGGATAGAGAATTGAAATTGGTTGAAAATCCCAGGTTAATCTAACTTGTTTTCTGCAGTCTAGTTTTTCTACGCTTTTATTAAATTGTTCTTCTTCACTGTTTATAAAAACCTACTTCTAGGAGCAGAATTATTCTTTCAATTGTCACTTTGTCTAAATTCCCTTCTACACTTATTTAATCTTGTTTTATTATTATGGCTTAGAGATAATTATATTCCTTATTTGCTTGAGGACAAGCAAAAGTCAAGTGTGAGGAAGTTTGATAAGTGCAAAACATATAGACTTATTAAGGTTTAATCACCTTATAATTTGCAGCATTTTTAGTAATGTTTTTCACTTATCTTGGGTTTTTCCTATATTTATGTTGTTATATTAAAATGATGTATTATATGTGTTAAAATATAGGAAAAATACCAATTAAAGACTTATATTATAAGGGATTACAAATGACACGCGAGAAGCACACGGAAGAAGGCGTGTCCGCCTCTGTACCACCTCATATTAGGCGGACAACACTGAGAGGCAACCGCCTTATAATAGGCAGACAACACATAGAGGCAACCGCCTCAATATAGGCAGACGTGACCATGAAGAACCACCCAAGTACCACCTCATTATAGGCGGACATGAGTAACATACAACCACCTATTAACATGCGGACAAGAGAGGAGAATGTACGTGAGAGAAGACCGCCCCATATGTAGCGGACGCGTGTAAATGTCCAGGAAATCAACGGGTTATCTTCTTCGCCGACTCGCTCTGCAACTTGATTCCGCCATATCCATTAGCAGTCGGCGCCTACCAGAAATCACTCACGCGTTTTGTCTTGTCCCCTGCAATCAGTGAGCTGCAATCAATGAGCTACAACTCTGCCTCTCTTCGCTTCCTCTATATAAGCCACGCTCCATTTACCTTCTCGAGTGTCCTTCCAGAGGTTCCGTCCATGGTTCCTCCTGGAGTTCCAATTCACACCATCAATCCATCTTCGTACCACTACACTTTCACTCACTCGTTCATTTCACTTCTAACCTTCCGCTTCTTCATTTGTTTTCTTTACATCTCATTATTCTCACCTCTAGTCTCACGTATTTAAATAGAAGATCAAACTATTTAATATGTTAGGCTAGTTTACGTATGCTCTGGGAATAATTATTATGTATCTGTATTAATTATGCAATATGTTTTACTGGTTTTAATTTTAATGAAGTTTGTTACGCTTAAAGGTTTTCTCGCATCTTTTTAATAAATGTCATGAGTTTATTAAATTGCTTTACTAAGTCTATTTTGATCAGACCAGGTGATAAATAGATAGGTTAATTAAGCCGTAAAACTGGAGAAAGCTTATTATGATTTAATGAGTTAGTATTTTCAAGTTGCAAGAATAAAATCCTCATACTCCTCTGTCGTCCACCAGTGGGTGCTTGAGTTTTCATCGGACCTTGCACAACTGGAACGAGTTCTTATGAGGCTATGATTTAGTCCTTAAGAATAAAACATGATCTTGCCAAACAATTATAATTAAACATACCTAGCATAAAAGAGCAACATATTAATCTAACCGGAGTCCCGTTATTTATTCTGTTAACTTAGTTTATTTAATCTTTCCTTTTTATTTATAAAAACAAGTCAATTAATCCCCCCTTTTTTGTGACACGCTTAAGGTACTATATATGTACATTTTCCCACGGTTCGCTATCCAGTCGCTTACATTTCACTATACTACCACGACCGGGATTTTTGTTTGCAGCCCGACGTTTATTTGAGTTTTGAATTTCTTTTCTTTTATTTTTTACACCAGTTTACACTCCTATTACACGTCTGCAACCCTAACCTCAAGGGGTAGTTAAAAGGAGGTTCTGAAACTCCTATGCGAACATCATTTATCCTATCTCTGACAGTCCATGGTAAGCCCTGTACAAGTTGTCCCCCGAAGAAGGGGGCATCTAGGCAGTTTGTGAAGATAAGGAGTCTATCCCTCAAAGAAATATCACAGGTTGGCGCATGTGTATCGCTATCGGCGCTTAACTTGGCAACCAGGAATTCATTTCCCTCTCCCCTTTATCGATCAGATTTGGAGAGCGACTAGCAGGGCAGAGTACTATCTGCTTTTAGATGGGTTCTCAGGGTATTTCCAAATACCAATCGCACCAGACCAGTGATAAGACAACCTTCACTTGTCCATACGGTACCTTTGCATACAGACGAATGCCCTTCGTCATTAATGCCCCTTGCTACCTTCCAGAGATGCATGCAGCAATATTCGCGCTGATTTCATCGACACGCATAGAAGTCTTATGGATGACTTCTCGGTCTATGGCTCTAGTTTTTATAATCTTGGCACAACTTGATTTGATCCTAGGATGTTGTGAGGATTACAAATCTCGTTTTGAACTGAGAAAAATGTCATTTTAATGGTCAAGGCGGGATTGTCCTTGGGCATATATATCAGTGAAGGATAGAGGTGGATAAAGCCAGGTAGAGGTTATCGAGAAATTACATCACCCACTACTGTTAAAGACTTCTGGCGTTTTCTCGGGCATGCAGGATTCTATCGGCGGTTTATACAAGACTTCTCAAAAGTCACTAACCTTGACCGACCTGCTACAGAAGATGCCCCGTTTTCATTTGATGATAGTGTTCAGCTGCTTTCAAAACATAACACAATAACTGGCATCTGCACCTTTGTCATACCAATACCACCCTACTGTCCTCATTCCGTTTTGAGATCATGTGTGATGCAAGTGACTACGCCGTGGGGGCAGCTCTATGCCAGAAAAAAGGAAGATTCTAAGAGTGATTGCTTATGCCGCAGACACTAAACGACGCCCAGAAGACCTATACGACCACGAAAAGAGCTTCTGGCTATAGTCTTCTCCCTTGATAAGTTCAGGTTTGTACTTATGGGGAAGCAAGTCATAGTGCACACAGACCACTCCGCTCTCAAATACCTATTGCAAAACAAGAAGCCAAGCCTCGCTTATTGCGCTGGATTCTTCTACTGCAAGAGTTTGACATCAAAGTCAAGACAAGAGCGGAAAAATTAAATGTTGTCGCGGACCATCTCTCCAGATTGTTAACTCCTACGGATAGTGTGCCTATCAAAACGATTCTTCCCCGATGAGACTGTCTTTTCAATCACCAAGGTACAGGAGCCATGGTATGCGGACCTGGCCAATTATCTAGTCTCTGGAACAATACCCTATGATTATCTTACTCCCAGAAGAAGAAATTCCTTTCTGATTCGAAATTATTTCTGGGAAGATCCGATATTTGTTCCAGTCTGTGCTGATGGGTTGATTCGCCGTGTCTCCCTGAAGATGAGGTTTACAGCGTCATACATTTTTTCACTCACGGGAAGCCGGAGGTCACCATGGACCCCAAGGACCACTGCTAAGATCCTGGCCTCAGGATTTTATTGCCGACTCTTCACAAGGATGTTTACCAATTCTGCAAACAATGTGATAATTGTCAGAGAATGGGTAACACATCTAGAAGACATGAATGCCACAACAGGAATACTAGATGTGAACTCTTTGATTGTTTGGGGCATTATTTTATGGGACCGTTCCCTTCCTCACAGGGCCACCAATATGTGTTTAGTGGCGTGGATTACGTGTCGAAATGGGTAGAAGCCATACCCTGTCATCATGCTGATGCAAAGACAGTAACCAGATTCCTTAAGAAGCACATCTTTACGCGTTTTGGCGTGCCTAAATTATTATCAGTGACGGAGGATCTCACTTCTGCAACCGTTCATTTGAAGCGCTTATGGGTAAGTACGGGGTACGTCTTAAGGTAGCTCTACCTTATCATCCCCAGACAACGGCCAAGCAGAAGTTTCGAACCGTGAGTTAAAATGGATTCTCCTAGAAAACGGTTAACTCATCACGAAAGATTGGGCACTTAAGTTAGATGATGCGCTTTTGGGGTTACCGTACCGCATTCAAGACTCCATCGGGATGTCTCCTTTTAAGCTTGTTTATGGGAAATCTTGTCACCTGCCTGTAGAGCTGGAACATAAGGCATATTGGGCACTCAAGGCCCTAAACTTCGATCTAGAACCGCAGGAGAAAAGCGGAAGTTTCAACTCTCTGAACTCGAGGAGTTAAGAGATCAGGCATACCGAAGTGCGACAATATACAAGGAACGCACCAAGAAACATCATGACCAAATTATCCCCAACGCGACTTTAAGGTTGCGACGGGGTGCTGCTTTATAATTCCAGATTGAGAATATTTCCTGGAAAACTCAAGTCTCACTGGACTGGCCCATTCCAAGTTGTTGGAACCACTCCTTTTGGTGTTTACGAACTCCAGAATCAAAAAGGAGAATGCTTCAAAGTCAATGGATCCCGTCTAAAAAGGTATGCCAAATTCTTGAAAATAATAATGCTCTGTTCACCATTTCTTTCTTACAGGAATACGAAGAAGCCTCCACCCCAAAGAATCGCAGACACACCCTCTACCCATAAGTTTACAAAGTGTACAAACTTCCTAACCCAGCAGTTCAGATACCTCGCCCTTAAACTCTTCTCCAACCTAAAGCTTGGTCAAATACGTCTAGTTAGAGACGTTAAACCAGGGCAGCTTAGTGGGAGGCAACCCACTATCTATTATCTTTTGTCTTTCCTTTAATTTAATGTTGTCTTCATTTTTGTACTATATTTCCCTTTATTATGTTATAATAAAATGCAGGTTTTTACTTGAGTTCTTCTGGCTGTGTAGAATATTCTTTACAGGTTCATTTCATGACATTCCACACTGCACTCAAGTGTGGGGGAGCTCAACAGACTCTACGGAATTTGGGGAGTACACTCTTTCCTTTATTTATTGCATGCCTTGTGAATTTAATACCATCTACGCAATGAGGGCATTGCTTGAACTTAAGTGTGGGGAAGAGCCTTTTCAGGGCATTCTGTGCTTAAAATGTTTAAATCTCTCTACTTATCTTGCATTTGTTCAAAAATTAAAATTATGTACCCTGCTAATGTAGGTTGTTCTCTTTAAGAATAAATACTGTTATGAATTGTGGGATAAATGGTACAAATTTTAAAATTTTGATTACTTTTGAGGAGCATTTTATATGCGGTGTGACCAAATAATCTGCAAATGGTTGGATTTTATTGCTCAGGGTTTCTTTCTGTCTTCTCTCTTAGGGATTGCTAAGGGGTGCTTCTCTGTTAAAAAAAAAAGAGAAAGAAGAATACAAAATAATAAGGGACTTGCGAGACACCATTGGTAACCAACAAAGAGAGTTGAGTGTTCTTAAATACAAAGGCGTGATGCCTACATTTTCTCATCTCCTGTGCAAAAGCGAAACAAATGCATGAATCTATTTTTCCTTTTGTTTTCTCCTCAAATGCCCATTCTTGAGAGAAGTTGGCCATGTTAAAAGTTCTTAGAGTCACCTAAACAAAAGAAACATTGAAGTACCTTGGATCATACCCCGAAACTCTATATTTTATTTTTACCCTGAGCACACCTATGCCACCAGCAGTTGATGGATCACACTCCTCAATAAGTTAAAAAGATCATGTTTATCCTACCCTTCATATTAATATTTGTTAGTATTGAGCATTCCCTACTTACTTGGGTACGTGGTTTTGCTTGAGGACAAGCAAAAAGATATGTGTCGGGGTGAGATAAGTGTCCAAATGAGCATGATTTATAGGTGTATTTCATATATTATATTAGCACTTTTTCTTGCTCATTTCTCCACTTCGGTTAGTTTTTCCTCTAGTTTATGTTTTATTATTATCTCACAAATTATTGTTTAAACATGAGGAAAACCAAGCTGGGAGTAAAGTAGACGAAGAGACGAACGCATAGATGCAAACGGCTCAGAAAACGGAGTCCAAACGAAGAATCTAGAGCCGGTCAAAATTCGTAGAAGAAAATAAGTCAAATGTGTCCTCGTTGAACTAATGCGGACAGCTACACAACCGCGCGGACAACTACATGTGTCTGCCTCTGCGTCCGCGTGAGCCCTGGGCAGACAGATAGGCGGACAGCACACATGGAGACCGCGGGCGAGAGAGTATGAGACGTCCGCATGAAATGAGGTGGACGCCTGGGCGGACAGAGGAGCGGACAGAAAACAGACAGAGACGTCCGCATGGCTTCAGAGGCGGACGCCAACGAGGAAAACAAGCGGACGTGACTAAAAATCAACGCGCGCCAGTTTTCTTCTTCGCCCGTCGACATTGCTTCTGCCATATCCATCTACTCCGCAGCGCCTACCTTATTTTCCTCACGCGTCATCAGCTCTATCCCCTGCAATTAATGAGCAATCAATGCTCTTCCACCTCTGTCTGCAATCAATCTTCTTCTTCCTCTCTATAAAAAGCCACTGCTACTTCATCAAAAACTACTCACGCACACACACGTTCCACCTCCAAACTCAACACTCAAAATCTCTCATTCCATTTACAGAAATCTTACGTACGCTCTCCACTCTTCTTCCTCTTCATTTCTCCATTCACCATCCACACCTCTCGCATTATTATTAATATTACGTCCAACCTCTGTCTGAATTATTACCAATTAATATGTCAGGCTAAGAAGGATTTACTCTGGGCGAGGGTTTAATTATGGTTTGTTTAGTTGTGTAATCTATATTTCTACCGGTTAAAATAAATTCAGCTTGTTACGATTAAAGTTTTGTTTCTCTCCCTTTTTAATAAATTTCATCGATTTATTAAAAAGCCTTACTAAATCTGTTTTTAATCTGATCGGTGACGAACAAACAGGTTAATTAAGCCGTAAAACTGTAGGAACTTATTTTCATCGTTTAAGTTAGTACAAGTTGCAAGAATAAAATTCCTCACACTCCTCTGCCGTTTACACGCATTTTGCTTGAGTTTTCATCGGACCCTGCATTTTCAGGTAAACGAGTTCTTATGAGTTTTCATCGGACCTTAAGATAATAACAGGAATCTTGCCAAATTATTTTATTAAACCGGTAGAGATAGCACAATTAATCAGATCATATTAACCTGAACCCGGAGTTCCGTTTAATTTAACTTCAATTCACTAAATTAATCTGTTATTTACTTTTCAAAAACAAGTCAATTAACTCCTCCCTTTTTGTGACACGCTTAGGTACTATATAATTCACCTTAGTCCCATGGTTCGATATCCGATCGCTTACACTTTACTATACTACCACGACCGGATTTTTTGCAGCCCGACATTTATTTTGAGTTTTAATTTCTTTTCTTTTATTTTAATTTCACCAGTTCTAACCACTCACGATTACACGTCTGCACCTATCGTATGGCTCCAGCAGAAATGACAGAGCTCAAGGAGCAGCTGAGAGACTTACTCGACAAGGGGTTCATCCGCCCTAGCGTTTCACCATGGGGAGCGCCGGTCCTCTTCGTGAAGAAGAAGGACGGTAGCCTTCGCCTGTGTATTGACTATCGAGAGCTGAATGCAGTTACGGTGAAGAACTGTTACCCTTTACCACGCATCGACGATCTATTTGATCAGTTGAGGGGAGCATCAGTATTCTCCAAGATAGATCTACGATCCGGATACCATCAGATTGCCATCCGTGACAGTGATATCGAGAAGACAGCATTCAGAACTAGGTATGGACATTATGAGTTTACAGTTATGCCGTTTGGGTTATCCAATGCACCAGCTAAGTTCATGGACTTAATGAACCGCTTGTTCCAAGATCAGTTGGACAAGTAAGTGGTAGTCTTCATCGACGATATTCTTGTGTACTCGAAATCGAGAGGTGAGCACGAAAGCCACCTGAGAAGTGTGTTGCAAACATTGAGAAAGAATCAGTTGTATGCGAAATTTTCAAAGTGTGAGTTTTGGTTGAACCAAGTATCCTTTCTTGGTCATGTGATTTCTGAGGCCGGGATCACCGTTGATCCGGCAAAGATTGATGCAGTGCGCACCTGGCCTAGGCCGAAGACAGTTACCGATATCAGGAGCTTCCTCGGTCTGGCAGGTTATTATAGGAGGTTTGGGAAGGACTTCTCCAGTGTCTCGAAGCCGATGACTTCCTTGATGAAAAAGGATGCACCATTCGAGTGGACAGTCTACTGTGAGAGTTCTTTTCAGAGTCTCAAGGATGCTCTGACATCTGCACCGGTCCTGACTTTACCAGACGGTCCAGATGGTTTTGAGGTCTATTGCGACGCATCAGGCAAAGGTATGGGTTGTGTGTTGATGCAACACGGGAAGGTCGTAGCATACGCCTCCCGACAGCTGAAGAAGCATGAAGAGAACTACCCTACCCACGACTTAGAATTGGGGGCCATTGTCTTCGCACTGAAGATATGGCGACATCACTTGTATGGGGTAAGTGTGACGATTTATTCTGACCATAAGAGTTTAAAGTACTTGTTCACTCAGAAGGAGTTGAACATGAGACAAAGAAGGAGGGTTGAATTTGTAAACGACTACGACATTAATCTGCAATATAAGGAAGGTAAGGCAAATGTGGTAGCTGACGCACTGAGTCGCCGAGCACACTCTCTCCATTCGCTAGTCTCTCATTCTAGCTTGGTTGAAGAGGTGCGGAGTGCTCAGATGACGGATCAGAATATGATGGAGATTAGACAGAAGCTTATTGATGGCACATTCGAGGGTCAGAAGTACGACTTCAGACTCCACGATGATGACCTAATTAGGCTTAATGGCCGACTGTGTATACCGAGGAGTAGCGCCGAGTTGAAGGAGCGCATATTGAGTGAATCCCATTGTTCTACTACTTCGATTCACCCCGGAGCTTCAAAGATGTATAAGGGTATGAAACGATATTTTTGGTGGACTGGAATGAAAAAGGATGTAAATGACTATGTGTTGAGGTGTCTCACTTGTCAGAAGGTCAAGTTTGAGCACCGACGGCCTGGTGGTATGGTACAGCCAATGCCAGTGCCTGAGTGGAAGTTCCATGATATTTCTATGGACTTCGTAGTAGGGCTTCCGCCTACAAGGGGAGGTCTGAATATGATTTGGGTTGTTGTTGACCGACTGACCAAGGTGGCCCGATTCACTCCGATGAATGACACCTGGAAAGTGGCAAAACTAGCAGAGCTCTTTGATAGAGAGATCGTTCGGCACCATGGGGTACCGAAAACGATTGTATCTGACAGAGATACCAGATTCTTATCGAGGTATTGGAAGTCTACACAAGAAGCATTGGGTACCGAACTGAAATTGAGTACAGCGTTTCACCCACAGACAGATGGTCAGAGTGAGCGCACCATCCAAACACTTGAGGATATGTTACGTGCATGTGCACTTGACTTTCAGACCAGCTGGATTGACAAGTTACATCTGATCGAGTTTAGCTACAACAACAGTTACCATGCTTCGATCAAGATGTCTCCCTTCTAGGCCTTGTACGGTAGACCATGCCGCACGCCATTATGCTGGGATGAGTCGAGTGAGACGGTCATTATAGGACCAGAGTATCTGGAGCAAGTTCAGGCAGAAGTTCGCCAGATCTGGGCTAACATGAAGGCAGCTCAGGATAGACAGAAGTCGTACGCAGATGTGCGCAGACGTGACCTGGAGTTCGCCGTGGGCGATCAGGTATTTCTTAGAGTATCCCCCTTGAAGGGAGTATTCCGTTTTGGCCAGAAAGGTAAGTTGAGCCCAAAATATGTGGGGCCTTATGTTGTGACGGAGCGGATCGGCCCGGTAGCTTATAGACTTGATTTACCCGCCGAGCTGGGCAAGGTACATGATGTATTTCATGTGTCCCAGTTGAAGAAATATATGTCTCATCCGTCTCATGTACTTCAGCCCGAAAGGCTAACTTTAGAGCCGACCATGCGATCAGTGGAGACTCCGGTACAGATTCTGGATACTAAGACTCGAGACACTCGCCATAAGTCTATGAGACTGGTGAAGGTTCTCTGGTCTAACCAGGACGTTGAGGAGGCCACTTGGGAGCTGGAAGATAAGATGAAGGCGAAGTACCCATCATTGTTTACTTCTTAGTGTTTGTATGTATAGGGTACGGGGCGTACCCCTATTTAAGGGGGGTAGAGCCGTTTCGGTTATGTGTGTACGACATGTATTTGGATACATTGTCTGTGTTGTGTTGTTATGTTGTTACCCTGTTATGTTACAGACCGCTGAGTCTGAATGATGTTGTGATGTTTTGTTGTTTGGACCTTGTGTCCGATGTAATGTAAAGATGTTGTTATGGAAGTGTTGTTGATATGTGTTCCCGTGTTCTAATATTTAGGATATGTGGAAGTGTGAACTTTGGGGACAAAGTTCTTTTAAGAGGGGTAGATTGAAATACCCCAAACCTAGTTATGTTGTTTAAACACCTAAATATGGTATATTAAGACTAAAAAGAGTCTTAGGAGCATTAGTAAACAATTTAAACCATAGAAAACACAAAATGTGCTTTAAGGTCAATAAGAGCCAAAATGTGCTCTAAGCTTGGGATAAGCTTGGTTAAGACCTAATGAACTTACCAAGACCTTATTTATATACTAATGAACATATTAAACCAATTATCAAAGAAAACCAAGCTTGAAAACAAGTTAAAACACAAAATGTGCTTTAAGGAGTCTTAAAGCACATTTTTGAAAAATTGTCTTGTAAATGAGTTTTGAATGGCTAAATGTCCATCATTACTCTTTAATTAACATGTTTACTATATAGTATCACATTTGGAAGTCTATATCAATGAGAAATCAAAAATTTCACTTCTATGTGCCTTGTTTTTATGAATAGTGACTTTTATAAGCTAGTTTGTAACATATGTTATTATAAGTAATTAAATTGACAAATAAAGACTAAAATACCCCTAAGTACTATTGGGGTCCAGTTTTTAAGGTGTGGTGACTCACCACCCTTGTTAACATGTTAAGTAAATAAAAGATGACTATTTAGTTACTATTTACTTTATTAAGTACAAATATCTTCTAAAAGCAAGACTTATCTCATTCTCTCTTTCCTTCCTTCATTTCCCACCGTCTCCAACACTTCACCTTCTCCATTCTTGCTCTCTCTCTCACGGTAATACACCACCACCATCAAAACTCCATCTTTGACCTCTTGTTATTTCTAGTTCACTTAACCAAATCAAAAACAAACACCACCATTCTCTTAGTCTCATCAAGCTCTTCATTCCTATCTTCTCAAAACTTCAAGACCACCATTTCGGTGCCATGGAGTTCCACCATTGAAGGAGCTTGATCTTATATTTCTACATATTATTGTTCTCCTTTGCTTCTAGGTAAGGAATTTCAAATAAAAACTTCATTTCCTCCATGTTTTGTTGTTGACCGAAAATGCCCATTGAAGGTGCTCTTTATATGGCTTTGTTCTAGCTTCATTCCAACCTTTCAAGGACTAGGTGGAGTCCTCTCTTGATAGATATTCAAACTCTCTTCAAGTGCTAAGGTAAAACAACTATCTTAATGTTTTTGGAAACAATGTGAAACTAGGGTTTACAATGATTTTAAGCTTGGAGCTTGTATACTCATTACATTGCTTATATATTGTTTAGTAGTTGACTTGGAATCAAATACCTAGCCGATTTTAAACAAGGAAACAAGAAAGAAGTTTGTGTGAAAAGAGGTAAATATGCTAACCTAATGTAGTTTAATGCCTTAGGACAAATGAGCTTATAATGCTTGTCAAAACTACCTAAAGAGCAAATGGTAAATGACTTAGTGAGATGTTCTCAAGGAAACTAGTAAAAGGACATATGTGTTGTTGTATGTAATTGCAGGTTAAAGGCATATATATTGTGGAAATTCAGTGTTTAAGAGTTATGCACTTTAAGGGCCTAAGAGCCATGCATTTTAAGGGCCTAAGTGCCATGCAATTTAAATTATGCACTATATTGTGATGTAGTGTAAATTTGGTGAAACTTTGTGTGTGAGAGTGTTCTTGGTGAATTTAGGTGTTCTTGTGTGCTTAATGGAGAAAACAATGTGTTTTGGTTTAGTAATGTTCTAGGAGAACCTATGTCAAAATTTAGGTAAGAAGCAAGAAGTTCTAAGTGTTTACATAAGGTTTGGTGAACTAGAAATGTTGGAAATGCTTAAGTATTTTACAAGAGGAGAAATAATGTCTTAAGGTGTTCTAGGTAAACAAAGGGACTTAGACATCAACTAGGGTTTAAGTGGGTAAGAAATGATGCTTGGGAGATGATGTTAAAATGAGGAGAAAGCATTTTGGGATAGTAGTTATCATAGGTATGAAACACCACTTGGAAAACTAAGGAGGAAATAACATAAGTGTTAGGAATTTCGGTATGAAATGAGTAAGTGTTTAAGGTGATAGATAATGAGTTTCATGGATGTTGTATGTGGATATAAGTGTACCAAATGATGTTAGAAAACATTAGGAGGCCTAGGAGAAGTTTGGAGTTGAATGGGCAATGGAAAATAAGGGTCTGGAGCAGACCGACCTTGCGACCGAACTTGCCAAGGTCGGTCGAGCCCAGTTTACCCTGCGAGAATTGGTTTCTGGAATGGACCGACCTTCGGGACCGGACTTGCAAGGTTGGTCGGGCTTGTATTTTGTGTACGAATTAAGTTTCTGGAATCGACCGAACATGGGACCGGACTTGGCAAGTTCGGTCGGGCCTGAATTTTCAAAGGGAAGAAACTCTCGGGAATGGACCGAACATGCGACCGAACTTACAAGGTCGGTCGGAGTAGAAAATTTCGACGGTAATATGTTCTGGAATGGACCAACCTTGTGGAAGGTCAATCGGTAAGGTCGGTCAGACCTAAACTTGTAAAAAAAAAAACAAGAATGGTTTAAGTAATAAACCCTAGGGGGTATAATGTAGGTAATCAAGTATAAGTTAAGACATTAAAACATGTCATATAATCATGTTAAACATTTAGTAAATTTGAGGTTAAATAAATTAATTAACCGGCGTTATTAATCATGTATAGGAGTGACCTACGGTGGAAACAAATCGAAGCAAGGACCAAGGTATGGTTTTCTTGTAGTCTGTTGCCTACCGGTTTACACCGGCTTGTGTGTTGTATGTTTTTTGTGTGTTTATGACCTTGTAAGATTAAACCATGTAAAAAGTTTACAGTTGTTAAATATTATTATGTTGTTAAGTATGACTCTCTCTTCCCTTGTGTGTGACTAACAAGTCTGACCTATTATTGTGAATTGTGTATTGAGTTCAATAATGAACTGCTAACAAGTGCTAACGGGGGAAGTGAGGAGTCCGGACTGTTCTGGCCACGCGTGTGAGTATGGGAGTCGATGTCATAACCGGTTCGATTCTCTTTGTATGTTATGGTTGTTTTCCAATTTGGTTTCCAACCTTCCCTTTAGCTTAACCAAGGCTATTTTACTGACTCACGTCGGGCCACAGGGGCAACTATGTGTTATTTCGGTGTGCTTGGATCACTATATCCGAGGCACCTTGTGTTAAGTTATCCGTTCAATCTAACAGGACGGTAACGAGTTATGTAACGAGCTTAGCATGAGCATGGCAACATTCTCTAGGCTCTCTATGGGGACTAACTGTGTTGGTTCTCTTCTTAAAGGAATTGTTCTTGTGTGATGTGTGTGATGTTGTGTACAATACTCATGTTATGATATATGTATAAGTTGTGTGTTTTAAAATGAATGCCATGTCACCATGACAATTAGTTGCGCGTATCCCGGTAGCCGATGGGCTGCGCGTTAACCATACCAGCCAAGGGTTGCTGACCCCCTCGGGGGCTCCATATTTCTTTTACTGTAGGATGAGGATCGAAGAAGCGGAATGGCTTTAGGTTCTAGGATGCAGGTTTACTTTTGATTACTTTTGGATGTTGGGCCCGGGAAGCGCCTGTGCTCCCGTGGCGTTATATATTTTGGTTGTGAGCAGTTTACAGTGAAGGATGTAAGTAAATACTCGGTATTGTGTTCTTGTATAAATGGTTATTAGTTCTATGCTCGGGAGTCTGATCATCAGAACCGATACACTTGTATTTATTCAGCCTTGTTAACCACGTGGGTGGTTGACGGCGTTGTAGCACCAATCGTTTAGTTACTGTTTAGTTGTTTAAATTCCACTGCGATTTCAAGTAATGTTATGTGCGTAGTAGGGGTGTTACAAATACTTTGGAAGGTCATATCATATACCTACAATGTAGTGCAATGTAGTAAACACAATCACGTTTCATTTCAAATAGTGCAATGTAGTGCACATAATCTTTCCATTGTAGTGTAACGAAGTACACATCAATAAGTAAAATACACGGTGCAATCAAATATAGTGTTACACAAGAACACATACAAGACAAAGTGCACACTAAACTCACAAATGAAAAGGCTCTCCTCCCTCCCCCAACTCCTCTCCGCTCCCCCCCCCCCAAAAAAAGAAGGGTACGCCCCCGTACCCTTGACTAAAGTGTCTAGTCGGTAAATAATGAGGGAAACTTCGCTCGCATATCAGCTTCTAGCTCCCATGTGGCCTCCTCAACCTCATGGTTCGACCAAAGAACCTTTACGAGGCTCACAGACTTGTTTCGAGTCTCTCGTGTCTTTCTATCTAAGATTTGTTGTGGTGTTTCCACGTACCGCATTGTTGGTTCTAATGATAGTGTCTCTGGTTGTAGAACATGAGAAGGATGAGGCATGTATTTCTTAAGCTGAGACACGTGAAAAACGTTATGTACCTTGCCCAATTCTGCTGGTAAATCAAGTCGATATGCCACAAGACCCACCCGCTCTGTGATAGCGTAGGGTCCTACAAACTTCGGGCTTAGCTTGCCCTTCTGTCCAAATCTGAATACACCCTTCATGGGTGATACTCGTAGAAATACCTGGTCGCCAACTACGAACTCAAGGTCTCGTCGTCTCTCATCAGCATACGATTTTTGTCTGTCTTGTGCTGCTTTCATATTATTTCTGATTTGTTGTACTTTTGCTTGAACTTGCTCCAAGTACTCAGGCCCAATGATGACGGTCTCACTAGACTCGTCCCAGTATAATGGTGTGCGGCATGGTCTGCCATATAGTGCTTGAAAAGGTGACATCTGTATAGAGGTGTGATAACTATTATTGTATGCAAATTCAATGAGATGTAATCTATCTATCCAGCTACCCTGAAAGTACAAGGAACATGCTCGTAGCATGTCCTCTAAGGTCTGAATAGTCCTCTCTGGCTGGCCATCTGTCTGAGGATGGAACGCTGTGCTAAGCTTCAATTCAGTTCCAAGTGCTTCGCGAGTAGCTCACCAATATCGTGAGAGAAATCTTGTATCTCGATCTAAAACAATAGTCTTTGGTATTCCATGATGTCTGATAATCTCTTTCTCAAATAGTTCTGCCAACTTTAGCACCTTCCAAGTGTCTTTCATCGGAATAAATCTAGCAACTTTAGTCAGTCGATCAACAACAACCCATATCATATTTAGTCCTCCTCTCGTAGGTGGTAGTCCCACCACGAAGTCCATAGAGATATCATAAAACTTCCATTCAGGAACTGGCATAGACTGTACCATACCTCCTGGTCGTCTATGTTCGAATTTCACTTTATGACAAGTGAGACATCGAATCACATATTCTGTCATGTCACCCTTCATACCACTCCACCAGAAATACCTCTTTAGATCTTTGTACATCTTAGAAGCTCCTGGATGGACAGATGTGGAAGAAGTGTGGGACTCTCGAAGAATATGCTCTTTTATATCTGTGTTGTCTCTGGGAATACATAATCTGCCCCTTAATCTGATCAGCCCATCATCATGTAACTAAAACTCATACTTCCCTCCTTCAAATGTACCGTCAGACAACTTCTGACTAATCTCCATCATTCGTTGATCATTCTGCTGTGCGCAACGTATGTCGTCTATAAGACTCGAGCTAGCCACAATGGCATTTAGGGAATGTGCTCGTCGACTCAATGCGTCTGCTACCACATTAGCTTTTCCCTCTTTGTACTGTAAATCAATGTCGTAGTCCTTGAGAAATTCAACCCATCTCCTTTATCTCATGTTTAACTCCTTCTGGGTGAATACATATTTCAAACTTTTGTGGTCCGAGTATACGGTCATCTGGACACCATACAGGTAGTGGCGCCAGAGCTTCAATGCAAAAATAATTGCTCCAAGCTCCAAGTCATGTGTGGGATAGTTTTCCTCATGTTTCTTCAACTGTCGGAAAGCGTAGGCGACTACCTTCCCATTCTGCATGAGTACACACCCTAATCCCCTGCCTGATGCATCACAGTAAACTTCATAACCCTCTGTGCCTTCAGGTATAGTCAAAACAGGTGCTGATGTCAAAGCATCCTTCAAATACTGGAATGAGGTCTCACATTCTGTAGTCCATGTGAATGGTGCGTCCTTTTTCATTAAACTTGTCATAGGTTTTGCTATTTTAGAGAAATCTCTGACAAACCTTCTGTAGTAGCCTGCTAACCCAAGGAAACTCCTGATATCAGTCACTGTCTTTGGCCTAGGCCAGGTGCGAACTGCTTCTATTTTTGCTGGATCCACTGCGATCCCAGCGTCTGAGATAACATGTCCTAGAAAGGAAACTCTGTCTAACCAAAACTCACACTTGGAGAACTTAGCATAAAGCTGGTTCTCCGTTAAGATCTCGAGTACATGTCGGAGGTGACTCTCATGCTCTTCCTTAGACTTTGAATAAATTAGGATGTCATCGATGAAGACAACTACGGTCTTGTCTAGCTGCTCTCTAAATAGTCGGTTCATTAAATCCATGAAGACTGCTGGTGCGTTTGACAAGCCAAAAGGCATAACTGTAAACTCATAGTGGCCATAACGTGTTCTGAAAGCTGTTTTTTCTCTGTCTTGCTCCCTAATAGGTATCTGATGGTAGCCTGATCTCAAATCGATCTTTGAAAATACCTTTGCTCCTCTTAACTGATCAAACAGATCATCAATTCGTGGTAGTGGATATTTGTACTTCACTGATACTGCATTAAGCTCTCTGTAGTCGATACATAACCGAAGGCTTCCATCCTTCTTCTTCACAAAAAGCACTGGTGCTCCCCAAGGAGATACGCTAGTTCGTATGTATCCCTTGTCTAATAAATCATTCAGCTGTTCCTTCAACTCAGCCATCTCTGCTGGTGCCATACGGTACGGTGCCTTAGCTATAGGACCGGTACCTGGTAGTAATTCAATGGTGAAATACCCTGTAATTAAAAACAGTGATTAATTAGGCTAATTATTTTTTTAAAAAGCTTAATTACACTAAAATAAATACTAGGGAACAAATCCCGAAGAAAACGGACCTTTAAAATGGGTTAAAAGCATAAACGAACCTTAAAGCGCGTTTTTCGAGGAAACCGGGAAAACGTGACTTTAAGCGGGTCAAATAGGCTCGTAACAATTTTGGTCAACTAAATAGTCACTAATAAATATTAGTGAAGCTTTGGAACCAATAAAATTAATTAAACGAGAAAATTCCAGAAAACGGGTACTGGTTGGTGAAAACTGTAACAACCGGTAAGTTGTGGGGTGAGAATGCGAATAAACAAACTTAGTGTGTCCACTTTTGTAAATAAAAGTCAAAAATCTGTAGAGGGGCATGTATATGGCAGATTGGGCCCTCCCCCACTCTCACTCTCTTTATTATTTGTAACTCACAAGAAGACAAAGAAATAAAAGAAGAAAAAGGAGACTCTCTCTCCTATTCTCCCATCTCCCTCACGTGTTCCCCTCCATCCTTATTCTCTCTCTCTCTATTCTTCTTCTACCTTGCGATTCCATGGAGAAAGAAGAGAGCTCACAAAACTCCTCACTTCTCTCCTCTCTTTGACCACTCAAATCTCCTCCAAACTCGACAAAAATTATACTGTTGTAATCCCCTTGCAAAGGAGAACCTTTTCACCCTTTCAAAAACCTCAACCTCCACTTTTGATTTTATGGGTGTTCACCATTTGGAGATTTGAAGCCACCATTAGAAGCACCTTCACCTCCTCTTCATCTTGAGGTAAAAAGAAGTTCGAAAATCCATTGTTTCTAGCTCTCATTGGCATTTTAAGAATTCCCATGTTTTGAACTCTTGGCTCTTTGTTGCTTCAGCCGATTTTGGCTCCTTCTTGGGCTAGAAATATTGTTCTCTTACTAAGCAAGAACTTCATCTACTCATTGGAAGGTAACATTCTTGCCTAAACCCTAAAACTTGAATTCTAGGGTTAGTATAAAATGAAATGCTAAATGGTGTTGTGTATGTGTTATGTGCTGTAGCACTTGTGTGTGTGTGAATCTCATTGGGACCGAGAACAAAGGAGAAGAAAGGAAGAGGAAGGAAAAGAAAGAAAGAAAAAAAAACTAACAAGTCAAGGTAATGCCCTTACCTTGGGTTAGTTTGTGTATGTGGTATTGTAACAGTTTTTGAGTAAGTAAAATGATTAATGGATTGAGTAATGAGTAGTGGTAATGTAGTAATGTATTGGAGAAAAGAATGTAACAGTTTTTGAAGTTTTAAATGATGTTTAAAACTTGGGAAAACCTTGGGTAGTGAATGTGTATGTGTGCAGGATTTTATGGATGTTGTAGTAGTATTGAAATGGGTATAATGAGTATTGTGTAACAGGTTGTGGGAATGTGAGATTGTGAACTGAAATAGTGTGTGAGCAAAGTAAGAATTATAGGGGAGACTATGTCAAATTTTGTGTAGAAATGAGAGGACTTAGCTTGTGTAAAAAGAGGAAATAGTTAGAGAGTTTTAATGGAGTGCTTTAGTAGTTGTAACAGATTGGGAATGAGTTTGTAAATGGAAGGAAACTAGAGTGTAAGATAATGCATTTTGGATGCTAGGAGTAGCATTAGTAGAAGGAGTATTGAAGTGTAAGAGTTGAGGTAAAAATCTGTAGCATAGAAAGAAGAAACAAAATCTGTAGCATAAGTGTGAGGGAACTAGTATAAGTGTTGAAAAGGTATTGAGGAAAATGTGTAAGTAAATGTAAGGATTGAGTAGCGAGTTTGGTGGATGAATTAAGGTGATTTAGAGTGTCTAAATAGTACTAAAACATGTTAGGATCCATGTAGGAAGAGTGGGGAAACAATGGGTGAAATTGGGGAAAGAAAAATAAATCTGTAGCAATGTTCTGGAACCATCCGACCCAGCGTCTGGATCGGACGTGGGTCGGACATGGCTTAAATAACGAGAAGCAAACTTTCTGGAACCGTCCGACCCAGAGCCGTGAGTCGGACGTGGGTCGGACGGGCCTTGATAATCGACAAGAAATCTTTCTGGAATGGTCCGACCCAGGGCCGTGAGTCGGACGTGGGTCGGACGGGCGAAAATTTTCTCCATCGAAGTTTCTGACTTTGTCCGACCCAGAGGTTGGGTCGGACGTGGGTCGGACATGACCTGGATGACAAATCGAAGCTTTCTGGGATGGTCCGACCCAGAGGGTATGGGTCGGACGGAATAGTGCTGGGTCGGACGGGAGTAATTTCAGAGGACGAAAACCTACTGGAATGGTCCGACCCAGGGTTGGGTCGGACGGTGGGTCGGACGGCCCAAACACTTACAAAAAAAAATGTTTTAATTATATGACCATAGTAATCATATATACATATATATGCCTATATACCTATATGCATATATATGTAGTAATACACCATTGATGAAGTAATAATGGTAAGGAAGTAAGTAAGTTTGTAAGAAAACAAGTTTATGAAGTAGTAAAGGAAAGAATGGTTTATAACCAAGTAAGAAAGTAATGGAGTAGTAAGTATACATTGAAAATATCAATGAAGGAGTAAGTAGATCAATAATAGATCATTGATCATACTACTTCATGTATGTATAGGAATCCCATAGTTGAGCTCCAAGGGAACCGGTAGTACCCTACGACGGTGAATGGTATGATTTCCTCATGCCCTGTATCCTAACTTGGTTACCCCGATTTGTGTGCTTATGTGATCACCAACAAGATAAATGCATGAATCGGATTTATATTGCACTTATATGTGTTTGAACTATATTGTTCTTGTTTATGCTCTTGAACATTTAGTTTGTATAATTCATGAAATGAATGAATGGAAATGGAGTGTATGTGTAAGTATGAGTACTTGTGTATGTATGTATGTATGGAAGTAAGTATGGACTTCTACTAATTCCTAACAACCGAACTCCTAACATGAGCAATGAGTAAAATGGAATGAGTAGAAGCCCGATATAGTTTCGGCCACGCGTGAGGATAAGGAACCACAAGAGGTTGGAACCGAATCCTGGCTATGATCTTTTCCTTGGACCAATTCCCTTTGTATGGGTAGCATCCTGGATTAGTGGGCCACCCTAAAGCCCGGTGGTGGGAAGTAGTATTCCCTGCCCGGAGGTCATACCGACTTAACTGGAAGTAAAGTATGTAAGAAGTATGTATTGTATTTGTATTGGTCTTGACTATCGTAAGTCATTGACCCGGAGTAAAAGTATTGAACACCCGATTAACCCGGGTGTGTAATAAGGCTAACAAGACCTTGTATGTATTGGAGAATTGTATCTCCGTGATGCGGTGAGTATGGTAAGTATGAATGAATGACTAGTATTGTATTCTTTGTATGCATTGTATTTATGTATGCTTGGTAAAATGAATGTATTGCATTGTATTGTATAAAGCATGTATGTATGTATGAATGAAACGAACCGCATGTACTCAACCAAATAGTTGGCGTACCCTCGCTAGTACGCGGGGTATGCGGTTATCATATGCAGCGTAAGCTGACCCCTTAGGGGGAATGTTTTTACTCCACAGGTACCCGCGAGGCGTGAAGGTAGAGTAAGGGCAGCATGTAATTCTTTTTGGAGTAGTTAGTAGGAATGGGAATAGTGTACCGAGTTGTACACGGCTAGAGCTTTTGGGTAGCCAGTGTACCATGTGGTACACCTTTTTGGGATATTGAATTCTTGATTGGATAGGAAGGAGTAGTTGTATAAACTCATCATTTTTGGGAAGTAGACATGGAATGTAATTCATATATTTGGTATACTCGGTAATCAAATGTAATTAAGTAATTGGTATTGTAAAGTAAGTAGTATGTATGTATTCATTCTAATCGTCAGACCGATACGGTAAGTAGTAGTAGCCTTGTTAACCCCTGATGGTTAACGGCATTGTATCACCCGCCGGGAGTAGGTAAGTATTCCGCTGCGAGTAAGGTAATTATGGGAAGGATCAGAGGATAATGGAAGGATTAGCGGTTGGGGTGTTACAAATGGAGAACTCTACCTCTCTGGTTGGCGGTAAGCCTAGAAGTTCCTTTGGGAAAATATCTGGAAATTCTGACACCACTGGCATATCTGGATCAAAATCCGGGTCGTGCTCTACATCCTGAACATAGCATAAATATACTTCCTTCTGCTTCCTGACTTGCTTGTACATGGACATAGCAGATATCACTTTTATTGATGGTGCTCTAGGGCTCTAGCGGTAAGATACTGTCACTCCTGATGGGCTCTTAAGTAATAGTATGTGCTCTGCACAAAGAATGCGGCCTCTGTGCCGCCCCAACCAGTCCATTCCAGCTATAACGTCGAATCCTAGACCTCTGAACTCAATAAGGTCAATGGGAAATTCCTCCTCCTTAATACAGATAGTGGCTCCTCTATAAAGCCGAGTGCAACTGACCTTCTCCTTAGACGGGAGTGCCACCTTAAAATCAGGTAACTCTACAGCGTCTAGCCCCAACTTCCCCGCAAGCGAAGGTGAAACGAAAGTATGAGAGGCTCCGGAGTCGAACAGTACTAATGCAGCCACTCCATTGACAGGAAAGGTACCAGTGAGGATCGCGTCACCCTTGCTGGCCTCCTCCTCAGTAAGTATACTTAAGGCACCTTCCGTCTCCTTAGCACAACCTAGCAACAGAATTTGGGTAAGTACTTTGGCATGTGATGGAGGTCGAAAAACATTCACTTTTCATAACAATAATGCTTCATTGATGAGATGATCTTCTTTCAGATGTCCAAAAACAATTACAACACTAGTACTTTCTAAAAGTCAAACTTAATCTTCCCGGTTTCATGTGAGTGGTGTTTATTACTGTCGAAGGTGTTGTGTTTAGTTTAATCCTTTTAATTCCATGGTATAGCAACCTTGACTTTCCACCCATTACTAAAACATCTCCTGAATTCAATATGATTTTCTTTGCAAGGTCCACATGCTTCTGCTCGCCATAAAGGAACTCTGCGTCATCCCTAATTGACAAAGACAATACTGGTATCCCCTGATCGAGGGACCCTTGTGTTTCATCCTTGTCCTGATGTAGTCCTAAGCGGCCTCCTTCTTCATAGAAGTTGATGATACATAGATCAGCCCTTAGGTTAGGAACTGGATCTTTTTCTAGCTGTTGAGCTGTATTAACTGCTTGTTCCACAATTTGTAAAAATTCTTCTAGGATTTTTGGTACTTGCGCTCCATCTCCATTCCTTTTATCCTCGTAGGTCTTTGAGTAAGGATTCCAATCCTTTCCTAAGCACATCATTTTCAACTTCATTTTTGATCCTCCTGGAAATTCGGGAGTGTAGAACCCTCCTGGTCCTGCTCCCAGTTCTTGACATCTCCTGATGATTGCAATTTGTGTTTCCGGCATTAGGTATTCCTTGAGTAGTATTAACCCTGGTTGGATAACCTTACATTGTTCGTTCGCTGGTTCCTGTACTTTGATAGTGTTTTCTTCCAGGGAGGGCGGTGAGGGGATAGGAAAGCATATCTTATAGCTTCCTACGTGGTTTAAAATTCTACTAGTGAGTCTTATTAGTTCTTCCCTATGCAACTAGGCAATCAAGGCATGCATGCACTCATTCACATCATCCATTGCTCAATATCAGGTTCACATGGGTTTAGAATTACCTGGGTTGGTAGAAGTACCAGCTTCATCTGAGCGGTCCATGACATGCAGGGCGGGTCCCGATGCTGGGCCCTTGCCCTTATTTCCCTGAGTTTGGTTTGTTGGTGGAGGGCGAGTATCGCTGGCTCCATTCTTGTGGCCGGTGTTTGCCTTTGCTCCCGGGCGGTAGTTCCTGCTCTCCGGGTTTCGGATACACTCGAAGGCACGATGTCCATATATCTGACAGTGGCGGCACTGGACTTTCTCCCCTTGGCAGTCCACCCCGGGGTGATCCTTTCCACATTGTCTACAGTTGAAGTGGCGGACAACCCTTTGGCTCGTGTTTGAGCCATGTCCAGAACCTATTACAATCGAGGTCAATTATATATCCCAACGGTACTGAAGTAATCACATAGATTTCAAATTTAACTGTTTGGATAAAGTTCCTACCCTTAGACGGGTAGGTTTTCTGTGAGTTTGCTGCTCCGTGGGTTCCTGACTGGGGGTTCCCAGTATTCTGGTTCCCCTTCCCTTGATAGGACCCCTGGCCTTTTTGAAAGGGTTTGTTCCTTCTGTTGGAGTTTCCCTGCTTGGCATCCTCATTGCCAGGTCCGTCCTTTCTCTTTTGGGAGCTCAAAGCATCCTTCTCTTGCATGTGATCTCCACAATGGAGGCAGCATGGTAACATTCCTGTAAACTCAAGGTTTCAGTCTCCAAATCTCCCATGACGGGGTATAGTAGGTAATAAAATTTCCAGCTGGTTTATGACTCTCCTGTTTTACCTGTAAACTGGTGGGGATGATTGGTCCCATCCCAAACTAGAGTCGAGGACTCAGTCCCCCGTAGAACCGGTCGACCAAGACCTGGTCCGAGTAACCTAATCCGGGTAGTAGTCGGAGTAGTGAAGTAAACTTTGCATAATACTCATCCACGGTCATCTTTCTCGTCTGCTCCAGGGCGTCAAACTCCCTAGTCTTCACCATCCTGGTGTGGGCCGGGTAGTATTTTCCCCTCAGTAGTGCGGTGTAGTGTCCCCAGGTGAAAGCTGGGTCATCCAGGTGGTCGGCCTTCACCATATTCCACCAATCTCTTGCTGCATCTTTCAGGTAAAATGCAGCGAGCCTCACTTTTTCCCTAGCTGGGACTGCAAGTGTCTCGAAAGCCGTTTCCATCTCCATGATATAAGTCTCCAAGTGAGCAGGGTCAGTCTATCCCTTGAATGCAGTTGGCCTGAGATCAGCCAAACTCTTCACCCAATCCCTCTCTCTGGGTGGTGGTGGTGGAGGTAGTTGCTGCTGTTGCTGCGTAACCCCCGCCTGCGCAAATGCTTGAGCTATCAGTGTATCAATATCTGCCAGCCTGACAGGCGAATCTTCAGCTGTCTGTCCGCGGCGTCCTCCTCTTCCTGACATCTGTAGGATGTTGAGGTATATTAGATACTGTGGTCACAATCTCGGTCTTGGATGGTAGTCTAAGTAAAACTAACTTAAACTCCTTTCTATACTATCACTCAACCCGTAACCTATAGTTTTAGAAATCCTAATCTCGGTGTATCCTTGTATCCAGAGCGTAACTATGCTCTGATACCACTTTTTGTAACACCCCAACCCGAAATCCAATAACCTGTACGACGATCACTCCCAAATAAAACACAAACTGCAGCGGAAATAAATACAACAACCGGGCGGTATTACAATGCCGTTGGCCACCCTTGTGACCAACAAGGCTCACTCCAAAAGTCACGGTCTGAATACGAATACAATCCAAGATACTAGGAATCAAACTCAAAGGTACAATAATTAAGTAAAACAAATAACTAGTAGGAGACTCCCATAGCTTGAATCTACCCCACCTACACTCGGTGTGGTAATCTTCTCAACTTCAAGTACCTGAAAAATGGGGGTGCCCCCAAAGGGGCTCAGCAAACAATGCTGGTATGGAAAACGTGCAGCCCATCGTCTACCAGGCCACACCAACTACTTTGTCGAATACATGCAGTTCATTTTTGTAAAGTTGTAAACAAGCATAGTATGATAATAACAAGTATCCATACAAGGACAACAATGTCACATAAAACAAGACTTCAGAAGGTCAAGTTAGATGAACTGTAATCATTTGATGGTTGTCGGGTCCACACAGTGGGACTGACAGATGTATAGGAGTATGTCAATATAGTGGAGGTATAGTGACCTCGTTATAAAGAAAGGTTGGGTAAGTAGTCCCCCAGAAGGTAACGTAGTTAATTCCTGTACTTAAAAGATGTGGGAATCGAACCCTCGAGAGGAATGAAGTCTTCCTCTCCACTTGAACTGTTCCGGTACGTAGCCGGTGAGTGACATAGTGCACCCAGAACTCTAGAACTGTTCCGGTACGCAGCCGGTGGGTAGCGTAGTGCACCCAGAACTCCCGTCGCGACGTAAATTGAATAGGAGATGACCTGAGACAGGTACAACTCCCGTAGCATGCATGGCCAGATCCAACTGGGCTCCTCGTTCTCGTAGTGTAGAATTGTTAGGTGTCATACAAGGACGTTAAGCAAGAACACAATGTGTATTGTCAGTTATCACGTTTAGGATAATGACGTTTGTTTAAAGTGAAGTTAGTGAGAGACTTGAGTACAAGTTCTCGGTATAATAAAGCGCAGGTATTTAATCCACTGGTATAGTAGTGTTTGTATGCGTGGGACATACACGTTGTAGTTAGTATCATTCATGCACATGAAATAACACAACGGTGCACAAGAGTAAACAACATTTTACATTAATTATCTTGGTCGTTATTTCAAACAACAGATAGCACACAAGCCGGTGTAATCCGGTAGAAAACAGGTTGCAAGAATCCCATACCGTTCACCGTAGACTGTACTTGTTTAAATTCCCGGTCAACGTCTGGTCAAACAGAGTCCAAGAATAGGATTAACTGAGAGGGTTAATTTATGTTACCCTTATATAATAATTTTATTGGATCATTCAACAATTTCGTATTTGTTATTTCATGTGAGGTTTATTTCTTTTAATTACCTCATGATTTTATGTATAACTTATTTGTTCCTTTTGATTTATTTATAAATCCTTTAATGTACATATATGTATTTATTTATTCATGTACTATATTTGTTATTTATTTTTAATTGTCTAGGTGACATAGCAACTTATAATTTCTTAACTATATTTATATGCCATACATGGACATAAAATTCTTATAGTTTTTATTATTCTCCTTTTAACCATAAATAATATTTATTGATTACCTATAAATTCCTTATAACTATATAAGCCATAGTTTTAATTCCATAATTCTTTTATTCAAAATTCTTTCTTCTAATTCCTCCAAATATCCATATAGGACCTATATTTATTTAAATCTAAATCCTTACCCTTATTTTTTCGGTTATTTACAAAACAACCACATTAATTCATAAACTTTATATTTAATTTCTAATCTCATTATTTTATATAGTTTTAATTCCTTATTTAATTAACTTCCAAAACTACCATTAATATTTTGGTATATTTCTTTTGGAATATTATAACTTTTCAAAAATTACCATTTAGCCCCTTAAATTCTCGGCCTATATATATATATATATATATTTATTTTCTATAATTACAATTTAACCACAAAATCTTATAATCTTTACATAATGCTTTATAAACTATAGTTTTAATTTTAATTCTCCACAAATGCCGAATATATATATATATATAAATTCTTAAATTACAAAACTAACCCAAGGTATTTCGGCTTTGTCATATACTTTCCATTAATTACATTTTCTCCCCAAAACTTTATAATAGTTACTTAATAACTTATAAACTATAGTTTAAATATTTAATTTCTCAAAATTTCGAAAGTGAACTTAATAATTCTCTTATTTATGATTTCGCTCATATTCAACTCCAAACTTTCATAATAAGTTTTATAAATTACATAATAGCCCAAAACTTTATAAAATGTTATTTTAACACTTGTTTAAACTATCTAAAATTCATAAACTTAATTCCTAACCTTATATTATATCATATTTATCCCAAGGATACCCTTAACTCTCGGTTTTTATAGTATATGCACCAAACTTTGTAAAAATTACATTTTAGCCACATAACTTAATTAATTAGCCATTTAAGCACTAATAAAGTATTTTTAACTCTCCAAACTTTATAATATAAGTTTATATACCTAAGTAGGTCATTAATACCTATTTATCTCTTAGACCATTCGGCCATAATTAATTTGTGACCATATAGTATATAAAAGTGGATTTATATGTCAAAATAATTACACATAAATTCATAGGAGTTATATAACTCATGTAAAAATTATTGTAATGTCTTATATTGATTCTTAGCTCAAAATAGAACATTTTTACCCTTGATAATTCGGTTTGAATTTGTACCTAACATAGATAAATTTTGTGACACAAAAATGTGTCTTAAGGTAAATATTCTCCATATATGTTATAGATTATATTTTTGGTATATTATACCATGTAGTTTTGGTTTTATATAACCTAGGAGATGTACATAATTTTTGTATAATTTTTAGAAGCTTATCAAAGCTTAAAACATAAGGATTAACTTAGTAAACTTACTTCTCAACTAAGGTGGTTAAGTGCTTGAAATCTTCTTGAATCTCCAAGATTTCTCCAAGGAAATTTTGATGCTCCACTTCGGTTATATGCAAGTGGTGAAGGAGTTTAGGAGTTAGATCTTCAATAAAGATCTTAAGTAGATTTGTAAGTAGTTTTCCAAGAATTTACCTTAAGCTTTTCTCCTTATAATTTCGGCTCACTTAAGGTGGATGAAGAACAAGCTTTCCTTCATTAAAATGAAGAAGAAAAGAACCTTAGAAGAGATAGAAATTGGTTACACAATAAAATGTGCTTTAAGGATTTTCAAGCTTGAAAACTACCTTAAGATAACCTTGAGATGCTCCTTGCATTAATGTTGGTTTAGACAACCTCCTTGGAACATTAGTTGATGCCGAATGCTTGTTGTTATGCTAGAAAGAGTTTTGCTTCAAGGCTTGACAAGAAATGCTAGGAAATTACCTTAAAGATGAAGATAAAAGTTAAAACTCCATTGATGGACTTAAGAGCTTCAAAGGAAGAAGATGACGGAAGAAGAGAGAGGAGGGAGCCTTACCAAATCGGCAATGTAGTGTGCAAGGGAAAGAATGAGGCTAGGCTCACGTAAGAAGAAGAGAATGCAAATTTGATTGATTTTTGTTTTGTTAATTTTCAATGTCAATTGACTATTCTTTTCCTTAGTTTATTACATAGGTTATTGGCTCAATAAATGCCCATGTTAGGTGCATGTTTTCGGCCATGTGGTGTGACAAGGCAAGATGGAAGAAAATAATGTGAGCTAGAAGACAAGGTAAGAAAAGTAAGGCTTTATTCCTTTGATTTTTCAATGTTTGTAACTTGTCTTCTTCTTCATTGTAGGTGGCCGAATTCAAGGCCTGAAATGGATGGTCTCAATCGGTAATGAAGAGCCAAGGACAAGCTAGGAAGGTCACTTGAAGTTTAAGAAAAGCAAAAAGGTGGAATAAGAATCTACTTTTTGCTTTTAGCATTTTGTTTTTGTCTAGCTAACATGGCCTTATTCCATGGCATTATTTCGACAGGTTGGAGGCCAAATGAGACCTACATACTTTGACATTAAGTATTATAGCACATGGGAAGGTGAGTCACCATGTCTTATGCCTTTTATAAATTTTTAATGCAAGTTTTATACTAGTTTTTGGACTGAAAATCGGCCCCTATAGAGCACCTTGTTTGACACTGCCTTTAATTGATTTAGAAGTTCATTTTAACCCTATTTAATATCCTTAATTCGTGGCATGTCAAAAACTACAAGGTAATTGCGTAAAACGCGTTTTAGTGACACCCGAAGGTGTGTTTTTGTGCTCTAAGGAAATTTTGGGAAATAAATTGTCTTTACGAGTTACAAGTGTTTATAAACACTTATTATAGTGAATAATGATATATTAAGATGTTACATTGAGTTATATGGGGTTACATCAACCCATGACATAATTTACGAGCCATCGGGACACTCCCGGGCAAAAAGGAGCGCTAAGAAATCCTCCTGTGGTTTTTGTTGAATTTTGAGAAACCACTTCGTGGGTTCTCTTTAGAATGGTTAATAATGATCTTAGGAACTCTAGCAATTAATTTTATAGGAGTTCGTGCCACCTCGGCACTCCTCCGGCTTTTCGTGCTTTAAGGGGCGTGCGTGAGCACTCCCGAGCGTTTTGCGTTTTTGACTAAATGTAGCTTAGGGAATATGTTTATATATTAATATAACGAGTGTATGACCATTTGGTTTGAGTTTTAGAAGGTCATACAAGGTCATGTTTGACCATATGTTTCTAAGGCATTTTAGCGTTTATGGAGAACGACTATTTTTACGTAACGTTCTCATGCATGGGTTTTCATGCGTACGTGAAATGATTTATATTTGGATTATTTTCCATTAAATAATGGTTTTATAATGTTAATTATATTTGGGGTATTTCAGAGTCGCGCAGCGGAAGCTAGCGGACCGGTAACTTAAAGAGGTTTCACATACCTGATGAACCGGAAAAAGGAATGATGTACCACACACCTTCTAATGGAACAAATATAATACTTAGCAACTGAATGCTTTAGTATTTTTGAGATTAGACCAAACTAAGTTAAGAATATGGTATAAGTACCGTTAAGAATCCTCGATTCAAAGACTAAGTCATTAGCATAGTTATGACCCTCTGATCGAATTATAAGTGAGATAAACGACATGGAAGCTAGAATGCTTAGTGAGAATTAGACATCTTGAACCTATGTTCAAGAATGATATGGTGTTGATTACGTGGATGTAATCCATTTTAAGGGGGGTAGAGCGAAAACCGCTTAGCGTATGCTTATGTACTTAGTACATAAACTACGGTGCGCATAGCACAAACTAATTTGAGAATATGTTTTACATAAACATTTTGAGATAAAATATGGTTATTGCGCACAGAAGATGTGAATACCATACATATTAAGTACCTATCTTGTTAACTCCGGTGTGAGTACAAGTTAAGAGAATTAAGGAAGAGGATTAAGGAGACTTAAGAAATATGGAATATATGAGGTATGAGTCGATATGAGACTATGTGTGAGATAAGAATAAGATAACACTATGGGATACTGTTCGATATGAATATGAGGAAGAAGATAGTAATGCTATGAGATATAAGATGGTGAGAATTGGTATGAGACGGTTATAGAACTTAGTAGGAATTGAAGTCTTGAGGTAATTACTAAGAGATGAATCGGGAATGTTTGATGGACTGAGTCCACACTTTGGAGATGTAATGATTATGACTAGAATCACTAAAAGATAGAAAATTGGACATGAGTGAATTATTTGATGTTTGAAAATGACTTGGGAGGTGGAACTTGATTTTCTAGAGATCAAGGGAAACCGAACACAAATTGGGGTGGAAGGATAGTCCAACACTGATGCTGATCACATCAGGGTTGGATGATTCCTGAAACTCCCTACCAGTGGTCACAATTAAATCACGCTAAGGATAGAGGCGTTAGTATAAAACGAAATTGGAGTTGATTGTATTTTTAATTAGAGGAATTATTCCTCACATGACCTCGTAAAAAGGATTACCTTTTTACTGAGTCTCGCCCATGAAGTCGACGACGCACGAGCCTTTGTCTTCGGACCGGTGACATGGGGAGAGCAGAGTGTTTTGTATTCTGGCCCATGGTGACGAGGACGAACGAGCCATTGTCTACGGACCGGTGACATGGGAGAATACGTTGGAGAATTATGTGATTGTTTTAATCATCAAAAAGAAATAAAGAGAATTTTGAGTGCTATACATGCTTAAGCATGTTGTGTGATATTTAAGTATAAGCGTATGGCGGATCTAAGGATTCAATGAGTTTAAGTATACATAAGTATGATCTGTATGATCTATGGAATGAGGTAAGATATGTATTCTAATAAGATAAGATGCATGAGAACTTTGGGGACAAAGTTCTTTTAAGGGGGGTAGATTGAAATACCCCACACCTAAGTATTCTAAGTAAACATCAATTTATGATTTAGTAAGGCTAAAATATGCCTTAGAAAGATTGGTAGACAATTTAAACCAAGGAAAACATAAGAAAATGCCTTAAGGGCAATTTAGGCAAAAATGTGCTCTAAGCTTGGAGTGACTTTGATTAGCACCCAAATATCATTATAAGACCTTATTAACATGCTAATGGACATTTTAAATCAATTATCAAAGTAAACCAAGCTCAAAAACAAGCTTAAACACAAAATGTGCTTTAAGACTCCTTAAAGCACCTTTTTGAGGAATTGTCTTAGAAATGAGCTTTGAGTGGCTAAATGCCCATAATTACACCTTAATCAACATGTGTACTAATTAGTATCACATTAGGAAGCCTAAATCAATGGGAAACCAAAAATTTCACGAATATGTGCACTAATTAGTGAATAGTGCTCAAATAGTGCTAGTTTTGACTTAAGTCAACCTTAATTAGTTAAATGGCCAAACAAGGCCTTATGTATGTTAATTAGTAAGGGGGGACGGTTTTAAGGGGATGAGTCACCATAGACTTCATCAAATAAGAAAATAAGAAGAGATAAAGTAAAGAAAGTTACTATTTGCTTTTGTAAAGCAAAATATCCTTTATTAGCCTACCTTTCTCCTCTCTTCTTCATTTCTCTTCTTCACCAACGAGTTCCTCTTCTTCTTCTTTGTTCCAAGCCGTCCCAAGCAGCCCCATCCTTGCTCCATCTTCAAATGTCCATAACTTACTCATTTTAGCTCTAAATCAAAAAGTGAGCATAGATTATTCTTAGTTAGACCAAGACCTACCTTTGTATCTTTTCAAATCCTTCAAAGCTCAAGTTTGGAGCCATGGAAAAACTCCATTGATGAAGGAAAGTCAAGTTTGAAGAGCTCTTTTGGTTCTCCATTCATCCAAGGTAATGAAAGTGGAAGAAAAATCAACTTCCCTTCATTTTTCTACATGTCCGAAAATTCTATCTTATGAGGGTTTTGTTTCACACCTTGAAATAGATTGTTTTGATCACCAAGTACTAGTGGAGGTCCTTATTGATTCATGCCCAAGTCTACTTTGAGACTTCAAAGGTAATCATCCACTTTTATACCTTAAAACACATTTTTAACCTAGGTTTTCATTCCTTAAGGTTAGTGTATTGTTTAGCACTCATGTGAGTCATTTAATATTGATTAGAACATTGGCAAAGGAAATTAGAATGGTGGCCGAGGTTCCCAAGGGAAGAAGCCTAAGGAGAAACTGAGAGAAACTTGAGAAAAACAAGGTAAATTGCTTACCTAATGGTGGTTTAAGTTTGAAGGGATGAGTTTTAGGTGAGTACTAATGTAGCTTAAAGCTTGCATTAAGTAATGAGTTATATAATTTAGGAAAAAGGAATTTAAACAAGCTTGTGAACTTGTGACTAAGGAGCCAATGGGAATGAGTTAGTCATATAAGTTGAAGATGGATTTTAAGAGCATTATAACTACTATGAGATTGATGGGTGTATTTGCAGGTTGAAAGCTTTTATATGTGGGAAATTCAGTGTTTAAGTTTAAGTCATTAAGGGCCTAAGAGCCATGTCATTTAAGAGCCTTAGTGCTATGCAATTTAAGATTATTTATTATATTGAGTTTGTTGTGAATGAGTTGATTTGGGTGAGAAAAAAATGCTTATGGGCATGATAATATACTAGGGAAGCTATGGCGAAATTTGAGTAGAAAACAAAGTGTTTAAGTGGTGGTGGTGAGTTAATATGCCCTAGGATTTACTAGGGATCATTAAGAGGAATTTGAGTGGAAATGAGTTAACTAAGTAGTTCTTGAGGTTTAGAATGACCTAGAGTTGTCTATGAGGAAATTAGAGTTTAAATGGGTGTATTGAACACACCAAAGTCATGGTAAGAGGAATGGTGAGACTTGTGCATAAATTTGAAGGAGAAGGTGTATAATGCTTAAGATGATTTAGGTATGAACTAGGGAATATAACAATGAGAATTTTGGGAAGCTTGTGTAAGTGAAGAGGATACTAGTGGTGGAACAATAAGGTTTTAGTTTAGATGGTAATGATTGGACTTAGGTGATGGGAGTGAAGATTGAGGTAGAATGTCGTCGATTGTCGAGGAAATTGACTAGGAATGTATAAGAGTGTAAGATCATGAAATGGTGAGTAAGTTGAGTAAAAGAGATGTAGATGTCTAAGAGGGGCTAGGGGATCCAATGATTAATTTAAGCACCAAAACCATAGTGAAGGAAGCTAGTAAGTTTGTACAAAGTTTTAAGGAAAAATAAGATATAATGACTTGTGAGGAGGTAAGCATGTGCTAGATTATATATAGCTAAGAGAAGTGTGAATAAAGCAAATGGGTTGTGCATGATGATGCTTGAGGAGTAGTTATATTGGTGGAAGGAAACACTTTGGTTAGTTGACGTTTTAGACAAAGTTTACATGTTGGAAGTGTAAGGGAAATATTACCGGTGTTAAGAGATTATGTGAGAAATTGGGTTATAAGGTTAGAGAAGGAATTGGACAAGTTTAGGAGGTTATTTTGGTATTAGAACATGCCTAAGATCATGTATAAAGTTTGGGTGATTTATGGATGATGAGAGCAAGTGCAAATGCACTTAGGAAAATAAAAAGGGCAAAAATCTGTAGCTGGTCTGGGACTTAAGTCCAGGGTAAAGTCCCGGACCAACCTAAAATTCATGCCGAGAGTTGCTTCAACCATAGGGTCCGGGACTTAAGTTTTGTAAGAAGTTCCGGACCACCCCCTGATTTACCCCCGAGGATTTTAGCTTGCATTGGTCCGGGACTTAAGTCCCATACAAAGTCCCGGACCACCACATTAAAACAGCCGAGAGTTTGAACCAGGTATAGGTCCGGGACTTAGGTTGAGGACAAGATCCCGGACCACTCTAAAAATGGTGTATAAGCTTGGAAAATGTTAGGTAATGATGGGGATTGATAAGTAGTGATATTATAAAGTTATTAAGGACATGTTTGGTGGGAATTAATGACAATTAAGTGGGTGAATAAGTATAAGAGACAATGAGAAATGAAGCACTTAAAAGTCTAAGTTAAAACTGTAAGGATTTAGTGAACATTAAATGGTGAACAATGGTGGGTAAGTAGGTTAAGTAAGTTGGGTGAGTTAAGTAACTAATAACCTAAACTGAATGAATGTTTTAGGACTTGTGAATTGGGACCCGGAAGGAGATTAAACAAGCAACCACTGACGGTGAATGGTACAGTTCTTCTTGTGACCTGCTTGCTAACGAGGTGTCCCTCGACTTGTGTGCTATTTGTTTTTGTGTGCTCACTAAACAAGATAAAGCATGCAACCGGAACATTATGTTATTGTATTGTTGTGTGATGTTTGAAAACTAACACAACTTACCGTGGGAACCTACTAACTAACGTTTAGTAAGGAATTGTGTGAGACTAAGGAACACTCCCTAATATTAGTTTGTTAAAAACCAAACGAGGTTTAACCAACAAACATGGTCTTAAGACTTTTACTAACTGGTATTTGGGGGGAGTGAGGAACCCGGGACTGACTCCGGTCATGCATGCTAAGGAAAGGGGGTCGGTATCTAAAGCAGATCCGACTTCCGCTTAAGGACTTGTCTTCGGACTTGTAGCCTAGGGTCAGTTGACCGGCTCAGCTACATTGGACATCCAGTCCAAGGTAGGTGGCTTTAAGATGGCATGGGGGGATCTAGCCTACATCCCCAACAATTTAAGAATGTTGTTTTTTGCCGGTAAGTGTCCTGCTGCTGGCTAGGGTTAACCAAGCCCTACAAAAATAAACAATGAACTAGGGGTTAACCAGTTCCCAATGAGAGAACGGTTGGCACATATGAGATAAGGTTTGAGATAAGTTGCAACCATTCCTATTTAAAGGATGGTTTGTATTATAAGACTGAGATAAGCTACTTCCATTCCTTTTTAAAGGATGGTTGTTTTCTAAGACTAAGATTGAGGTAAGATAAGGATGGACTAAGATTAAGAGGAAACGTAACTTAAGGAGTGAAATAATTGACTCACTAATTAAGGGAACGCATTTAAGTCGTTCATTGTGTTTGAACTTTGATTGTTCATAATTGGTTTGTTGTTTATTGCACCTTCTATTATGTTGTGCATCTAATCAACCTCCATGCTATCGACAATTAGTCGTCGCAGCCACGTTAGCTTGGGGGCCATGAGAGGATCGTACCAGCATTCGTGCTGACCCCCTTTGAGGGCTGTTTTTACTACACAGGTGAACGTCAGGAGGCGGCCGTCACGAGAGTAAGATGGGGTACAAGTGTTACGGGTTAAGTGTGGCCTACGAGTTGTGCATGTACACTCGTATGGCAATTTGAGTTAGTATGATGTATAGGATGTGAGGGATTGTATGAAGGATATGTATTGGTAAGATTTGTATGTACTAATGTTCGGTATATTCTGTAGTCAGACCGTGGCAAGGTCCTGGAGTGTATTGAATTCCGCTGTGACATTTATATATATGTTGTTAAGTTGCGAAACCACATTGGATTGAGATGGGGTGTTACACCCCTACTAATGTATTAGGGTTTATTATCGCTCCTCCAATGTATTGGAGCTAAGATATTATGACATACTCTATAGGCAGATGACCCTATAGGGGGTGTGCAAACTTAAGGACATGGGGTGAGGTGGAATATGATATCCTAGGGGTCAAGAGTCTTCGTGCTCTAAGTCGAAAGACCGATTGCGCGGGGACAGGTGGAAAGGATGATTTACTTGAGGTGGAATATATTATCCGAGGGGCCAAGAGTCTCAGTGCTCTTTGTCGAAAGTCCAGTGTGCCTGAGGACGGGTGGAAATTGTGCCATGGTGATGGATGTTGTACTTGTGGTGGAACTTGACATGTGCTATGATGCCTACTGTTTGATATTGATTTCATTTACGGGTGATATCTGGTAATACCTTATGGATGGTCCTTTATATTCCTTGTGCAAAGGTAAGCAACAGGTTGTGCAATTCTATGATTTTATGTGCTAACCTTGTCATGGTGGTGCTATTCTATGATCCTTGTTGTTATGTGGTGTATTCCCGGAGTTCTACAAGTGCATTATTTGCTAGCCTTGTCATGGTTGTGCTATACTAATATCCTTGTTGCTATGGTGATATATTCTTGGTGTTTTACAAAGATAAATTGTATTTTACATTCTGCGGTGGGAGTGTGAGCCTCGATTTTAAACTCTTTCCTATGTTAATTAAAGTTGATTAGAATCTAATCGGGTTTTAGGTCCACTTATAACCTAAGATTAATAACTATGTCATATAACAATAATTATTAAAACCCAAGCTAGCTCACTGGAACCTATTATGAGTCGCCACCTAATTTTTACCTAGATCAAATTAGGAAAGGAGAGTTCGGGTTCGGGGGCTTGGTATTCGACTTATTTAGGGTTCAAATTACTTTCATTACCCTTCTTAGGTCGCTTTTCCTCTACTTGGTTTAATTACGGCTTATTACGAGTCGTTTTAACCTAAGTGCGCGAGCTTCTGTTTTTTTGTGTTTTTTAACATTTTTTTGACTGAAAATAAAAGTGAAAGTTGAAATTACCTAAACTAGGGTTTCGATGGCAGAATTAGGTCAAATTATGTTTCCGTCCGTAGCCACGGACCTAATTTCCGTAACCACGGACCCTAGTTAACCTATGTGAAAATAAAAGTCAAATTAAACAGAAAAACAAAATTTTGAAAAGTCCGGGGCCACGGACAGGATGTCCGTAGGCCCGGACGTAATTTAGCAAAACCTATATTTTTAAAATTTTAAAATCCCGCCGCCGTTCGTGGGTGTCCGTGGTCCCGGACCATAGGTCCGAGATCCCGGACAACCCCCGGACGGGGGTTTTATGGTGGTTCTCGAAGGTCTTTTCGGCTCAAAATTTATGCACGTGTAACCTGAAAGATGTACAATATGTTAGTAATTGAAAGATCGCATTTTGAAGTCGAATTATGTACGAAACGTGATAAACAAGTAACAAGGCAGAAGCAAAAGTAATTAGCTATACAGAAGCCAAAAAGGGTTGGTTTGAGCCCAAAATTTAATAGAGAGTTAATGAGGTTGTGGGGAGTTAGAAAAGTAGAGTTATAACCTATTTTACCTTCAGATTCGTGGTGTTTCTTCACGTCGGGATTCTTCGGAGGCCTCGTTGATGGCGGATCCGGAAGAACTTCGAACCCAGCTTCTGACTCCCTGTTGTTCTTGATGTTCTTCACGTTTTGGTGCTGTTTTGGTGAGGGTTTGATGATGGATGATGTTGTGGGAGTTGAAAAATGTGTTTTGGTGTTGATTTTGGTGAGATTTCGGTGTTTGATTGTGGCTCTGGGGTTCAAAACGTGAAGAGCAAGTGACGGCTGCCTTTTTTGAGAGTCTAGGGTTCTTGAGGTTCTGATTTGATCATGGGATAAGGTTCCTTATATAGGCTTCCTTAAAGATAGAAAAATCCGGTAAAAACCGAGATTTACTGACGTTTTAGCTCAAGGGTTTTCAAAAGGAATTTGATTATGAAATTTTACACATGGGTAAAGGATGATATTTCTGAATTTTCTAAAGTGGAATCGAATTTTTTAGATATTGGAATATTTTTAAATTCAATTTCTCGTCAGATTCAATCAGAAATTGCTAGAAAATTATTGGAAATTAGAAAAATCAAAATTCTAACGCTATTATGCTTCAAATGTCATCCTCTGTCATGGGTTAAAATTGCAAAGCATTTTGAATTGATTTGACCCTTATTTGGAGGAGAGAGAAAGTCTATAGGGGGCTTAGGAGCCTTGAAAAATTATGAAAGTGCCCCTGAAGATGACTAAGCTGTCCCTAGTACTCAGAAATGTTCCGATCGAACCGCGAACCCTCGCTATTATCCTATTAGTAGAGACTCTCTTCCGGGGGGGTTGAAATTTTGGGTATAACAGATTGCCCCCCGTCAACTAGACTTTGTAATGGAAATGAAAAGGCTAGTTGATGCTTGAGTGATACCCCAAAATTTTGGATCTTAAAAGACCCCACGTGCAATTGAAATCCGTCAAGTTGTGTCGAGCTATTCTAAGGTGCTAACTACCTATGAGTAAAGCGGAAGGGTGTCGAGCGGTTCTAAGGCGTCGACCACCTAAAGGTAATAACGAAGCAATGTCAGACTATTCTAAGGCGCCGACTACCAGTAAGGATGATATGATGTCAAGCTATTCTAAGGCGTTGACTACCTATAATGAATGAGGTGATGTCAAGCTATTCTGAGGCTTTGACTATCTATCAGTGATTGAAAATTGGTGTTGGGTCGAGTTCTTCTATTCGGGTGAGTTATGCCGCTCTTGTGAGTTCTGCTGCTCTGGTGAATCTGAATCTTTGGCTGAGAATCTGCATCTCTGAAGAATCTGTACCTTCGGCTGAGAATCTGTATCCCTGAACAATCTGTACCTTCGGCTGAGAATCTGTATCCCTGAACAATCTGTACCTTCGGCTGAGAATCTGTATCCCTGAAGAATCTGTACCTTCGGCTGAGAATCTGTACCCGTGAAGAATCTGTACCTTCGACTGAGAATCTGTACCTTCGGCTGAGAATCTGTATCCCTGAAGAATCTGTACCTTCGGCTGAGAATCTGTATCCCTGATTTGTGATGAGAAATCTCGTATGGATTGATGCAAGGTAAATTTTATGCAAATGATCATGATGAAAGTTGATTATGAAAGTGCCAAACATGGAAATGATGATGTCTATGAAACCGAAGTGTTTGAAGGAAAATTGCGCAGGACAAGAGATTGCTGAAAAGGGTTCCAAGCGTGGCAATGTTTAAAGGAAATTATTTCTACTGAAAAGGAAAGTGAAATTATCGTTCCCTGACTAAAGATTTCAGACTTGCACTTTGTTTCTTTGAAGATGAACGTGCCGCTGGTGGGAGTATAGATTTTTTTCGTTTGCGAGGCTTTTTCAGTGGTGGTAGGGCTGATGACGGGCCATGGAATTTATGTGGAGGTGAAGGCTTATAAGGTGCCCGTGGTGTGTGATGGTGGTGGTGATGTTTGAGCTTTGGGTTCCAATTGGTGTTGTCACAGCAATTATTGGAACCAACAATTGCCCCCAGTATTTTTCCCTTAAGACAATCTGAGCTAGAGTTCATGGCAATCGATCGGAATGATCTATTGCCCCTAGTATTTTCTTTGGTTAAACATGCGAACAAGTCTCGTCCTCACAGGGTCAAGACGTATGTTTTGATGTGGTGCTTCCTAACCTACACTCGACGTGTTTGGTGTTTGCACTCGTTTGTCACTTACAGTCACAACTTCTAGCCCATTGAATTTGACATTTGATGGATTTACGCATTCAATCTGTTACTTTCACGAGATTAGATACACAACTATCAAGTCAGAAGTCTTTAAAGCTTATAACGTGGCCATAGGGTGTGATGAAAGACAACGGGATCATGGAGGGAATATTTGAGGTATGTGGAGCTTAAATGGGTGACCAAAGCTGCAACTTGTGTCTTCTCTCGGATTCATCTTCCTTGTCTTGAAGTCGTCTAGCTGCTTTGTGTTGACGTTGTTTTCAAGCTTCTGGACCTGGACTTTTGAAGTTGTCCTTTACACCATTTCTCTTTTCGTCTTTTGGATTTCTTCGAGGCACTTCGGTTTTGCCTCTTTGTTTGATCCTTTCTTGACTTTGCCTTCGGGGTTCTTGTGTTTCCCGGTTTTGAGTTTTGAGAGCTATTTTGATGTGAGCTCTTTTGATCCTGTGTCACTTTGGGACCATTTGCGGATCACTTCGTCATGCTGATAGCGGCTTTGCTTCTCTGGACTGATGAAAACGTTATCTGAGAGTCAGGCTCCTCACTTCCTTTGGTCACCGGGTTGGTTATTCATCCCGGGATGGCTTGTTCTGTGGAGCTTTGCAACATTGAAAAGGGATATATGAAAGGCTCAGCGGGGGTGCCTAGGGTTTAATGTCAGGGTTCACAAGCTTTTGGCTATGTGGTGTTGTACCTAGGTGCTTCGTCATCCCTAATAGTTGTGTATCCATTCTTTGTTACTTTTCGTAGGTCTAAGAGTAAATTTACAAATTATCCCCTTCGGTCGGAGTTATGCCGTTTACCTTACCTTTGAATGTGGTCTCGCCGGAGTCGTGTAAAAATGACACGCTCGTTCACTCATGGTTTTTCCACTCAAGACACTCTCGCGAGATTTTCACTCGGAAACTCGTTCGCACATTTAAACAAAAGATAAAAGATGACGAACTTAAACTTAGATTGCCCCCAGTATTGATTTTGGGGTTTGTGACAACAATTCGATAGATGTGGACCTTGAACCTCTTTGTGGGTTGTGAGTTGTGGTGTTTGGTTGGGCATGTTCAATTTTTCAGAAACAAAATGCAAGTCTTTGTATTCCATTGCATAGTCAGAAAATGATTACTTCGTGATCCTTGAAAGACGTGAGTGCTCTTTTTTTTAGTTTTTCGAATTAATGAATAATGCTTTGTACAAAAATTATGAAAATGGAACTATGTTTTATTCAACAAAAAGAATAATGTTGGAAATTACAAACTCAAGAAAACTACCGAAAATGATCAAGGGAACTAACTACTACAAAAGTTGAAAGACAACTAAACAAGAAAAGAAATGCATTTAATGAGGAAAACACTAAAAAACAACATTTCTGATGATGCTTGGCCACGCGTGCTCTGCGCTCTCCACCATGTTCTTAGAATTGGAGCCCTTGGTCAATTAGATCCTGGATTCTGTGTTGTAGGGCCCTGCAGTGGTCAGTGTCGTGACCGGGCAGCTGATGGAAGTGACAAAATTGATTAAGATCCTTCCCCAAATGAGTAGTTCCTGGCCTCAGGGCGAGCGGTTGCATCGGATATCTTCCTCGAATCTCTTCAAGTGCTTGTCTTGGTGTTCGACCGATGTCTGTAAACTCTCTCCGTCGAGAATTCCGTCGGGGTGGCTCTACTGTCCCAACGCTCCAACCAGGTCCTCTTGACTGTCGATCACTGTCTTCCTCATGTTGTCTGGTTCTCTTGCGGGTGCAGCTTTGGATGCAAGTTGCTGCTCCTGGTTGCCTAATCACTTTCCTGAATTCTGTAGCAATTTCTTTGACATTCCCCTTCGATCCTCGGACCCTAATGGAGCCAACTTCAATGCAGTCAAAAAGGGTGTTGAGAAGCCTGTCCACTAACTCATCCCGAGCTTAACGTTCGGACTCGAGGGAAAGAGCCTTTGCTTTCAACTCTTCGATAACAACATAGTTAGATTCCACGGCGTCCATGGCAGCACTATGCCTCTGCTCCATAGCTTCAATGGTGGCCATGTGCTTTTGTTCCAAAATTGCGAGCTGGGCTTCCATGTCGATTGGACCGCACTTAGGACTTGAGTCTACCTGTGTCCAAGGTGTCCATTATTAGCTAACAAAAGGAAGTGGGCTGAAACATGACGCTTCACAAGATAGATCGAAACAGACTTAGGCTGAAAGCAAGTGGGCCAGGATACCCAGAGAATTACGTGTCTGGGCTGGAGTATCTTTCAGACTATGAACTGGAACTTGGACTGAAATTTAAACAGATGGCTTTGATTGGGCCTGAGAGGTGACACCTAGATCTAGGGTTTGGGGCTAGGGCCCGAATAAGAAGTCTACCTAGTCTAGAATGAGCCCTTGGGCCGGAATGTGTTTGGGCCTAGAGTAAAGCACATGGGCTGGAATGGTCCCTAAATCACAAATGGGCCTAACTTTCTTTGGGCCAGAGAAGATGGTTGCTAAGCAGAAAAAGATTTTATTTTCAGAACTTGTGGGTTATTTCAAGTTCAGGTGGATTTCTTTTTTATGGGCCTAGAACTAATTGGATAATTCAAATTGGGCCAGAAGAGAAATCGCCTGTCTAAGCTTTTGGGCCGAAGCCTGAATGACTCACATATTAAACCAAACAGGACCTTTAGGCCGCAAACAAGTGGAGCCGCCAATTCGGGTTGGGCTAGGTTAATGTAGGAGAAGTTCCTATCAATCTCTAGGCTGGGTAATGGGCCGATCATACAAGCAAACAAGGCCCACACAAATTCAACATGTCCTCACTAGACGTTTAAATCAAACCGGGTATGGATCGATCCGGAGAGGTGCTTAGGGCATGGGCCCAGGTCACCTCAAAGGAATAGGGCTTGCACGCTATTCTCTTTGGGCTTCCCCACTTTTTTCACATCACCTGAAGGTGTGCGTCTACGGTCGGGTCTTTGATTGACCAAACAATGGGCTAGGTAAGGATACTGTCAGGAAAATACTTGGGGCTAAAGCCCAGGTATTAAGAGGGTGTGGTTAAATGACACCCTCCTCTTTTCCCCCACTTATTCACATCACCTAAAAGGTGTGAGTCCCTGACAGGGGACCCTCAAACGGGTCCCGGGGTAAAATCGGTTTGCATGGACCCTCGCTCTCACATGATGCAACGGTGCAGAAATTAAAGTGCGCACAAAAGTAAACAAACAAAGTAATAAAGCCATAAATAAACATTTTCGAGTTAAGCCCTCTTTCTTAAAATTAAACAAGTTAAAATTAAGAGTTTGTCCCTAGCAGAGTCGCCAGTCTGTGAGCCTCGATTTTAAACCCTATCCTATGTTAATTAAAGTTGATTAGGATCTAATCGGGTTGTAGGTCCACTTATAACCTAAGATTAATAACTATGTCATATAACAATAATTATTAAAACCTAAGCTAGCTCACTGGAACCTATTATGAGTCGCCACCTAATTTTTACCTAGATCAAATTAGGAAAGGAGAGTTCGGGTTCGGGGGCTTGGTATTCGACTTATTTAGGGTTCACATTACTTTCATTACCCTTCCTAGGTCGCTTTTCCTCTACTTGGTTTAATTACGGCTTATTACGAGTCGTTTTAACCTAAGTGTGCGAGCTTCTGTGTTTTTGTGTTTTTTAACATTTTTTTGACTGAAAATAAAAGTGAAAGTTGAAATTACCTAAACTAGGGTTTCAGAGGCAGAATTAGGTCAAATTTTGTTTCCGTCCGTAGCCACGGACCTAATGTCCGTAACCACGGACCCTAGTTAACCTATGTGAAAATAAAAGTCGAATTAAACAGAAAAACAAAATTTTGAAAAGTCCGGGGCCATGGATAGGATGTCCGTAGGCCCGGACATAATTTAGCAAAACCTAAATTTTTTAAAATTTTAAAATCCCGCCGCCGTCTGTGGGTGTCCGTGGCCACGGACAACCCGTCCGTGGTCCTGGACCATAGGTCCGAGATCCCGGACAACCCCCGGACGGGGGTTTTATGGTGGTTCCCGAAGGTGTTTTCGGCTCAAAATTTATGCACGTGTAGCCTGAAAGATGTACAATATGTTAGTAATTGAAAGATCGCAGTTTGAAGTCGAATTATGTACGAAACGTGATAAATAAGTAACAAGGTAGAAGCAAAAGTAATTAGCTATACAGAAGCCAAAAAGGGTTGGTTTGAGCCCAAAATTTAACAGAGAGTTAATGAGGTTGTGGGGAGTTAGAAAAGTAGAGTTATAACCTGTTTTACCTTCAGATTCGTGGTGTTTCTTCACGTCGGGATTCTTCGGAGGCCTCGTTGATGGCGGATCCGGAAGAACTTTGAACCCAACTTCTGATTCCCTGTTGTTCTTGATGTTCTTCACGTTTTGGTGCTGTTTTGGTGAGGGTTTGATGATGGATGATGTTGTGGGAGTTGAAAAATGTGTTTTGGTGTTGATTTTGGTGAGATTTCGGTGTTTGATTGTGGCTCTGGGGTTCAAAACGTGAAGAGCAAGTGACGGCTGCGTTTTTTGAGAGTCTAGGGTTCTTGAGGTTCTGATTTGATCATGGGATAAGGTTTCTTATATAGGCTTCCTTAAAGATAGAAAAATCCGGTAAAAACCGAGATTTACCGACGTTTTAGCTCAAGGGCTTCCAAAAGGAATTTGATTATGAAATTCTACACATGGGTAAAGGATGATATTTCTGAATTTTCTAAAGTGGAATCGAATTTTTTAGAAATTGGAATATTTTTAAATTCAATTTCTTGTCAGATTCAATCAGAAATTGCTAGAAAATTATTCGAAATTAGAAAAATCAAAATTCTAACGCCATTATGCTTCAAATGTCATCCTCTGTCATGGGTTAAAATTGCAAAGCATTTTGAATTGATTTGACCCTGATTTGGAGGAGAGAGAAAGTCTATAGGGGGCTTAGGAGCCTTGAAAAATTACAAAAGTGCCCCTGAAGATGACTAAGCTGTCCCTAGTACTCAGAAATGTTCCGATCGAACCGGGAACCCTCGCTATTATTTTATTAGTAGAGACTCTCTTCCGGGGGTTGAAATTTTGGGTATAACAGGGAGTTACTCAGCTTTACTGATTTTTTGGCTTTATGCCCTGTGGTCTTTTCTCTGTGATTGTATGACTGACCACAGATACAGGAAATGATGATGCTTCTCCCTAGTCATGAAGTTACACGAGAGTGTGGAGCTATAGACGGCGATGTAGTAATTTCTGTAGAGTTCGAACACTTTTTGGGTTTTGATGTAAGCTAGTAAGATGGTGTAAGTTAATGACTAGTTTTGAAAGATGATGTTAACCAATGTTAGTGGAGGTTGTAGAAGTTTTTTTTAGGATGTACAAGATGTTGGAAGATGTGGTTAGATTTAAATATATAAAGTTTAACTTAATTTGGTATTGTTATGATAATAAGCTTTAGCAATCACTAGTAGGTGGTTGTGGTGGTAGCATCCTAGATAGTGTAGTGAGTCTTCCGATGCATCGTAATGAGTTTAGGTGGTCTAAAATTTGGGATGTTACATTGACCGGGCTGGTTCGCCTCTTAATTGGAAATCCACGACAGGCTTTTGCATCTTCATGGTAAGCCATTTCATTTCGTCTTCTCGCAAGCAACATACAATTGCTAGGTCTTCAGCTAAAGCCGAATTCAACAAGGCGATTGCCACAGCAGTGTCTGAAGCGTTGTGGTTGCTCTAACTTCTCTCTGAGCTCGGGATTTTCCTCTCCAATCTTCGACTTTATACAACGATAATCTAGGAGCTCTTTACCTTTCCTTACCCGTTCTCCATAGCCGGGCAAAACATATCGAGATAGATTTCTTCTTTGTTCGAGGCCATGTGAAGAAAGGAGGCCTGAAGATCAATGCTTACTGTCGGAACAAGTAGCCGACATGTTTACCAAAGCACTCTCAAACCCTAAATCATCCGACAACAAATTTAAACTTCCGTTGATAAGTCAACCAGCTTAGATTTGAGGGGGAATAAAAGCCAACAGTATAGGCCGAGTATTTCATCTGTCCATATGTTTACAACCTAATAGCTGTGAGTATATATATATCAGAACAGTAATACTATTGGGGGGATTCATATTACACTTTACACAAATATCCACTTGTAGTACTTTGCACTTATTCCTTAGCTCAACCAGTAAATAATAAGATGCTACCGGATAAAACAAATGTAAAGAAAGGAATAAGAGTTGCGTGTTGTTGGTTTATATAAATTGCTTGTTTTGCTGCGCATCAGACGGAACTGATTTTAAATTTTCTGTAAACAACAGAATCTGGGTTCTGTTTCTTATTTGCATTGATAATTATGAAATTGAAATGTTGTCTCAATAACCAAAACAGTGTAGGATGAATGAGTTGTTTATGAATTATAAGTGCTAATGAAGGAGCTTGAGCCTAAAACAAAACAAAAAGTTGTTCTGTCTTAGGTGAAATGAAAGAGAAACAGAAACAAAGTAGCGAGGGCTACATTTGCCGTTCTTTTATAGAATTGGGGTCTTTGAGTAAAACCCAAGGTACGCTGTGGTTTGTGTTTAGTTGAGACGAAAGAGCTTTCTGATCACCAGAAAGTTGTCATTTGCCAGGAAGAACAAGGTAGATAGAACCATTAGAGTGAGAAAAGTGCACACCACTTGCTGAATCATCATCCTTCTCCTAGCTGCATTATTGAGACGAACATGAGGAGGAGGTGATGGTATCGTCTTGCTCTTAATTGTCTGTCGAGCAGGCTTCACAGACCGCTGCTTGGTTGTAGTGGGGATGGGTTGTTCTTCCGTTTTGATTTCAGGTTCCTCGCTGATTGAATCTTCATTGGAGGCTTTTTGTTGTGGTTTTGGGGAAACTTCATAATCAGTTTCTGAAGTTGGAGTTGTTGAAGGGCCAGCATTAGTGGTAGGTGCCTTGTTCTTCTTCTTCTTCATCTTCTTATTTGCTCTTTTCTCCCGCTCCTAGCAGAGAATAACAGCAAAATAAAACAAAGTCAGCAGTAAGTAATGTGAGTGAGCCACCATTATATATAATGTTTGCTGTAAAATGAAGAGAAACTTAATACGTATGTACCCTCTCCTTGAGTTGTGCCTCTTCTCTAGCTTTACGGTCAGCCCTAGCTTGGGCTTTCTCAGCCATCTTTCCTTTCCTTTCTAAGGCCTTTTGAGCCTTGATTTTCTCTTCCAGACGATGTTTCTCCTTCAACCTTGCACCTTCCTCCTTTGATTTTGTCAATTCTTCCTCGTTTCCTTTTATGTGTTCTTCTTCTTCCTCTGAATTCCTCAAGGTCTCCTTTCCCTTCCTTTTCCACTGTTTCTCTTCCTGTTTGAACTTCTCTTTCCCCTTTCTTCTCAATTCCTCTCCTTTCTCCTTTCTCACATCGACTGCTTCTTTTTCTATCTTAACCCCAGCTTGAAACCTATCATTCTGGCCCTGGACTGGAGTAGCTTCTCTATCCGCCCCCACAACAACATTTTTTAGTTTTATCTTATGTCTAGATGATTGATCTGATTCAGTACTGGTCTCCTCGATCCCTTGAAGGACAACTGTTGTCGTAATCTTTGGTACGACTGGAGCCATGGTAGGTGAAGGATAATTATTGTGATTTGGCGTAAACACAGGAATATAAGCTACTAAAGCAGGAACTTCATTACGTCCCCGAGAACGTCCGTCCATTGTTCCAAATCTCTTCACTGTGCTCATACTGTTGCATCTTAAATATTCATCTCGGAACTCTTTGCTGTTGTTCCATTTACTCATAAAGGCCTCCACCTGTGAAATTAGTTAAAGCACATCATCAGCAGACAGACACTACAGCTGTTTAATTATGACGAGAACACATGCATGCATGCATCAATGATGGAGTCGGTCATGTCATGTCATGAAAGACTAATTAATAATTATATATATATAAACCTGGTTAAAACAATGTTGTTGGAGAAGATCATTGTCACCCGCTGCTGCATACTGGTAAGCTAAATTTTGATCAATCTGGAAAGCATTATATTGCTGGACCTGAGATGAGATAGGTACCCCGAAATCATCATACATCCGCAGGTCACATGTATCTTTATCAGTATTCTCAGCAACAACAAACCTTGTCTTTTATTCTTTGGTGTAAATGAACCCGTTCGGTAAAGATTTTGTTGCTAAGATGATTGGCATTTTGCCACCGGGAGAACAACTCGGTCAGCTTGGCTTTTTGTTTTTCATGTTTGTTTCTAGCAGTATTAAGAGCTTCTTCATAATTGGAAGCCCATTCTTTCAGAGCACTATGTTCCTTGATTAGGACCTGTATATGTGAGTGATGTGAGGATACAACCAAAGTATATATGGTAATATATAACATACCACACCGGCCCAATTAATTAATCAAATGATCTGTAGAAATACATATACCTTAAGACGCTCTTCGTTTTTCTCTTTTTCTTCCAATGCCTGGTCAGCCCCCTGCTGATTTTTACTGACTGCTAGACGCAGTTCGTCACGCAGCTGGCTTGCCTGAGCCATTTCAGAAATCAGCTTCTTTTTTCCACTCGGAGACATGGCTTCATCATCTTCTTGATTTATCTCCATTTCACGTATCTGTAACCGGCCAGTTTAACGTACGTACGTTAACCAAACATCAAGACTTAAGATCGATACTGATAATTCTTCAATTGGATGTGCTTATACCTTGCTATCCAATTCTTCAATTGTCATAGCATCTTTAGCAAGTTTAACCAGCAGATGAACAGAATCCATTTCCATCCTTTTGGCTTTAACCCGATCCTTAGCAACTATTACTTCTTTTTCAGCAGCATCTACATCCTGCTTCAATTTGGTGGTTCGTTTCTGTATAATTAATTAAGGAACATTTTATAATTAGTACAAGGAATTAATGTCATGAAGAGTGAGGTAGGACGAGACGACTAAAAGCCACGCACTCATTAATATATATACTATGAAGATGTGGTTAATTTACCTCCGCTCTCGTGTATTCACGGAAAACAGCATCTCGTCCACTTGACATCTGTGCTTCTTGTCCTTGTGCTAACATCATTTGACAGGTAAGTTCCGGATCAATATAGCATGGTAGCTTAGCCAAGCAGTAGCAACTGGATTGCACAGGATCTGTAACCATAATAATCTCTCCCACCGGAGCATCAGCAGTAGCAAACCCTTCACAGTTAGATGATGGCGCTTCATGATTTGCTGCATTAATTATTCACAACAGGGCCGACACTAATTTTAATTGTTAAGTATTTTCTTTTCCATTATCCTCATTAATTACCAGCAGTACTTTGTAGTACTATTTTAGACTGAACATTCTACGGATTTTCATTTTTTCTTGCAATATACTCCCTCCGTCCCAAGTTGACTGTCCACTCTACTATTTGGATGGGTCGTTTGACTTCAATATTTAACATATAAGATAATATATTTTTATAAATTTTTTTTATAATGGAATCCTTATGTGAAAAACTATATGTTGTAAAAATTATTTTTTAAAAATTATTTTATCTTATATATTTAATATTGAAATGGAAAAGCGTGCCAAAAAACAAATGAGACACTTATGACGGTCAATTCAGGACACAGGGAGTATGTGTCATTCTAACTTTTTGACACACTTTTTTCACTTTTAACCCTACTATTCAACATAAAAATAATTATTATCTAGATGGAAAAGTAAAAAACAGGGTACATACGTCATTATTCTACTTTTCTTAATAAGTGTGCAAGCTTCTAAAATGAAAGATATTTTTAAACCGAGCATAATTAATAAGAGTTAGGGTATACCAGTAGTATTTATTTTTGGTTGAAGCTGATGATTATTTAATTCGTCAGTTCCAGCAGAAGCTCCTACTTCACTAATATCATTAGAATGACCATTTTGAGTTTCAAAGTCGGGAGCAGTGCTGTTTGAGGCAGGAGAATGTTCTGGAGTTCCTATATTGGCATCATCAACAGGAGGACTAGATTTCAAGCAGGTTCCATCTTCATCTTGTTCCATGAGTTTTGGGATGCAAATAGTAGACCCAGTATCATTCTTTATAATTGTCTCTTCAGTTGGCTTCATGTTTTCTGGATCTACTACTGCAACGTCTTCTTCTAGGGTAGTAATAGTATCAACCCCAGTTTGTAAGTTGCAATCCTCTTCTACTCCTTAAAACAAATTAATACACAATTTCAAGGTGTTACATCACCCTAGATTTCATTTTGAGCATAAAAACAACAAGAGAAATCCTTGGATTGAAACTGGAATTGGTCAAATCTAAGAGTAATTAATGAGGCCTGTTAATTACTTTGATCAACCTACATTGTAAACCTTTTATTGTGTTTTAGTCTAATTTGCGCGTTTACCTTGTGCGGAGGAAGAATCGGCAGCCATGAAAGAATTGATGACAAAATGACATCTCTCTTCTTCAACCATGTTGTTCCGTTGGGCTTAAGTGTGATTGTATACAGACAGAAAAGAGAAACGTACGATGGTACGAAATATTTGGATTGATTGGGGCAAAGACAAGACAAGAGAGACAAACAAGAGATTCAAGACAAGAGTGCTAATATCTAAACGCATGCATGAAACTCCCTGACGTAACATATATATACTCTCTCTTTTGGTTGCTATAGGTAGATTAGTAAGAAATAATACTATATAAATTACATTTATTAGAATTGAAGCAACAGCTGACCATCTATGCATAAAAGATACAAATATCAAAAGAGAAGGTTGACCACCCAAAATTAATACCAATATTAAAAGTCTGTTCTTAAAAGAGTTGACCGTATATATATATATATATATATATTTTTCTATGTGAAATTTTACATGGAAGGCAACCGTATCTAGACATTCTTTGGCTTTTTAAGTTTGCCCGAACATTCTATATTAGTTGTGTTGCCAACTGGGAACTATTTACAATTAATTAACTAGTGGATTAGTAAACCTCAACTTTAATTTAACTAGTTTTTTAGTAATTCATTTAATAGATAAACCAATGGTTCAAATGTTGTAATGGCTTGTTCTTCTATTTAAGACTTTATGAAGTATTACCTCGTTACAACTTTTTTTAGGAAAACTTTAAAATTAAAAAAAAAAAAAAATTAAATGTATGGCCCAACCTACCATTATTATGGTTTACATTGTAGTATTAAGATTTAAAACTACACCCAAAGACAGTGCTACTCCTTGCCCGTTCATAATTCCATCAAATCATCCCTCATGTTGGTGGCTCCAATATAAAACAGTCTGCAGGCATAGGCTACTCCGACTACCAACTTAAGGCTCTTCAAATGCCCCATTTAGTACGGTGAAGGATGAACCACCTACTCAACTTAGGATCTCTGCTTCCTGACACTCTGTGCGGCATGACTATTTTGTAGTATACTTCCAGAATATTGGATAGTCGTTTTGCGTCGCATATTTGTATCTGTTTTAAAACTTGTTCGGTAACTATTAATATTAAATTATAGTTTAAAAATTCTATTTCATTAAAGAATAAATAAAATAACTTGTATGAGATAAATAGTTTATTGTTATCAAAGGTCCGTCCACACTCAAAGCTTTATAAACTAAGTATGACAAAGTTAGTTAGATAATAGTTTATCTAAAAATAATTAAAAAATTATAAAATAAATATGATATTAATTAGTTAACTTTATTAATGTATACATCATAAACTACCGTTTGATCATAATTCAACATGTAATGTATATTAATATTTCATTTTCAGGGGCCCTGTTATATTTTTAGCTAATGTTAATTAGTTAATGGTTATATAAAAAATATAAGTAAGAATTATAAAACAAAAATTGATTATTAATGAGTTAATATGTTACTCTATACAACATATAACCAATAAATTAATTAATAATGAAAAAAATATGGCTTAAATATTTTTGTATGTACGTAAAAATAAATATTGAGATTTTATATTATATTTTTTATAAAATGAAGTATTACAATTAGAATATGGTTTGGTAATCTTAAAAACAACTAAGAGACTTTAAAAAAATATTTATGGTAAGGCATGAAAAAACGAGCAACATAAATATGGCATAAATGCGGCATAAATGTCATGTAAAAATATGTTTTAAACAAACAGACTAAAGACATATGTCAAAATGTGACATTTATGTCAGACTCACTTATGTCACGTTTATACTGCAAATGAACGAAGCCCTTGTTGTTTCTAGTCGCCCACATATTCCATTAGTAGTAGTACAAATGGAACATGAGCTTTCAACTTAAAACGATCTCGGCCCCATCATTCATAACTCCGAAAGACTTTGGATTCAATGGATCCATAGTGTATACCTGGAGAACTCCGACATCTGGACCGCCATTCCCAGTGGGGGTGACCCTGGATCTGGAAGTCCATCCTTAGAGCCAGAGATTAGATAAAATAAGACACCTATTTTGACGGTTGTTAACTAGGAACCGCCGAAATAGAGTCGTTCGAAATTCTGTGTATGTAAAAATAACCTATTTCAACGGTTGTTAGTTAGGAACCGGTAAAATACGTTTAGAGTTATTTCACCGGTTGTTTGGAAACCGCCAAAATAAACAATTGTTTAGAGTTATTTGGTCGGTTCTTTATAGAACCGGTTAAATAGACATGACATGTATCTATTTTGTCGGTTCTCAATTAGTAACCGCCAAAATAGCGTCACCTTCCGTTTCAATTTTAATCTTTTCCATCTCTATACTCTATCTGGTCATGGCTCCACGAACACGAGAGCAGCTTCTTCCCCAACCCTAGATTCACATCACGCAGCAACATTTTTTCTTTCTTCCTCCCCTACCGAGTGACGTTGTGACTCGACCTCCTTCCATCTTCCACCGTAGTCAACTACATCGTCATCCTTGCTTGAGTTTGCTAACCCAGTTTGTGAACCACTAGCAAGAAGCTCGAGCGGTCGCGACGCACTAGCACTCGGGTGAAGAAAGCCAGGTGCATTTGCAACCCTGCAACCACTAGTTTATCTATCTTCTCTTCTGATTTTCCTTGTACAAGACTAAAGTACGCTTCTGAACCTAATTAAAGCACATTTTCTGGGTAAATGAAATCGAAAAGAATCTGAATTATTGGTTTTGTGCAAGCCAGTTAGGCTATGAATTTATGTGCGAGTGTTGTTTGAGTTTCCTGCATCTGATTCATATTTTGGGTAAACGGGAAGATTTGAGATGAATATCTGTCAGGAGTGCAAATATTTGGTGTGATTTAAACTCACATTTTTACCCAGGTTTTTCTCTACTCCAGCTAACTATTCTCGTTATGGTCAATTTCAACCATTGTGCTGCTGTTATTATTGATCTAATTAAGTGGTAGATTTTGTGTTGGTTTATTTGCTTAAGTTAAGATCTCTTAAGCTGTTCTTCCTTGCCTTATTTTCTTCATATATGCATTATGGTGTCTCTATTTTTTTAGCCGCATTATGACCCTGTTAAGGTGTAATTTGGTTTCCTATTTCAAGCCTTGTTATGGCCATCATGAACTGATCAAATGACTCAATGCATGCCCATCTTTGCTGTAGACATATGGTCGTATCTTCTCTGTTGTTATAGTCAATCATCCACAGAAAATAGATATATGATTTCCCCTTGTAAACTGGAAAAGAAAAATAAGAAATGGAAATGGAAAAAATTAACTACATCTTGTTGTTTATACTGTACGCGGATTGAATATTAGATGTCCACCAGTTCCTTAAATTGCTCTGAGCACTTGATTGGCGAGGATGATCTGACCCTGTTTAACATAGAAGATGAGTTAGTGAGGTTCGTCGGGAATTAGGCAAGAACAAATGAGGGGTCTACGTATCAGAAAAAGACAGTATGCAATGGAAATCACATTGTGAAACGAGCAAATATCCCAAAACAGTAAAAAAATTAGAAGAATCAGGTTAAACCCATCATAATAGAAAACAGCTCCTCAATGAATAACAAAGACTATCCTTCTGTCATTAACCACAGAAAATCGTTGTTATTCATTCTTTATGTTTGGCCATTGGATAAGAGGTTTAACCCGATGAACTAAACACAAAATAGAAACAAACCCATAAGGCATAATACAAAAGTAAGTTCCTATTGAAAAGAAAGAAAGAATTCATGAATATATAAAATTCTCTCTTTGAGTAAAGAAAAAAAAATGGTGAACTGCAGTAACCAAACAGAAACAATGTGAGATAAATTTACATATAACCATCTGTTTTATATGAGAAATTCAACAACTAAACAAAAATAATGTGAGATAAGATGTCATACATAATATGTGACCAGGAGCTATCTCTAACCAGCTGCACCCTTCAAAGATGTATAAATGGATTTCCTTAGTAATACAGTTGAAGCCTAAACTTCACGGACAAAGGGACTGAGCAGGAAAATTGAGGGTTTTGTGTTTAGTTTCAAAATCTAAACCTACTACTCCTGTCTGCCGTTATTTTTTATCCAGTGTAAATATACAGGGTGGCTTTCCGTCACTAACGAATGACCACTTTCCTACGAAAAACATAATCACCAACCATGTTTTATATCCTACCGAGTTCTCAACAGTTTTTTTATTTATACAATGCTAAAATTGTAGTCTGCAAATTATATCTAGAGTATGTTACACCCAGAACTGATATACAGTCTTAGTAGTAGCGGTATTGCTGCTGCAAAACAGCATTAACCATTATATCTCAGGTTATTATATAGTCATTCAACGTTTTTAGTTTCTGCTTGAATCAAACACTCAATTCTTTGTATCCATTTACTGCTACTGGTACGGTCAGTTTGGCAACCAAATTACTTGTCATGTCAAAGCATTTAAGCAACTGTTCTATTTGAAGCGCTGAAGCTTGTTAAAATGAGCCCTGCAGGATGAACATGTTTTACCTACTGGTATGTGGCTCCTGATAGTAAGCCTCATACTTCTGCATTTTTAAGCTGTTATACAACATCTTATGTTACCACCACTGCAACTGTCAAAAGATATAAACTTCAGTTAAAAATTAACTTAAACCTGTTCAGCTAGGCTTAGCTATTGCTTTCATCCTTTCTCGGACTCTCATTTATAATCCTGATACATTATGCTACTGCTATCTGTTTATTACGGTTGTTAGGTTCCTGCTCATGAGCATTATTCTGCAACTATTGAGCTGTTTGCACCTGGTTCTGGTTGAATTGGAGGTAAATGAAGATTACATTATAATGTCCTTTGTAAAATATTCCCACAAGTATTATATAATGTTTTATTAACTGATATATATGATTTACATGACACAAAAACCAGTTAATTGTGCACTTCTAATGCCTCGTGATGGGCAAACTATCATAGTTGCGTATGCTCAGCTATTCAAGTCTGCAGCAAATGATGTAGTCAACAATGAAGTACTTCGATCTAGCCATGCAAAAGTTCGGGTTGATGATTTTGTTGCTGAGCATGCAGATCGACTTTTACCAGTACCTGTCGTGGATAAATACATAGCAATTTGATCAGCGCATTCCAGTATTATATAGTGGCCAGTTCGATGGATTCAAATAGATAAGGTAATCACACTGTCAACTTGGTCACACACAAATCACTTGTATTCTTATTATTTTTTGTATGATTTGGTCATTTAATAACATAGCATAAGATTGAATAATGATATATATTGGTGTTAGCTATATGTCAAAGATCCTGTAACTGACAAGGGGAAAAAGAAAAGCCTTAAAGTATCATGCAGAGCCCAATCCGCGAACTTCATGCTTCGAGGAAATTTGGTTGATAAAAAGATCGTGGAAAATATGACCCCACACCTCAAGAACCTCTACAATGTCATTGTGTCATTACCACCTCATACAGAGTCATTTAAGGTGAACATAGAAGAGAATCTCATTCATGTGCCTGGTGGTAAGGTGGTTGACATATGGATACATGACATGGTTGATGTTTTCAAAAGAGACTGGTTGGATGTTTCTGTCGTCGAATCAACTATTCCGTAAGTGATGATGCTATTTTTAGAGTTTATAAGTACTTTAGCTAATCGTATCTATTCTTGCACTATTGAAATTCTGAATGATCTCATATACTTTTTTAGGTATTTGTCTGGCGAGGAGGGAAAAATGCTAGGAGTAAATCAACGTTTTGAGTTTCTGTCTCCATCAATTTGTTGTCCCGCACATGCTAGCAGTGATCTTCAAGGATTAATGAATTATGTCATTTCAGCAGTTAAAAAATGTCGTACAAAGTCATACTTGTTGCTGCCATACCATGAGGAGTAAGTGGGCTTTCATGTGTTTAGCTTATTTACTTTAAGTTGTGTATTTTTTTTTGTTCTTATATATGTTTGAATTATCTTGTGATGTTTTTAATTATTATGTAGGAAACACTGGTCATTGATTGTCTTTTGCATGGAAAATCCACGAGTTTTGTACTTCAATTCTGTCTAGACAAACAACAGACAAACATCAGTGTCAATTAGTGCAATATTGACAAAGTAAGGAATTATACCTCTGACACTTATATTTTTTTGTTACAACAAATTTAGCGGATATGTGTGTATATATTTTTAATGTGTGTATGTTTTTGATATACTCACAGTGCTTTCACGCGTGCTTTGTGTGAGTGTCAAATTCAAATCAAAATCTAACCACTTCAGTGGCACAGAATAGATGTATGTTCTTAAAAATATATTTACACTCAATTCTAATTAAACATGAATATGTTTTATTGTAATCTATTAAGTATATTTATTTGTCAATGTATAGTGTGCAAAACAACCTGGAGGCTCAGAGTGCGGTTATTATGTCATTAGATATATGTATGATATAATGTCAGCAATGTCAGCTGTGGATGATTATACATTGGAGAGGGTAAGTGTTAAGTTATTGTTTAACTAGATTTAATTCATTTGTAACCACTTGTAACTATTGATTACTTACCATTTTGTTTTCTTTTTGTCAATTTTGTAGGCATTCAGTCTGGTTATTGGTGAAAATTTTGTGTACACAAAATCGAGTATTGACTATGTGCTTGAGAAGTGGGCAAAGTTATCTCCGGAGTTTTGTATTATTGAAGTTAATTTCTTTGGATATGTAACGGATCTATCTTTATTATAAGTGGATATTAGTTTTGGTACAAACGTGTTGGAAATGTGCTTGCAAGCACTTATGTACTGTGAGTGGATATTGTTTTTGGTAAAAATGGATGGAAAACCGTTTGTGTGAGAATATCAGGTGTATCTGAGTTGATGATTGTGAGTACAAGTGTTTTATATTGAATACGCAGGTTTGATAATTGAAAATATGAGGGGTGAGTGAAAAACAAATTTTTTTTTAAAAAAAGTTAACTATTTCACCGGTTAAACAAAACCGCCAAAATAGATGAATGTAAAATGTAATATGAACACATCTAATTTGACGGTTGTTAGGAACAACCGGTGAAATAGGTATATGTTATTTCACCGGTTCTACATACAACCGGTGAAATAGGTATATGCTATTTCACCGGTTCTACAAACAACCGGTGAAATAGGTATATGCTATTTCACCGGTTCTACAAACAACTGGTGAAATAGGTGACGTTTTTTTCCCCTGAAAACATATCTCTTTCCCCGGTTGTACAGTACAATCGGTGAAATAAACATAGCTATTTCGTCGGTTCTATAACAGGCGAAATCTATTTCGTCGGCTTTTATTTCACCGGTTCAGAACCGGTGAAATAGGCCCATAACAACCGGTGAAATAGGGGTTTTTTTCTACTAGTCTTCGCATTCGTGTCAACACAATTTACCAGGATGTCTCTTCCCCTCCTAGGCACTTTCCCTGGTATAATATCTGTTGGAAAACCTGGGCCCTCCCTAGAGCCAAGTTCATTCTTTGGGTTACTCTTAAAGGTAGACTGAAAACATGTGATAAACTGCAATCGTGGGGCATTAGCCTCGCTAACAGATGTTGGCTCTGTGAGCAAGCTCCAGAGACAAGCGGGCACCTTTTCTTTTTTTGCAGGACTACTTGCAGGATCTGGTGGGCTATTTGTGACTGGCTAGGGATCCCCACCAACAGGTCTAACCTTCGCAGCTGCGCACACTGGCTATCCCACTACAGCAAGAGGAAAAGACCAAAGGACTTCGTCAGACGGGCGGCCATCGCTAATGCCGTTTACTTCATTTGGATTGAGAGATGTAGAAGAGCCATGTTAGGCCAAGCTAGGGACCTCGCTCTCATCACTGCGGACGTGAAGGGTGCAATCAAAGCCACCATCGAGACGAAGCTCCACCCTAATCGAGATAGTGCGTGGCTCAACCAGATCTTAGAGTCCTAATTTATTTAGCCTCCATCTAGTATAGGTGCCCATTTTGGACTATGATGTAATAAGTTGGCTTGGCGCAACCTACTTGAAACTCATTTGCACCCTTTGGACTTGTATTTCCCTGGGTATCTGATATATAGGTCCCCTATGTATCTCTTTGGTGTAAACTCTATTATTCTTTCAATATATTTTTCACATATTATTACAAAAAAAAAACATCGATCTCTAGATCACTACAAAAAAAAAAAAGTATATAGTGTCTGAAGTTAGCGTCCTATTACACGGCATCTCAATTTAGTGTCCGATCACCTGACTAACGTTAATTTTCAATTAGCGTCCAATAATTAGCACCCGATATCAAATAGACGTAAAATTGTGTCAAAAGTAACATCGGACAATATCACAGAAGCAAATTAGCGTCTGAATTTAGCATCCAATTACCCGACGGACACTAATTTTTGTATTAGTAGTCCGAGTTTAGTGTCCAATATCATTCAGGCACTATTGTTTATTAGTAACCTAAAATTAATAAATTTGTTAGAATTAACAGTTCCGGAATATGGTATTGTTTATTAGTAACCTAATTTTTGTATTAGTAGTCCGAGTTTAGTGTCCAATATCATTCAGACACTATTGTTTATTAATAACCTAAAATTAATAAATTTGTTAGAATTAACAGTTCCGGAATATATATACTGTATAGGTTTAGTATAGGGTTACGCTTTTGCGGATCAAGAACAGGATTACACCCATGACGGCGAGACCCATTTAGAGAAACGAGAGTTATTCTTTATTCATTGATTTAGGAGTGTGACTGTCATTCGAAGAGTGATAGATTAGAGTGTGATTGTTCAAGGTGTTGAACAGACCAGATAAAGAGTTTTTCACGCTATTAATATATATATTAGTGGCCGAGTTTTCTTTTATATCTGGATTGCAATCTCACTATTGGTTAATACCAAGAACTCAATTTAAGACTGAGTAAACCGGAAGTCACGTTACGAACTGTCAAGTGGTATCAGAGCAGGTTTACCTTCGCTCGAGGCTAACGCTTCAAGGTAGATCGTGAAGATGAGTTTGTACAATGTCAAGGCCCCCAAGTTAACCAAGCTGAACTACTCCAAATGGTGCGAGCAGATGGAAGCTCAACTAATGTCTGTAGATTACAAAGTCTGGAAGGTGGTCACCAAAGGCGACTTCAAACCCACTGTCACCATAGAAGGACTTACTCAGGATAAGCCTAAAGAGCAGTGGACAGAGGATGATGAAAAATTGCTCAGTAAGAATAAACAAGCCCTGCGGATTCTCGTATCATCTCTCTCCGATGAAGATTAGGGAAGAGTTCTCGGTATTCAAACGGCGAAAGGTGTGTGGGATTTTCTCAAGATAGCGTATCAAGGTACTGAGTCTATTTGAAAAGCAAAGGAGAAATAGTTTAAGAGAGAATTCAATAACTTCAAGATGGCTGAAGGAGAAACGTTGGTTGCTGCGATTGAGAGATTCAATCAGATTTTAATCGAAATCAAGACTGTGGGTGCCTCACTTTCAAATGAGCATACTAACGAGAGATTTTTGGAATCACTCACTAAAGATTGGTTAAATTACACCTCTATGCTGGAGAAGATGGACAAAGTGTCATCGGTATCCTTTGAAGAATTGTGTTCCGATTTAATTGTTCATGAGAGTAAGATGAAGAACAGACACTGGAGGGTGTTTCGGTTGAAAGAAAAGATCTTGCCTTGAAGGCAAAGAAGGTGGTGGAAAACACAGATTGGGAGTTAGATGATGACTTTGACACAGAAATAAATTTACTGGCTCAAGGGTTGAAGAGAATCATGAGCAGTAAAAAAGGTGGATTTCAGGGTTCAAGCAGTAACCGGCACGAATCAGATATGAGTAAGGTAGAATGTTTTCGGTGTCACAAGCTGGGTCATATGATAAAGGACTATCCTTTGTCATCCAAACCGCCTCAGTATAGAAATCGAGACACTCGTATGGCTACAGCGGTATGGGGTGAAGAAGAAGAAGAGTCTGAACTGGCTGAAAAAGTGGAGGCGCATTACTGTATGACGGCTATCCATCGGTCTCACACTGATGAATCGGCATGCGATGAATCGATGTGTCTTTTTTTTATAAGTACGACTTTTGCCTTATATTAAAAAACCTGAAATCGGGCGGGTGAGGCTAAAATGGGCCTCATTAAAACCTTTCCTAAGCAAAACCCAGTGGGAAAAAGCTTAAGGAGGAAAAAGAGTACCCAACCTACACCCTGAATACAAGAAGTTCCATGTTCACAATTACAAAATCAAAAAGAAGAAAAACAAGACAAGAAAACCACAAAGGAGGGAAGAAGAATGAAACTAACAACTTAGTCTACAGAAGAAAGCAAGGAGAAAAGGTCTAGAGCATGTTGAAAGACCCCAAAACACATTGAGGGGAGAGCTTCTATACTGTCTTTCTTAGACCACTGCCAAACCTTCAGCTTAATTGTGTCCCCACATGACACCCAGTTCGATGAGTCTTGGTTGAAAATTAGACGATTTCTAATATACCAGATTTCATTGAGTGTAAACAGGATGGTGGAAAACCAGATATTCATCACAGACTTATCACAGAGAATGCCAGTAGCTTGGTCAAGGAAGTCCTTAATAGTGGCAGGGAAGACCATAGAGATACCCCACCAACTCCAGAAGATGCTCCACAAGATTCGAGTAGTCTTATAGTGCAAGAAAAGATGCTCTGCGGATTCTGGCGCTTGATTGCAAAAAGAGCAGTTTAATTGTGATAACGTCACTATGTTGTACCCGAACAGGTAAGTTCTCTTAACTTAGATAATATCTGTAAGGAATCTCCGAAAGATCAGATTTTTGACGCTTTGACAGCTGCTGGAAATTGAGGGTTTAAAGGGAAAACTTGACAATGTTAGTAGTAGAGAAAATCAAATAAAACAACTAGAGCTAGAAATAAATGAGTTGAAAAGGAAAAATCAGGAGCTGGCGGAAAAGCTAGTAGAAAGTTCATCCAAGGTGCTACAATCTATGTTCACATCGTCGGTTAAGAGTAAGTTTAGTTCAATTCCGGAATGGGCAGAAAAGAAAATTCAATTACTTAAGGCGGATAATGAATGGATTCATCAGGATAATGCTGATCTCCAGAAACAATGTGATACTCTTGATAGAAGACTGAACATCATTAATCTCGAAAACCCATCGTGGCATACAGGAAAAATCAAACTCAACGAAATAGTTAGAAAACCAAATCAAATTGGAATGGACTAGGATTCCGTGGAATTGAAGCTGATCTAAGACCGAACAAGCAATATACGCAAATTAAAACTCTTCCTGTAAGGAGAAACTTTTCGTCTTGTCCTGCAGCGATAGAATGTAGCTATTGTCATATTCTTGGTCATCATATTAATTCATGTTTTAAGCAACAACGGAAAAATGCTAGAGATTCTGCTTCACATACTATTAAATATGCCAGTATATATTCTCGTCGACCCAAACAGCAATGGGTCCCCAAACGTTATTGATTCTTTTTATTTTGTGTGCCAGGACTATGCTGACGGAGCTAATATATGGCTTATGGATAGCGGATGTTCTAGGCATATGACAGGAGACCATACGCTGTTTCGGGAACTTGAAGGTTTACATGGAGGATTTGTGACATTTGGAAATAATGGGAAGGGACAGATCATTGCTATAGGCACAGTGGGTCATCAGGGGAATGTTGAAGATGTGTGCCTGGTGGATGGATTAGAGCATAGCCTACTGAGTGTGTCACAAGTGTGTGACCAGGGTCCCTCCTCCATTACCTTTGATTCTTATGGTTTCATCGTTACAGACTTGACAACTGGAGCACCTCTCTTGCAAGGATATCGTAGGGGAAATTTGTATCTAGTGGATGTTGATGATCAGAGTTTGGACGCCACCTGCCTCACTGTCTCCACAGAAAGTGCAAACTTATGGCATCAGCGTCTCGGTCATGCTCACACTCGGTTAATCAATAAACTGCGTACTCAACACCTAGTTGAAGGGTTACCATCTACAGTTCTTCATGAAGATTATCCCTGCAGTGCTTGCCAGCTGAACAAGCCGACTCGCTAAGCACATATTCCCAAATCTGTAGTTTCCACCTCTACTGTGCTGGAACTGGTGCACATGGATTTGGTAGGACCTGTGCGTACTATGACCAGAGCAGGGAAGAAATATATCTTCGTTTTGGTTAATGATTATTCTCGTTCCACTTGGATTTGCCTACTTCATGCTAAAGCCGATACTTTCAATCTGTTTAAAGGTTTCTGAGAAGGGAAGAAATGGTGTCAAGCCAAAACGGGATACATAGAGCATCCGGCCGCTTTAGCCGGATGGAAGTGGAAACGCATAGGGCATCCGGCCGTCTCCAGCCGGATGGGGATAGGACTTAGGCAAAGCAAAGTATTGTACGACTGGCCGTCTGTGGTCAGTCAAAGATACTAGGAGAGGGTAGAACCGTACTTATACATGTAAAATACAGGCTGCCACCATAAAAACCAGGCCCAAAATACTATAAATAGGGGTGTACCCCCATGAAATAAGATACGCAACATTTGGCAGTCAAACTTACATTCAATTCCAATAGAAGCTTTCTTTCTCTCTCTCTACTCTTGTGAGACTCTGTAATTGAGACCAGGTAATGCAGGACAGGAGATCGAATTGGACCATGCTAGGATTGATATACTGTTGTTTCACTAGGATCAGATCGAAGGATACTAGGATTGATATACTGTTTCGTTTCATTTGGCGCCATCTGTGGGAAACGAACAGCAAGAAGCAACCACGAGACCACCTAGAAACAGGGAAGTAATCTGCGATGATTTGTAGCAAAAGTTCTGAAATAACTAATTTCATTTTTTACAGGATCGGAACACGAAAGATGGCTCCAAGATCGAAGAAAACACTGAAGAACGCTACCGAAGATAACAATCGCTCTGAAGAAGGAATGTGTTCGGAGATGCCAGAAGCCATCTCCAAAAAAGATCTCGAGGACATGCTAAAGGGGCTAGTCAGATCCATCGACGAAAAAATTGTAGAAGGAAATGAGACTTTGCAGCAGGAACTAATGCAAAGGGACGAGGAGTATCAGAGAAAATGGGACGAAATGACTGAGGCCATTGAACAGCTGAGAAACAGAGATTCCAAAGGCAGTAATGGCGAGGAAAGCAAGGATAGGAAGCGCAATTCAATCATTAGCGAAGAAAGATGGAAGAAGATGACCAGATAGACATGAGCTTGTACCCCTTCTCAGAGCGGATAAGAAAAGCAAAACTCCCGCCGCACTTCGTCGCCCCGGCGATTGAGAAATATGATAGGACTGGAGATCCCGCCCAACATATTAAGAAGTTCATGTTTGCCATGAACACTCAGGGGATCAGCTCCCTCGCCCTCTGCAATTTGTTCCCCGGAACGCTTTCGAAGAGAGCGTTGGGATGGATCTCCACGAGACCGCCACAGTCCATCACTAGCTTCAAGCAGCTGACCGAGGATTTCCAGCAATACTTCGCTGTGAGTAAGAGGGTTAAAAAAGAAATAATAGAATTGATGGACGTTAAGCAGCGAAAAGGGGAAACCATGAAGGAGTACAGCGAGCGCTTCCATAAGAAGGTCGCGGAGATTGATGATGTCGACGAGAAAATCTTGATTAAGGCCTTTGGTAACGGCCTAGCTCAGCCTCGACTTGCTGGAAAGATCGCAACAAAGGCGCCGAAAACTCATGGAGAATTAGCTGAAATGATCCATGATTTTTTGAAATCTAAGATAGCGGAAAACAAGGCTAAAGAGTTAGCGGACGCTTCAAAACCGCAGGGGCGCCAGAAAAAAAGGAGGGGCATGGAGGAAATGCCGGAAGGGGAGGGTCAAGGTACAAGCCATATTATGGCAAGTCTACCGCCGGATCTTCCTCTCAGGGAGCACAACACCAGGGGGCAAGAACCATTGTCTACATTGACCCGGGGAAGTATGCTGCTGCAGTAAGAGAAGGGTACCTTCCCCAGCCTAGAAGGCCGCCGCAGGGGGAAATTCCGGTTGCATTCTGTGAGTACCACGGGAACCGCAGCCACCGGACTGTAAACTGTGCTACCTTGGCCAAAGAACTTCGAATCATCGAGGAAAATAAGAAGAAAGGAAAGCAGGCAGCCGGAGCACAAAGGCAATACGGCGGCCAACAGGGTAGTACCCAGAATGCACCTCGAGGGCGACAAGAGGAAGAGGTTCACCCCAGGCTTGATCCCAGCAAATCAGTGGGAATGATAACAGGTTTGTGAAGAAGGAGAGTAAAGTTTTTTCTCCTTTCATTCAGGATAACATTCGGAGTTACAATTTGTAGCCTGCTTTAAGATGAAAATTTTACATCACATAGATTGTCAAAAATCATGTTACCAAAAGGAGAAATAAAATTCCCATTCTTTTTGCATTTTTACTTTTAGCAACCCCCTTCTTTTCCCAAAGGGAAGGCTAACAAAACTTTCTCTAAGGAAACTCACAGGACTTTTTTCAGAGGTAGGACCACTAACCCCTAATGAAAGAAAAAGGCACATTCATCAAGTACATCAAGAACTCCCGGAGAAGAAAATCGCCAAAAAAGAAAGTTTTCCTCCAATTTTCTTCTCCGACGAAGATGAAGATGGAGTGCTATACCTCCGGCCGGATGGTAAGCTGGACAGTAGAGCTGACACAATATGAAATTCACTTCTTGCCCAGAACGGCGATTAAAGCTCAGGCCTTAGCAGACTTCATAACGAAATAAGCTTTGCAAAAGAAACGACGAAGACTCAGAGTCCATATATCATCTTGGTTGATGGAGCTCGATGCAAAAGTGGGACAGGTGCTGGGATAGTGGTACAGGCGTCGGATGGGCAAAGCTTGAATTATGCCTTCTGACTGGACTTTGATGTTACTAATAATGAAGCCGAATACGAAGCCCTTATCCAGGGTTTGGAAGTAGCTACAGCCCTCGGGCGACAGGTTCCATAGAAAGAATGCCTTCTCTGTTTTTTCGTTCTTATAAAATCCTGTCTGAAGTAAGACTTATGAGAATATAACCTATTTTTAACAGAATTAGAGGTGTATTCAGACTCTATGTTGGTGGCGAGACAAAACGACAACATCTATGAAGTCAAAGAGGAAAAACTATGGAGGTACTTGCTCAAGGTCCAGGAGCTAAAAGCAAATTTCCAAAGATGCGAGCTAAAACATCTTCCCGCGAAGAGAATGTCGAAGCTGACGCCTTAGCCAAATTGGCAAGTATGGCCGAAAAGGTACCCAATGAGATATGGCTAGAAATCAGAACTTCCCCAAGTATAGAAGGAACTCAGGTTTTGCGGTGGAGACAGGTGACAAAGAAGAATCCTGGATGACTCCAATCATAGATTACATACGGCAAGGAAAGCTGCCGAAGGAGAAAAGGAGGCCAGATAATAAAAAGGCGGGCCATCATTTTTTATTGAGGATAACCAGCTGTATAAGCGATCTTTTGCAAGACCAGCACTAAAGTGTGTTACCATAGCTGAAGGAGCAGAATTAATAAGAGAGATACATGATGGGCTCTGTGGAAATCACCAGGGAGAAAGGACCACAACCCACAAAATCTTGAGACTCGGATATTTTTGGCCGAAAATGATGGAGCATTGCAAGGAGTATATACGAAAATGTCACAAGTGTCAAGAGCATTGAAACAAGATACATACTCTTCCGGCGGAACAAAAGTCTATTCTCTACCCAATTCCCTTTGCTATGTGGGGGTTGGACATTGTGGGCCCATTCCCGGAAGCTTCACCAGGGAGGTTCAAATTCATGTACGTTGCCATCGACTACTTCACAAAGTGGGTCGAAGCAATGCCTACTATCTCCATCACGGCTAGGAAGTCACAAGAATTCATTTGGAAATATGTGGTATGCAGGTTTGGCATACCAAAAGCAATAATAACTGATAATGGAACACAGTTCAATTGCGAAAGCTTCCGAGAATTCTGTGAAGAATGGAAGATCGACTTAAGATTTGCATCAGTAGCCCACCCTCAGGCAAATGGGCAGGTTGAGAATGCGAATGGGCAAATAGTAAGGGCGATAAAGAGGAAACTCGATGAGAAAAAAGGAAAGTGGGCAGAATTGTTACCCCAAGTCCTTTGGTCGTACAGAACGACAGAAAGGGGGCCGACGGGAGAAACGCCTTACAGATTGACATATGGTTTGGAAGCCGTCATTCCGGCGGAAATTGTGGTGCCATCCATAAGATGGGAATCATATGACGAAGAGGTCAACAATCAGGAGTACAGGATCACCTAGACCTCCTTGAAGAAACCAGGATGGCCGCCGCAGTAAGGATGGCGAAAGATAAATCCAAGGTAGAAAGATATTTCAACAGAAGGATAAAAGAACGAAGTTTTGCCCCAGGAGAATTAGTCCTCCGAGAGGTTAAGCAACCCAAGAAGCTGGAACCCCAATGGGAAGGACCATACATCATACACCAGAAGACGGGACGAGCTTCATACCGCTTGAAAAATGGTGAGGGTACGAATTGCCGCATTCTTGGCATGGAGAATGTCTGAAAAAGTTCTATGTGTAAAATTTATAACTCTTCAATAAAAGGTATTATTTTTGGAAAAGTGAAAGAAAAGAAAGCACCGGCCAACGAGCCGCAGGCTATCATGCCTTGAAAGTAAGCACCGGCCAACGAGCCGCAGGCTATCATGCCTTGAAAGTAAGCACCGGCCAACGAGCCGCAGGCTATCATGCCTTGAAAGTAAGCACCGGCCAACGAGCCGCAGGCTATCATGCCTTGAAAGTAAGCACCGGCCAACGAGCCGCAGGCTATCATGCCTTGAAAGTAAGCACCGGCCAACGAGCCGCAGGCTATCATGCCTTGAAAGTAAGACCGGCCAACGAGCCGCAGGCTATCATGCCTTGAAAAAGAAGCACCGGCCAACGAGCCGCAGGCTATCATGCCTTGAAAGTAGAACGGCCAACGAGCCGCAGGCTATCATGCCTTGAAAGTAAGCACCGGCCAACGAGCCGCAGGCTATCATGCCTTGAAAGAAAAGAAAGCACCGGCCAACGAGCCGCAGGCTATCATGCCTTGAAAGAAACATCCGGCCAACGAGCCGCAGGCTATCATGCCTTGAAAGAAAACACCGGCCAACGAGCCGCAGGCTATCATGCCTTGAAAGAAAAAGAACACGGCCAACGAGCCGCAGGCTATCATGCCTTGAAAGAAAAAGAAAGCACCGGCCAACGCAGGCTATCATGCCTTGAAAGAAAAAGAAAGCACCGGCCAACGAGCTGCAGGCTGTCATGCCTGGAAAGAAACATCCGACCAACGAGCCGCAGGCTATCACGCCTTGAAAGAAACATCCGGCCAATGAGCCGCAGGCTATCTTGCCTTGAAAATAGGCGTCGGCCAACAGGCCGCAGGTTCCTACACTCCATATCCTAAAAAATCCGGCTAAAAGCCATAGATGACCATACTTTAAAAGGAAAAAGGTCCGGCCGGAACAAAAGTCCAAAACCGCAAGCCCCTTGTGTTATAAAAATGAATACTACACTGGCATAACTCGCATAAGATAACCATATGTGCACCATTAAAAAAAGAGAGAAATATCACGGCAATAAAAAACTAAAGATGGTGAAAAATATAGCTTATATTTCTCCCAAGGTGTGGAGTAACAACAGTTACAAAATATGATCATTCGGCAACACAAAAAATACAGGCCGAAACAAAAACTCCTCTAAAGATAAAAAAACTTCTATTCTACTTTCTTTGCAGCTTCTTTCTCTACGGCTTCTTTTTCGGCAGTTAATAATCTATCGCCGCTACCAGCCACACTCTCAGAAGACTTGGACCTCCTGGAAAGACGCTGCATCCCTCCGGCAGACGGCAGAATGTTGCTTCCAGCTGGAAGGAATGAGGCTTCGCCGGCGCCAAAACATGTCTCTCCAGGACTGCGGCAGAACCTCTCGAGCTCCAAGAAGAAGTTGGATTTCTGGGCAACAGCCTTGAATTCCAGCTTGTTGTACAGGTCATCGTCCAGTAACTCTCCTTTCTCGAGAGAGTGATCCGAGACAATCTGCTGGCAAATATCAACTATCCGGCGACACTGAGAAGCAAAGGACTCCTTTAGATGGGCGTTGATGGTGCCTTGCTTCTGTATCTCCTCCTGGGATTGCCGGGAGAATGACTTGAGCCTGGCCACTTGAGATTCAAGGGTCAGGACTTGGGCTCGATACTTGTCACGTTCAGAGTTGGCAGATGACAGCTCCTCCTTAGCACGGGCTACCGACCACTCAACTGAGTGACGTGCTTCAGTAAGTTGGCAGAACTCAAGCCTAGCCGGAACAAAAAAGAATAAGAAAAAGAAAGGGCAAAAGGAGAAACAAAAGTTGAAGGCCTGAAAGTTTACCATGGCCCGATGGCTCAGTATTCTCGGCTTGAGAGCGAGACTTGGCTTCCTCCAGCTCTTTTACTTTCTCCTCCAGCCTGGTCCTCTCTTCTATCAGGGCAGCTTTGTCCGCAGCAAGAGTTTTCTTCTCCTCTTCCAAAAGAGCAATCTCGGAGCAGAGACTGCTTCTCTTGATCAAAGGAGGACCTCGACTGCTCTTCCAGCGGGCCTTTTCTTCCGACAAGCGATCAAGCTCCTGCATAAGCTTTTCTTTTTCCTTCACAAGGGCTTCATTCTCCCGTTGAAGAGTTTGCTTCTCCAGCTCGAGCGTTTCAGCCTCCTGCTTGAAAGAGTTCCTCTCCTGATAGAAAAAGGCCTTCTCAGCCTGAAGATTGTTCACTTCGTTCCGGTGCATGGAGCGCACCTGATCCAGCATAATATCTAGGTCAAAGAAGGACCGAACCAGCTTATCTTTAACAAGGGAAAAAGAGATGGTTTTATACCTCTATCAAAGTATTGTCAGCTTCCTTGATCCGGCCTCTTAGAGAAAAGTTCTCTTCCCGGAGTTTCTTCAGCTGCAGCTCATACTCATCACGCTGACGCTCGCATTCACGCCGGGACAACTGCAGGTCTTTGTTTACTACCTCATTTCTCTCCTTTGCCTTACGGTCGATCTCATACTCAACCTGGTCAATGTAAGCATGAGAAGAGACAGCTTCAGTTCCTCTTCAACATTATTGGCTCGGCTTTCCTCATAGCGAAGCCTGGATTGGAGGTTGCCAAAGTGAACCTCAGCACTTTGGGCCATGGACATCACCTAAAAACAACACAATTCATAAAATCAAGGAAAAAGCCAAGCCAAACAGAAGAGAAACACAAAAGAAATACGCATGCCAACCTGAAAGATTCCCCCCACATCATGTCAAACACTTCGTTTACTGGGAGGGAATGCCGCATGATAGCATCTGCCCCCCATCTCCGATCCGCAGCCTTTTTTTGGTAGCAGTAAAGGTGGCCGGAGGAGCAAAGATCCCGTCTGGATGACCAGATCTCTTTATTGCCTCCTTCCAGACGAGGAGTACTTGGCAGCGTCGCAGGTTATTAAAGGAAGAGGGTGCCCGCAATGGTAGAACCACCCTTCCTTTTGGGAGGGTCCAGTATAGGACTCCTGAGCAGGAGGAGGAGGGGAAGAAGAGGAAGAAGCTATGTAGTCCTCCCTCTGCTCACTCCGGAGATCAGGATCCTCCGGCAAAGAAGAGGCTATGTAGTCCTCTCTCTGCTTACTCCGGAGCTCAGGATCCTCCGGCACCTGACGATACTCCATTGCTCTATCCCTTGCCGCATCCGTGGCCGCAGCAACATCAATGGAGAATGATCCTGAAGCTTCGGGATCACCAGAGGTTTGCCCTGATACCCCTGGCTCTGTGGCCTTCGGCTTTGATGTAGTTTTCTTTTTTAGTCTTTTCTTGGCAGGAGCAGGGACTGCCAATAATAAAAACAGTTAGGACCAGAAGGTTGAAACTGGAAATGGAAGGATACTAAAAAAGGGAGGAGAAGTAAAGAACAAGAAAAAGCGACGGAGCAACCAAAACCTTCTTCAGCCGAAGGACCAGCGCGGAAGCCTGTGGCCTCCAGGGTATTTTCCTGAGCGGGATCTGAGGAAAAGTAACTTGTCAAATCAGGAAATTGCTCGCAAATAGGAGTCGGATGACCGGACTCCCGCCCCAGGCGAGAACCAAGGTCTAAACCCGAACCAGGGGTGAGGGGAAGGAGACACGGCGCCCAGACTTGGGGCTCACGTGCCATGTACCTGACAGCCCGGCGTCAGCACGTTCAGGAGATTCTAGCCTCTTCTTTTTCTTTGAGAGACCGGCTTGGTCATCCCCGGCTTCTTGCCCGGAGCGCTTTGCCGGAGGAGCACTCTCCAAAAGCTGCTCGGCCGCATCAGTAGCCGCATTCCAGTGTGTCATAGTAATTGATTTTTCCGTCCCCACTCTTGAAGGTGACGAAGTTCCAGCTATGAAAGGGGCCGATCTTGTCCCCCTTCTGGAAGAAATCTACATACAACATGTCAAACAATAAGAAGACCGATAGGAATGACAGAATTTGTACTAAGAGTTAAAGACGCTTACTGTGATATGTCTTCAGAGAAGACAAACGTGCCTTTGTAAAAAACGCCTCGACAGTCGGCGGTTCCTTGCTTAGTGCCCTCAGAATCTTCGAAATGGGCAGCTCAGCCGGAGGGGTTTGGGGGCTGATTAGCTGACCTTTGATAACCTCAGCACAGTATGGGACGCCCAATACTCGGCCGGATGGAGGAACAATAACGAACCACCGTGACCCCCACTCGTGAGCCTTCTTGTAGTCGAAGAGGGAGTATCCGGCCTTCGCGATGAGGGTTAAGCTATCCGGGTCAACCCTAACTGTGAAGAATCGGACGAAATCAGTACCCTCCGGCCGGATTTTGCTTCCCTCGCAAAGAGAAACAAAGGCGTGGAGGTGCGAAATGGCCTTTGGGTGAAGGTGAGCGAGAGTGCAGCAGCGGCGAAGGAGGAAGCCCAGCACAAAAGGGTGCGGGGGAATGGTCAGACCGGAGCGGAAAAAATCAGCGAAAACTACGTACCCACGGCCAAAGTCGTCGTTAGGGTGAGAGTCGGAGGATGGCAGGAAAATCTGCGTGCCAAGCGGGGCTTCGACATCCCTGAGACACTCGCAAAGGGAGGAGTAATTGAGAGAGGAAGGAGAAGGTTGACGCCCAGATAGGAAGGGTCTTGTGGGCTTCAGATACGAGGGGTGAAAGCCGTTAGAGGAGCGAGAGCCCTGAATTGCCTCGATGGCGGGCGGAAATTTGACGGTGAGTTTACTCTGTTTTGGAGGAAGAAGACGAAGGATCAGAGGGCGGCAGCAATGAAAGACGAGGTAGCACACGACGACAGGGGAGAGAAGAAGAACAGTCGAAGCAAAGGGGCAGTAGAAGAAAAGAGGAGCTCAAAAATCGGGCTTTAAGGAAAGTTTTTTCCCGCTCAAATAAATAATATATATACATGTGCGAACAGAAAGTATCCTTTCTTTGCAGGGGAAGAGAAAGAGCCACACGCTTCCTAAAGACGCTTCCAATGTTTTAGTCGAAAGAAAGACCCTGCGTATTCTACACCGGAACAGGCGGAGCAAATTCAAAAAGAGGGTACGAAGCAGGTTCGAACCACGACCTATGCACGTGACCGATAAGAAGTTCCTTTTCTAAGTATGAAGAAAAAGAACTTGTGGGACTGGGATAAGGAAACGAAGCACAGACGGACCAAAAAGCCTCGGAATTAGCCGCAGTCACAAAATTTTTCGTCAAAACACAAGACACATAAGTTCTATTTTCTTCACCAAAATTCAGAAAGATAGAACTTGTGGGACTCATGAGAAGGGAAGAAATGGTGTCAAGCCAAAACGGGATACATAGATCATCCGGCCGCTTTAGCCGGATGGAAGTGGAAACGCATAGGGCATCCGACCGTCTCCAGCTGGATGGGGATAGGACTTAGGCAAAACAAAGTATTGTATGACTGACCGTCTGTGGTCAGTCAAAGATACTAGGAGAGGGTAGAACCGTACTTATACATGTAAAATACAGGCTGGCACCATAAAAACCAGGCCCAAAATACTATAAATAGGGGTGTACCCCCATGAAATAAGATACGCAACATTTGGCAGTCAAACTTACATTCAATTCCAATAGAAGCTCTCTTTCTCTCTCTCTACTCTTGTGAGACTCTGTAATTGAGACCAGGTAATGGATCGGATTGGACCATGCTAGGATTGATATACTGTTGTTTCACTAGGATCAGATCGAAGGATACTAGGATTGATATACTGTTTCGTTTCAGTTTCTGTGTTCAGATACAACGCCAATTGGGATTTCCTTTACGTACCATAAGGTCGGATAATGGTATAGAATTTGTCAATCAGTAGTTTCAACAGTTTTGTACTGATCAAGGCATCACTCATACTTTTTCGGCAGTGCGTACACCTCAGCAGAATGGTGTCGTGGAACGGAAGAATCGGACATTAATTGAGATGGCACGTACAATGCTTAATGCTAGTGGATTAGCACCTAGTTTCTGGGGGGAAGCTGTCAACACGGTGTGTTATATCCTCAACCGTGCTCTTATCAGACCTATACTCAATCAAACTCCATATCAACTGGTGAAGGGACGACCACCATCAATTGGATATTTTAAGGTCTTTGGGTGCCGGTGTTTCATTTTGCACAATGGCAAACATAACACTAGGAAGTTTGATACAAGAGGGGATGAAGGGGTATTTTTGGGATATTTCACTACTAGTAAGACTTATAGAGTGTTAAACAAACACACTCTTGTCGTGGAAGAATCGGCATATGTACTATTTGATGAAACGAATTTTGGTTCCCGGAATCCACAAAATATTGGGTCAGAATTAAGTGTCGATGATTCTGATGACTCAGACTTGGATTCACCACCCCTACCCCTCTGTTCAAATTTATCCCATTACATCACAAACTAATTCACATTCAGCTCCTTCCACTCATTCAGCTCCTTCCACTTCATTACAACCGTCTTCTGACACTCCCAATAGCTCTCCTATGCAAGTCGAAACCTCTGGAACAATCAATTCTGTGTCAGAATCTGGTGACAGTCCAAGCTCACAATCTGATGATATTACAGTTCCTCCTATTATTCCTTCTCGTCGGGCTCCTGGCGTTACGTTGGATATTCTTCTCTCAGACTTGAACTTAGGACGAGTAACTCGCAACTCACTTCTGAACTTTTGTGCTCATGAGGGATTCCTGTCCAGTATTGAACCCCGTAACATAAAAGAAGCCCTTACTGACTCTGATTAGATACAGGCTATGTAGGAGGAACTCAACGAGTTCAAACGGAATGATGTCTGGACTTTAGTTCCCCAACCGAGTCATAAGGAGGTTATTGGTACACGATGGGTTTACCGCAACAAACTCGATGCAGATGGTCATGTTGCCCGCAATAAGGCTTTCTTAGTAGTTCAGGGGTATAATCAACGGGAGGGTATAGACTATGATGAAACTTATTCACCCGTTGCCCTCAGAAGCTATCCGTATGTTGATAGCCTTTGCTGCTCACAAGGCATTTCCTTGTACCGAATGGATGTTAAATGTGCCTTTCTGAATGGCTATATTGATAAGAGGTTTATGTAGCTCAACCTCCAGGTTTTACTGATCAGTTCAGACCTGATGATGTTTATCTACCAAGAAATCCGTTTATGGTTTAAAGCAAGCCCGAGGTCTGGTATGCTCGTCTCACCTCTTTTCTACTTCAGTAAGGTTTTACTCGGGGTAAAGTGGATAGTACGCTGTTTCTTAAATTCCAGGACTCTGATATTTTGTTGGTTCAAATCTATGTTGATGATATTGTGTTTGGTTCTTCTTGCCCTAAGTTATCCAAATCGTTTGAAACTGTAATGACTAATGATTTTTCCATGAGCAGTATGGGAGAACTCACTTTCTTCTTAGGATTATAGATTCGCCAGACTAAGACTCACACTTTTGTTTGGCAAGGGAAATATACTAACTGAATTACTGTCCATGTTTGGGTTTGACTCCGCTAAATCCCTGGCTACTCCAATGTCTAGTGTTATCAAACTTGGTTCTGAAGCTCATGCTGAACCTACTGATCCCACCGAGTATAGAGCCATGATTGGTTCACTATGTACCTCACCGCAAGTATACCTGATATCCTCTACATGTGTCTGCTATTGTGCCCGGTTTCAGGCCGATCCACGGGTTCCTCATCTTCAGGCGGTGAACGTATTTTTCGTTATTTGAAAGGCACTCCTAACCTGGGTTTGGTTTATCATGTAGGATCTTCTTTTACACTCCAGGCTTACACTAACGCAGATTTGGGAGGATCTTTACTGATCGCAAGAGTACATCAGGATGTGCCCAGCTTCTGGGTACTAGTCTGGTATCCTGGTTTTCTAAGAAGCAATCCTCTGTGGCATTGTCACCACTGAAGCTGATATATTGCTGCTGCTGCATGTTGCGCCCAAGTTCTCTGGCTAACATTATCAACTTGAAGACTATGGCATGCCCCAATCACCTGTTCCTACTACTGTGACAATCAATCTACCATTGCTTTGTCAAAAATCTAGTACAACACTCTCGTACAAAACATATCGAGATCCGTCATCACTTTCTTCGTGATCAAGTCGAGAAAGGGACAGTAGATTGCTCCATTGTTCCATAGAGCACAATTGGCGAATATCTTTACCAACCTCTTCCTCGGGAAATCTTCAGTCGTCTGAGTCACACTGGGCATGGTTAAATTTATTAAGGTCCATTTCTTTATTTCTGTGTTTTCTCTTTGTGTACAAAACATGGTACTAGGAATGAGTGGAATTTATTTTCGCATCTATGTGAGGATTCCGTTGATTGCTGTGGAACACGTTATAGATGATCTAGATCAATGTTATAGTAGGAACATTTTTCATGTTATTGGTTTACCATTGTTTTTCTCTTCATGTTTATTACCTTTATTCCATTCTAGTTTTCCAACATGCAACAAAAAAAAAAAACAAGACACCATTTTTTTTATTTTTCCTCACGTTCTCTCCAACCGTCGTCCACTCTGCATACCCATTAATCCACGTTTTGTCAGCTTTTCTTGATTGTCAGTCTTAAACCCATCTAACCCGCAGTGTCTTCCCATTTTCAAATTATTTGTTCTCTACTGCTTGCTTTTCTTCTTCCTTCT